>CM055118.1:255972391-256572391 GCA_029206835.1 Rana muscosa | reverse complement strand
CTGATTTGGCAATGCTCTGCAAAGAATGTGATGCTCTGCATGCCTTATGACGCAATGCCAAATTAGGTTTCTGGCAACACTTGAACTCTGATGGATTCAGCAACGTGTTTTACATTGCGTAGTTAACTTGCCAGCGAGGAACTACAGGTCACATCATGCCCTGTCGCTGTCAGACACCATGCTGGAACTTGTAGTTTATCATCAGCTGTAGCTGGTCCCTTCTGTTAAGTCTTATAGAACAAGTTTATAGAGATGCTTTTCTTTGATTTAATCCATTTCTCTGGCATGAGAATTTTGAAAATTTAGGATGTTGCCCTAGAGCAATTTTGCAGTAGTTAGGATGGTGATGGAGGGATAATATTGTGGAATATAGGATAATGGCAGGTGGATCAGAGTCTGAAGAGGCAGCACTGGTGGACAGATGTTTTTGGAGAGGAAGGTGGGGGGCATTGGAAAAGTAAGGACTGTGAAACAAGATCTAGGCCAGCTGTGGTTATTTTACACATGTGGGTGGCTTGTAAGCAGATAGATAGGTAGAGAGAGATTAATGTATGGTTTCCTCCCACAGACTGTACAGATATTGGAGAGCTGGAGAGAGAAAAAGCGAATAGCAGCAGTCATTTGTCAGAGCCAGCACAGATACTGAGTGACCTGGGAGACAGGTAATGCTTATTATCCTGATGGCAGTGTCTGTTTTAGCTTTGGACATCCCATGTCAGCCACTATCTCCAGCATGGCCTGGTAGTCTCATCCATACTGCAACATCTGTGTTTCTATTTTTCTACCTACCTGTATTACTGCTTTCATTGCATTTATTGAAGTGTCTGAACTGTCTGTGATGGTTCTCATCTACCAACGGTGATTAAACTCGCAATAGAAAATGCCAGTCAGAGGATGAAAGTCAAAATCTGATTTGCTGCTGTTCAGAAACTCAAACTGTTCCTATTAAAGACATTCTGATACGGTGGTCCCACAGAGGTTTATAATACGTGGAAGTAAAGTAACCGTGTTGCCACTAGCAACCAATTTTCAGCTGTGATTCTTCCAGTTTATTACAGGCTTGAAAATGAGAGCTCAATGCTGTTGGTTGCCATGGAAAACTGATTTTTATGCAAAGCAAATTTAAAGGAACAGTAGATACTACAGAAAAAGTACAGTAAAACCTTGGATTGCGAGCATAATGTGTTCCAGAGGCATGCTTGTAATCCAAAGCACTTGTATATCAAAGCGAATTTCCCCATAAGAAATAATGGAAACTCAGATGATTCGTTCCACAACCATTTATTCATAGATCTTTCAGTTTATAGTTCAAATAAAAAGATCATAGCAATGTGATGCGTTGTGTAACCATAAAATGTCCATCCACAAATGGAAGCCTCCACAAGGGGATTAGAAACAAAATCCAGCAGGAGCTACAGAGTATAAAAGAGAAGAGAGGCGCCTCCAAGTGTAGCAATATGGTCGTGTAGCGCCCTCCTCACTCCCCTCTTTGCATCAGCTCATCTTTCTCTTGTCTAGGGGTACCTTAGAGGGGAGAGAGCGGGGTCACCACGCCAAGCCTTCACCACAGATGTCTGAGCGGTGTAAGCAAAGTTCTTTCTCTACCTTCGGGTCAGTGTTGTGCACCTGGAGTTACCTTGAACAATGTCCACCAGAAAAGAGCCCCACACCATTAAAGTCCAACACTCCTTTATTCTTCTCGAGTGAACAGCACAATCAGTTAGACTACCTTAAAGAACAGAACAAACAAGGAGGTGTGGATGCGAGTAGGCCCAGACACAATGAACTCTCCACTTTCCTCCCTGAAAGTGGGCTGAGGTCTCCGAGCGGAGGAGGGGGGGATTTTCCTTCCAGGCGGTCTCTGATGGGAGGCTCACCTGTCACTGGCAATCTGCTGCACCCGGTCTTCAAGTGAGTAGCTCCCCCCGGTCCATTCCGCCTTCCGGATTCGGGTACCCAATCCCTGGGTTCCCTAGGACCTCCTTCCCTCGCGGAACTCAGTGTTAGGCACTGAGCTCCAGACCTCCATCTGAGTACCTCACCCCAGGCTAAGGGTGCCTGGAATGGAACACGACCTCCGGACGTCCTCTAGGCCTAGGCCGCCTAGAGGACCGACACGAACCACGCCCTCAGGCTGAAGGTGCCTGGGACTCGATCCTGTGACAAAGATGGCGGGCCCCTTTATACCCTCTCCCAGCAAGCACGGCGGGTTCCCCGCCCCACCAAACCGCTGCCGAGGGAGGACAAAAAGGAGACACAGCAATGGTTCAACCCCAGCCCAAGGCAACAGCGCCACCCGCTGGACCGCAAGGAACTGCACATCGCTGGTGTCTCTGCCAGTTTGAATTACACCCGGGAAAGTACATACCCGCTACACTTACATTTATTGAAGGTACAACATTTAGCAACTCACATGGTTGATGATTAAAACAGGCACATCTAATGCAGGGATCCGGGGTAAAGCTGTCCACATAGACCATCCTCAGCACCGCCGGCTCTCACCGCTGTCAATCTGCAATCGTGACCGGTAAGACTAACCTGCAGTAGAGTGTTTTGAAAGCGAGGCTTGAAGAGCTTGTGGAGCGCAGCGTGGAAGGGATGACATTGATGGCGGTGTGGAGGATGATGAGTTGGGAGGATGCTTTTTCTGTTTCATGAGTCACATTCTTTTTACTGTCAACCCAAATCCAAACCTCTCTGGGTGGATTTACTAAAGACAAAAAGACTGAGCACTTTGCAAGTGCGGTTGCACTCATTTTGCCCAGAGCTTGGTAAATGTGGTGAATCTCTGCTGATTTCCATCATCCAATAATGTGCAAGCAAAAATGAATTTTTTTTTAATTTTCCTTGCATCTGATTGGGTATTCTTTACAAAGTGAAGGTTCACCACATTCACTAAGCTCTGGGGAAAATAAGTACAAATGCATAGTCTATTTTCCATTAGAAAATCCACCCCCTGTCTCTATACAGTTTCCAATGCCTGTAGCAGCTCAGTAGAATGCATTCGGAGATGTTCTTAAACTTTAGACACTAGTAAAAAGGAAAACTGTTCAAATGTTTCTTTCAGTTTTCTAGAAAGATAGAATTTTGTCCTGGAGGATAACAAAACAAACAGAATGGAACTCTCTGCACTCAGAGAGCATCACATGGATCCCAATTTATTGAAACAAACAATCACTTGGGCTTATCCAGTGTTGAAATTGGTCTCTACATGAGATCCTTTGATCCAATTCAAGATTCTTCATAGAATATATTTCACTCCTCAAAGGCTACACAGGGTTTTCCCTGAACACCCCTTTAGATGCTTGTGCTGCCCGGAGGATCTGGCAGACTCTAAATAGACTCCGCCTGATCCAAGATGGCCACCAGAGTCACATGGACTGTCAGCATCCAATAAGATCACTGCCCCAGTGACCCAGGGAATCATAGAGGAACCTTGTTTCTCTTTGCTTCCTCTCACTCGGCACTGCCTCTGCGGCTGAGCACCACCTGCAGTGGAGAAAATAGACTGCACCTGCCTGCACTGGGATCGTCCACTTTATGTGTTTGACAAAGTACTGTCAAGTGACCCGATAGTAACTGTAAATGCCATCTTTTGAAGTGTCAGTAAAGTGCAGCAATTTTCTATTTATCCACTATTGTAGATGTACAATTATTTTTCTTTATTTGTCTTGATCATTTTGAAATACATTATTTTGTCTTAGGAAGGGATGCTCTGCTATTTGTGTATTTATATAATTTTCTTTAACTAAAACTTTTCTTTAGTTTTTGTCAGGTTTTTACTTTAATAATCACCCAAACTAAATTTACAGGTACCCTTCAAGGCTCCACAAGGTCTTCTTGTGTAGCAACCGTGGAGTGCAGACAAGGACAGATCTCGCCACAGCTCCAGACATTTAATGAAAAAGGGAACCCATGACTAAGCTCCATGACTAGGCGGAGTGAAACGTGTTAGGGGTATGACCTGGAGCCTGTGGCTGTCATACACCTCACAGGGTCTTGCAGAAATGTGCGACTTCCAGGACATGTCCCCTTTTCACCTGACAATTTTTTTACCTTTTTTTCACAATAAACTCCTGTTAATATACGAGGTGTGTCTATTAAATAACGAGACTGATTAAATAACTCACCTTTATTTATATGTATTACAAATTTAATGCTTGTCCCCTTCAATATATTCCCCATTTGCACCAATTCATTGCTGCAGTCTTGTTTTCCACTGGTCAAAGGCATGGAGAAAATCTATTTCTGTCAGCTGTTTCAACACATCCGCCGTTTTCTTCTTTACAGCATCAACTGACTGAAAACGTGTCCCTTTAAGCACTGATTTAACTTTTGGGAAAATATAAAAGTTGCATGGCGCTAAATCGGGCGAATATGGAGGATGTTCAAGTGTTCAAATACTGGAAGATCCAGGTTTCGTCACAAGTGATTATTTTACGAAACAAGTTTGGATCTGCGTCAAGTTGCTGCAGAATGTCAACACAACATTCCTTGCGACTTTCTTTTTGCTCTGGTGTGAGAACCCTTGGGACCATCTTTGCACAAACTTTAGTCATGTTAAGATCCTCACGCAAAATTTCCCATGCGGTGTCTCTTTAAATGTTCACGGATTCAGCTATCGTTCGAACACTGAGTCGGCAGTTTTTTCTGAACAATCTGATTTTTTTCTACATTTTCTTTGGTTCTTGAAGTGCAAGGTCGTCCAGGGCGTTCATCATCTTCGACATTCTCGCGTCCCTCATTGAATCCTTTGTTCCACGCAAACACATGGTCATGAGACAGGCCGTCATTCCCATAAGCTGTAGTAAGCATTTGAAAACATTCTGTTGGTGTTTTGTGCAATTTTACACAAAAAAATTCAATTGACACGTTATTCAACTTTTAGGCCTCATGCCCACGGACGTTTTTACAGCCGCGTTTTTGAGCGTTTTTTACAGCTTAAAAACGCCTGTCCATGTTAGTCTATAGCTTCATGCCCACCTAGATGTTTTTGAGCTGCAAACAGCATAGACAATTTTAAGCTGTAAAAAAAAAACAGGACCAGTGCGTTCCTCAGCGTCGGAGTTAGACAGAAAAAAACGCGAGCGTCAAAAAACGCGCAAAAACGCGCGGTCGCGTTTTTTAGCTCCGACGCTTAAAAAAAATAAATAAAAAATTTACAATAACAAGGACAGGCGTTTTTAAGCTGTAAAAAACGCAGCTGTTAAAAACGTCTGTGGGCATGAAGCCTTAAACTTTAGCATTTTTTCGGCACACTACAGAAAACACAACCAAACTAAATGGTGACTCACAATCAACTGAAAGTCATAGAGTGTTGCTGCTTGTCATGCAGGTTCAAACATGTTCAAGGTCACCACGCAGTTATAACCAGTTCTGACTGATTTGTTTACTAGGTGGGATCACAATCTCGTTATTTAATAGACATACCTCGTATTTCATACAAGACAACAGTACAAGTTTAATGAACAATATGTAAACCATAAGTATTTATCCCAGTACAATTTGTATAGAGTTTTCAACGTTCTTGGAAGGCTAAAATTTCCCTCTTAAAGCAGAACTACGCTCCATCTGAACACTACAAACCAAAAACGCTATTTTATTCATTTTTAATATTCAAAGTGAACTCACCCCTAGCATTTCTGGCCTTGGCAATCTTGAGTAAGGGCAGATAATTCATGTAACATTTACATCCTGGAATCCATCCACCCTTAGCTCAGGCATGCATGCAGGAGGGTGTTCTTAGCTGAGAAAACCCCTCCTCATGTCCTCAAGTTTACTGGGATGTATGAAGGGTTGCCACTTTTTCGTCAAGCGAAACAAGAACACTTTAGCGGCGTACAGTAAATTTTTTGTGTTTTAGTATACACTATAGGATTGTAACAGACTTGGGACACCTTTGGGCACTCCAAAGAGAATAATAATGCGGTGCACATAGTAGGGTTGCCACCTCATCCCTTTAAACCTTAACACATATGAATTACACAGGTTCTGAGGCTAATTTAATGCAGATAAGGCACTAAGTTTAATTACCACCTTAATCAGCCACAGAACCTCTGTAATTATTATGTGTTCGGATTTAAATGAATGAGGTGGCAACCCTAGCACATAGTGCCCCCTCACCCTTCTGTCTAGCCCTGTTCCGACCCACATTCCTGTCTGAATAATGCGTCCGGGTTTCAGGTGGAATGAAACTTGGTCACGCGATTCAAAACCCGGACTGTCCAGGTAAATCCAGGACAGGTGGCAACCCAAGATGTATGACATAATTTGGCTAGACCTAGAAACCAGGAAGTAACTGAAGAAAAGTAAAACAAAAAACAACAAGGAAATATGATGTGCTTTCCTATGTATTTACTAATGCTAGCTAGCAGCATAAGGATTAAAAATAGTTAATATTTTTCTTGTGAAAAGAAAAGTTAATATTGATTGAGAGTGTTAAAGCAAAGCTCCACCCTAAAGTGGAACTTCCGCTCATCAGGACCCTCCCCCCCTCCGGTGTCACAATTGACACCTTTCAGGGGGGAGGGGGTGCAGATACCTGTCTAAGACAGGTATTTGCAGCCACTTCCGGGAGTCCTCTCTGCAGGAAATCTGCGGGAAGCATGTCACTTCCCGCAGAATAACCGTAGTGTTCTGGGAGACACTTGGCTCCCAGAACACAGGAGGACCAGTCAGAACGGCGCAGCGCGACACGCACATGCGCCGCAGGGAACCGAGCAGTGAAGTCGCAAGGCTTCATTTCCTGGTTCCCTCACCGAGGATGGCGGTGGGGGCAGCAGAGTGACGAGCGATTGCTCGTCCTCTGCTGCGGATGTCGCTGGACTCCAGGACAGGTAAGTGTCCTAATATTAAAAGTCAGCAGCTGCAGTAATTGTAGCTGTAGCGGGGTCGCTCTTAAGGCCCCAGGACTACATTATCCAGAACCCCATTCGGCCCCAGGGCGGAGGTTCCACCGCAGAGACTCATGGGAGGGGTTACTTAAGCGAGAGGCAGAGCTCGCTCTCTTGGGACACGGCGCGTCAAGTGAAAAGTCATCCTATGCGGATCGGCTGTGAAGCAAGGCCTGAAGCCTGAGGCCTTGCTTGAAGTCCGAAGAGCCTTCCACCATACTGCGGAGCCTGGGTGGATCCTGACCCGTCGTGATAGGACGTGAGCTGGATCGAGGACTCGATCGGAGCAGACGCTGTGTGCGACACACAGGAGGTGGAAGTCCCAGGCTGGGATCGCGCCTGGAGCGGTGAGCGGGCACCTGCCCATATCAATAGACTGAGTTGTGTTCAGGCCTATAGACTGCCTAGGCCCACTGATCGCTCAACAGTGTTTATTGGGGGGTCCGGTAGCGGGACAGAGTTGAAGAATCTACCCCCCCCCCGTTTTGCCCTGTTATTTCAAGTTAACACCCAAATGTAGATTACAAATGGTTATTCCTTTAAGTGCACCAACGAAAGCTGGCCGGTGAAGAAACCTTTATTCCTTAGGGGAAAGAGACTTAGTTCCATTCCATGTCAGGCCTGACTTAGGTGGGGAAGTTTTAGAAAGTTTGTGTTACTACGCCATAGGCGAGCACACGCTATAATAGCACCGCGTGGTGGACACTGCGCGGCGCCATATTACTGTGCTGCGTCTAGTATATTGATTGATGCAGGGCTCTGCAGGCCCATGTATATGTTGCATGTTATATCTTAAATCCTTCATTACCAGTAAGAGCCCATTCACACAGGGGCAACACGACTTCCAGCGCGATTTTATTAGGGAACTCAGACACGACTTGAGAATGAATCACAGCGCGACCTGGAGCTATTTACAAGGCAACTCCAAGTTGCCTGCAGGACAGGAGACATTCCAGTGGCCAATCAAACAAGAATCAGCTCTGTGGGAGGGAGTGGGGAGGGAGAGGTTTGCCTGATAAATGTATGTTTTCTTCCTGGAGAGTTGCTCCTATTAAGACAGTGAGAGGCGACTCCCATTGAAATCAATGGGTACAGGTCGCCTAGGAGTCGGATTGAAGTAGTACAGGGACCTTTTTTGAAGTCGGAGCGACTGCAGTAGTGTGCATAAGAACGGCTCCATTAACTTACATTGATTTCTTCAGCCAGCGCAACCTGAGGCAACTAGGGGCGACCTGGGGCGATTTGGAGTCGGATCCAAAGACGCCCCTGTGTGAATGGGCTCTAAAGCTGATATTTATATTTTATATTCTTGCCTCAGTGTGTTGTCTGACTGTTTAGAGATTATTGAGTATAATACACCTGAGAGTGATAGGGGTTTAACCCTAGACTGACTGTGCCAGAGTGGGTCAAGTAAGATTGCCGGGGGTTGGCGGTACTGCGTACAGGGCCCGAAATCAAATTAGCGGCTCTCTTAATTGGGGGTAGCGCTACACGTGGGGGCTCGTGAGTCCGGGATCCTGTTGCAGCAAATAGCAGCCAAAAAAAAAGTACCAGCATGGACCCACTAGAAGTAGTGAAGTGGTGCGCAGCAGCCAACGTAGATGAAAATGGGGCAGTGATTATAGAACTCCCAGGGATCTGGCAAGAAGATGCAGTGAAACAGTTAGTGATGTCCCTGTCCCCACAACAGAAAGCATGGATAGTGGATGTAAGATCAGAACCTCCTTCGACATATGTACTGGTTAAATGGAAGGATGGAGTCCCAGAAGACTTCAAGAAGCCAAGCATAGAGACGGTGGATAAACAAACTTATAAGTTAATACGTGTCCCACCCAACCTAAAAGATGTAAAGAAAGAAGAGAGTCCCGGGTCGCCACAGGGCACCCTCAGCACAGAATTATGCACGGTTCTAGGGGAAATCATAGCACAATGCAAGAAAGACCCGGCGGATTATCAAATAGCAGGATACCGGAAACTCAGAATGTTTTCAGGAAGGAAACCTGTACCTCCAGGCGAAGAAGGATTTGAGGAGTGGTTAGACGGTGCAACTCAGGCTCTGGAGGAGTGGGAAGTCCCAGACCACAGGAAGAAGCAGAGAACTGCTCAGAGCTTGAAGGGGCCTGCTTTAGAGGCCGTACGCAACCTCAAGATGAGCAAAACAGACTGTACGGCGCAGGACTATCTAGACATTCTGCAGAATGTGTTCGGCGGAACAGAGAAGATTACTGAGCTTACCTACCAACTGGAGCATTGCTATCAAAAGGCAGGGGAGAAGCTATCAGAGTTCATGATGCGCCTAGATAAAATACTGCACAAGATGATTTTAAAGAAAGGGATTGACCCGAAGAAGGTGGATGAGACCCGGGTTCAACAGGTGATGAGAGGATCTCAACCACTGGATCCCATCGCGCTGGCGTTACGTACAAGACAGGACGGGAAGAGCCTGGAGTACCCTGACTTGATCCGAGTAGTCAGAGAGGAAGAAGCTATGCTGGAGGAGAAAAAGAGGAGCCAACCAGTTGAGATGGTGAACCCTCCTCCGGTGATGGTCAGGACGGCCATGACCTTAGAAAGAGATGCAGAGGTGGATACCTTGAAGTCGCAGATGTCCCAAGTACTGGGAATGTTAACCTCATTGATGGAAAAGGAGTCAAGGGTACCAGAGAGGGAAAGTCCGAGGAAAGAATTGTTCCCAAATACCTCAGCACCCGCATCCCTGGAAAATTGGGGAAATGTGATCTGTTTCAATTGTGGGGGAGCTGGACACCTTGCCAAAGTATGTGCCAGTCCCAAGAAGAAGAGACTGAATAACCGCAAGCCGCCGGAAAACTTCAACGGGCCCTGGTGAAGGAGTCAACCGGGTGCCCATCATCATCAAGGAACTCCATACTGAATAAGAAGCACATGAAAGAAGGGGCTAGGACCCCACAGAAGAAATCAAGGGCTCCTCAGAAGGAACATACTCCAAAGAAACTCAATAAAGTCCCTCAGCGGGTAGTTACACCCATACAGAGGAAAGGGATCAATGCATACCAGGTTTAGGAGAGACTTAGGTCCAAAGACAAAAAAAGCAAGGCAAGTTAAGAAGGGAAATGCAAAGATCTAAGGAAAGAGACCCCTTCGAAGCAGTACCCAGAGAAACTGGTGGGTCCCTCCCCAATTGTATCCATTCAAGTAGAGGGGATATACACAAGAGCCCTGTTGGATACTGGAGCACAGGTGACCCTGTTGTATCGAGACTTCTACGACCGGCACCTGAGTCACTTACCCATCCAGAAGATTGAAGACTTGGAGATATGGGGAATTGGAACAGAGAAGTTTCCTTATGATGGATATCTACCCATAAGATTGACGTTTGACCCATCCATAACGGGGAAGGGGGAAGTGTTCGACACCTTGGCTGTGGTGTGCCCCCGACCGCCTGGAGCAAATAGGAGTTCCTTGATAATAGGAACCAACACGGATCTGGTCCAAAGACTTTTGGTCCCACTAACAAGAAGGAAGAACCTCCCAGTCACAGAGATTCATCCCATGTTGAAGACCGCCTTCCAACGACTGATCTTGGAGCAGAAGGCCCCGGAAGAGGGGGTAGGGAAGGTCTGGAGACTCGGAAAAAAAGGGATAGTGCTGCAACCCGGTGAAGTAACCTGCTTGAAGGTCACAGTGAAACTTACTTGGGAGCAGCCGGGCCCTTTTGTGATGTTGGAACCCGACCCAAGAGAAGAACCTTCAGGCTTGGAGGTAGTCCCGGAAATGGTCCCGGTGAGGGCCCTGAAGAAGGCCCACTGCAAGGTGCCTGTGAGTGTCAGAAACACCACGGATGGCCCCATGGAAGTCCCTGCCAGGCTGTTATTGGGCCGGGTGAGCCCAGCCACCCCGGTTGCCCCATCAGATGTGGCGAAGACAGAGGGAGAGAGTACAGTGTGGGAGAAGCTTTCCATGGAGAACCCAAACCTGCCCAGGGCTTGGAGAGATAGAGCCCGGAACCAGTTGACTCGGTGGGAGAGGATCTTCTCACATGATGAGTTTGATGTGGGGTGTGCTAGGAGTGCCACCCATCGAATCCGCCTCCAGGAAGACAAGCCTTCAGAGAAAGGGTTAGGCGGGTTCCATTGGCAGACCTCGAGGATTTGAGGGAACAGCTTGCTGAGCTCAAGCGAACAGGTGTGATCCAGGAATCTAGAAGTCCGTATGCCTCCCCCATAGTAGTGGTCCGGAAGAAGAACGGGTCACTAAGGTTGTGTATTGACTATAGGACCCTCAACAGGAGAACCACTCCGGATCAGTATACCACTCCAAGGATAGAGGATGCCTTGCAGAGCTTGTCTGGAGCCAAGTGGTTCAGTGTTATGGACTTAAAGAGTGGGTATTATCAGATCCCGATGCACCCAGAAGACAAAGAAAAGACGGCTTTCATAACCCCAGTGGGATTCTTTGAATTCAATCGGATGCCTCAAGGTCTGTCTGGAGCTCCAGCCACATTCCAAAGACTGATGGAGAAGACAGTGGGAGACATGAACCTCATCGAGGTCCTTGTATACTTGGATGACATCATAGTCTTTGGCAGAACTTTGGAAGAGCATGAAGAAAGGCTGGAGAAGGTCTTGAAGAGGCTGAGTGAAGAAGGACTCAAGCTCTCGCCTGAAAAATGCCAATTTTATCAATCTTCAGTCAACTATCTGGGACATATAGTGTCTGAAAATGGGGTGTCCACAGACCCTGAGAAACTGGAGGCTGTCACCTCCTGGCCAAGACCTACCACTGTAACAGAACTTAGGTCCTTCCTAGGGTTCTGTTCCTATTACAGGAGGTTCGTGGAGGGGTTTGCTCAAATAGCGAGACCCTTGAATGAGTTGCTGAAGATAGAGGGGGAAGAGGATGACTCGGGTCCCAGGAAGTCAGGGGAGTCAGTCAAGGACCAGTGGACTGAGAAATGTGAAGGCGCCTTCCAGATGCTGAAAAAGAGCTTGACCACTGCCCCTGTTCGGGCTTATGCAGACCCAAAGAAGCCGTACGAACTCCATGTGGATGCCAGTCATGATGGTCTGGGAGGAGTACTCTACCAGGAGCATGAAGGGCAACAGAGACCTGTTGCGTATGTGAGCAGAAGCTTGACCCCCTCTGAAAAGAACTATCCCACCCATACGTTGGAGTTCCTGGCCCTCAAGTGGGCCGTAGTAGACAAACTTCGAGATTACCTATATGGAGCAGATTTCACTGTAAAAACGGATAACAATCCCCTTACCTATCTGTTTACCACAGCAAAGCTGGACGCCACAGGAAATAGATGGCTGGCGGCGCTGTCTGCCTTCAATTTCAGCTTGAAATATAGACCTGGGGCGGGAAACCGAGATGCGGACGCCCTGTCCAGAAGGTCTCATGTTCCCACCCACAGTAGTGAAGACTGGACCCAAGTGGCACCTGACGGGGTGCGGGCCCTTTGCCAAGGGGCTGAATTCCAAGCCAAGGGAGGCTCAAGAGCAGAAGAGATAGGGGTCACTATTGTAGGAGTCCCCAAGCAGTACTGTGGAGCAACCTTACTGGGGGAAGACAATCTACCCAGACTGACCAAAAAGGAGTTGAGATCCGACCAACAGGAGGACCCTTTGGGGAGATTGGTCCTAGAAGCATTAGAAAATCAGAACCCAAACATACTCTTACGTCACCCCTCGAAGGAAGCTTGTCTGTTAAAAAAAGAGTGGGACAGGCTACAGGTGCATCAGGGAGTGGTCTACCGAAGGGGCCCCTCTGATGACCAAGAAGACAAATGGCAGTTGTTCTTGCCGGAGAAACACAGGGAGACGGTCATGATCGCCCTACATGACAACCATGGTCACCTGGGAGCGGAAAGGACTTTCCAACTTGTTAGGGACCGTTTCTATTGGCCCTGTATGAGGGCTGAAGTTGAGGAATACTGTCATTCATGTGTCCGATGCATACAGAGAAAGACTCTGCCCCATCAAGCTGCCCCAATGGGCCATTTACAAAGTGAAGGCCCGCTTGACCTGGTGTGCATTGATTTCCTCTGCCTCGAACCTGACCTGAGGGGACTAGGAAATGTTCTGGTAGTAACCGACCATTTCACCCGGTATGCACAGGCTTTTCCAGCCAAGGACCAGAAGGCCTCTACTGTGGCCAAAATACTTGTAGAGAAGTACTTTATACATTATGGACTACCACAAAGGCTCCACTCAGATCAGGGGAGGGATTTCGAGAGTAAATTGATACGAAAACTCCTAGATGCCTTAGGGATCAAGAAGACCAGGACTATGCCTTATCATCCTCAAGGTGATGCTCAACTGGAGAGGTTCAACCGAACCCTGCTCAACATGCTGGGAACTTTAAATGGTGAAAAAAAGCAACATTGGAGTAGCCACATAGCGGCCCTTGTGCACGCTTACAACAGCACTGTCAGCGATGCTACTCGATATTCACCTTACAGACTTATGTTCGGGAGAGAAGCAAGATTGCCAGTGGACCTGGCCTACGGCACCTCCATAGATCATTGTTCTGCTGCCTCCCACAAGGGCTATGTAGATAGACTTAGACACAACTTGAAGACGGCTTATGAGCAAGCTCAGGCGGCCTCGGAACAGAGAGGGGCTCGCAACAAGAGGAATTTTGATCTAAAGGTTAGGATCCAAGACTTACAACCAGGAGACAGGGTGTTATTGCGGAACCTGGGGGTCCCTGGAAAACATAAAATCGCAGATAGATGGAGACCAGAACCTTATGTCATTTGTAGAAAATTACCGGGCCTACCCGTTTACAGACTTAAACCCGAGGGGAAGGTAGGGCCCTTGAAGACTTGGCATCGAAACCACCTACTTCCGCTCTCTGAAGCAGTTCGGTTGCCTCCTATGATGGATTCTCCTGAACCCATGTCCATTCCGAACACCCCTAGACCCAATACTCGGTCTCAGACCCCTCGGATGGAGGATACAGAAGATTCAGAAATGAGTGAAGGCGAGGGGGAGGAAATTGGCTGGCTTTGGGCTTCCCAGGGTCCAACGACTTCTGCTATTGATCTTCCACCTGACGAAGATACCGAGGATCACACACTGAATGCAGAAGCTACGGAGTTCATTCCATCTAGTCACTGGTCAGATGCTTGGGAGAGTGTCGGTTAGCTATCACCTGAAGAGGACCCAAGGGAAGCCATGTATCTTCCTGCTCCGGAGCCAGATGCTCCTGAATTAGAAGGAACTCCCGAGTTGGTCACAGAAGGAGAATCTGTTCCCGCGGAAAGTCCCAGAGGACAGAGGGAGCGGAGGGCCATAAAACCTCCCAAGAGGTTAACTTACCCACAAATGGGGAAGAGTGCGGAAGACACTGTATTCACTGCCAGAAAGAGTATGGAAGACCCTGACCCTCCCACTGTTCATTTGGTGGGAGGCAACCCCAGCTCACTCTCTGGCACAGTTAGGCAGGATACTGTTGTTAATGTGTCCTGTGGGCAGAGGAGTTCACCGCCTCGTTTCTGGTGGGAATTTCCTCTGCCGACATCATATGGAGAATTGATGGATGTTGTTAAATGTGTAGTTTGAAGTTATGTTATCTTTGGGGACCAAAGAGTTCAAGTGGGGGGAGTGTGTAGCGGGGTCGCTCTTAAGGCCCCAGGACTACATTATCCAGAACCCCATTCGGCCCCAGGGCGGAGGTTCCACCGCAAAGACTCATGGGAGGGGTTACTTAAGCGAGAGGCGAGGCGGAGCTCACTTTCTTGGGACACGGCGCGTCAAGTGACAAGTCATCCTATGCGGATCGGCTGTGAAGCAAGGCCTGAAGCCTGAGGCCTTGCTTGAAGTCCGAAGAGCCTTCCACCATACTGCGGAGCCTGGGTGGATCCTGACCCGTCGTGATAGGACGTGAGCTGGATCGAGGACTCGATCGGAGCAGACGCTGTGTGCGACACACAGGAGGTGGAAGTCCCAGGCTGGGATCGCGCCTGGAGTGGTGAGCGGGCACCTGCCCATATCAATAGACTGAGTTGTGTTCAGGCCTATAGACTGCCTAGGCCCACTGTTCGCTCACCAGTGTTTTTTGGGGGGTCCGGTAGCGGGACAGAGTTGAAGAATCTACCCCCCCCCGTTTTGCCCTGTTATTTCAAGTTAACACCCAAATGTGGATTACAAATGGTTATTCCTTTAAGTGCACCAACGAAAGCTGGCCGGTGAAGAAACCTTCATTCCTTAGGGGAAAGAGACTTAGTTCCATTCCATGTCAGGCCTGACTTAGGTGGGGAAGTTTTAGAAAGTTTGTGTTACTACGCCATAGGCGAGCACACTGTGCGGCGCCATATTACTGTGCTGCGTCTAGTATATTGATTGATGCAGGGCTCTGCAGGCCCATGTATATGTTGCATGTTATATCTTAAATCCTTCATTACCAGTAAAGCTGATATTTATATTTTATATTCTTGCCTCAGTGTGTTGTCTGACTGTTTAGAGATTATTGAGTATAATACACCTGAGAGTGATAGGGGTTTAACCCTAGACTGACTGTGCCAGAGTGGGTCGAGTAAGATTGCCCGGGGTTGGCGGTACTGCGTACAGGGCCCGAAATCAAATCAGCAGGTCTCTTAATTGAGGGTAGCGCTACATAGCTGCTGGCTTTTAATATTATTTTTTTTCGCCGGAGCTCCGCTTTAAGTTCCACCTTAAGCCGGTTCATAAGTTCTGCAGCTTTGGGCGACCCAGATGAACAGGGAAAGCACAAAACTTCAAACAAAATACATGTAGTCACAAAGACAAATGAAACCTAAGGGAGGTTCTTAGGTCAATTTCTAGGTCTCATTTCTGGCGTGAATTCAGTGGATTTCTGCACATGGATTCTGCACATGGATTCACAGGTGGTTAAAGACAGATAATCACCCTTAATTGCAAATAGCTTGTGTCCAGGGGTGATCATTTTCCCTTAACTGCAGGTAATTACTCCATATGCAATTACATGCAAACCCCTGCCTGGAGCCCTTTTCAAGAGTCTAGTGGGGTGTGCCTTCATCGGTTTCCCTTTTCTGATAGGTCATGTATCTCGGCAACCTTTTGACACATTGTGTATCAACAGAATAAATATCTGACGTTTGGTTTCTGCACAAATCTGTGAGGACTGTTTATCCACATGGCCACCTGGAGCTCACCTCACATATGTCTGTCTCCTCTCCATTGCTTTTATTTCTTTAGAGGAAATCTTTACAATGTCAGAGCCCTAAAGGTACTTTGAGATGTCTGCTAACCTGCTGCGAGTTACAGTAAAGGACGCACCTGGGCAAATATTGTTTAGCCATTGATAACAGTGTACAAAAGGTTCTCTCTACTGTATATCTTATGAGGAAAGGTGTTTTTCATCTCAGTCATTTTTATTGCAAGAAAAATACACACACCAGCCATAACTTTATGACCACCCACCTAATATTAAGTAGGTCCCCCTTTTGCTGCCAAAACAACCCTGACCTTTTTTTTTTGTAAACTGTGTTTATTAGTTTAGTCATGGGTTTACAGGTATGCATAACACATATGTTACAATGACCAACATTTTAAAATTTCTTCAATAACAAAAGAAAAAGAGCATAGCAAAGTAAAGGCAGTTATATCGTCTGAAGAAGTATTCTCCTAGTTATGTTATGTAACCATGTTGCCCTGTCTATTAACTGTGGCAGGTACAGGACCTCGGCTTGTTGGCCGGCTCGCAGCCATTTGGGCGAGCACCCGCCCTCCCGAACGATCCTTTGTTTCACAGCGGTATGTGTCATCGGGGGGAGGGGGGGTGCTCTACCCCCAGCCAGCCCCTGTGTTTTCCATTTGGGTTCCATGCCGGAGGAGGGGGGCCATTTAAAGGCCTCCTACTGACCGCCTCTGGCACCCCACCCGCGCCGTTACCACAGCCAGGCCCCAGCCGGGGTGCCCGGCGTATGCATTTGTGCTTCTCCGTGGGCTAGTGTGGTATTGGCCGAGATCCTATTGTCAGGCTTAACTTACTCACTATGATTAGAGTGCTGGCTGCCAGATTTTCAGATAACTTTTTAACATTGCACAATTATGACAAGCGGCAACTAGGAAAGTATTCAAGAGCTTGGAAGGAAAATAGGGGGGTGAGGGGGGAAGGGGATATGGGGTAAAATGGAGGGAGGGGAGGGGGTAGGATCTCACCTTGAGCTGATAATTTTCGCTAGCGTTCCGCACCGGATTGTCTGCCACCAGGATGATATCTCGTTCTGTAAAAGGTGTACATGTTACGCTCAGGGTCTATGCTCTTGTTCAGGATGTGGGGGGGGGCGGTCAGGTTTAACTGTCAGCAAGGTCAACGCGCCGACCAAAAGTTGGGTCTGCTAGCTTCAATAGTGACATCTCTAGGCTCGATGTTACCTGAGATTGGTTGGAGAAATGTTCCGTCCACAGTGCCCATGTGGCTATGTGTTTCTCTTTTGTGTCTTTACAGGTTGCGATCCATTCCTCTGCTTCTCTGATCTCATTTACCCTGCGTATCCAGTCCTCCCTACCCGGCACCTGCGTCTTCTTCCAATAGATCGGGAGAAGCCGCTTTGCCGCATTTAGCAGGTGGGGCAGTGCGCTTTTTTTGTAGCGACTGATTGGCATGGGAGGGATATGCAGGAGGAAATGAACCGGTGAGAGGGGGACATCTATCCCTAAGATTTCCTTAATCTGTTCCCTAATGTCTTGCCAGAAGGACGTTATTAGTGGGCATTCCCACCACACATGCAGCAGGGTTCCTCGGCCTCCACATCCCCGCCAACACAACTCGGAGTTCGTCGGGTACATCCGCGCCAAATCGGCCGGGACCCTATACCAGCGTGATAGCAGTTTGTAATTAGTCTCCTGCATTTTAGTGTCTGCGGAGCTGGAGTGGGTGAGCTGGTAGAGGCAAGTCAGTTGAGGCTCCGTGAATATCTGTCCTAGATCTCTCTCCCAGGCATGAATGAAGATGGGTTTGGGGGCCGAGGCTGAGGCGCCCAGCAATAGGTAGAGTTCTGAGACCATTCGGGGGATTGGGTCTTCCGCTATGAATAATTTCTCAAAAGGAGTGAGTGATGTGATGTCCCTTATAGAGCTGCAATGTGTTTCGAAGAAGTTGTGCAACTGTCTGTATCTCCAGAAATTCATCTGCGGTTTACCTGTCCTGGCTGTCAGGGATTCATAGGGAATCATTTTGCCATCCTTCAACAGTTTCCCACAGCTGGCATTCCTGTCATCCACCCAGGTTCCAAAGAAGCCTGCTTGGTCCCCTGGGGGGAACCAGAGGAACCCGCCCAGCGGTGCCAATGGGGACACAGGGGGGGCCAAGTGCAGCACTCGATTGAGACGGTCCCACGTTCTGAGCGTAGCGCTCGTCAGAGGGGATGTGTCTACTGACAGCCCCCTGTGTTCCCGGGCTAGCCATGGGGCGTATGACAGGTTCCTCCCTGCCAAGCATTTTTCAACTGAAACCCAGAGCTTAGATTTGCCATGGAAGCGCCAGTTTAGGATCCTCTGGAGGGTAACAGCCTGATGGTATTTGAGTAGATATGGAACACCCAGACCTCCAGAGCGCTTTGAGCGTTTCAGGACCTTCAGAGCTACCCGCGGTTTCCGCGAGTTCCATAAGAAATTATTAAGCATACTAGACAGTTGGGCAAAGAAGTTTCTGGGCAGGGATATAGGGAGCATTTGCATGTAAAACAGGATCCTAGGGAGGACATTCATTTTTATTATGTTGACCCTACCCAACCACGTGAAGGCAGTTTTTGTCCAGTGCTGTAGGTCCTGTCTGACAGCAGTTATCAGTCTGGGAAAATTTGTGGCGTACAGTAGATCGTATCGGTCTGTTAGTTGTATGCCCAGGTATCTCAGGGAAGTCTTGGCCCATGTGAAGGGGAATGCGCTTTTTAAACTTTCTGTCAGTGCTGGGGGTAGGCTTATGGGCAGTATTTCGGATTTCGTGTAGTTAATTTTGAAATTGGATAACGTTCCAAAATGTTGGAGTTCCTGCATCAGGACTGGCAATGAAATCAGGGGATTCGTTAAGTGGAATAGTACATCGTCAGCGTAGGCGGAAAGCTTGTGCTCTACATTGCCCACTTTCAGGCCTCTGATGTCCGTGTTCGCCCTCACCCTTCTCAGCAGGGGCTCAAGGGCCAGAGCAAAGAGAAGGGGCGAGAGGGGGCACCCCTGTCTCGTGCCATTCCTGATTGCAAATCTGGGCGAAAAAGTGTCGTTGACTTTCACCTGTGCGCTAGGTTCTGTATAGAGGGCCAGTATCCAAGCTAGCATATTGGGGCCTATCCCTAGTGTGCTCAGGACCTCTCATAGGTAAGACCAGTCAATGCGGTCGAAAGCCTTTTCAGCATCAGTGGATAAGATCAGGTATGGTAGTGGTTCATCTCTGTTCCTAGCCCAGTGTATGAGTTGAATCGCTCGTATGGAATTATCTCTGGCTTCACGCCCCGCGATGAAACCGGTCTGGTCGGGGTGTACTACATGGGGTATTAGGTGCTTTAGTCTATTGGCTAAGATTTTGGCTAGTATTTTTACGTCCGTGTTCAACAAGGATATGGGGCGGTAGCTTTGTGGGACCGTGGGATCTTTACCTTCTTTTGGTATGACCGATATGTGCGCTAATAGAGCTTCGGGGGGGATATTGCCGCCTTGTGTCAGGGAGTTGAAGTATCTACACATAGGTTGCACGAGTGTCGAGGTAAATTTTTTATAATACGCTTTGGTGAACCCGTCTGGGCCTGGGCTTTTCCCATTGGGTAGGGATGTGATGGTGGATTCTATTTCTGCGGTGGTGATTGGGGATTCCAATTCTATTTGTTGGTCTGTGTTAAGTGCCGGCAGTCCGTTTTCGGACAAGTATTCACGGAGATTCGCCAGCCTGTCCGCTTTTGTGTCTGGGGTCATCTCGGCATCTAGGTTATATAGGTTGGCGTAATAGTCACGGAATCTGGAAGCTATCTTGGAGGACTGAAACAGCATTGTTCCAGAGGGTGAGCTGAGTTTGTGTATTTGCGTCTGGGCTCGTTTTGCCCATAGGGCCCTCGCTAACATGCGGCCGCATTTGTTACCATGCTCATAGTACTTGTGGGATAGGTATCTCAGCTGTCGTCTCGCCCGTCTTTCCAGCAGGCGCGAGAACAGCTCCCTAAGTTCAATCAGTTCCCCCAAAACTTGGGGGTCCCCCCCCACTTTGTGTTTGAGCTCCGCTCGTTGAAGTGCGGAGAAAACTCTGTCATAATCTGCCTGTCGTTCTCTCTTTAGCCTAGTGCCTTGGGCGATGAGTTCCCCTCGTATCACTGCTTTGTGGCATTCCCAGATCAGACCCTCACTAAGGCCTTCAGTGGTGTTTTCACGGAAATAATTAGTCAATGCTTCCACCACCCTAGATTCTACTACAAGGTCGTCCAGCAAGTTTTCATTAAGTCGCCAAGCCCAGGCCCTATGGGTGCCCGAGGGCAGGGCGAGGGTCACGGTGATCGGTGCATGATCCGATATAGTAATACTTTCAATGGACGAACCCTGCAGAAGTTCCAGGGTAGGGAGGTCCACAAATAGCAGGTCTATCCGGGTGTATACCTTGTGTACCATGGAGAAGTAGCTATAATCTCTATCCGTGGGGTGGAGGACTCTCCAGCTATCGACTAAGCCTGCGGTCTGTAGGGATTTGCGGAAATGCTTAAGGAAGGCATGCGAGTGCGTAGGTTTCCTATGTGACGTGTCTAGGGAAGGGTCGGGGCTCACATTAAAGTCGCCTCCCATTATTAGGGCGCCCTCTCGGAACTCCGCCAGGCGTTCTAGGGCTGCGTCGATAAAAGTCAGCTGGTTTGAATTAGGGGCATAGATGGTGGCAAAGGTGTATTTTGCGCCCGCTATGGTTCCTTTCAGGAAGACATAGCGTCCCTGCGGGTCTACCATGTCATTCACGTGCTGGAAAGGGCAGTTTTTGTGGACAGCTATTGCAGTGCCTCTTGACTTGCTAACAGGGGAGGTGCCAATGTACCACTGGTTGTAAAGATGTGTGGGTAATTTGGGTCGTGACTGGTGTGTGAAATGTGTCTCCTGTAGGAAGACTATCTGTGCCTTCAGTTTTTTAAGTTCCCACCATAATTTACTGCGCTTACAGGGGGAGCATAGACCTCGAACATTATACGAGATTACCTTGAGATCAGCCATGGTGATATGGTGTTGGGTGGTTTCTGGTTCTGCGGTTTGATCCGGTGCGGTCCGCGCAGTTCAAGGTGAGTCCTGTAGTAGCGAGGTGTGGGGAGAAGGGTAGACAGGGGGGAAGGGAGGGGATGAGAAAGGGGAGTAGAATAGGGGAGGGAAAGACAAGTGTTAACATTCACAACAATAATAAACAAAAAAACTAGCACAGCGAGCCAAACAACGGCTCGAATTAACTGCAGTCTGGACCTGGGGGGTTCCCCAAACATAGGGGGTCCACCAAGTCCAGGCCTGTCATCCCAAATGGGATCTAAACCCGTTTACGGGTGGCCTACGGGGGGGTCGTGGGCCGACATGAAGGGAGGTAGGAGGGGTAGTCCGCTCCGCCCCCACCAGTTAGTATCAAATCTGGTGCACCAACTGTCCAGGGAATGTTCCAAAAAAAAGGGGGGGGGGTGAAAGGTGAGGGGCGGTTGAGTCCAATGGGGATTGGAGGCTTTGTGCACAGGGGCTCAGGGACAAGAACCGGGACAGGAGATGGAAGTGGGAAGGAACCATAAGCGTAAGTACACGGCAATCTGACAGGGTCATCAAGATACATTGCTTGCACCAAGTCATGTCTCGGGAGTCGGGGCCCCGTGTGCATATCTGGCCGCCTGTCTCCCGTGGGACAGCATTTTGGGCCCAATTCAGTGCAGAGATGGAGGGAAGTTCAGGTTCTGGGTGGGTCTTCAGTCGTTCAGTGCAGAGGGGCCGGGTGAGGCGTCTCTATCTTGACGGCGGCGGCTGCGTCTGCGGCGTTGTGGTGCAGGCATCCAGTGTTGGGGGGGTCGGATGGTTGGGAGGCCCGCCATCCCCAGGTCTCCGCGCCAGTCTGGGAAGTCCACTGCGTCCAATCCAAGGGCCGAGAGGAAGTGAGGGAGGTCGTCCTTAGTGCGTAGCGTGGCCGATCGGCCATCTTTAGTTGCCTGCAGGTAGAACGGGAAACCCCATCGGTAAGGGAGGCCAGCTTCTTGGAGGGCCGCCAAGACAGGCTTCAGGGCCCGGCGTTGCATAAGTGTGCGCCTGGAAATGTCCTGATAAAAAAAGGAGGTGGGCACCATCGAAGTCAAAAAAGGGTCTGTTACGCATTTTTTGCATAATTCGCTCTTTAAGGGTGTACTTGTGCAGTTTGCAGATGATGTCTCTCGGGTTGTCCGCATCTTGGGAGGGTGGTCTCAGGGCTCGATGGGCGCGATCGATTTCGATATTAGCTGTGTCAGGAAGATCCAGGATTTCCTTGAATATCCCCTGTAAGGAGGGTATAATATCCTTGGGCGCAGTGGCTTCAGGCATGCCACGGATGCGAATATTTGCCCTTCTACTGCGATTTTCAAAATCATCTAGTTGGGACAGCAATAGCTCCAGCTTCAGGTCCTGGGCAGTGCATCTCATCTGCAGTGCTGCTATAGTGGGGAGGGTTTCATCCATCCTTTGCTCCACATCCCCCATTCTCGTACCTAGCTGTGTGGTGTCCTCTTTGAGATGTTCAATGTCCTCTTTAAAGGCTTTCTCTATTCTGCTTGTAAACCTCTCTAGGTCTTCTCTGGTTGGTAGGGACCATATGTGGCGTTTTAAGTCCCCATCTTCCATGAGGTCTGCTATGTCTGAGCCTTCAGCTCGGGAGGCAGTGGACCCAGGGGAGGCTAGGGGGACAGAGTCACTCACTGATCCAGGCGATAGCTGCGGTGAGGCTGTCTGTGAAGCAGGCTTTGTCTGCTGCGCCGCATGCTGTTTGGAGCTCTTGCCGGCCGGCGCCATCTTGGATTTCTCCGTGCCCTTGCCGCGGGTCCCGGGGAAATACGATTCCAGGTGTCCCTGACGGGATCTGTCACCCCCAGTGTCCTGCGACGTGTTCCGCCGCCTCTGTGACATCTCCTGGGCCGTTCCCGTGCCCCGGATCGTCGGTGTGCTGCTGATGTAGCTTCGGTGTGAGCGGAGCAGGGACCAGACACGTCCTCACTGCTCCATGTCAGGACACGCCCCCTCAACCCTGACCTTTTAAGGCATGGGCACCACTAGACCTCTGAAGGTATGCTGTGGTATCTGGCACCAAGCTGTCAATAGCAGATTGTTTGTACGTTGTAAGGTGGGGCCTTCATTGATCGGACTTGTTTTTCCACCACATCCCACGGATGTTCGATTGGATTGAGATTGAGAATGTAGAGGCCAAGTCAACACCTTGAACCATTTTTGCAGTGTGGCAGGGTGCATGACCCTGCTGAAAGAGGCCACTGCTATCAGGGAATAACATTTTCATGAATGGGGTTTACTTGGTCAGCAACAATGTTTAGCTAGGTGGTACATGTCAAGTAACATCCATATGAATGGCAGGAGATTCATATTTCCCAGCAGAACATTGCTCAAAGCATCAAACTGCCTCCATCTGGCTTGCCTTCTTCCCATACTGCATCCTGGTGTTATCTCTTCCCCAGGTAAGTGACACACACACCCAGCCATCCACATGATGTAAAATAAAAAGTGATTAATCAGACCAGGACACCACCTTCCATTGCTCCGTGGGCCAGTTCTGATGCTCATGGGCCCTCTGTAGGCACTTTTGGCTCTGAGCATGGGTCAGCATGGGCACCCTGACTGGTCTGCAGCTACGTGGCCCCACACACAACCAACTGTGATTCCCATATTTTTCTACTTTCAACACATCAACTTAAGGGACAACATGCTTACGAATTTCAGATGCCCTTGTATCGAGATAATCAATGTTTTTCACTTAACCTATCAGAGGTCATGAAGTTATGGCTAATCAGTGTATGACATAAGTTTTTGGTGTTTTGGAACTGTTGCCAATAATTTTCTGGGTTTATTACCTGCCACATAAATTTTGATCGCTTCTATGGAGCGCTCTTTTGGCATTAGTATCTAGTATTTGTTTCAGTAAGTACAAGTGGCTTTTGGCCAGCCTAGTAATGCGTTTAGATAAGGCATCTTTCTGGCCTTGAGTTGTTGTTTCCCCTCCATGCTAACTTTGTGTGCTTCCCATAGAACAGGAAGAGACCCTGACCAGTCACGTTATCCTTGAAAAAGGAAACTGCATGTCCAGTTTGAAAGATTCCAAGAAAAAAATTGTTTATTTCAGTGTCTGTAGGATTTATGAGCACAAGTTACAAAATATTGAGAACCTCTGCTTTGGTGATCCTGACAATGCTTTTTTTATTATTGTTGGTGCCTCCCTGTGGATAGGGTGCAGCGTGGTACACCGGTGGCAAAGAATAGGGGTTGAGGTAGGTAAAAGCTGTATATTTTGAGAGTTTTAACAACATACAAGCAGCAGTAGAGGTTTTAAATCCTGGACTAATGCTGACAGCTTCTGCAGCGAGGAGCAAGAATGCGGCCTGACTGGTCGACACTTAAATGTGAGGCTTGCTATGAGAAGGTGGCATAGTCCCTGAACTTTCCCTACTCCTCTGGAAACTTTCCCTGCCACTAAGCACTACACCTACTATGTGGGAACCTGTCCCTACACTAACCACACGCATAAAGCATGCCAAACCCAGGAGCGGGAGTCTTAAATAGACTCTGCCTGATCCAAGATGGGTAAAACTTTTGGCATTAAAAGACAGCTGTACCTATACATAATATTTTACTAATTTTTGCAGTACTGCTGAGTCCTCATTTACTTGAATGGGTTTATATACTGAGACTGGAGATTCTCTGTATATGGCTCTATACAAGTCAATAGGCACCATAGGCGTGCGCAGCCTATTGCATTAGGGTGTGCACCCCAAAGCCCAAACACACAATACCGATCGCTAACGGTGTTCATTCAGAAAGGGAAGGGGCTGGTAAATTACATATTTACTGGCCCCTTTCCCCACTCCTAAAACATCCCAGCAGCAACATAGGAGATAGGAGAAGAGGGAAGCTGGCAGCGCTGCAGGGGGAAAGATGGGAGCCAGGGCAGTAGGGGGAATCTGTGCTGCACAGGGTGATTAGGGTGTGCCTGGGCACACCTGGCACACCCTGTGCGCACGCCTATGATAGGCACTTTTGTGTGACCAGCAATTAAGTTATTTCAATAGGCTTTAAACAATGAAGTAGGCCATAGCACTGGAGCTAAGGTTAGTAAGCAGCTGAGGATGGGAGTTAGTTCAGTTTAGCTGTGGTAAGGGCTTTATATATATATATATATATATATATATATATATATATATATATATATATATATATATAAAAATGAATTAAACATCACACCTTTCCCTTCTTAGAACCATAGTACTGTTCTTTTCTCCCCAGGAATTTATCACAGAGGATGAAGCATGATTCTTGTTTGCAGGTTTCTACTGTTTTTATTTTTTTATTTATTTTTTATAATGAAATGGCACTGTGACTCATAAAATTGGAGGGAATGAAAGTGGAAGTGTGCAATGATTGTCTCCATTTCCTAACCTGCTCCAGAAACTCAAATTGAATCTAATTGTATTGTGTGCTAGTTATATTTATGTAGCACAATGAACTTAGGTGTAGTTATCTGAAAGACTTCTGTATGACACTCATTACCAAATTTCCTCATCCCTATAGCAACCAGTTAGAATTATTGTTTCATTTACAACTCTGGCCTGCAGATCTGATAGTTGAAAGTTGATTAGTTACTACAAAAACAAATTATTGTTAGTACATTTTTCATACATTGGTAATAATACCAAAATAAAAAAAAAATACAGTGGGGAAAATAATTATTTGATCCCCTGCAGATTTTGTAAGCTTGCCCACTTACAAAGAAATGAAGGGTCTATAATTTTTATCATAGGTGTATTTTAGATGATAGAGACGGAATATCAACCAATAATGCAGAAAAAACACACAATACAAATGTTATAAATTGAGTTGCAGTTCAGGGACTAAAATAAGTAATTGATACCCTACCAACCAACAATAATTCTGACTCCTGCAGATTGGCTACAGTATGTGCTCATGTGGTACACAGTTAGTCCAGTCAATTTAAGAAGGTGCTCCTAACGACAACAACTCGTTATGTGTATAAAAGACTCCTCTCCACAGAATCTTTCTTACATTCAAAATTGCCCATCATGGGCAAGACCAAAGAGCTGTCAATGGATGTCAAGGACAAGAATGTAGTTCTGCACAAGGCTGGAATGGGCTACAAGACCAACAGCAAGAAGCTTGGTGAGAAGAAGACAACTGTTGAAGCGATTATTTATAAATGGTAGAAATAAAAAAAACAATCGCCCTCAGTCTCGAGCTTCATGCAAGATTTTGCTTCATGGGATAAGGATGATCATGAGAAAAGTGAGGGATCGGTCCAAAACTCCAAAACTACACGAGAGGACCTTGTGAATGATCTGAAGGCAGTTGGGACCACAGTCACCAAACAAACCATTGGTAACGCAATACGTCGCCATAGATTGAAATTCTGCAGTTCCTGCAAGGTCCCCCTCCTCAAGAAGGCACATGTACAGGCCCTTCTGAAATTTGCCAATGAACATCTAAATGATTCAGAGAAGGATAGGGAAAAATGTTGTGGTCAGATAAGACCAAAATTGAGCTCTTTGGCATTAACTGGACTCGCCATGTTTGGAGGAAGAAAAATGCTCACTATGACACCATCCCTACAGTCAAGCATGGAGGTGGAAACATTATGCTTTGGGGCTGTTTCTCTGCTAAAGGTACAGGCCGACTTTGCCGCATTGAGGGGGTAATGGATGGGGCCATGTATTGTAAAATCTTGCATAAGAACCTTGAGCCTCACTGAAGTTGGGTCATGGATGGGTCTCCCAACACGACAATGACCCAAAACATACCACCAAGGCAACAAAGGAGTGGCTCAAAAAGAAGCACATTAATGTCATGGAGTGGCATAGCCTGTCTTCAGACCTTAATCGTATAGAAGGGAGCTGAAACTTTGAGTTGTGAATCGACAGTCAAGAAACCTTAAGGATTTAGTGAAGATCTGTAAAGAAGAGTGGACCAAAATCCCGCCTGAAATGTGTGCAAACCTGGTTACCAACAACAGGGGTAGGCAACCTTTTTGAGCACAGTCAAGGTTAGAACACTGATCAGTTACATTCCAGCCCTGTCATAGTCGAGACATTTTTTTGTTGTAACACCCTGTTCAAGGGCCTCGTACTAAAAAAAATGCAAGTGAGTTTGGAACAGTAGTAGGCGATGAGATTTCGTGTAAAATTTGGGTAAAAGTGCATCGGAAACTTTGGAAATGATGAGGAAAGCTTACTGAGAAGCTGCGCTATCATCTGCATGTGCAGCTAAGGTGTTCAGGCAGAAGACACATGGACATATACCTGTCAAGATCTTTTCTGCTGACCTTTACACTGGGAGAAAGAAAACATATAGGAAACAACCCTCAGGCTGTATATAGACCGGTACCACCAGGAAGGAACATAAAAGGGACACCCTTGTCCATGATCATCTACCCTTATCTGTTTACGCCGATTACCTTACAACAGTGAGGTAAGGATTAAGCACACCTACGGGTGTGGAATACACCGAAGAGTTGAATCACTGAAATCACAGTGTCACTTATTATCATCATTCAGCACTTTTTGGCACCAGCACTTCTCACCATTGAAGATTTTCTATAGACTGCTATTTGCACAAATATTAATATTGTTTATAGATTGCTTTTGCACTTTTCTTCTTTGGCACTTTATTAACAGATGGATTAATATTGTATTTAATCACATATTTTTATCTCATGATTCATGATTTTTTAATTATCAAGTTTATTTTATATATACATACTGTATATATTTTTATGTTATACACCAGCACTTTATTATTGATTGTGGAGCGCAACACCATCTCTTGATTTTCTATATTTTTCCCCTTTGGGTAGTGACCCTAATGGTGTTTGCTGCACCAGTATTACCCCCATTTAACCTCCTAGTAGCATGGGAATATCTACTACTACATTTATCTTTGTAAGGTGACCTTGGGTGTTCTGAAAGGTGCCTATAAATGAAATGTATTATTATTATTATATGTATTGTTATTATTATTATCTCTCTCTTACCTTTCTTGTCTCTAGTACCTCCCTGTGTAGGTGGCTCTGCCTCGCTTTGCAGGGAGCGGAGCGTAGGGTTAAAGCTGGAGGTGGCGAAATGGAATTCCGCCTTGTTCTGGCTGCAAAACTGGGTGCGAGGGCCACATAACAAGGCCTGGAGGGCTGGATTCGACCTGCGGGCCTTGTGTTTGACATATGTGCTTTTAGTGCATGGATTCACTCTTTTTTTTTTTTTTTTAAGTAAAATGCAACATAATGAAGCAAAGATTTTTTTCCACCTTTGTATAGCCATTGTATAGCTCTTAACCTTGATAGGGTTTCTAATCAAAAAAATACCCAGAATGCTTATATGATGTTAGATTGGACAGTGGACCTTCCTCGTATAGATAGAGCAAGCTGCTATTTTGTGACTATTTTTATGAGGAAGTGTACAGGACATGTAATCCCTCATGTCATTAGTTCCTGGAGAATTATAGATTGGATATCACTACATCTGAACATCATTGAATACATCCATTACAAGTTTAAAAATATTATAAAAGGCTTCACCTAAAACTTTAGTGCTAAGCTGGAAGGGACAGCTGATTTCATTATGTACAGTGTTTTATTTAGACATCATGCTGTCCTAGGCTACTGTCAGTTACTTATAACTGTCACTGTACAGGCCACCAAACTGGATAAAGAAGACATGGTTTCATTTTACATAAGCTGTAAAGCAGGGGTGCCCAACCAGTGGCCCGGGAGCCACATGTGGCCTGCGGAGCTCTCTGATGTGGCCCGCGACCTCCTGCTCTGGAATGGAATAGAATACTGTTATTAAAGGTAAGTTTATTACTAAAATCACAGTCTATATATGAACATATGTGTTTTGCAGTGGTTACTGGGCTGCTTTCAACTGATCCGCAGGTGCAGAGCAGTGCACCTGCGGGTTACCTGCACTGAGCTATAGACTTCTATTACCTGTGAGTTTGGTGTGCTTTCTGAAAGTGCACCACACCTACAGGATATAATAGAAGTCTATGGCAAAGTGCAGCTAAACTGCAGCAAAGCCACAGGGGTAAACAACAGTGCATCAGTGTGAAAGCAGCCTTAGACCCCTTTCACATGTTCAGTCTGACCCAAATGGGACCCTCCATTCACCTCTAAGGAGAGGCAGATTTAAATGGACTTGTGTCCGTTTACAAATGCCTACCTCCAATCCGATCCGCTAAAAAAAAAAAAAAAGAGCTCAGTGGGCTCTATAGAGTGGGCTGCCATCCACCCACTCCGTTTATTGTGGCCCACGACCGGTTACCAAGCCGCTTAAGTGGCCCCCGCTCTTCAAAAGTTTGGGCACCCCTGCTGTAAAGTGTCTTGTAACTCCTCTCAACACTCCTGCAACCCTTACCCCCTAAAATCTTACAGAAGTTGACCACAGATATCCATAAGCAGCTAAAAGAGGAAAACAAAATACCTAGGAAAATATGATCACAGTAAATTTTGAAGCATGGTACCACCGTCTAAAACCAGGTTGTTCCAGTTAGTGGCCCACAATACTGGCTGTTATAGCACAATGTTGTCTCAAAATATATAGGCCTACACACCAAACAGAAGAAGCACCAGAATAGAATTGTAAAATAATCCAAATTGTTTTTATGGTTCACATTAAAACAACCATTGTATTTCAGGGGCAAGAAGGCCTCATTCTTTAAGGCTACAAGGAGGTATAAATAAAAATGTAAATTTAAAAAGGACAAATACAAAAATAAATATTCTTGTGATTAATTTTACCAATATAGAAAGAGTTATCTATAAGTAATCATAAAATCACTACAAAAATGATATTCATGAAACTAAATACAACGTTGTAACGGCACCCCAAATCTGAAAGGGGGTTAACGCTGCTTAAGCGATTCCCTCTCCTGGACACAAATTCACTGTCGATCCTCCACAGCCAGACGACCACTTCCCATAGGAAATAATCCTTCTGAAAGAACGAGACGCACTCTGTATCTTTCTCTGGATAGACTGCCTTTATTGCCAAAAACATTGTAACCTTTATACACATCCAATACTGCATTAATCTAAAATGAACAATGGTCCAGCTCCACCCACAACATAACAAGACCCAATACACATTATTTTGACACCTGTTAGGAGACAACAGGTTCTAATCCCCTTATGTTTAAATAACTATGCATGACCTTTATATTCACCAGACTGTCTGTTACTTTACAATACACACAAGGACAGACTTAATTTCCCCAATCCACATCACCACAAACAATGAACAGGTCTTTTAGAAGCTGGGATTAGCATTACACTAGGCAGACAGGTGATTGAGGCTGAACACCTCAGTATCTCTCAATTAACCTGTTGAGTTCAGAATCAGTAAATAGTCCTTTACAGGTATCCTTGGGAATATGGTGGATAAATATTACATTTTAGGTAGTCCAAGATATATTTCTTAATGTCCATGGTTTCCTGGCTCACCCTGTGTCCAAAGTGACCCTCCTGTCACACATCTCCTCTTTCGGCAGGAGACTAACACAGGAGGTGACCCCAGATGGGTTGACTCCGAAGTTAGTCCATAGGTCCATTCTTCTAATGCCGGTATCCACACAGTACCCCAAATAAATTGCTCCAAACAGAGCATTACTTACCCAGCCAACCTCTGCCTCTCTCAGAGAACATACCCGCCGCTGGGGAGAAGACAGGGTGACTGGGCTCAGTCTTTCATGCTGTTGGGGATCTGGGCCGACTGCCCAGCATCCCTGAGGTATACAAGTGGAGACTGAAGGCCCATCCACTTGTGGTAGGTGAAAATCCCCCAGTGCTTGCAAAGCAAGGCTGACATCCTCCTGTCTCGGTGTCACACCATTTTCTGGGGTTGGGTCAGTAAAGACCGAAGTCCCATCCAGTACCACAGGAACTCCCTCTTCTGTTAGTTGAGAGCAGAGGCCCGCGGCACTCTGCTCTGTTGCCAGCTCTTCCGCTGGGTTGCTGTGAGTGGAGACCGTAGTCCCATCCAGTCCCACAGGAACTCCCTCTTCTGTTAGTTGAGAGCAGAGGCCTGCGGCACTCTGCTCTGTTGCCAGCTCTTCCGCTGGGTTACTGTGAGTGGAGACCGTAGTCCCATCCAGTCCCACAGGAACTCCCTCTTCTGTTAGTTGAGAGCAGAGGCCTGCGGTACTCTGCTCTGTTGCCAGCTCTTCCGCTGGGTTGCTGTGAGTGGAGACCGTAGTCCCATCCACCGACATCAGCTCAAGTTGCAGTTGTGTGCAGCGGCCAGTAGTATTCTGCCCTGCTGCCAGTGATTCAGCTGGGGGTAAAAGCTTTACCACCTCAGCTTGTTGCTGGAGAGAGGGGCCAACTGCCCCAGCTCCCTGAAACTCCACAGTTGTTTCCTGTGCTGGGAAGAGGTTGGTAGCACTCTGCCCTGTTGCCAGCACTTCTGCTGGCGACTCCACACCATCTGCTCTGGCTAACTGTTGGGGAGGGAAAATGGCTGCTTCTCCTCCCTGCATCTCTGAAATCCACTGGGAAAGAGCAACCATCACCTTCTCACCTCGGGCCTCCAAAACTGCCACAGGTGTAGAGCAGGGGTCTGCAGTACTTTGTCCTGCTGCCAGTACTTGAGCAGGCGATGCATAATCCATAACGTCCTCTGAACAGTCCCTTAAGTCCATACCTTCTGTAATCTGTGGCTGGGGAGATGAGCCAACTGCCCTAGCTCCCTGGGGCTCCATATCATCCACTTCGGCTTTATGGATGGGAATCTTCAGATTTTCCACTGCCGATTCTTCAGCCAGGCTAGCTCCCTGGAACTCCATATCAACCACTTTGGCTTTAGGGATGGCAATCTTCAGATTTTCCACTGCCGATTCTTCAGCCAGGCTAGCTCCCTGGAACTCCATATCATCCACTTCGGCTTTAGGGATGGCAATCTTCAGATTTTCCACTGCCGATTCTTCAGCCAGGATTTCAGAGTTGTCCACTGGTATTTCCTGATAGTCCCAGGCAAAGGTAGCACCACCCTGCTGCTGAGCAGATTCTAGCAGCTGTCTGTAGGCGATCTCTGATTGCCGTATCTCCGCCGTTCTCCGCTCATGTTGCCGCTCTAGTTCTCTCTTTTGTCGCTCTAGTTTTTTCTCTTGTCGCTCTAGTTCTCTCTCTTGTCGCTCTTGTTCTTTCTCTTGTCGTGCATCCTGCAGCTGGATGCCTTTAATGGCTTCCTGTATGGCGGTCTCTGATGGGTTAGCACCATATAATGCCAACCGCTCTTGAACTCGTTGCTGAAACAAGTCTTCAACTGACCGGGGTCCTGCATCACCATCCTTCTGGTCCATCTCGGCTAGCTCCCTGTACAAGGTGGCCTTGTTCTTTGTCCCACTGGTCCCTTCACGGCTCTCAAGTAGGTCTTTCAGCGTGGCTTTCTTGCAGGCTGCATAGCTGGTCATTCACTGTGGTGGTTTGGAGTGTCCCAGGAACTGGAGGGAAAATCCCGCTGCTGCCAACCAATGTAACGGCACCCCAAATACGAAAGGGGGGGAACGCCGTTTAGAGATATTCCCCCTCCTGGACACAAATTCACTGTCGATCCTCCACAGCCAGACGACCACTTCCCATAGGAATTAATCCTTCTGAAAGAACGAGACGCACTCTGTATCTTTCTCTGGATAGACTGCCTTTATTGCCAAAAACATTGTAACCTTTTATACACATCCAATACTGCATTAATCTAAAATGAACAATGGTCCAGCTCCACCCACAACATAACAAGACCCAATACACATTATTTTGACACCTGTTAGGAGACAACAGGTTCTAATCCCCTGATGTTTAAATAACTATGCATGACCTTTATATTCACCAGACTGTCTGTTACTTTACAATACACACAAGGACAGACTTAATTTCCCCAATCCACATCACCACAAACAATGAACAGGTCTTTTAGAAGCTGGGATTAGCATTACACTAGGCAGACAGGTGATTGAGGCTGAACACCTCAGTATCTCTCAATTAACCTGTTGAGTTCAGAATCAGTAAATAGTCCTTTACAGATATCCTTGGGAATATGGTGGATAAATATTACATTTTGGGTAGTCCAAGATATATTTCTTAATGTCCATGGTTTCCTGGCTAACCCTGTGTCCAAAGTGACCCTCCTGTCACAAACGTGATAACAAAAATGATTATTTTGCCATTACTAAGCAGGTTTGGTGCTGCCATAATTGCAACATTGTTTTAAAGCACATATGGTCCCGCAGCCGCAGGTCCTCAGTGTGTACTGATATAGGATGAGGGTCAGCAGAGGCTGCCTATGGTCTCTGCTTCAGATGTAAGGGGAGACTTTAATGGGAACCATAATGTAAGGGGGGCTCTGATAGGCACTGTAATGTAAGGGGGGCTCTGATAGGCACTGTAATGTAAGGGGGGCTCTGATGTAAAGGGGGCACCGATTAGCTACCCAGATATAGGGGGGATCCTGATGGGGATTTTCTTCCAGCCTGCAATTATTTGTAAAATATACAATGCTGCCCTCGTACTGAAATGTTTGGAGATCCCTGTTTTAGAGTATTGATTAATTAATTCATAATATGTATTGGGTTTCAACATGCTTCCACAATCCAGTCATAGTAATGATATACTTTTGCTTTTTATTGCACGATTTTACACATATGCTTAGTTAAACTGTTGTAGCATAGCAACATATTTAATATGTATTTTATGGGATAAGTGCTATAGCAAACCGAGTCTCAATAATTATAATCCATATAATCCAAATCAGTTCAGTAATGACAAAATAATCATTATTATCACGTTGCATTTAGTTTTTATGAATGTACATTATGAAGTCATTTCAGGTTTACTTATACAGCATGTGACTCTCTCTCTCTCTCTCTCTCTATATATATATATATTAAAATACTACACATTGAGCTGTATTATTAGATTGTCCTTTTAAAACTGACATTTTTATTTAAACTTTAAAGTAAATGGTGGTATTTGCGCTGTGTATAACAAAGAGAGTATGCTAGGGGATAATGGGTGATAGCAGATAAAATAGGAACATACATGAACTACATCAAATATTGCGATGAATACTGAGAAAAAGCAATAAAAAAAATAAAAAAAATTGATCCAGTGGAAAAGTCAGTTTCACAGTACAATATGTGACAATTATCCAACAAAAATCCGTAAATGAAGAAAATTGAGTAATCCGTGAGTGAAGAAAAATGAAATAAATTGGACTAGTAGAAAAGTCTATGTCAAAATGTGTGACAATTATCCAACAAAAATCGGTGGAAAAAAAAAATAAAGATAAAAAAATGATCTAGTAGAAAAGCCTGTGTCAAAATGGGAATAAGTGACAGAAATCTAACAAAAGTCTGTGCTCAAGTATATAAAATGGATCCCATCACTAGAAAATATTGATAAGGTGCTTAGAGAGCATAAATCTACAGTGGTCACACCAGTGTATCCGCAGGCTATTGTGCTGTTTATAACAAAGAGAGTATGCTAGGGGAATGTAGTTATGCCGCGTACACACGATCATTTTTCCCGTCAGGAAAAATGGCATTAATGACGACGAGAAAAATTAGAACATGCTCTAATTTTTCTCGTCGTGATTCCCGTCATTTTTTTCCGCTGCAGTTTTCCCATAGGGAAACACTGCCGGGGAGCCTACACACAGTCGTTTTTTTCGACCAAGAAAAAAAATGTCATTTAAAACGGCTGTGTGTAGGGGAACAAGCTGTTCCTCGTTTTTCACGTAGATTTTCTCGACGGTGTTTTCACCGTCGAAAAAATCGATCGTGTGTACACGGCATAATGGTTGGTAGCAGATAAATAGGAACATACATGAACTACATCAAATATTGTGTTGAATACAAAATACTGGGTGAAAGCAATAAAAAATGAAAATAAAAATTGATCCAGTAGAAAAGTCAGTTTCACAATACAATATGTGACAATTTTCTAACAAAAATCCGGGAGTGAAGAAAATTGAATTAAATTGATCTAGTGAAATTTTATTTTATTTAAAGCGGAGCTCCGCCGGAAAAAAACATATTAAAAGCCAGCAGCTACAGCTACAGCAGCTGCTGGCTTTTAATATTTGGACACTTACCTGTCCTGGAGTCCAGCGACGTCCGCAGCAGAGGACGAGCGACCGCTCGTCGCTCTGCTGCTCCCTCCGCCATCCTCGCTGAGGGAACCAGGAAGTGAAGCCCTGCGGCTTCATGCCCGGTTCCCTACGGCGCATGCGCGAGTCGCGCTGCGCCGTTCTGATTGGTGCTCCTGTGTTCTGGGAGCCGAGTACCTCCCAGAACACTACGGGAAGTCTGCGGGAAGTGACGTCACTCCCGCAGATGCCCAGAGAGAGGACTCCCGGATGTGGGTGAAAATACCTGTCTTAGACAGGTATCTTCACCCCCCTCCCCCCTGAAAGGTGTCAATTGTGACACCGGAGGGGGGGAGGGTTCCGATGAGAGGAACTTATAATTTAGGGTGGAGCTCCACTTTAAATGATTTTAGTAGAAAAGTGTGTCAAAATGGGAATATGTGACAGAAATCCAACAAAAGTCTGTGCTCAAGTATATAAAATGGATCCCATCACCAGAAAATATTGATAAGTTAGGTGCTTAGAGAGCATAAATCTTCAGTGGTCACACCAGTGTATCTGCAGGCCGCTCACCTTACTGCCGTATACAGCATAAATTAGTCACAGGTGCCCGATGTAGTAATTTCCTCCTGGTTGTCCTACTCTTGATCCTTTACATATCTCAGTAGCAGATGAAACATGAGAAAAAAGACATAGCCCTGGTTCACACTGGTGCGATTTGACATGCGATTTGACATGTCAAATCGGCAAAATTTGCCGCAAATTGCGGGCAATGGCACCGTCCTAATCGGTGCGACGCCACATCTGCGGCGCTGCACCGATTTCAAAAAGTAGTTTCTGTACTACTTTTTGCGATTTCAGCCGCAATTTACATTGACATCTGTGTCAGATGTCTCTGTAATCGAGCTGAAATCGGGACTGACAGGCAGGAGTGAAATCGTGCGAGTTCAGCTGAACTTGCACGGCTTCACTCCCGCAGCCCCAGTGTGAACCTGGGCTAAGAAACACTCATGGTGTAATACTGTCAAATAAGGAGGGAGGGGGGTAGGTAACAGCAGACCCAACAGTGATGCACTCACTCTTTAAATATAAAACATGGGCATCAATCCACAAACGCCGAGTTCGTAAGCCTCTGTATATGATCCTGGCGCTGTCTTAAAGGGGTTGTAAAGGTACAATTTTTTTTTCCTAAATAGCTTCCTTTATCTTAGTGCAGTCCTCCTACACTTACCTCATCCTTCGATTTTGCTTTTAAATGTCCTTATTTCTTCTGAGAAATCCTCACTTCCTGTTCTTCTGTCTGTAACTCCACACAGTAATGCGAGGCTTTCTCCCTGGTGTGGAGTGTCGTGCTAGCCCCCTCCCTTGGACTACAGGAAAGTCAGGACGCTCTCTACGTTGCAGATAGAGAAAGGAGCTGTGTGTTAGTGGGCGTCCTGACTCTCCTGTAGTCCAAGGGAGGGGGCGAGCACGACACTCCACACCAGGAAGAAAGCCTCGCATTACTGTGTGGAGTTACAGACAGAAGAACAGGAAGTGAGGATTTCTCAGAAGAAATAAGGACATTTAAAAGCAAAATCGAAGGATGAGGTAAGTGAAGGAGGACTGCACTAAGGTAAAAGAAGCTTTTTAGGAAAAAAAAAATTGTACCTTTACAACGCCTTTAAGTCCAAAGTCCCTCAGATAGGTTCGATGTATAAAATTAGGAAAGAAAGGTGCCCATAGCGTAATCCCATATGGTAAAACCAATTTATTTAGACAATAACAATAAGAAACAAACTCACATTTAGTGCTGTGTCAAAAATGCAGCAAACCACGAGCGCCGAGCTCGTATCCTTTCGTCAGCTGTGAATGATACCTAATGCTCCAATCCCATATCGAGTCTCAATAACTATAATCCATATAATCCAAATCAGTTCAGTAATGACAAAATAATCATTATCATGTTGCATTTAGTTTTTATGAATGTACATTATGAAGTAATTTCAGGTTTACTTATACAGCATGCGACTCTCTCTCTCTATATATATATATTAAATTACTACACATTGAGCTGTATTATTAAATTGTCCTTCTAAAACTGACATGTTTATTTAAACTTTCTTATAGCCCTGATGAATGTTTTTTTTTTGTGAACCATTAAAGCAATGTGGAACCTTTACAAATTTTATCTGGTGCTCCTTCAGTTTGCATTATCCTTTCAGTATTTTATCCTGTTTGCATGCAATCTGCCTAACCAAAGACAGTGAGTTTTTCCAACCGTTTGTGTTACCTTTACTGCTTTATACAAAGTATTTAATTCCCAGATGTATCCCTTTTAAACTAGAGCAGGGTATGTCAAGCCATACTGTTAGTATCTTTTCTAAACATGTCTTATTTTTTATTTTAAATAACAGCTTCAAATGCATTTAAAATACAGTAAAACCTTGGATTGCGTTCATAATTAGTTCCGGGAAACACATACTTATAATCCAAAGCACTTGTATATCAAAAGAGAATTTCCCCATAAGAAATATTGGAAACTGAGATGATTCGTCCAATAACCATTTATTCATAGGTCTTTCAGTTTATAGTCCATATCAAAATATTATACCAATGTGATGGGTTGTGTAACCATAAAATGTCCATCCACAAATGGAAGCCTCCACAAGGGGACTAGAAGCAAAATCCAGCAGGAGCTACTGAGTATAAATAGAGGCGCCTCTAAGTGTAGCAATATGGTTACATTTATTGAAGGTACAACATTTAGCAATTCACATGGTTGATGATTAAAACAGGCACATCTAAGTATGCAGGCATCCGGGGTAAAGCTGTCCACATAGACCATTCTTCGCACTGCCGGGTCTCACCACTGTCAGTCTGCAATCGTGACCGAGAAGACTACCCTGCAGTAGAGCGATCTGAAAGAGAGACTTGAAGCGCTCGTAGAGTGCAGCGTGGAAGGGATGACTTAGATGGCGGTGCGGAGGACGGTCTATGTGGACAGCTTTACTCCGGATTGCTGCATACTTAGATGTGCCTCTTTTAATCATCAACCATGTGAGTTGCTAAATGTTGTAACTTCATTAAATGTAACCATATTGCTACACTTGGAGGCACCTCTCTTCTCTTTTATGTACAGTTGACGCTACTTGTATATCAAGACATCGCTTGTATATCAAGTCAAAATTTATTTTAACATTTTGCTTGTCTTGCAAATCGCTCTCAAACCAAGTTACTCTCAAACCAAGGTGTTACTGTACCAAACAAGATAATTACAGGCTGCATTGTTAGAGGACAATCATTGAGTTTATTGTGCAGAAAGCAAAGTGTTTTTTTTTTTATTTGTACTCTTGGTTTTAAATAATTCATGAAATATTTGAAATGGCACAATGGCTTTAGAGATAAGAATATATCAGGAAAAGTTTCACTTTAGATTTTGTAGTGAGTATTCATGAGCTGTGCTGATGTTCATTGATTCATTACAAATGTGTTGTGTCACAGCTGTTGATCCGTTGATATTGGAAGGGGGAGTTCCAGGTAAAGGTAAAGTCTAATTTTTTTAGATCCATTAAAAAAATCTCTTGTATAAAGAGAACCCCCAAACTAGGAAACCATGCATATTCTGTATTCCTTATACACTGATAAAGAGCTTGCATATATATATATATATATATATATATATATATATATATACACACATACATACCGTATATACACACACACACACACACACACACACATACATAGGATATAAAAAGTCTACACACCCCTGTTAAAATGTCAGGTTTCTGTGATGTAAAAAAAGAGACAAAGATAAATCATTTCAGAACTTTTTCCACATTTAGGCTCGGTTTACACCTAAAGCGGCCGCGGATCGCAAAGGAACGCTGTGTGTCCCTGTTCTCCATTTCAGGGACGAATCTTTGCCTGAATTCGGCCCTGAAACAGAGCCAAATATGCATAGCGTTTCTGTGGTGTGCACTCCGCAGCCGCCCCGGAGATATGTGAACCAACTCCGTAGAGAGCCGGTCATATTCTCCTGCTATGCGAATTGGATGTGAGGAAACCCACATCCAAATACTGATTTACAACAATCTTCAGGCCGGTCACATGACTCGCGCCCGCTGTATACATCCGATGCATGGCTTCTGCAGGAGGGGCCGTGATCTCCCTCTGATGTCAGCCGGGGGGATCACGTGGCCGCAGATCTCCTGCAGTAGCCCTGGAAACCTGGCCAAGAGTCACGTGACTGGCCGGAAAACATTGCTAAAACAGTATTTACAGCGCTTGTTTTTATAAAAGAATAATGCAGTGTGGTATGCCAGGATATCAGAGGGGCTGACAGTGTGTATTTATAATTTTTATTTTTCCTAATAGCAGCGGTGGAGGGGGGGTGGAGACAGAGACACACAGACACAAGATGACAGGCAGAAAGAAGGGTGGTGAGGGGGGGGGAGAAAGGAGAGCAGAGAGGCCATACAGGAAGTGGCAGATTTGGGGGGGGGGTTCACAGTTTAGAGGGGGGCAGATTACACAACACAAGCACTGTGCTTTAAGGGACCGGGATTTTTTTTTTTGGGGGGGGTTAAACACTTTAATGTGACCTATAGAATGTAAAACTCAGTTGAACAAAAAACTGAAATCTTTTAGATGGAAGGAATAATAAAAAAAATATGGTTGCATAAGTGTGCACGCCCTTAAACCAATACTTTGTTGAAGAACCTTTTCATTTTATTACAGCACTCAGTCTTTTTGGGTATAAGTCTATCAGCATGGCACATCTTGACTTGGCAATATTTGCCAACTCTTCTTTGCAAAAATACTCCAAATCTGTCAGATTGCGAGGGCATCCCCTGTGCACAGCTCTCTACAGATCACCCCACAGATTTTCATTTAGATTTAGGTCTGGGCTCTGGCTGGGCCATTCCAACACTTTAATCTTCTTCTGGTAAAGCCATTCCTTTGTTGATTTGGACGTACGCTTTGGGTCGTTGTCATGCTGAAAGATTAAGTTCCTTTTCATGTTCAGCTTTCTAGCAGAAGCCTGAAGGTTTTGTGCCAATATTGAATGGTATTTGGAACTGTTCATAATTTCCTCTACCTTGACTATTGCCCCTTTTCCAGCTGAAGAAAAACAGCCCCAAAGCAAAATGCTGCCACCACCATGCTTTACTGTGGGTATGGTGTTCTTTTGGTGATGCGCAGTGTTGTTTTTGCACCAAACATATCTTTTGGAATTATGGCCAAAAAGTTCAACCTTGGTTTCATCAGACCAGAACACATTTTCCCACATGCTTTTGGGAGACATCAGATGTGTTTTTGCAAAATTTAGCCAGGCTTGGATGTTTTTCTCTGTAAAAAAAATGGCTTCCGCCTTGCCACTCTACCCAATAGCCCAGACAAATATGAAGATTACGGGAGATTGTTGTCACATGTACCACACAGCCAGTACTTGCCAGATTTTCCTGCAGCTCCTTTAATGTTGTTTAGGCCTCTTGGTAGCCTCCCTGACCATTTTTTTTTCTTGTCTTTTCATCAATTTTTACCAGTTCTTAGTAATGTCACGGTTGTGCCATATTTTCTCCACTTGATGACTGTCTTTGCTGTGTTTCATGGTATATCTAATGCATTGGAAATAACTTTATGTTAAAAAAAAAAAAAAGCTTAACCAAAAATAGATGTCATTGCTTTTGTAAGAACAGGTTAGTGAAAGGTGCTCTCGTTGTATATTTGCCACCCAATTTTTCATATTATAAAACTTGTCATCCTCGCTATCCATCTTCCAGCACAAGTCATGGAGCCGCCTCTTACTGCTCCACATGGTATTCAGATTAGCGACATAACCTGTGACTCCTTTCGGGTGTGTTGGGAGATGCCACCATATGATGCCAGGAGAGTAACTCACTATTTCATAGACCTGAATAAGACAGGCGGGCAGAAAGAGAACAAGTTCAAACATCGGGTGAGTAACACACGTTCTTTCTATACAGATGCATTAAAGCCCAACTCCAGCAAAAACTTGCTTTTAAAGTGTAAGTAAACCCCCCTATTGTATTATGCTAAGGAAGCTGCCATCTTTGGCTCTGTTTATTCTACAACTGTCATTATGCTGCACATGTGATCAGTTATGACACCAGCCATTGGATAGTTTGACAATTTGGTTGACAACACAACCAATGGGAGTGTTACATTTCCGGCACGTGCCGTAAATGAAACTGTTTTATGGATGGGTTTACTTCCACTTTAAGTATTGATAGAGTGTAGAAGGGTTAGAACTTATCAATTTTTAATGGCTGTCTGTGTCCCCATTTAACATATTAAAATACTTCCTGACTGTTTGAAGTAAGACAGAAGAGGAAGTGAACTTCTCTACCCCCTTTCTGTTTGATGTGTGTAAGACATAAGATAAAATGAAGGAGGAATGGCAGGAAGAGAAAATAAATCCCATCTATGTGGATGTATAGCATTTAAAACCTTAAAGCAGAAGTTTGTGGTATCTCCAGAAACACTTGTACAGTATAGCTGCTTACATTAGGAATCAAATGTATAGTCTTAGCTATATACTGTATTACAATGTTGAGCTTTTTATACAAATTGTTCAGAGACAATTCCAAAACTTGTAACAAATCTTTTTTGTCCAGTATGCTCTGCTGCCAGGACCACCACTCATCAGATCCCTTGACCCCACAAAATAAGAGGTCAAAATATACTTAGCTTTTAAGCTAGATACACACTATCCAATTTTCTGTAGATTTTTTCCTTCAGATTTACCAAAACCATATAATATGAGGTCAAACCTTAGGAGTTTCAATTTGTATGCAGTCAGACAGGCCCTTGCACTACATGGTTTTGGTAAATCTGAAGTAAATCTGACGACAAAAGTTGTATAGTGTGTATGGGGTCTTACAATCCCAGGCTGAAGAATCTGGTGCACCCAGTACCCATTACAAGTATGGATGAATCTTTTTCCTGGATTCACCTCACTTCATACATGAGACCTGAACAAACCAACACAGGCGGCCAGCAAATGCAATAGCCTCAAATGGGAACCTGCATCCAAGCTACAGACAAACGCTCAAACCATGGCTCAGAAAATCCAATGAAGATATATCTCATTACCATGCAAGAAGATGTAAGCACAAGATGGTACAAGTAACATTTGAGCTCCTAATAAAACAATGAAAAAAGCATTTAAAATAAAATATATAGCAGATTAGCAAATGTTACTTCCACCATCAAAATCTTTTTCTTCCATGGCATTGGGATATGCCTTTATTGGATGTTCTGAACCATGGTATTAGTGTCTGACTACAGCTTGATTTATTTTTATAACCACAATCCAATTTGCAGTTATTACATCTACTGGTCACTTGCTCTGGTCTTACAAATGAAGTGTAGCGCCCTGCTCCCAATGAGTGGGCGCTATGTGTTAAAATTATAATTGTCTGAGCAATAGTTTGGCTCAGTAGGATTGTGTTTCAAATTATACTCTGTTTCAGTTCAGCTGGTTGCATGATTTTCCTCCTGACAGTGGGTGTCGCTGTCACCACTGGTCAGGATTGGAAAGGCAACAGGCTGAATGCATTGGGTATCTCTTTCTCAGAAGCAGCTCAGGGGGCATGGTCAACCCGCTGTGCATTCTGGGAGAGGGTACTTAAGAGACAGACACCATTTGGTGGGGTCGTCGTTCGTTGGAGGTGGGCACCGCCCGCTCGATCCCGACCTGAGGGCCCTCATGGCCTCAGGAATGCACTGGCAGTTTCCGCCTCGGGGCCACGTTGGCCTGAGGCTCCGTTACTGAGATGTAGGCCCAGGAGTTGCTGGGGCCTAGTGATCCAGAGATGATCCTGTGTCGCCTTGCCTGCGGGAAGAGACCGAGCAATTGAGGACTCAATTGGAGGATGTATCCGGATCACAATCTACCTTACAGTGCTGCCGGAACGGCTGGAAGATCCTGGCACTGAGAGCTGTGTTCTTTTATTCAGAAGGTAACCCAGGGAAGGGTTACACTAAGTCTGTGGCAGAGACTGTTCTATTTACACCAAGTCTGTGGCAGAGACTGTTCTATTTGCACCAAGTCTGTCCTATTTGCATTTAATGCTCTGTTCTATTTGCACTCAATGCTCTGTCTAATTGGCAGATGAAGTTTAATGTTGATAAATGTAAAGTTATGCACTTGGGGGCTAAGAATATGAATGCATCATGCATACTAGGGGGAGTACAACTGGGGGGATCCGTAGTGGAGAAGGATCTGGGGGTTTTGGTAGATCATAAGCTCAATAATGGCATGCAATGCCAAACTGCGGTTTCCAAAGCGAGCAAAGTCCTTTCTTGTATTAAGAGAGGTATGGACTCCAGAGAGATATCATTTTGCCCCTGTTCAAATCATTAGTAAGACCTCATCTGGAACATGCAGTTCAGTTTTGGGCACCAGTTCTCAAAAAGGATATCGGGGAACTGGAGAAAGTGCAGAGAAGGGCAACCAAACTGATAAAAGGCATGGAGGAGCCCAGCTATGAGGAAAGATTAGAGGAACTGAATTTATTCACTCTTGAGAAGAGGAGAATAAGGGGAGATATGATTAACATGTACAAATATATAAGGGGTCCATATAGTGAATTTGGTGTTGAGTTATTCACTTTATGGTCAACACAAAAGACAAGGGGGCACTCTTTACGTCTAGAGGAAAAAAGATTTAATCTCCAAATACGGAAAGGTTTCTTCACAGTAAGAGCTGTGAAAATGTGGAACAGACTCCCTCCAGAGGTGGTTCTGGCCAGCTCAGTAGATTGCTTTAAGAAAGGCCTGGATACTTTTCTAAATGTACATAATATAACTGAGTACTAACATTTATAGGTAAAGTTGATCCAGGGTAAATCCGATTGCCTCTCGGGGGATCAGGAAGGAATTTTTTCCCCTGCTATAGCAAATCGGATCATGCTCTGCTGGGGTTTTTTGCCTTCCTCTGGATCAACTGTGGGTATAGAATTGGGTATATGGGATTGTACGATATATTTTTTTTTTTTTTTTATGGTTGAACTGGATGGACTTTGTGTCTTTTTTCAACCTAACTATGTAACTATGTAATTCTGTGGCAGAGACTGTTCTATTTGCACCAAGTCTGTGGCAGAGACTGCTCTATTTGCACCAAGTCTGTGGCAGAGACTATAGGTGATCAAGCTACGCATCGGTTGCTAGGCCAGTGAGAGTGGGCCCATCCGGTGGTTGCGGAGTCCAGCGTGGGAACAGTTGTTCCTCTGGACCTAGGAGAATTCCTGTGATCCGCAATTAAGGTACCTGAGTCCTCCCCATCCCTTCAACCCCTCTGTTGGAAACTTTAATGAATAAAACCCTTGAAAGAGACTTGTGTTGGTGCAAACTTTCTTCTGGACAACTCTTCAAGGAGAACCCCTGAGACGAGCATACAGAACAGTAAGGTAATGGCAGGCCCAAAATCTAAACCAGCAGCTCCCATGGGGGTGTGCTACATGTGGGGGCTCGAGTCCGGGATTTGCCGTTACCTCTCGCAACTAAAATAGACTGTTCATTTGGGACCTATTCTACAGAGAGGGAAGGACAGTGCTAAACCGGGGAAGAATTTTGCGATCACTTTCTGACCACGTGGGCCGTGGGCGGAGTCAAGGAAAATAAAAACCCGCGAGCTACGTGCCGGAAAGAGTAAGTGGGAGGAGTTCCCGCTTTCTTGCTGCGTGAGACGCCACATGTGTGTCCAGCACTTAGAGAAATGGAGCACCGCCATGTCTTCAGTGCTGTCGTTGCAGTCTGCTTTTGGGCCCAGGATGCTTCCCGTGGGTACCGGTGCAAGTACCGTGCTGCCGGGAACTGTGCTGACGGACACTGTCATCCGATTGAGGCCGCATGGGCGGTTCATGCTCTACACAATCAAGGGTGTGGAGGCCCTGGGTATGCTGTGTAACAGGTGTAATGGACTGGCTATACACCCCCGTCCTTTTGTTCGATGCCTACGATGCGGGGAGTACCTGTTTTCTGTGGAGCAACCCACCATGCCACCCAGCGCTTACCAAGTGGACTGGGTCATGGGCAACTTGACAGAAGAAGCTGCTGCCTTCAACCATTCGTCTGGCCCATGCCCGCGGCATCTGCTGCTGTGAGTAATCCTGAAGGGGATGTTACTGTTACCACTGTGAGTGGTTTACTAGCGGATACTACTTCCACTGTTACTTCATCTGTATCCACCGTCGCTGCACCTATCTTCGCCGCACCTGTTCAGAAGAAGGTGGGATACGTGAAGGCCTCAAAGAAAAGTGCAAAGTGCCAAATAATCACTTATTATGCAACATGAAACAAACTTTGGTGTACTAATGGTACTAAAAAAGTGTTACACATAAATAGTGCAAGTTGCAAAAAACATATAAAAATATATATAGCAATCCAACAGATGCCTATGTGAAATAGCTGCCGGTGTCAGCAAATGCTGAAATATTAGTAAAGTGCAACTGTGCGAGAAAATTGTGACATTTAAAACAAAAAGGGAAATAAGGTGATTGCTAGCAATATAAACAATCAAAATGCAAATCATGCAGATATGTGACAACGCAAATATATCAAATGATTAAAATCATAATGTTGTGCAAACATGCAGATTCCGAACAAAAGAATATATTCCTGGTAAAAAGGGGTTAATCTTGGGGGTGAAGTGAACGTGCAAAATATATGGTGTATTTCTACAGTCCAACAGGAATATTAAGTGCTGGTTTAAATGGTGTTTCTTCTGTGGCTTCCAGTGCTGTGTTTATCCCACGTATTAAGGTGATTGGGTGGCCCCTTACCTCACTGCTGTGAGGTTACAGCATGTGTGTCAATCCTGTTAGGGTCCTGGTGTTTGCCTGGATATATTTTTATATGTTTTTTGCAACTTGCACTATTTATGTGAAATGCCCCGTACACACGATCGTTTTTAATGTCATTTTTTAAACCGACGTTTTTCTCCTCGTTTTTTTTCATGTTTCCTCTCAAGCCTGCCTTGCGTACACACCATCATTAAAAAAAACGATCAAGCAAAGCGCAGTGACGTTCAACACGTACGACGGCACTATAAAGGGGAAGTTCCGTTCGAATGGCGCCACCCTTCATGTTAGTAAAGTTTGTTGAGCGACGATTCGCGCTTTTCAGTCCGTTACTGTGTAATGAATGTGCTATCTCCATTACGAACGCTAGTTTTACCAGAACGAGCGCTCCCGTCTCATACTTGATTCTGAGCATGCGCGTTTTTTTTCACGTCGTTAAAGCATACACACTATCGTTTTTCACGTCGTTAAAAAAAAACGACATGAAAAACGACGTGAAAAAAGAGAGCATGTCCGGAATTTTTAATGGCCGTTTTTCACGTCGTTATAAATGCTCTGGAGCATACACACGATCATTTTTCAGGGCCATTTTTTAAAATGGCAGTTTTAACGGCATGAAAAACGATCGTGTGTACGGGGCATAACACTTTTTTAGTACCATTAGTACACCAAAGTTTGTTTCATGTTGCATAATAAGTTATTATTTGGCACTTTGCACTTTTCTTTGAGGACCAGATTGTGCAATACTTTTTTAGTACTGTTAGTACACTAAAGTGTGCTCTCCGTTCTTGATTTTTATTTACATTCAACCGCTCAGCACTACCTCCTATATACACCTACACTATCAGGCTATGGTCTCTGCCTCTTCAGTGCTTTGTAGCAGTTGACACAAACATAGTAGCGCAGCAATACTTTTTATACAAATACGTGAAGGCCTCCCGCGGCCGCGGTAGAGGTCCACCCCAGAGAATACCGGAACCGGACCCCGAGAGAGATGATGTCCCCGGGAAGTCCACGTCAGGAACCGGTAAGACATCTGGGGAAAAAGTGCCTGAGACTGTGTGCAACTATTTGCCGGCAGAAGAGTTGGAAGACTCTGAGTTAGACTCTCTGTCGGACACTGTAGACGATTACTTGTTTGAGTCCATGTCTCAAGAATTGTTGTGGAGCAACATGGAGGATGTTGCCTCAGTACATAGTCTTTCGGAGTTGACAGCCATGGATTCTGGGGAGACAACACCCAGAGTGGAAGCCCCGTTTGTTACTAGTGGAGTCCTGCCCAAAGTTACCAGTTCATATGGGTCAGGAAAACTGTCTGCAAATCGCATGGTGCACAAGTCCTCAGTTTCTTGTATACCGCCTGGATATGGAAGTACCAGATCTTTGCCCAGGCTTGCCTGATCACAGAGATTGCTAAACAAACGGGTAGCCAGGGAGTATGGACTAGAGTTCTCCTACGTTCCCAGGGAAACCATGCAAGAGATTGAGGCCAATAGAGCGGAATGGTACAATGAAGCTGTGTGGTACTACCTTAAAGTACCCAAACCATCCCGGGAAGTAGGCCATTCCTTTATCATGGATGAACGCTTCAGAGGATGCTTATTGCAATGGAGCTATGGTCGGCACATCTATGCGGACAAGGTGGTCATCTGCCGGCCTGGAAAGGAAGACTACGTCTATTTTGTTACTACTTTGGACAAACAAGGGAAATCACTAACCCTGCCTGACCCTTGCTTTTACTGGTGAACATCTATAGAGACTGTTCACTTTGCAAAGAAGATTTTCTTTTCTTTTTCTTCTTTGAAGGACTTGGGCTAACTAGCTAGTTAGTGCTAGGGCATTGGAAACTTTGAGTCAAGATTCTCTACCCGGTCCAGTACTTGTACCGCAAAGGAACTTTGCTATGATGTTCTTCGACCACTAGGTGGCGGAGATGTGCTCAGCAGAAACTGGATTTTTCTGCACTTAGCTATATAACTCTTTTGCACTAAGAGAAATATATATGGGAAAGAAAGTTTTATTTTCCAGGAAGTAAGGCTTTGCTTCCTGATTGTACAGTAATGTTTGCATTGTGTGCTATTTTGTTTTTCAGGTACTCTGGATTATCCTGCCAGACTACTACAGAGCTGGATGGGTTAAATAGAGATAGATAGGAATATTGTAATGTATAGTGATTTGATTACTGTGTGTTATGCTAACTTTTAGATTTTTTTGCTACCCCACCTTTCCCTTCCCCATCCAAGTTTTTTTGGACTCAGGCAACTGACCCTCAGGATTGAGGGTCATATTTTTCCCCGACTTTTTCCCCCGTCTTTTTTCTGGCAAGGGGAGTATGTAGCGCCCTACTCCCAATGAGTGGGTGCTATGTGTTAAAATTATAAATTGTCTGAGCAATAGTTTGGCTCAGAAGGATTGTGTTTCAAATTATACTCTGTTTCAGTTCAGCTGGTTGCATGATTTTCCTCCTGACAGTGGGTGTCAGGATTGGAAAGGCAACAGGCTGAATGCATTGGGTATCTCTTTCTCAGAAGCAGCTCAGGGGGCGTGGTCAACCCGCTGTGCATTGTGGGAGAGGGTACTTGATAGACAGACACCATTTGGTGGGGTCGTCGTTCGTTGGTGGTGGGCACCGCCCACCTGATCCCGACCCGAGGGCCCTCATGGCCTCAGAGATGTACTAGCAGTTTTCGCCTCTGGGCCACGTTGGCCTGAGACGTAGGCCCAGGAGTTGCTGGGGCCTAGTGATCCAGGGATGATCCTGTGTCGCCTTGCCTGCGGGAAGGGACAGAGCAATTGAGGACTCAATTGGAGGATGTATCCAGATCACAATCTACCTCACAGTGCTGCCGGAATGGCTGGAAGATGCTGGCACTGAGAGCTGTGTTCTTTTATACAGAAGGTAACCCAGGGAAGGGTTACGCTAAGTCTGTGGCAGAGACTGTTCTATTTGCACTAAGTCTGTGGCAGAGACTGCTCTATTTGCACCAAGTCTGTGGCAGAGACTATAGGTGATCGAGCTACGCATCGGTTGCTAGGCCAGTGAGAGTGGGCCTATCCGGTGGTAGCAGAGTCCAGCGTGGAGACAGTTGTTCCTCTGGACCTAGGAGAATTCCTGTGATCCGCAATTAAGGTACCTGAGTCCTCCCCATACCTTCAACCCCTCTGTTGGAAACTTTAATGAATAAAACCCTTGTAAGAGACTTTGTGTTGGTGCAAACTTTCTTCTGGACAACTCTTCAAGGAGAACCCCGGAGACGAGCATACAGAACAGTAAGGTAACAGCAGGCCCAAAATCTAAACCAGCAGCTCCCGCGGGGGTGTGCTACTGAAGCATAAAGGCAGATGGAGTGCCCCTTTAGGTGAGATGCTTCCTTTGGAGGGAGGAGTGGGAACGAGTCCCATTAGGTGGGTGGTTCTAGGGCTGGGAGCAGGAAAGAGAAGAAAGACAGCACATGGGAGCTGGGAGCAGGAAGGAGAAGAAAGACAGCACATGGGAGCTGGGAGCAGGAAGGAGAAGAAAGACAGCACATGTCCTTCTCTAACCCTGGGCAAAGTACTGCATTGCCCAGGAGGCTGCTCATTTAGGCCACGCGCCAGGCAGCTGCCGCCCCCCCCCCCCCTAAACAAGCACAGTGAGTGCACAAGGTTCTTGAGCCTGAGAGTGTATAGGCCAATCTTTCTCAACCTGGAGGAACCCTTTAGATAATTGTTAGGTATTAGGGAACCCTTGATAAAACCAGTTAATTGGGAGTCAGTTGGAAGATGTGCCTTATATTGAAGGCCAGTGGAAAGAATGCTCTCCTTAAAGTGGTGGCCAGAAGGCCACCCTTACAGACAGCTAAAATATCCTTGGTGTCCTGAAGCTGGCTTTGCCAAGTGACGTTAGCCCCAGAAATGAGAGGTCAATCAATCAGCTCAAGGAACCCCTGTAGGCAAAGCGCATTCTGAGCTGTTCAGTTTGAAATTTGTGGTCACGGCCATTGAACCTGCTGGACAAAAAGCATTTTTTACAAGTTTTGGTCCTATTGTCTGTGAACATTTTGTATACATTTTTGTATTCTATTACTGGCCATTTAAAATCAAACAGAAAATTCTCACTGGTGACACAGACATGATTTAAAATCTGACAAAAGGTCCTAACCCTTCTCCACTCAATTCACAAAGCTAAAACATCTGCATGATAACTATAATAAATGTAACTGTTAATTATCTACCTTGTGGTCTTCTGTTTATGAAGGATGTGCCAACCAAACTGGTGGCGAAAGCAGTGGTCCTGCCTATGACAGTGCGTGGTCACTGGTTCCTGAGCCCTCGAACAGAGTACACGTTGGCTGTGCAGACTGCGGTGAAACGCAGTGACGGGGAGTACACTGTGTCTGGGTGGAGTGAGACACTACATTTCTGTACAGGGGGTAAGAGTCAAACACATTGCTGATGACACACATTTTATATACGGTATATATATATATAAAAATATACACACACATTATATATATATATATATATATATATATATATATATACACACACACACACATACAGTGGGGAAAATAATTATTTGATACCCTGCAGATTTTATAAGTTAGTCCACTTACAAAGAAATGAAGGTTCTCTAATTTTATAATATAGGTGTATTTTAACCACTTCCAGACCGCCCGCCGTCATTTTACGTTGCTAGGAAGGAAGTTATTATGGTAGCAGCTAGCTACCATAACCCCGGTATCCTCTTCAAGAGCGGGCGGTCCGCTTCAAGATAAAAGTGGTCTCTGCGGCAGATTCGCCGCAAGATCACTTTTATCTGCAGCGGGAGAGGGAGCCATCGGTAGCGACGGAGGTGATCGGAACCTTCCTGGTCTGTGGTATGGAGACGATTGAGGGGAAGATGGCCCCCACCCATCTCCATATCATTGCAGGGTGGAAGCAACGTCAACACGTCACTTCCGCTCATAGCTCTTAAAAAGGATTTTTTTTTTTTTTAAATGAATAAAGAATTCTTGCATTTTAGTGTAAATATGAGATCTGAGGTCTTTTTGACCCCAGATCTCATATTTAAGAGGTCCTGTCATGCTTTATTTCTATTACAAGGGATGTTTACATTCCTTGTAATAGGAATAAAAGTGACACAATTTTTTTTTCAAAACAGTGTAAAAAGGAAAAATAAAAAGGTTAAATAAATAAGGAAAAAAATTGATTTAAACGCGCGCCAAACTCGCGCTCAGAAGCGAACGCATATGTGAGTAGCGCCCGCATAAGAAAACAGTGTTTAAACCACACATGTGAGATATCACCATGATCGTTAGAGCAAGAGCAATAATTCTAGCCCTAGACCCCCTCTGTAACTCAAAACATGCATAAACGTTGCATATGGAGATTTGTACTTAAATTATATTTTATATTGTGGAAATTGAATGATCACCTAAATAAGGTCGTTTGCTGAACTGGCACCACATATGTCGTATGTTACACAGATCTTCTAGCTGAAAAGTAATGTCTGTCAAAAAGACTACAGCCCAACACCTACTATAAATGTGTGGGATGCTAAAACAATATAATGCAATTTTCTTTTCAGGCAGTATTCTGTCCTTCCAAAAAAAGCCATAGGAACTAATAGCAAGCTGCTGTCTGAATGCTACAAATGAGTGTTTAGGCCAGGGGTGCCCAACCTTTTGAAGAGCGAGGGCCACTTAAGTGACTTGGTAACCGGTCGCGGGCCACAATGAACAGAGCAGGCAGATGACAGGTCCATGTCCACTCTGCATATGCAGAGCAGACAAGGGCACAGCCCACTCTACTCTATTGGCCCTCCGATCTGCCCAGATGGAAGGGGACGGATCCCACCTTCTGTTTTTTTATTTAGAGGATCGAATTAGAGGTAGGTGGGTGTAAACGGCCACAAGACCGTTTACATCTGTGGCTCAATAGGAGGTGAACGAAGGGTCCAATTGGGTTGGACCGATCGTGTCAAAGGAGCCTAAGGCTGCTTTTACACTGATGCACTGCGATATACCCACACCGAGGGTGCAGCGCAGTGCAGCTGTGGCTTTGCTGCAGGTTAGCTGCACTAATGGCGCTTACACACGATCAGAAATTCCGACAAGAAAACCGTGGATTTTTTTCCAACGGAATTTTGGCTTAAACTTGTGTTGCATACACACAGTCACGCAAATGTTGGCGGAAATTCCAACCGTCAAGAACGCAGTGACGTACAACACTACAACGAGCCGAGAAAAATTAAGTTCAATGATTCCGAGCATGCGTCAAATTGATTCCGAGCATGCGTAGGATTTTTGTGCGTAGGAATTGGCTACACACGATCGGAATTTCCGAGCAGAACTTTTCTTGTTGGAAAATTTGAGAACCAGCTGTCAAATTTTTCTTGTCGGAGATTCCGGCAGAAAATGTCCGATGAAGCCTACACACAGTCGGAATTTCCGACTGTAGCGGGGTATTCCCCTTTAATACCGAGAGACTACATCTCCCAGTACATCTTGCAGCACCCAGGGTGCATTGCCCCATGCAATGACTGCTTGGGCAAACTTTATAAAGGGGAGGCGGAGTTTGTTCTGTCTCTTTGGACACCCCCTCTCCTAGCAAGAGGATACCTGTGCTGAACTGCTGTGTGCACAAGGCCTGAAGCCTGGGCCTTGTGCATTTCTCCAAAGAGCCCTTTGCCAGCCTAGCGGAACCTCAGAGACATTTCCTCATCCTTGCTGTACTACACCAGGAAGACCGAGGGCCTGGATGTCGGTGGATTCCTGTTCCTAGACGAATCGGTGGAGGAAACGGACTTGGACTTGTCCGGGTGGTGAGAGAACACTTTTAATAGACAGATTCTTTATCTTTACTTTATCTTTAGGCAGTAGAAGTATGGGAGGTATCAGAGGCGCAGAAGAAGCAGCGCATCAGCGAAAGTCTAAAGGGCGCTGCTGCTGAAGCTGTAAAGAACCTCAGGCTTAGCAACGCTACCTGTACCGCATACGATTATCTGGCTATGCTGGAGGAGGAATTTGGCCAGCTGGAGAAGGAGACTAAACTGATATACCAGTTCGAACATACCCTCCAACAGCCGGGAGAGAAGTTATCTGAATATGTGCGGAGGCTAAACCGGAAGCTGTGCCAAATTGTCCTAAAGAAGGGAATACTGCCGCAGGTCATAGACGCAACCCGAATGAAGCAGATCCTGAGGGGAGCCCTGCGTTCAGATCCAGTTTGGCTCTACTTGAAGACCTCTAAAGGAGTGATGACTTTGAGTTACCCAGATCTTGTACGGATCATAAGAGATGAAGAAGCCCTCTTAAATGAACAGCAAGGGGCTGAGAAGACCACTACCCTCCCCGCGGTGGGAGTCAGATCAGTTATGGCTACGGTACAGGACTCAAAAGTAGAGATCCTGAAGACTCAGATGTCCAAAATAATGGAGATGGTGACCGGGTCACTGGATGTCAGGTCTGAGATAGACACACTGAAGGTGCAAGTGTCCCAGCTGGCTGAGATGATGAACAAATTGATGGCAGAAAGTACTGTATTGTCCGCCCAAAAGCCCACGAAGCAAGACATCTGTCGAAACTGTGGAGGTGTAGGTCACTACCAGCAAGTATGTCCAAGTCCACAAATGGAGACAGAAGGCTGGCGGAGGCCTCAGAGAAGTGACCCAAGAATGGAGAGAAGATCCGGGCCTTCAAAAATAACTTTCCCTGAATCTGCGAGGGAGCGGTGGAGGACACCTGCAGTTTATGCCGTCTCAGTGAACAACACTTATCAGCCTTCCAAACAACGCCAGAAACGGCATTCCCAGCGCCGGAAGCTGAAGAGAGCACAAGTCCAAGTATGCCAGTCTGCTGTTACAGGTGTTTCCAAAAGGACTGCTACCCAATTGGTAGGTCCTCTGCCTGTAGTGCCTGTTCTGATTGAAGGGATCTACACCAGAGCCATCCTGGATACAGGTGCTCAGGTTACCCTGATGGCCAGAGACTTTTACAAGAAGTACCTGTCATACCTGCCCCTGGAAGAGTTGGGAGACACCAAGATTCAGGGTATTCAAGCAGAAGAGTACTCTTGTGATGGATGTCTGCGGATCAAGTTGTCGTGTGATCCATTGAGGGCTGGGGAGCCCCAGAACTTTGAGACACTGGCCATTGTCTGTCCCTGGCTGCCAGGGCCCTCAAGAAGCTCTCTCATCGTTGGGACCAATACCGATCTGGTGAAACGGCTTTTAGCCCCTGCTGTCCCCAGATGTGATCCCTTACCCTCACTGCCAGAAGAAGGATCCATAGCAGTAGTGGAAGAAACCAATCTGCAAGAGGCAGAAGTACTCAAAGAGGCTAGTGAGCATACCATGTCTGAGCCAGTGGAACAGAGAAAGCGAAGAGTTAAGTATCCTCTCAAGAGACCGACTTGTGAAGTGATGGGTGAGAGTACCGAAGAAGTTCTAATAGGTCTAATAGCAGGTCTCTGCCACCGACCTGAATTGACTAGATGTACCGCTGCCATCGGTCACAGAACATGAATTACCTTCCTTTATGAATAGGCCCTTGTTGGAGAAGGATATCCATCCGGAGGTCCACCCGACACTGGCAATATGCTGCACCAGCTTCACGAAGGGTCACCTCTCCGGTCCTTTACGCCCTGGATTCAGGTGCCCAACACCAGGGGCACCTTAGGACAATCCCTCCCTCGCGGGACCCAGCGGAAGATACTGGGCCCCAGGCCTCCGGATGAATATCTCACCCCAGACTGAAGGTGTCTGGGATGGAACACGAACTCCACGTGTACAGGCCGAGGGCACCTGAACACCGACCGCGGACGGCAGCCCTCAGGCTAAAGGTGCCTGGGACTCGGACCTCGTGGTGAAGATGTCCGTCCCCTTTATACCCTCCCCCAGCAAGCACAGCGGGTTCCCCGCCCCATAGTACAGCTGCCGCGGGAGGTCACAAAGGGTACGGCACTGCAGTGGTGGTTCAACCCCGGCTCAGAATGACAGCGCCACCTGCTGAGCCGCAGGGAACTAAACACCACTGATGTCCTCACCCGAACAGAATACAACCCTATTCTTCCAACTAGTGCATCTGGGTCATGCTACCACCCAGATGCTCCCCCTAAATAGTACATGCCCGCTATATATATATATATATATATATATATATATATATATATATATATATATATGTAGCGCCACCCTCACTCCCCTCTCTTGCTCTTTCTCGTCTGTCTCTTGTCTAGGGGTATCTCAGAGGGGAGGGAGCGGGGACACCACGCCAGGCCTCCACCACATGTATCGATGCGGTATAGGCAACGTTCTTAATTTACCTTCGGGTCAGTGTTGTGCACCTGGATCCTCCCTCCGAGAGTCACCTTGAGCCATGTCCATCAGAAATGAGCCCCACACCATTAAAGTCCAACACTCGTTTATTCTCATGCGAATGAAAACAAACAGTTGAACTCCCTTGAAGAACAGCACAGGAAAGGAGGTGTGGGTGCGAATAGGCCCAGACACAATCGTTCTCCACTTTCTCCCCTGAAAGTGGGTTGCGGTCTCCGCACGAGGGGGAATTTCCTTCCAGGCGGTCTCCGACGAGAGACTCACCCGTCACCGGCAATATGCTGCACCGGGTCTTCAAGTGAGGAGCTCCCCCCGGTCCATTGCGCCTTCCGGATTCGGGTACTCAATCCCTGGGTTCCCTAGCGGAACTCAGTGTTGGGCACTGAGCTCCGGACCTCCATTCAAGTACCTCACCCCAGGCTAAAGGTGCCTGAGATGGAACACGATCTCCGGTGGTCCTCCAGGCCTAGGCCACCCAGGGGACCGGCACGAACCACCGTCCGCAGACTAAAGGTGTCTGGGACTACGAACCCCGTGACCAAGATGGCCGGCCCCCTTTATACCCTCTCCCAGCAAGCATGGCGGGTTCCCCGCCCCACCATACCGCTGCCGAGGGAGGACAAAAAAAGGTACGGCACACAGCAACGGTTCAACCCCCAGCCCGTGGCGACAGCGCCACCTTCAGGGCCGCAGGGAATCACACATCACTGGTGTCACCGCCAGATTCAAATTTACACCCGGGAAAGTGCATACCCGCTACATATATATATATATATATATATATATATATATATATATATATATATATACATACATACATACACACACATACATATACACACATGCATACATACATATACACACACACACACAATAGTTTGTAGATGCTATAACTTTTGCATAAACCAATTAATATACGCTTATTGGGATTTTTAACCTAAAATATGTAGCAAAATACATATTGACCTAAATTTATGAAGAAATTCGATTTTTTTTAAAATATATAAAATATATGTTTTGTAACAGAAAGCAAAGAATATTGTTTTTTCAAAAATTGTCGATTTTTTTTTTTATAGCGCTAAAAATTCAAACAGTGGCGATCAAACACCACCAAAAGAAAGCTATTTGTGGGCAATTGTCAGTTAAAGTAAAGCAGTGTTGTATCACAAACAATGGCCAGGTCATGAAGGGGGTAAATCTTCCATAGGTCAAGTGGTTAAGCATGCAACTCCCATAGTCTCCTAAAAATCATCATCAAAATGTTACAAGTATGGAGGCAAAATATTTTCACACAAGGGTAAAATGACACAGACATCCTTCACGCACACCACTGCAGTACAGAGATCAGTTTTATTGAAAATGTTATTCAAACTGAAACCTAAAGAAGCAAAAACATGAACATTTGTGTATTCCATATTCCCAAACAGATTATGCCATGGAGCAGGTGCAGCAGCTGAAAGACAAGGCAGAGGGAATTGCAGGCCGAATGTTGTCATTTCAGGTCTTCTACCGGAATCAGACGGCAGAATATTTCCAGCATGTCAGGTACCCGATAAATCATTCTACAGCATTCTTTCTGGAATTAATAAATCAAAAACTCTTCTTCAATAAAGCATTGCATCTTAAATGGGCAAATATGTATCCCAACCAATCAGATTTCAGTTTACTAGTATAGCGCACCAACCCCAGACTTTACCTGCTTTTCTTCTGCTTGGCTACTCCGCAGGAAAAAAAATGAGGCACACCGCACCACAAGCCCATACCCTCCTGAATAGGGAGGTTGAGCAGTGTTAGTTTCTCGGGCCTGCTTGCAGCCAGTGTAAAAAAAAGCCTCCAGTGCTGACCTTGTTTCTGTGGTAGTCAGAAACAAGTCCTTAATTGTCCCCAGTAAGCAACTGTCCACACCAACTGAAAGGTCCAACACTTGTTTATTCCTTCTTGCACAATAAACAGTCTCTTTAAGAGCAGACGGGTTGGGACAAACACAGGTCAGATAAGGTGGGAGGAGGTCCAGGCACAAACTTAGATTTGGGGTTCTCCTGTTCTGATCAGCGCGAACAGGCTTGGCGCACAGTCTCTGCCACAGACCATGAGGTTGGTCACCGCCACTGACCGGGTGAAAAATATGAAAGTCACTGCTACTGACCTTGAGTGCGTAGTATCACTGCCACTGTGATTTAAAGAACACACACTTCCTTCCATTATCGAACTAGCCCTTTATAGGGCAAGAACAGTGGCGGCTGGTGTTCAAAATTTTTGGGGGGGCGCAAACAAACTGAAAAAAAAAAAAAAAAAATCAATTGCCGCCACTGTGCCCATTAAACGCAGCCATTGTGCCCAAACGCCACCAGTTTGCCCCCTCAAATACAGCCAGTTTGTTTCCATATACAGCCAGTGTGCCCCCATACACAGCCAGTGTGCCCCCATATATATATATATATATATATATATATATTTATATATAGCCAGTGTGCCCCCATATACAGCCAGTTTGTCCCCATATATATAGCCAGTGTGCCCCCATATACAGCCAGTGTGTCCCCATATATATAGCCAGTGTGCCCCCATATACAGCCAGTGTGTCCCCATATATATAGCCAGTGTGCCCCCATATACAGCCAGTTTGTCCCCATATACAGCCAGTTCCCCCCCATATACAGCCAGTTCCCCCCAAATGCAGCCAGTTTGTCCCCCATATACAGCCAGTTCCCCCAAATGCAGCCAGTTTGTCCCCCATATACAGCCAGTTCCCCCCAAATTCAGCCAGTGTGTCCCCCATATACAGCCAGTTCCCCCCAAATGCAGCCAGTTTGTCCCCCATATACAGCCAGTTCCCCCAAATGCAGCCAGTTTGTCCCCCATATACAGCCAGTTCCCCCCAAATGCAGCCAGCGTGTCCCCCATATACAGCCAGTTCCCCCCAAATGCAGCCAGTTTGTCCCCCATATACAGCCAGTTCCCCCCAAATGCAGCCAGCGTGTCCCCCATATACAGCCAGTTCCCACCATATTCAGCCAGTTTGTCCCCCATATACAGCCAGTTCCCCCCATATTCAGCCAGTTTGTCCCCCATATTCAGCCAGTTCCCCCCATATTTAGCCAGTGTGTCCCCCATATTTTGCCAGTTCCCCCCATATTCAGCCAGTTTGTCCCCCATATTCAGCCAGTTTGTGCCCCATATTCAGCCAGTTTGTGCCCCATATTCAGCCAGTTTGTCCCCCAAATGCAGCCTGTCCCCCCCCCCAGCTCTGCACTTACCTTCCTCGATGTGTTCTCCCGCCCTCGATGTCGCTTCAGCCAATCAGGTTACCGGTAACCAGATACGGTGAACCTGATTGGCTGAAACCTCCACACAGTCTTCTTCCAGGAACGCACCCCCGTGCGTACTTGGGAGGAGTTTTTGGAAGCCGAATACAGCGTGAGAGGTGTATTCGGAAAGCCTATCAGAGCCGCTGGCTCTGATAGGCACTTCCAAGTTACACCCACCGCTCTAATTCATATGGCCGGTGCTCACCAGGAGGCCGGCCATATGTATAGTGGGCAGCGCGGCAGCGGTGACAATACACAGATTCATGCAATGCATGAATCTGTGTATTGTCTTTTAGTGGTGGTGCGGGAGCGAGAGGGGGCGGCGCTCCGGCGCCCTCTATGGACCCACCGCCACTGGGCAAGAACATCCCTCCGGAGAGTTACCAGAGGCCCCATCTGTCAACACGATTCTGCGCTGGGTCTTCAGAAAGGGTCACCTCCCTGGCCTCCTCGTCCTGGATACGGGTCCCCTCGCAAGGCAGATCCCTGGGAGTCTCGGTCCCCGGCGGATCCCAGCCAAAGGCTGCTGGGCTCTGGGCCTTTCTCCAAAGTACCTCACCCCAGACTGAAGGTGTCTGAGATGGAACAGCAGCTTAGTCTCCGGGCCTAGGGCACCCAGAGACAACCCGACCAGGCCTCCGGGCCTTGGGCACCCGGAGGCGACACACACGCACCCAGGCCTAAGGTGCCTGAGCGCGGAACCAACGAACCCCTCTGGAAGATGGCCGCCCCCTTTTATATCCTCTCCCGACAGGCACAGCAGGTTCCCCGCCGTACTGCTGCCGAGAGGGGACAAAAAGGACACAACCTTGTACTGCGGTTCAACCCGGGCCCATGGCAACAGCGCCACTCATAGGTCCCAGTGAACTTACACACCAGTACTATCTCCCAGGGATAGAAATGGTCCATGAGACCTAACAATTAGTGCATCTGAGCCTAATTACCACTCAGATGCTTCCCCCTAAATGTAACCACCCGCTACACTAGTAAAAAAAAAAAAAACCCATCTCATTGGTTGTTTCATTTACTACATGTTACACATCATCCATGATGTAATTTTTCAGCATGATTGCTTCATGTGAGCCCCGATCTCTCAGTAGAGAGCATATATGGATTTGTTTGTTCTTGTAAATTTCCTATTAGGCTCCATGTACACAGAAGCTGATAAACTGCAGTTTATTGGCGTTTTTTTAAAAAGCCCATTAACTGCACTCTATGTTAGCCTATGTGTTCATGTACACATAACGTTTTTTAGCTTTAATGAGCAGTGGAGTTAACGTTCAAAGTGCAGTTTTTCGGCAGAAAAAAAACGCAAAACGTTCATAAACGCTGTCCGCGAGCGTTTTTTAGCATTTTTTGGTCAATTGAAAAAAAAAAAATTTTTTTTTTTTATAAGCTAAAAAAAGCTACACTGAAAAACGCTTATAAAAGCTAGTAAAAAAACGCTGATAAAAGCTAGCTTTTGCTGCTGCTTTAAAAACGACAGTTTTTGAGCTTCTGTGTACATGGAGCCTAAGTAGTTGAGTATATTCATATTTATAAATATTGGATCAATTGGTCTTTGCAGTCATCACAGCTAAAAATGAACACTGTAAGCAGCAACTGGGGACCTGGGACAGGAATGTAACCTGGAAAAGCCAGCAGGAACAAACATGGTAGTGCTTTCTGAGAAACACCACTGTGGGCCATACTAAGGCCATTAGAGTTAGTGGATGAAGTGAATTAAATTGAACCCATTTTGGCAACATTACTATCTCTGTAAAAAATCTAGACCAATTTTTGGAAAATAAGAAACTGCTGACAATGGGTTTACCGCGTGCTAAGGGACTACAAATCTCACCTGTGTTTTAGCCCTTGTTAATAGTCTACCTGTACAAGGAATTCTTCATTATCTATACCAGCCCTTTTCATTCAAGGCACCCTGGGATGACTTCGCAAAATGCCTTAAAATTGCCCAAAAATTATATACAAGCCAGCGGATGGATCAAGCCTGCCTTTTAGTTACACAAAGGGTTTGCATTGTGCGATATTACAACCTTGTAGCCACAGGTGTCCTAACAAATCAATTACATCATTGGTTGTTAAGAACAACATTGGGCCCCTGCACAGCATACTTGTTCACCTCTGCCCTGCCCCTCTTCGTCAACACTGGGGTCACATTAGCGAATTACTTTTTTTTTTTTTTTTTTTTAAATGGGGTGCCTCGAGATGCCTTTCCATGATTTTCAAAATTAACCTTGACTGAAAAAAAAAAAGGTTGAAAAACACCAAATTAAAACGGTCACTAAACTCCTTTCCCACAGCTGCCTAATACTTACCTTAAAAGCAGAACTTCACCATCTTAGGCCACTTACCCGCATCCCACCCCTACCCCTCAATATTCATTTTTATTATGATTTTTTTAAATTACTTTTTTAGGGAATTCGCTCCCCACTTCCTAGATTATGGCCTATGTGTGAATTTGCTCTCCACTTCCTAAATTATGTCTTATGTAGGAATTCGCTCTCCACTTCCTAGATTATGGCCTATGTGGGAATTCGCTCTCCACTTCCTAAATTATGTCTTATGTAGGAATTCGCTCTCCACTTCCTAAATTATGTCCTATGTGGACATTGGCTCTTCACTTCCTAGATTATGGCCTATGTGGGAATTCACTTTCTACTTCCTGGACTATGGCTTATGTGGGAATTCGCTCCCCACTTCCTAGATTCTAACCTAGGCCAGAATGATATTTCTATTGCCTGCACATCGAGTTCCCATGTCACACATCCCAGGAGGTCAAGGGTGTTTTACTGCACATGCCCCAGGGTGCATCATCTGGGAGCTTGCTGTCTCTTATTGGTACCTGCGGCCGGTACCCCAATGATCCTCTGCATTGCATGTATGTCATTAGGAGGCCAGCTGCAAGAACCTGGAAGAGGCAGCCATCCTCCTGACGATTTTACGGATGAATATGGTGGAGTGGGACACAGCAGTGTTATGGTGGATCTGTACAAAACACCCCTGGATCACTGGGAATGTGAGTATGTGTTTTTGGTCTACTCATTAAGAAAGACAAAAAGGGGGAGGGGATATAGAAGGGTGGGGGAAGTGGATGGTGAGTAAAGTTCCTCTTTAACTTCAGAGCCATGACCCCCTCTGTAGTCAACAGCCTGTCCATTGAAAATCACATCACTACTGCCTGCACGCTGTTCTGTAACACTGTGCAGGGCCATTGGAGACCCAAGTCACTGCACTGTATATAACAGTTGTTCAGCTGCCCAGGATGCTTCCAGCACATTGTATTTTAAACAGACACTCCCGTCTTCTGAGACCAATTATCTGTTCTGGTCTGACAATCTAGGAAAAAAACATAATACAATCCAATTTTGATTGGACCACTGGTGGTTATTGCTCAACTCCTACACCCAATTTACACTATATGGCAAAAGGTTTGTGGATACCTGATCATCTAATTTACACAATATTGTCACAAGCATGGGTGGACACCCCTTTAGATTGCGCTTAGAAGTTGAAGGGTATTAATAATGCTCTTGGCTAGAAAGAATTTAGACAATTCTCTGATTCCAACCTTCTGGGTAAGAATTTACCAAAGGCCCTTTAAACATATACAAGTCTGTGTGTACAAAGCTAAATCTATTAAGACATGGTTTGATAAGTTTGGTGTGGAGAAACTTGAGTGGCCTGCATACTGGCCTGACCTCAACACTACTGAACACCTTTGGGATGAAGTGGAATGCCCATTGTGAGCCAGCATCACCTAACCTCACAATGCATTTTTGGCTATATAGGCATAAATTCAGACAGTAAGGCCTCGTACACACGACCGATTTTCTCGGCAAGAACCAGCAAGAAACTTGCTGGCAGAGATGTCTTGCCGAGTAAATCAGTCGTGTGTACACGGCTATCGGGTTTCTCGTCGAGAAAACCGACAAGTAACCTCGACGAGAAAATAGAGAACCTGCTCTCTATTTTCTCATCGAGATTCTCGTCAGCCTGTTTCTCGACGAGAAAAGTGAGTGTGTGTACACTTACCTGTCCGCCGGGAAGCCCGCGCATGTTCGAAATGAATTCGACGCATGCGCGGTAGCTTCCTAGGCATACGTAGGGTATACCAAGATGGCGGCGACGGCATCGAATGTGACGAGCGCATGCTCGTCGTAGTCGATGACGTCACCGCGTAAGCTCCATTCAAAGAACCGCGGGTTCTTTGAAACGAGCGTGTGTACACTCGGCCGGGACAATTTTCTTGTCCAAGAATCTCGTCGAAAAAAACGACATGTTTTTTTCGACGAGAATCTCGGCCGTGTGTACGAGGCCTTAGACTACAAACTCTTGTGGGAATCCTTCCCAAAAGAGTCAAGGCTTTTATAGCTGAAAAGGAGGGGGTAGGCATTAGGCAACTACATTTTAAAGCCCATGGGACATGCTACAAGCTCATATAGGTGTAATGGTCAGGGGTCTACAGACATTTGGCCATATAATAGTATATATGCTGTATATGGCCAAGTGCACATAGACAAATTGGTTTGTTCCATTAATGAGTGTTACTACTACTACTACAAGTACTACATATCCTCTATTCTTAATGTACATTTATACCTGAAAATGTACGCAGTAACACATTTTGTATTGATTATTTCTGTTTTAAAATTTGACAGGGACAAGTGGGGAGGCCTGATGCTTCCATCCTTAAAAGATCAAAGTGGGAGCCATGGATCACCCATCAGCACTACCCTTCATGGTGTGTTCTTCAGCTGCAATACAGAATTTAACACAGGCCTGCCACCAAATGACTCACCCTATGGAAGATGGAGAGTCACTGTACCCGCCAAACACCTCTTTAATGAGGGGACAAATCTTTACTTTGCCGACTTCTATTGCATGTACAGTGCCTATCACTATGCCATTCTGGTGTTGGCACCTCAAGGCTCTCAAGGAGATATCTTCTGTAGCGCTCGCTTACCACTGCTGGACCCGAAGAACAACCCTTTCCTGACACAGGGTGAACAGGGCAGTTACTGGCATGCACAGGATCTTATCCTTGAGATATTCTACACTGACCCAGTACCCCTGGGTTTGGGCCAACTGTCAGAGATCAAAGGGCATCAGTTAATGAGCCTTTCAACAGCAAACGCCAAGAAGGACCCTAGCTGCAAGGTGTGCAACATTTTTGGAGGGCGCTAGGGAGGCGCATGTAGTTTGTCAGCACTATTTGTTGAGTGGCTTATGGTGTTGAAAGTGTGTAGTGCATTTCCAAAACCAATCCCCAAAGAACACCTAGTCCACATGCAGACGTAAGAATTAAAAAGGGCAGCTTAGTGGTTCTTTCCTTGCAAACAAATGGGCTTCCCTATGCGCTATAGGCGGAACAATGAACAGAGCAGGTTTCAGAAGTAGTGATTTGACATGTGCCAAAATGTTTCACCAGATATAGCAAATCAGCACTGATGACTCAAAAGGAGTAAAAATATATACAGATTGACCACCACTAGCTGGGATTTGTCACCTAAACCTTATTCCTTATATTATTGTGTCTCAAAGAACTGTGTGTATTCCTCCACAACAATGAGATGCAAATGTTCGTTCTGCAGCTGTCATTTTTAGCCCAGGCTTGAAAGTGATTGGCTATTGGGAAGAAACAGTTTGTCTTGGGTGTTCTACTTGTAATAAAAAAAAAAGTTGAAAGGAGGTTATGTTGTTAGGCATACTAAAGCAACACCTACAAGGACAAAACATTTAAAGCTGAGTTTCACCCAAAAACTGAACTTCTGCTTTGAGTGAAAGTGACCCCCTGACATGCCACATTTGGAATGTAATTTTATTTGTGGCGCCAGAAGGAAGTTCACCTTCCCCTCCCTCCAATCTTCTGGGATACGTCACAGGTCCCAGAAGATTGCCCGGCCAATCACCGCGCACAGCGTGGCTCACACACACACAGTCAGACTGCTGGCGCCGCAGAGAGCAGCGGGGCTTCGTTCGCCCACATCGCCAAACCGTAGGACAGGTGAGTGTCCGATTATTAAAAGTCAGAAGCTACACTTTTTGTAGCTGCTGACTTTTATATGGCTGGAACTCCACTTTAACAATACACTGCTAATACTATCTTGAAAGAATTGCAAGTAAGCTAAAGCCAAAAAGTCTACCCAATTTACTATGCATAAGTTTAAATCCATTCACAGACAGATTCAGCATGCTCTTCACAGTGCATCTGGGCTTTCAGCCTGCTATCTCATACTTTTATCTGGTACCAGCCTCCGTCTCTAAGATGTACAGAGTGTGGTCCCTGGAACTACCAAAACACATCATTTTGTCCGTATTAGTTACCTTTTCCCATTGTAGTAAAGATGAACCCCATCAACAAATTCAACAATTTTTTTGAAATGTATTTAATTCTTCTGGGCAAAACTTGCATTAAAATAACTGTACTGAATGAGTTACTTAGTCAAAGGGAATAAGGGTACCAAATAATACTAAACACAGCCTACATTGTAAAGCAGCATTTGTGCATCTCCGTGTCCTGTTCTGAGAATGCAGCAGCTTCACAAACCCAGAACAAGAAAATAGCAATGCAAAGAAGAACTTAGGGCTGGGGGTGCAGTAGGAGCCCTTGCCATAATGTTCAAGAATGCATGGCTTATTTGCACATTATGGCACACTGACCTTGGAGAGTTTGTCCTTCTCCAGCAACACAACCATCAATACCATCTTCTCGGAAGCTTCTGCTGACCAGGTCTTCTTTTTTCGGCCATAGGGTGGCCAATGACAATGCAGCTCCCACACATGCATAGTGGATTTGCACGATCCAGACACTAGGCTCCACTCTTCTGCATTTGGCAAATGTTAAACTAGCCATGAACTGCTCGAATTTTGCTTGATTGCTACCAAATATTCAAGCTGTGGGTGGCCCTGTTGGTACCATCTGGCATGACAAGTCAATCTAAGCTCAGTGGAAATCATGGGCCGAACAGTGAAAGCATGCTATAAGATGCATTCACAGTTTGGGTATTCAGGCAGTCTGAATACAATAGCCAGAAGTGCAGATTCTTCCATCCACATTCATTAGTTTGGATGGAAGAATCAATCAATTTCTCTTGTTCAGCCCCCTGGGCTAAACGGGGGAAATCTAACTGTGTGTGGCTAGCCTTGTTAAAAAAAAAATACTATTCCTACAAGAAAGGAAAAGGAGTCTATACTATTAAACATTTAGACTCATAATAAATATACTTGTTCCAGGTCAGTCACTTAGAATGCCCTAAAGCCAGGGGGTCAACATAACAACCACATAGATATAATTCAACCTCCCTCGTAGACTGGTCATCCAATTGTATTAGATTGGATGGCATTTATTTCATTCTTGTTGAGCAAGCCAAGAGAAAGCAGGTGAGTGGATTATTTAATGCAACCACTAGAGGGCACTAGCGGAGACAATATTTTTATCTTGCTTCATGGCAGGAACACTAGTGCTGCAACTTGTATGAGAACAGCGGCGATCTTCCAAAGTTCACTGCATAAATAACATGGCGAAAATATAAATTCCCTATTGTTTTCCCAGCTTTGTCCTTTTAGTAAATTAGACTTGATATAACCATTTTGTAGGTGCAGCACACGGCCCTCTTTCTCCACTGTCCTTGGCTCGCTCACAGGAGAAAAAGGCACACCATGCCCGTACCCTCTGGTTTGCAGAGGTTAAGCACACTTGTTTTAACTTACGGGTCTTACAGCAAGGTTCCCCTCAAAGCTGGTTTCTGTCCCTAGAATGTAAAAGGACAAAGTCTCCATATCCCAAGTAACTCCAAGGTCCACACCAATAGCCACTCCAACGTAGAGTTTATTTTTCCTTATGCATGAACATCCACAAAGTTGAGGAAAGAGAAAAGGTGTTAGGAAGACAGATCAATCCAGGCACTCTTGGCTTCTTCGCCACTCGATCCCGAGTGGGTATAGCTCACCCGGATAGTCACCCAAAGGCACTAGCAGCCGGCATGTAGCTCAAACAAACAGTCTATCAGATTCCCTAATGGATGCATTCAGGAGATCCTCTGCCACAGAATCTATAGTGTCCCGAACCTCCTAATGGTCCCGTTGTTTAGATTCCTTTTCGGATGGATGACATCCCTCCAGAGAGTTACTGGGCCCCTTCCTTCACTGCGATCTCTCACCAGTCCTTCGGAACGGTCCTCCCCCAGCCTCCTCTTCTAGAAATGGGTCCCCTCGCAAGGCGGCACCCTGGGATTCCTCCTCCTGAAGTGGGCTCCAGCTAAAGGTGCTGGGCCCAGGGCTGAAGTTGCAGTCCCAGGACTAAAGGTGCCTGGGACTGAAGCGCATGTGGAGGGCCATGCACTTGAACCGTAGGTTCTCCCTCCGGGCATGGGCCCGGGAATTGCTCGCTCTCTAATGGCGTCCGCCCATTTTGTACCCTCTCCCGGCATGCACAGTGGGTAGACCACACCCACTACACGGCTGCCGAGAGAGGACACCTAATCGCTACTCCATCACCTGTGGTTCAAGCCCGAGTACAAGTGACAGTGACAGCGCCGCCCATACTTCTTAGGGGAACAACAGGCAAACCAGCAGCAAGGCAGAGTCCAGTAAATTGAAAGATTCGAGCCAAACTACCACTCGAATCACCCCTAAATTTAGTATAGCAATCCCTAAATTTAGGACCCCCGCTACACGTTTAGCCTTTTTTTTTTTTAGGTAGCTTGATACATAACCTGCTGGCATCTGTGCAGTAATAAAAGTCTCTAAACAGGAATTCTTTGAAGAATATAAATGCATACATGTTGTCTTTTGTTGCGTTGCAGTATAACGTTGAATTAAACACTCCTTTATTGCACATTTAGAGCTGAGAAGAGTCTGTACCAAACTGTATGTACTTGCAGGGAGTGCTGGAATTTTGTCATTTGTAAACAAATTAGGTAGAGTGGTTCTGAGATTTAAAGACCAACGAATCCCAGAATAAAAAAGCAGCATTGACAATCACTTGAAATAAAAAATAGAAGTAAAAAGTGAAATTTGTGCTCAAATGAAGCAGAAAAAAAAAACTCCTATTCTAAGCCATATATTGAATGTGTATGTGTTTGTAATGTTGTGGTCTTTTTTGAGTTGTTGTAGCTCACCATGTCAAAGTGATATTTAAAATTACATTTACAAATACAGATTATGTTTGATCATATTTGCTGTGATTGTATTGCTTTATAGGACCAAGCCATCATAGCCATGTGACTTTAAATAATACACATTGGGCAACATCACATGGGCGCACTTGGACCATGATCGTTTTGTAGCTCGAAGCTCCAAAACCCTCAAAATCCAAGATCCATCAGTTGGGCTTGGTCTCACCTAAAAGGTAGTGTTGCTTGACACTCGAAAAAAAACATGATCTTTTGAGCGTCAAGTGTTTTTGGCCTAAATATACTACAACGAGTACACCTAAAAAAACTTGCAAAAAACGCACATATTGTGTATGTTTTTACCTAGTAACTAGTTTTCCAGCATATAAAAATAATAAAAAAAAAAGTAAAGTAAAAAGTAAAAACGACTACAAAAACGCTATAATAAAAAAAATACAAAAAACAAAGTGACTCATATCTGAACGCAGTCTTTTACGGGCTCATTTGAAAGCAGCAGCTGCTTCTTTTTTTTTTATTTACAGGAGGAAAAAATAGGATTTTTTTACTCACCGTAAAATCCTTTTCTCTGAGTCCATGGACCGACACAGCTTCTCTATTGACAAAGTGGGTATTATCCGTTAATTAGGAGTGACTAGGCAGAAAAACTTGTAAAAAGTGTTGCATCACACCTTCTACAGTACCGCCCAGGGGGCGGACCCTCTGGGTATACCCTCTCAGTCTGCATCTTCGCAGATCAGTTCGTCAAAAAGCAGTACAAACTTAAAAGGAGGGGTGGGTGCTGTGTCGGTCCATGGACTCAGAGAAAAGGATTTTACGGTGAGTAAAAAATCCTATTTACTCTTTCGTCCATGGACCGACACAGCTTCTCTATTGACAAAGTGGGACGTCCCAAAGCAGTGTCAGAGAAAAAACGAGGGGTGGTAACAGCATAAAAATAAACTTCAAAACAGCACTCCTCCAACGGAGGAGTTGCAACTCTAAACAGCCGCTTGCAAAACCTTGCGGCCAAAAGAGGCATCCGAAGATGCACCTACATCAATTTCGTAGAATTTTGTGAAAGTGTGAGTGGACGACCAAGTCGCCGCTTTACATAATTGGGAAACAGACGCTTGATGTCGGAAAGCCCAAGAGGCACCTATTGCCCTGGTCGAATGCGCCGTGACAGGAAAGGGGGGCGCCTGACCCTTTAAGGCGTAAGCCTGGATTACTATCTGTCGGATCCACCTAGAGATGGTGGCCGATGAGACTGCTTGGCCCTTCGGACCAGCCACCGAAACAAACAGTGAGTCTGACTTCCGGAACAGGGAAGTAGCAGATAGGTATACTCTCAAAGCTCGGACAACGTCCAAGGAATGCAACGCCGACTCCTTAGGATTCGACGGCTGAGGACTCAAGGATGGAAGTACAATGTCTTCGTTGAGATGAAAAGCCGAAACGACTTTCGGAGGAAAGGAAGGCTGCGGCCGCAGCACCACCTTATCCTTGTGGAAAATCAAATAGGGAGCCTTGCAGGACAAGGCTGCCAGCTCAGAGACTCGTCTAACTGACGTAACAGCCACCAAAAAGACCACTTTCTGAGAAAGTGTCAACAGGGGAATATCTCTAATATTCTCAAACGGTGCCTTCTGAAGCACCGAGAGGACCAGGTTCAAGTCCCACGGAAGTAACGGGGGAGGGACCGGAGGGGCCACATGTCGGACCCCCTGCACAAATGTACTCACGAGAGAGTGAGTCGCCAGGGGTCGCTGGAAAAAGACAGCCAGGGCAGATATCTGTCCCTTAAATCGTACTTAGGGCAAGCCCTTGGTCCACCCCATGCTGTAAAAACAGCAGGATTCTGGAAACCAAATAAGTACGCGGATGCCATTTCATTTCCTCACACATGGAGATGTAGGCCCTCCAAGTGCGGTGATAGACCTTCCTAGAGGACGGTTTTCGAGCACTTCTCATAGTAGAGATTACTGAGTCTGACAGGCCCCGGTCTCTCAGTACCTGGTTCTCAACAGCCATGCCGTTAAAGCCAATGACTGTAAAGCAGGATGGAATATGGGACCTTGCGATAGCAGGTCCTTCCGTAGTGGTAGGCGCCAGGGGACGTCCGCTACCAGACGTACTAGATCGGCGTACCAAGGACGCTGAGGCCAATCTGGAGCGATTAGGATCATTGGAATTCCCTCTGCCTCCACTCTGCGGAGCAGAAGAGGAAGAAGCCTTAAGGGAGGGAAGGCATAGATTAGCCGATACTGACCCCACGATGCTACCAACGCGTCCGTTGCGTCTGCCCATGGGTCTCTTGACCGGGCCACAAATCTCAATACCTTCCGATTGAGTCGGGAAGCCAGAAGATCTACGTCTGGTGTGCCCCATCTTTGGCAGAGGAGTTGGAACACCTCCGGGTGTAAGGACCCTTCTCCCTGGTCCAGCATCTGGCGGCTCAGGTAGTCCGCCTGCCAGTTTTCCACACCCGGAATGTACACGGCCGACAGTGCCGGTACGCTCCTCTCTGCCCACTTCAGGATGCGAGCGATCTCCGATGTTGCAGCTGAGCTTCTTGTTCCTCCTTGATGATTGACATATGCCACTGCTGTGGCGTTGTCTAACTGGATCCTGACTGGACGCCCTTGCAGCCTCTGAGACCATTTGAAGAGGCACAGCCTGATCGCCCGGATTACCAGGACATTGATCGGCAGGAGGGCTTCCTCTGGGGTCCAGCGACCTTGCGCCGACTGAACACCCCAGACTCCCCCCCAACCTGTAAGGCTGGCGTCCGTCGTGATCACTATCCAGTAAACCGGAAGAAATGACTTCCCGGCCATTAGAGCCGGTGCTGTCAGCCACCATACCAGGGATCTCCTGACTATGTGGCTCACTCGGATTTGATAATCCAGAGATGATGGACATCTGTTCCATCTGGACAGAACTTCCTTCTGTAACACTCGAGTGTGGTATTGAGCATATGGAACCGCCTCGAAGGAGGCTACCCTGAGGCCCAACACTCGCCTGCAAAAAACGGAGTGTCGACCAATTCCTGGAAGTCAGCTGCCGTACTGCAGCCTGGAGGGTCTGCAACTTCTCCACAGGGAGGAATACCTTTGCCTCTGAAGAATCCAGAATCAACCCCAGGTACCCTAGGCGTTGAGTGGGCACCAATACTGACTTTTGCGTGTTTAGTATCCAACCACAGTCTCGAAGAGTCTGACAGGTAATGGACATGCTTACCTCTAATTCTGAGCTTGAAGGGGCCTTCAGCAGAAGGTCGTATAAGTAGCCTGTGATAGCGATACCCCGCTGTCTTAGAAGTGCCAGAATCGGAGCGAGCACCTTGGTGAACGTCCTGGGTGCTGAGGCAAGGCCCAACGGGAGGGCCACAAACTGGTAGTGGTCCTTCCCGATAGCAAATCGCAGAAACCTCTGGTGTCTGGAGTATATGGGGACATGCAGGTATGCGTCCTTGATGTCCAAGGAGGCCAGAAAGTCCCCCGGATGGAGAGCCGTGACTACAGATCGAACCGACTCCATCCGAAAACTTTGTACCTTCACAAAGCAATTGAGGGCTCTGAGATCCAAGCTTGGACGAACCCCCTCCTTCTTCGGCACAATGAACAGATTTGAGTAAAAACCCCGTTCCAGTTCTGGAACTGGAATAACTACCCCGCGTTCCAGTAGACCCTGGACCGCCCCATACAGGGCCTCCCGACGGGTCAGTAGTAGCTGGAGATTGGAGGTGTTGAATCTGTCCGGTGGACAAGAGAGAAACTATCTTGTAGCCTGAGGAGATTACTTCGCAAACCCACCTGTCGGAGATTAGTGCTGTCCACTGAGTCGCGAATTTGCGAAGACGTCTCCCCACCCGAGAGCTGGGTGGGGGTGGACCTTCATGCGGACGCAAATTTGTCCGCAGGCTTATTGGGTATGCGGGACCAGGGACGCTTTTGTCCTTGGGCAGGCGCTTTATCGGCCTGGGGTCTTTTCCCTGTCGCCCTAGGGGGACGAAAAAACCACTTGTGTGCAGTAAAGGAGGGCCCTTGCCCTTGGCGTGGCCCCTTATCCTTGCTAATTTGGGGAAGCAAAGTGCTTTTACTTCCTGTGGCATCCTTGATGATGTCATCCAGAGAAGCCCCAAAAAGTCTGTCGCCCTTAAAAGGCAGATCCAACAGGGCTTTCTTGGAAGTCTGGTCCGCAGACCAGCCTTTTAGCCAGATCAGGCGGCGTATTGCTACTGCATAAACCAAAGTTTTAGACAGCAGGGGAATAGTATTCATGTCTGACTCGCAGACAAACCTAAGGCCCTGGACCAACAGGTCGGCCAATGTTATCTCATCAGGAGGAGCATCTCGCTCCTTAACCCCTGGAGTAGCAATCGTGCCCATTCAGTAAGTGTGTGAGACACTAGGGCCCCCGCCAATGCCGGGCGTACTGCCGAGCCTACCACTGAGTATAGGTAGCAAGCGAGTGCTTCAGCCTTCTTATCCACAGGGTCCTTGAAAACAGGAGCCCCTTCTACAGGAATTGTGGTGGCTCTATTAAGTCTGGACACCGGAGGGTCCACTATAGGGGGGAGAGGTCCATTTCTTCAGAAAACTCTCCTCAAAAGGGGTACCGTACCGCAAACCTCTTTGGGGCTGTAAAGACCCTCAGTGGGTTCTCCCATTCCTTGTATAAGAGTTTATCAAAAGACACACAAGGGAACACCTTAGCAGTGCGGGCAGGTCTATGAAACCCAAGTGGACCGGAGTCTCTGCTGCTTCTGCAGTATTTTCCAATTTTAGCATATCCTGCACTGCAGTAATAAGGTCAGATACCAAAGCCGTCTCGCGTACTGACCTGGACTTTGAGTCATTCTCACTGTCCGGTCACGGTCTGCAGTCTCTGATGCGTCAGAATCTGGTCCCCGAGCCGTAGCTGGACCTGGTTCTGCACCAGAATTATCCCCAGAAGCTTGCAGGGGATGGGGCGTTTACTACCCCCAGTATTCCCGTGTGCTGCTTCCACCCTGGCAGCAAACGCCTCTAGGATTGCAGTCATAGCGTTCATAGACACCTCAGGGGCACCAGCTGCTAAATCTGGTGTTTCAGGGGAGAAGACATCTGGCTCAGATGCCATGCTGACCACACGCTGACACTCACAGGGCTCCAGGCAACATATCAATAGGCCACCCTCCTGTGCTGCAGAGAGGCCGGGTCACCCAGAGGACTCACCACCCTGGATAGGTACTGCTATGCTGCGCCTGTGATGCTGTCCCCCTGCTGCTGTGTCAGTCTGCTTCTTTTATCAGCACTTCCTGTGTGAATTTTCGCGCCAGTGTAATGCACCCTAGAGGCCGGAGGCTGAGCGGTCCGATGCAAGCCTTGGAGCGTAAGCTCACCGGCCAGGCTGCTGCGACTCGGCCGTAAGGTCAGCCGAAGCTGAGCGGTCCGATGCAGGCCCTGGAGCGTAAGCTCACCGGCCACCCGTGGAGCGACGGGCATGTCGTGGAAAACCCAGCGCGTAGCTAGGGTCGGCACACGCTCGATGGCCGAAACTGGGGAGACTACAAGGATCGAGGATCCAGCCTGTCACCCAGTTGGCAGTTGATCGAAGATCGCAGGAAACAACAAATGTAGCAAAAAAATAAAAATATATATATATATATATATATATATATATATATATATATATATATATATATATCTTTTTTCTCCGGACCAATGGGCCCGAAGGGAGCCATGTCCTACTCCTTGCTAGACAGAAAAAAACTGATCTGCGAAGATGCAGACTGAGATGGTATACCCAGAGGGTCCGCCCTCTGGGCGGTACTGTAGAAGGTGTGATGCAACACTTTTTACAAGTTTTTCTGCCTAGTCACTCCTAATTAACGGATAATACCCACTTTGTCAATAGAGAAGCTGTGTCGGTCCATGGACGAAAGAGTAATAACATTTTATAAAAAAGCGAATCAACATGCATTATAAATGTAAGAGGGGTTTTCAAAAAGTTCACACTTTTTTATATTTAATAGAGCTTAAAGTGCAGAAACTTTTTGAAGAACCCTGTACATTACCATGTTTTGGGACAGCGGAGCTCAATTAAATGAATAAGGGCTCATGAAAAACAGTATTTTTTTTATCAGTACTAAGCCATGTTGGTGTTGGAGGTGGCAGAATATCACTGGTGCCCATTACAGCTCACAAGAACTGTTACCCAGTTTAGGAAATACATTTAAAGAGCATTGGCTGCAAAAGGTAAGGCACGTTGATTAGATGATTAGAAGTCAGGACTACATCAGATAGAAGACACTGTGGAGTAATTGATCCTCAGTTTACAGCAGAAGGTACTTTCACTTTTATTTCAGCAGCTCATTCTGTTCTTTTTCAAAAGTGGCTGGGCAGTCTATCAGCATTCTAATCCCTAAAGCTTCATTCACACCATGATGCCAAGCTTTGTGCATACACACGTTTGCGCATTAACACTACATCATTGGTGAATGCAAGCAATTTTGCACTCATTTGTTACTGGTACACCAAGTGTGGCAAGCAGTTCTAAGTTTTTCCTGCAAAAGACAAGGACTTAAAAAATGCATGAAGCTCGAAGCATAAAACATTTGGATGAGTTATTTTGTCATGTGTAGGGCAGCCGATTGAAATTTATGGGCTGCCCTGTGCATGTAGCAGGACAATGCGCTAAAAAGTCCACCCACATGATATCTGGCATCATACGTCAGTGTGAATGAGACCTGATGTAAACAGAGCAGAGGAAGAGGTGGAGTGCAGTGCTGAGATTGGACATTTTGAGGGTGAATTGTTTCGCAGTGCTTGCAGCTACAGAGGTCAGTGTTGGTGTGTTTTAAAGTTTTTTTTTTACAGCCTGTCTAGAGTATGTAAATATGTTTAAAAAAAACTTCTGTCCCATATACCATTTCATTATTAGTTCCTAAAGGGGCCACTATAAAGAAACAAAAACAGAAGTCACAGCATTTTCAGGAAAACATATTTTTTTTGTTTTACCTAAAAATGTATGTAAAGGCAAACTTTTTTTTAGTTTTTGATAGATTCAGGAAGAGGGTTAGGACAGTTAGTCAAGACTTTATTGTTTTTGGTGTCCTTGCTGGGGGAGACTATTTGTTCTGGTCACCACTGTTCCCAAGATTGAAAGTGAGGGTAAATTTATAAAATTTTGATTGGTCACCAGTGCAAGAAGTGAGAGAAATCTTTCAATGGGTAAAAATACTCATATGAAAAAACTCTCACAGATGAGAATTCCATTCACTTTGTAGAGATTTCCTCATGTTCAGTCTCCAGGATGGGAAGTGAACACAGACCCCAAAACATAACTTGATAGAGGTTTTGACCCCCTTTCCCCATAGTTCCCAATCTAAAATTGAAAAAAAAAAGTTTTAGCTTAACATATTTTAATGTTCCAGTTTGCTCATTTTATTATGCAAATACATCCAAACATTTCGATCAAGGGGTCTCCAAACTGGTCTACGGCCAAGGCCAGAGGTGTATTCTCAATGTGCACAGATTAATGATTAAGGTCAGCAGATGCTGCCTTTGGTCTCTACTTTAAACCTCCCCCCCACCTCAACCCATACCTGGGGAGGGGGACACTCTGATGGAGACCCTGATGTAAGGGGGGGGCTCTGTTGTAAGGGGCAATTTTGATAGGGACCTAGATGCAAGGGGCAACTCTAATGGGGACCCTGACATAAGAGGAACTCTGAGGACTTTGACGTAAAAAGGCAGTCTAATTTGAACCCTGTTGAGGTTGTTTTTTTTTGCCCCTGAATTATTGTAAACTATACAATGTGGCTCTTATACTGAGAAGTTTGGAGGGACCCCTGACCAATACATCTAAAGCATGAAAAATGACATTATAACAGCCACAAACAGGAGGGCAATTACCCGTCAGTGTATTTTTACATATCAATTGATGAATATTTTTCATAATTTGTTTGATGACCATTAAATATTCAAGTTATAGTGGTTATTTCATTTTCAATATAAAACCACAAAATGCATAATAAAAGTATTTAAGCTTCCACCCTAAAATATTAGCCTTGTGAGTGGTTTGTTTCCATCAGTGTCATCCCCCTACATGTACTCTCAGTGAAGGTGGTGTTGAAATGTCCATCACAGTAAATTAATTTCCATGGCAATGTTACGCTTTGACTGCTATGTAAAAGAAGAATGCCTGGGGTTGTAGCGAGAGTGACTAGACCCATGACCTGAGTGCCATTCCCTTTCGTCATCTTCTCAATATAAAGAGGGGCAGAGAAGGCAAATAATAGATTTCCTGAATAAACACAGCTGTTTTGGCATGCAATTTCCCACTGAAGATTTATTATATGTGCTGAATGGGGTTGCCAGATCATTCAAAGGCAGGTCTACAGGAAATACAAAAGCCTCATGCACAGAACATGTATCTAACCATTTTGTTCTAAACTTGAAGGATACATGTACATGCAAATAACTGACCTAACTATTCCATCCTGTACACCCAGCAGTTCTTTTCCATTAGGGCCTATAACGAATAGGCTGTGCATGCACATTACCAGCAGCCCTCTGATCTTAAAAAAGGATCAATGTGGTTGGTAGCTTCTGCGCTGAGTCTCCCACATCTCTAAAGTAAGTACAAGGAAGTATAGCTAGAAATGGGAGAGGGTCAGTTAAAGCGGAACTAAACCCTCCTATCCTTTACAGTTACGGAAGCTGCCATCCTGATCCGTTTACAGTTGCCATGGTGCAGCATATTTGATCAGTTATGACACCAGCCATTTTTTTACTTGATGCCAGAGCTTATCTATACACATCCTCAACTGAACGACCCTGTAACCTATTTTTCATTAAATAATATTTGTTTTTTTTTTCTCCCCAAACATCTACAGTAATTTCCTAAATCTCTTATTTTCCCTCTGGCTTCTATTTGTTTGTGCATGTTAGTAGTAGGCATGTGCAATACTCAGTGCACACTACAAATTCCATAGTCTATCTCCGGAATTAGCAAGAGGCAAAGTTATAACGTGCTAGTATGCATTGCATATTAGCACATTATGTGAAACCTACCTTAAAACAAAGCTTTCCAGCAGCACACGATCACAGCTGACAGATCTTCCATCTTCGCCTGATCTTCCTTCTGAGTTGGCGGGCTATGGTCCTTTGATTGACTACCCGCAAAGATATTGCACCCGCGAATGCACGCAGGAGCTGCTGTTCATGGCACAGGACTCTGAAGGATGCGCAAGTGACAGCACGGGCGGCTTCACAAGTAAATATCTCCTAAACGGTGCACATTTAGGAGATTGTTACTGTACCTATTGGTAAACCTCATTATTGGCTTACCTATAGGTAAAAATTAAAAAAAAAATCAATCAAGGGTGTTTACTCCCACTTTAAGAATATATACTTTAATATAATTTTTTTTAAACTAGAGTTTACTTTAAATTAATGGATTTAGTTCCACTTTAAAATTCTGTTGTCTAAGCTTTTCCTTACAAAAAATCACATAGCTCTGCCAATCTTTGTTTTTAGCCAGATGCGCCATATCGGTAAAGCTACCTACTTCAATTTAATTACTTTGGTACTGGTAAAGTGGATGTGGCTAATTTTTGCACATTCACTTTGTCACAAAATGACTTGTAAACTGAAAAAGTAAATGAGACCCAAGAAATTGAATGATCACACCCAAAAATAATTTATTGCGCCTTAAAGCCCAATACACACTATTAGATTTTCTGCAGATTTTTGTCTTCAGATTTGTCAAAACCTTGTAGTGCAAGGGCCTGCCTGATTGCATACAAAATTGAAACTCTTAAGGTTTGACCTCATATTATACGTTTTTTGTGTAAATCTGAAGGCAAAAATCTTCAGAAAATCTAATAGTGTGTATGGGGCTTAACTTGCAGATACCCCCAAACAAGCTTAAAGCAGATCTAAACCCTAATTGGGGGACATGTATTTTGCAACAGCACTATGCATCATAAAAAATGCCTTAAAAAAAAAAAATAAAAAAAAAAAAAGATATTTTTTTTCCCACCTTCTTTGCATAGTATTTTGCATCTCAGTGTTCCCGATTGCCTCCAGCCTCTTAAGGTGGCCATAGACAGTTTGAATCTTAGCTGGTTCAGCAGGAATCAGCCAAGATACAAACCATGTATGAGCAGGTTGAATGTATCCAGCCAGGTTAGGTACAACCAGCCTGACAGTGGCTTACAATAATCTCATGTAAAATCTGTTATAGCCACTAGCAATATTCACAGTTTTCTCCTGACGGGGACAGCTTCCCCGCCAGGAGAATACAATGGCTCGGCAGGAGGGATTCCCGTCAACACTGTCGAGAAAGGCCCGTATACACAATCGGATATTCCGACAACAATTGTCCGACGGACGTGTTTTGTTGGACAATCCGACCGTCTGTATGCTCCATCGGACAAATGTTGGCTGTGCATGCTCTCAAATTGTCCGACAACAAATGTGTTGCGATTGGATGATCCGACGTGTGTACACAAATCCGTCGGCCTAAAATCCAAAGTACAAACGCGCATGCTCCGAAAAAAATGCTAACCATAAGACAACATTAGCAGAAGTTGCCCAAAGGGTGGCGCTAAAGAGCAGAAAAACCACGTACTATGTCTATTACGTCACTACGTTTGTGTTTGTTGGCTGAAAATGTTCTGCCGTGTGTATGCATACCAAGTTCACGGACAACGCCCCTTCGGGCAAAAATCCACGGATTTGTCAGATGGAAGTTCGATCGTGTGTACGAGGCTTTAGACACTTCCTGTCTATGTATACTTGCTCCAACATCAGCTGCACATCATTTCTCTGTACTGGCTTCCTGATAGTGGCAACGGAGAACTATACCTGCGCCACGTGCATTGGTACGGCCATTTGCAGTCTCTATTAGGGGTGTGTGTGTGTTACAGGGTCAGAGTGCAGGAGTACAGCTGAGAGACGGTTATATCATAAAAAGTTTAAAATGGTTAAAAACAATTTTAGAAATAATATTAACATGTAATAGATACCAGATTTTAGCTGTCCTTCAAATTGAAATTCTAGTCATTTTTAATTTATATTTAATTACACATATGGAATTGATCAGCTGATTATAAAATAATCGAAGGAATGTTTGTTGTTAACATTTCCGTGTATATTTTGCAAATATATTAGTACAAGGGCCAGATATTTCAGGAGCCTGGAAACGGCAACTTCTGTTTCTTTCCTGATCCTCCGCTGCACCAGCACAATCCAGTGGTTGACTGTCCCTTTGCAACCTTATACCCAGAGTAGGGCTATGGACCCTGCTCTCGTCTTAATGTCAGGACTCTAGACCACGGGGCGGGCACAGAATATGCCCAGACTGGTCCAGTTGCGGGAAGTAGCGGAAGATCAGGTAAATAGATCTCCTTTTTAGGTTGGAGTAAAGAAAAAACAAGCAATTACCATTGCAGTATGGGCACAGCCCCTCTGCAAGGGATAATTTTTTTAATTTGCCTGGACTTGGGCTTTAACCACAGAGCAAAAACACAAACAAATAATCACATAGATAGTGCTATGAAAGAAATAATTTTCACACGCCAAAATGTAAAACAAAAATTTATACAAGCACTGACCTGCTCCCCTTAATGGCAGTCCTGCACCTCTCAGGTGTCACCAACTGCACATGAATATTTAGGCAACTGTTTTCAGTAGCAGAAACTAAAAATGTCTGGCTAAACACATTTTGTGAAAGGTTTCCATACCTTGACAGCTGTCATATATTAAAGTTTTGGCAAACGTAGCTCACTACGAATGAATCTGCTGGCACTGTGGAAGTTCAGGCAAAACTTTATTGGTAAGAACCAACTGTCGGTTCACTACTCTCTCCTGGAGCTCGTGCGTGTGCTGCTGTAAGGACTCTTTCACACCAGCAGCCAGTAGAAACAGGTGGCCGAGCCACGGTTTTGCCACCTAACCAAATGCGAACATTACAGCCTTGCAGGGCTCTACACATGCTGTCGCCACAAAGCTTTGCAATTGCGGCATTTTTAACTTGGGCTGCAGAGTTTGACAGGCACCCCCATTCGCCCATTGAGTTCAAGGGGGGCGCACCACACTGATGAGCCAAACGTTCAGCTCACTATTTCAGTGTGATTTCTTAATACAAACTACCCCATTCAGATAAAAGCAGACAGACAATCAGGAGGCAGCAGGATTGGCTCCTGAATGATCACCAACCATTGATAAATCGCCAATTATGTTTTCTTCATACCAAGCCAAAAACATGCCAATAGCATTGTCACTCTACAGGCCCTATATATATATCTGGCCTTCTCGAATAGGGCCCGATTATGGAAATACCATACAAGTCTGGACTGCAGAATGTTAGCAGCCTTTCTGTTCACCCGCTTTTGTACAAACCTACAAAGAATTCAAATTTACATGACCAATTTAAATTTTATATAAGGATTATGGAACTGTGTAGCTCCGAAAGTCTGACACTAGCAAACTTTTTAGGGGTACAGGAAGTAAAGCATCTCTTGGACCTGCACTCGTGCAAATAGTCCCATCTTTGGAGTCCGAGGTGTGGGAGTATTAAATGACATTTCCAGGTGAAAGGTCAGTGTTGTATGGGGCAGCATGAGGACATCATGGTAAATGTGTACAATAGGACAAATTACTCTTCGGACCAGACTACTATATGAGCCTCATCTGTGGTTACAGAAGCAGCACTGTACATGAGTGAAATGTTGCCATGTTTTCAAGGCTGGTCACATTGGAATATCAGAAGCTACTGGATGTACAAATATGGGAGACAGAACCCTCTGTGGATCACCATGTAGAGGGCACATGGAACTCACAAAATCCACAACACCTACCATTATTACCCATTACCATAAACTTACAAGCATGGGAAAGGCAAATGGCACGTAGTAGGGCCTCTTCCAATACAGCACATGGTTTTTAATACTACAGCAGTACACAGTCACCGTATATAGCATCTATGTGCATCCATTGGCAGTCCATTTGGGTACTTGTACTAGCTACACAATTGTCCACAAGGTAAAAGCTAACTTTATGGCCAACAGTGAGTGCTGCCTACTTCTTGTTCAGGGCATCCATATCTGGCTGTTAGGTACACAGTGTCAGTTCATTATTTCCATGCAAGTCACAACCTACTGGCTTCTCGCTCTGTTCTCAAAGGTGCATTAACTAAATAAAGTTTTTTTCAGTATAAAGTCCAAATAGTAACTGGGTACAATGTTGTCCACTATGCAAAAGCCACTATTTATTAAATCGGTCTCAAAGAATGTCCATATAAAAACATCATATTGCCAAGCTGGACTTGAAGTAGAACTAAACTGCATCTGAGCCCCACAAACTGAAATGCCATTTAATCCCTTTTTATTATTCAAAGCACACTCCATCCATGTGTCCATGCCTTCTTTTGTTGAGAAGTCACCTTGAAAAACACCTAACATTTCAAGCTGCAGCCATTCTGAGTAAAGGAAGATTTCATTCCGGAAATCCATCTGCCCTTAGCTCAGGCATGCAGGTAGGAGAAAGAAGAATAAATGCCCATAAACACCCTTGAGATGTATTACATCATTTTAGCCTAGGCCAGAAAACAACTAAAGAGATATAAAAGAAAGAAAAAAAAAGTTTAAAAACAAGTAAATATAATATACTTTGCTATCAATGTATTAATTCTAACAGCGTAAGGATTAAAAATGGTCAAGGTTGATTGAATACAGTGTAGTTCATTAAGGCCCCCTTCACACTGAGTTTTTCAGGCGTTTTGCGCTAAAAATAGCGCATAAACGCCTGAAAAACTCCTGCCCCAGTATGCTCACTGAGGCGATGCGCTGGCGGGAGGAGAAAAAATCTCCTGCAAGCCGTATCTTTGGAGCGGTGTGTATACTGCTCCTTCCCATTGAAATGAATGGGACACCGCAGTAAAACCCCCAGCAAACCGCGGCTGTAGCCATGGTTTGCGGGTGGTATTAACCCTTTTTCGCCCGCTAGCGGGGGTTAAAACCGCACCGCTAGCGGCCGAATACCTCCGCAATTCCGACGGTACAGCGTCGCTAAAAATAGCGGCATCATACCGCCCCAGTGTGAAACCAGCCTAAAGCGGAACTTCATTCTATTACTCAGTAACTATCTGGATTGTATGTAGACACAAGCTTTATTTAGTTTATGGCTGCACATTTGACAACAGAGGAGTGAGAAGCCAGTAAGCTGCAAGTTGCAATAAATAATGAGATGATACTGTGTTCCTATCAGCCAGATGCAGGTGCCCTGAGCCAAAAGTAGTCTGCACTTCCCTATTAAGCTTTTCATAAAAGGCCCGACGTCTAACAAAGAATAACAACCAGCGAGACATCTGTCCATCTTTCAAGGAAACATCTGAAGATAAGACCTGGCAGGGTCTTTGAACTTTAACACAAAAAGTACGACAAGCTTGGTTCTGTTTTCTTCATTGAAATATGTTCTGAAACTGGTTGCAAAATTTTTATCACGGTGTCTTACGGTTTCGTTTAATTCCAATGTTCAGGCTGTGATGGCCACCGTAACGCTGGAAGGTGCTTGTGCTACCATCTATGCCATAGTGTTGGACCCCCTTCAGTGGTAAGTTCTGCATAGGTCTTACAGGTACCTCTGGCATGAGAGAAATATGGAGGCTGCCACTGCTGACCTCTACTTTAGAATGTTGGTTGTCTCGCTGACATACTAAAGCCGTGGCTTCTGTGATTTCTCAGGCATTGACCTGGAACCAGTACAGACATAGGAAATGCTCCAGGTCTGGAATTTAAAAGTTCTGGAGCCAGATATAACCAAAGAACTAGCATTTTCAGAAAGAAACCAGCAATGACATCTTCCTACTGCTCTCATAACAGGTGTGCTTTAAGATAATAAGGGCACCGATCTCTGTGATACCATTCCTTGATGATGTCACTTCTGCATTTTGCCACATATGGTTTTAAATACTGAGAATTTATTATAAAATGGATATTAAGCTGTATGGAGAATGCTACTGCTGACTTCTCCTTTAGAAATGGTCGGTTGCCTGACTGTCATGCGGAATTATTGGTGTCTGAACCACTGACCTGGAGCAGATAAGAAGATCAGTTCTGACTTAACTCCGGCTTTGCTGATCTGCATACTTGTTGAAAGTCAGTCACTGAGAAAGTATTAAAAGCCAGGCCACTAGCATTTTCAGGAGGTCAGCAATGGCAGCCCCTGTATTTTCCTCAGTATATATTTTACTAAAAACAATGAATGGTGCCCTATGAAATCAGTTAACATAATGGAAGCTTCCCTTTAAAAGTGAACAGGTCACCAAATGCTGTGGGAAAATTATATTAAAGGATAAGGCGCTAGAGCAGTGGTTCTCAACTCCAGTCCTCAGGGCCCACCAACAGGCCAGGTTTGCAAGATAACTGAAATGCATCACAGGTGATATAATTTGCTGCTCAGTGATTGCAGTATTCTAGTCTGCATCTCACCAAGGTAATACTTAAAATCTGGCCTGTTAGTGGGTCCTGAGGACAGGAGTTGAGAACCACTGCGCTAGTGATGTTAAAGTGAATCAAAAATGCAAATACAAATAAATAGCAAGTTTAAAGTCCATATGTGATGAATCCTAACACCAAAAAGGGGATGCTCAAAATCGGAGTCTAGTTCTTCACCACAAGTGCTCAATAGATGGATAGCCACTCACCAGAGAATTATGACCCCTTTTTACAGGGAGGTCAAACAGCGCTTCTGGAACAGTGCCGATCTGGGCACCAGGTGTAATCAGCATATGCAAGCGACCTGGTGCCCAAATCGGCACTGTAACATGTAAATGTAATCGCCATTTGCTTTTATCTATTAACCACTTCAGTCCCAGACCATTTTGCTGGTCAAAGACCAGGCCACTTTTTGCTATTCAGCACTGCGTCGCTTTGACAATTGCGCGGTCGTGCGACGTGGCTCACAAACAAAATTGACGTCCTTTTTTTCCCCCACAAATAGAGCTTTCTTTTGGTGGTATTTGATAACCTCTGCGGTTATTTTTTGCGCTATAAACAAAAATAGAGTGACAATTTTGAAAAAAATTCTATATTTTTACTTTTTGCTATAATATCCCCAAAAAAATATATAAAAATTTATTTTTTCCCCCTCAGTTTAGGCAGATGTGTATTCTTCTACATTTTTTTTTTCCCCCCCAAAAATAACGCAATAAGCGTTTGGTTTGCACAAAAGTTATAGCATCTTCAAAATAGGGGGTAGTTTTATGGCATTTTTAAATATATATTTTTTACTAGTAATGGCGGCGATCAGCGATTTTTATGGCGGACACATCGGACACTTTTGATACATTTTTGGGACCAGTTATTTTTACAGCAATCAGTGCTATAAAAATGCACTGTTACTGTAAAAATGGCAGTGAAGGGGTTAACCACTAGGTGGCGCTGCAGGGGTTAAGTCAGTACTAGGGAGTGATTCTTACTGTTAGGGGGCGTGGCTACACGTGACACGTCACCGATGAGCGTTCCCGATCACGGGGAACAGCCATCAGTGACAGTGTCACTAGGCAGAATAGGGGAATGCCTCGTTTACAAAAGGCATCCCCCTGTTCTGTCTTTGCAGACCGCAATCGCGGGCCACCGGGAACATAGAGTTCCCAGGACCCGCGAGCACGCTCATGAGGCACGCAGCAAATTTAAAAGGGACGTACAGGTACGCCCATGTGCCTGCCCCGTGCCATTGTGTTGACGTACATCTGCATGTGGTTAAAAATACTACACTATGAGACCTCCCTCTGTTTCTTGTGGAGTAATTTTTCCTATCCTAGTTTCATCTCGAGGGGCCAGTGGAGTGGAACTGTACCATCAGTGGAATCAACTGGTATTCCAGAAGCGCTGTTTGACCTTTCTGTAAAAAGGGGTCATAATTCTCTGGCGAGTGGCTATCCATCTATTGAGCACTTGTGGTGAAATACTAGGAATCCGATTTTGAGCACCACAATTTGGTGTTGGGATTTATCACATATGGACTTTTAAACGTATTTATTTGTATTTGCATTTTTGATTCACTGATCATCACTAGTGCTTCATCCTTTAATATAATTTTCACATAGATTTTAACAACTTCATGTCAAGACAGGAAGTAATGGGAAAACTCTCCAACAGGGTCACAGACCACAACAAAAAACCACTTGTAGGAAGTGTTAGATTTTTATTACCGCCTGCAACTTCCTGTTAGGGTGACATACTTTCATTATAAAAGCATCATATGAACAGGAAAGGTAAATCTTCCCATTGGAGCCAGGCAAGAAAAATACCTGATAGAAACGTAAACTCTCTTTACTAGATCTAAAACTTCTAAAAATCTTTAAAAAAATTAAAAATCTTGGCTGGAGTTAGCCTTTAGGGCCCAACCAGACAGACATATGCATTGTGGTAATGTTATTTTAAGCTTGCTTAACCTCAACACACATACCGCAGTTCTATTACCGTTTATACTCGATTATAAGCCGACCCGAATATAAGCAGAGGCACCTAATTTTACCACAAAAAAAATGGGAAAACTTATTGACTCGAGTATAAGACTAGGATGACCATCTGCATGCCTCACGTTTAACATGGGAGTCTATGGAAGGGGTGCCCGGCTTTGAAAAATCGGTACTCCCCGGCGGTAGGTTCCCCAGACAAAAAACTTTGCACACTTAGAGGAGAAATGGGGCTATATTTCTGCCACGTTTCGGATCCAGGGGACCTACGACCCGCCGGTCCCGGGTCCCCAAATTCACCAGAGAAATTACAGTTTAACATGGGAGTCTATGGAAGGGGTGCCCGGCTTTGAAAAATCAGTGCTCCCCGGCCATAGGTCCCCCAGACAACAAACTTTGCATACTTTTAAAGGTACATGTGTGCCAAGTTTGGGGTCCAGGGGACCTACGGCCGGCCAATACCGAGTCCCTGGGAGATCAGACCCAAAAAGGTGACTCGAGTATAAGCCGAGGGGGGCATTTTCAGCACAAAAAAATGTGCTGAAAAACCTCGGCTTATACTCGAGTATATACAGTAATTTGGAATGGTACCTCCGTTGGTTACTTCTTTTTCTTTGCACGAACATCCTTTGGTGCTCAGCAGACTAAACAAAAGCACCGGTGTTGCAGCTCACCACAATGCATGGTAATGCACTACCTGATAATGCAGGTTTGATTTTAGGTCCATTGCAGTGCTTTGGAGAGGGCTGCCTTAAAGTTAAGAATTTCATCACCCACGGACGTACCCACTTCAATGTCCATGCAGCCAACTTCAGCGGTCGAGGAAATTGACATTCCTGCTCTTCTCCCTCTTTTTTCTTACTGGTCCGCACAAAAACAGAGCATTGCTCTGATCTGTTCTGGAAGTTCTACAGAAAGAAGAGGGAGAAGTGCGAGGATTCTGAGACCGCTGGACTGACTGCATTGGCACTGACAGCTCATCACTCACGGAGGTAAGAGAAGCAAGAACCAGGGGGGTAATACAGTATTAGTTCACCTCTTTTAGAAAAGTTGAAAACCCTTTAAACGCAATGTATACTGCATCAGACAGGATAGGTCTGAATGAGCCCAACAGATCAACAGTTTTTTGCACTAGAAAACCAGATATTCGCAATTGTTTTCTATGTGCCCATTTGACACTAAAATGCAGATTTAAGGGGAGCTGCAAAGTACAGAAATCTGCAACGTCTGCTTTTTTTTTTTTTTGTGTGTCCCGAACTACAGCTTACCCGCAGATCCAAACTGCTGGACCAAGGATCTGTTATGCCGTGTACAGACGATCGGAATTTCCGACAACAAATGTTCGATGTGAGCGTTTGGTTGGATATTCCGACCGTGTGCGACTCCATCGGACTTTTGCTGTCAGAATTTCCAACAACAAATGATTGAGAGCTGGTTCTCAATTTTTCCGACCGCAAAAGTTCTGGTCGGAAATTCCGACCTTGTGTATCCAATTCCGACGCACAAAAATCCTACGCACGCTCGGAATCATTGAACTTAATTTTTCTCGGCTCGTTGTAGTGTTGTACGTCACCGCGTTCTTGGCGATCTGGATTTCCGAGCAACATTTGTGTGACCATGTGTATGCAAGACAAGTATGTATGAAAAAAATCCACGGTTTTGTTGTCGGAAATTCCGATCGCGTGTACGCGGCATAAGGCTCGATTCACACCTATGATCTATGATTTTTTGTGCTTTTTGCATCTTGCAGATTTGCACTACAGTCCATTTAACATTGTTTCCCATGGAACATGTTCTGTAGTGCAAATCTGCAAAAAGCACTAAAAATGCATAGGTGTGAATCAGGCCGTAAAGAACAATCATCTATGTATATTATAATAAACACATTAATCTGTCTCACCAGCCACACTCCTCGTTTACCAGAGAAAACAAACAAACAAGGAAAACAAAAAAAGGGGCTCAGGAAACAGCAACAGGCAGAGGTCACCGCAGACAATAAAGTACATAAATACCACACATAGTCTTGCCATTGCCTGTACTTATTGCAAATATGGCATACATACAGTTGTGTTTTAAAATGTGAATACGCCAAAAAAAAGAAAAAAAAAAACATTGTCAGACATTCCATTCATGTGCATTCACCTTACGATCTTTTCTGGTGTAGGTTTTACACTATTGCCATAATTTTGTGAGCACAGCACTGGCTCGACACTCAAGATTCACAGTGGCGACCATCTTTAATGAGTCCATAGCTTACACATTCATAGCAGACACTCTCACTGAGTTAGGTGGGTTCAGAAGATTCTGGATGGCTCAGTGACTACAATCCTGTTCTTACCCAGACTGGCTGAAGCACAGAAATGCCTATACAGTAACAGAAGCCTTGAAGGTAGATTTGTGGTAGGGGGGGGGGGGTTGGGGTTGTAGAGGGGTGAACAAAATGGCTACACATTAGACAATGGGTGTCAGTAAAAATAGTTTTAAAAAAAGAAAGAAAAAAAAAAAAGTGCCCATTTCAGGACTATATAAAAAAGCTTCAAAGCCAGACCCATCTTACTGGCCATTAAAATATAATTAAAGGACCGCTAAACCTAAAACACACACACTTAGGGGTGCATTTATAGAAGAAAAAAAAATGCAGAGCTATTCATCCTTTGAAACTGCATGTACATTTTATTCTGTGTGAAAAGAGGCAAAACAAATGTTACTGGACTATTTTCTCTCCAGGTTGAATGCGAATATTCCTACAAAACAGAGTGAATCTGGAAAATACTGCATGACGGCCACAAGGTGGAGTCGAGGATCATAGTAAATAAGTATTTTTTTCCTATGATCATATAGTGGCCATATTGTGAGATTCTTCAGATTCGCTATTCTGTATGAATGAATAACATTCAAACTAGAGAGAAAATAGCTCAATGCCATTCGATTTTGCCCCCTTCATACAGAACAAACGTAAATGTAATTTCCCACAATAAATAGCTCTGAGATTGTTTTAAAAAATATGTGCCCCTAATACGTTCTATAAAGCACCTCTTCGTAACATATACAGAGCCATATGCGATTTTTTTCAGCAGCTGCACTGAACATAAGACATAATGGGTAATCTAGGAAGAAGGTGAAGTGGTATTCTGCTACACAATCAGTTTTTCAGGTTTATTCTAGAAAATCGTGTAGGAAGCAAAACACTAAGTGCAAAGTGAACCACCCATACCTGGCCCGAAAAGTGAATTTGGGTTGGTTCCTGTGGACTACTGCATTTTGTACTTTAATCCCTGCACGGTTTATTGAATAAGGTATTTGGGTTTAATTCCATTTAAGGACCCCGTAGACAGCCAGCCTCTTATGTGAAATATTTTGCAGTCATTAAAAAACTTTAATAAAAACGTGAGAAGCTTCCTGCACGGTTACTGTATGAAGACTCACATACAACTCTGAATGTTATGTATGCCTTATTTATGAAAGGCAACTTGTGGTTTAAGTTTAGTGGCCCTTTAAAATTTCAGAAAGCAAAATTCACAGGATAAAGTTGTTCCCTAACCAGCGCTCAGCACAGGATTAGTGTGTTCAGGCAGAGCCTTTGTCATGTATGTCGATGTAGATATGTAAAAAGACATATATAAGAAAATGTCTGTCCATCTGCCAGTGAAAAGTCTGTGCCCTTAGATATCCCTGAGGATCTTCTAGTCCTTTATCCTGTGTGGTGCCACCTCACATCCATTGAATCAGAGGTTGGGGTCCTGCAGGTCAGGAATCGTCCCCAGTATAGGTGGACTTGGTCCCAGAAAACAACAAGGCAGAGGGGTAGAGGGTGGCGGGGTGTCACTTGCGGGCATTTAGTGTGTCCTGAAATTTAGTGCTGGTGTATCGGATATGAAATCCCTTTTTGTTAATCGAATCATCAGAGTGGAATCGGACGGTCAGAGATTCTCCTGTAGAATACACCTCCTCCGGGGGCTGTGGAGAACAAATGGTAACTGATCATGAACTAGTTATAAACAGAAGACATTCAAAAACATTCAACAATAAGGCCTCATGCCCACAGACGTTTTTACAGCCGCGTTTTTTTACAGCTTAAAAACGCCTGTCCATGTTAGTCTATAGCTTCATGCCCACCTAGATGTTTTTGAGCTGCAAATAGCATAGACGTTTTTAAGCTGTAAAAAAAACCCAGGACCAGTGCGTTCCTCAGTGTCGGCGTTGAGCATAAAAAAACGTGAAGCGTCAAAAAACGCACGAAAACGCGCAAAAACGCCGCAATTGCATTTTAAACTCCGACTTATTTTTATTTATTTTTTTTAAATAAAAAAATAAAAATTATACAACAACATGGACAGGCGTTTTTAAGCTGTAAAAACGTCCGTGGGCATGAGGCCTAAAAGTGGACTTAAATTATCAGTTGCGTTGTACATGCAAAGTTCAGAATTTGGAAATTTTGTTTTTGTGTATAACCTCCAGGCAGATAGAAGGGACACAAATTCAGCTTTGTATTCATTAATACACCATTAAAGCTGGTCATAGACCATGCATGCTCAACCTGTGGCCCTCTGGAACTACAAGTCCCATGAGGCATTGCAAAGCTGATAGCAACAAGCATGATTCCCAGAGGCATGATGGGAATTGTAGTTCGGTAACAGCTGGAGGGCTATCGGTTGAGCACCCATGCCATAGACTGTTCAAATCGTGGCTGGTTCAGCAGGAACCAGCCGAGATTTGCACCATGTGTGGTAGAGCTGCACGATTCTGGATAAAATGTAGCACATTTTTTTTTTTGCTTAGAATAAAGATCACGATTCTCGGTGTAACATTTTTTTCACATTATATAAAAAAACTGGGCCAACTTTGCTGCTCAAATACACTATAACAAAATATTGCAACGACCACTATTATATTCTCTAGGGTAAAATTATGTATGTGCGTAACTAAATAAAATATTTGGGGGTTTTAAGTAATTTTGTAGCAAAACAAAAAACCTGACTTTAACTTGTAAGCAACAAGTGTCAGAAAAGGGCTTTTTTTTTAGATTCATACTTACCCAACTGGATGCATCTGTCCCCCGGGGCCTTTACACTGAGAACCGAGCGATCTAACACAGTCGATCGCTTGGTTCTCCCAGCTCCCCGAGCAGAGAGCTGCTGACAAATGTTTTTTCTGCAATAGAGAAAATTCAGATCCAATCCTGCCAGACACGTCTGTTGTGTGGAAGAGCTGTGTAAATCTCATGAGTGGATGGAGAAAAATACAAATCCTTTGGCACTGAAAACTTAGAGCTTAGCTACAGGCAAAAAAATGCTTATATTCATATATTTCCCAATAGCCACAAAATATAATAAATCTACTTTGTGTGCATCTCATGCCTTAACAAAACTAGTCATTACGTTGTAAAAGTATGGGTGACATCACTGTACATAGGATAAACAAAAAAGTTTCGTTATAGTGCTCAACCACATTACAGAGAGCAAATATGGAGGTGTGGATAAAAAAGAAACACAAATAAAAACAGGATACAAGAACTTCTTAGAGAAGGGAATGAAAAAAAATAAAAATAAAAATAAAAACACACACTACAATACCAGTACAAACGCATACATATGCAGTTGGGAGGTAAGCCCAGATTCTAAACAAGTGTGTATTGCACTTGACACCAACTGGAAACCCAATGCTTAGAGTAGTGGGAGCTCCCAGATGCATATAAAATACAAAAGAGAAGCACAACTAAACTATATTTAATAATAAAATTAAAATCATTAAAAATAAGATTACAGGTGGAATGACAGTCAAAGGTTAAGAGAATCTGCAGTCTTTCTACAGGCCCTGGCCAGCAGGCCATGAGCACCGACCAGCCACAGTTTTAGAGAGGCAGTGCTGGAGATGCGAAGGAACCACTGTGCAGAACCCAGTCCAGAGCCCATCAGTTGGTGCCCATCCTCCACAAGTGACGTCAAAAGAAGCACGATTGCATTTCAGGGAGAACCTTCACCTCATCATCTGATGAAGCTCTGGACTGGATTCTTCATGGTGGTTCCTTCGGATCTTCTGCTCTGCTGAACAGGCGTGGACTCGACCCCTGACCAGGGCAGGAGAGCCTGTGGTGAAACTGCAGATTGCCTTCTTTGACTGTCGGTGTCGTGCCACCCATGATCTTATCTTAGCGAGCGTTTTGCGAATGTAATATCTTAAAATATAATTTAATAAAATATATCAGCCACTTCTCTATGTTGATCTTTTTCATCACTATACAAAGCCTGTGAAGAAGCAGAGCTTTGAGAGGGACTGAATGGGTCCACCCACTACAGGCTGTCTGGAGAAAACGACAGGAGGGGCGGAGACAAGACTAGTCACCCTGCACAAGGAGAGAGAGTGGCAGTGACGGGTCTTATTACAGTAAATTCCTGCACAGAAGTAAATTGCAGGAGTTTAATTCTGGATGACTGCCCAGATCTGAAAGTACACAAATTACACAGAGCACAACAGGTAAGAATACATATGCCTCTTGTACCAGAGAAAAGACTAGAAGGAAGGTTGTCCATAGCATATTAAACAGCATCCAATCAGATTTTGTTTACTTCATCTATTCTAGATGGGATATAGGAAAGCTGTAAAGCGATTGATTGCGATGGAAATCTCGTCACGTGTCAACACATATGGCTCTCAGATTCACTTGTTACAGACGTCAAATTAGGCATAAAGAAAGACTGATAACAAAGACGGCTCTTTCCAGCTTTACCCTAAGCCCTACCCAAATGTAAAACAGATGCCAGAAGTTCTTTTCCGTTCTGTTGTCATGGAGACGGCATCAGAACACATCATGCCTGTCTCACATATATTATGACCTGAACACTGGGATATGGCATATTTGTATCTAAAGCAGCCTCTTAATCCTTGCAATAACTTTCAGATCTCGGGGACCTTTGTTTATAATTATATCGACAGCTCATGGGGCATGAACAGCAAGTTGTGGAAATAAAATTAAATAAAATAAGAAATGTGGTGTACTTTGGATCAAGTTTTTTTTTTTTTTTTTTGGGCTAGAACGTGGTGGTACTCCATACCATCACCTCCGACACTGCCCTGGATGGGGGGGGGGGGGGGGGGGGGGGGGAGGGAGGCAGCACCATCGATAGCCTTCCGGCGAGATCCTGGGAACAATGAGGTTCCCAAATATCACAAGAAGATGATGTTCCAAGAACTAAGCTGAAGAGTCTTCTCACAAGATTAGGGGTACACACTGTTGCCCAGTAACAGTAACCATTACATCAATGTGAGAGAGGAAAGAGGGGCATACATTAATTATCTCCTCTAACCTTTTTCCTTACAGGTGCATTTTTGCCCTTCTTATAGTGCCTTGTACGACCCAACAAGTGCACCTTGAATTTTATGGCAAGGTCTTCAACTCCCCTCTGCAGCTTATACTCATTTTTCCTTCATCACCTGAGCTCTGAACAGCCGTCAAGAGAAAGGAAAATGTCAGTTACTTCCAGCTATGGAGGGGCATGTGACAGACCTTACACAAGGATTCCTTCCAATTCTCCCCCCGTGTCTGGAGCAGCCTGGGAACAAGGGACAAGTATGTGCTGTTGGTAGGAAGTGTAGAGGGAGTGGGGAAACGTATTAAAGCGACCTGTTTCTTCGCCCTGGATGTATAAACATCAGGTAACTTTAAGGTTGCACTCAGAGCTCAAGAAAAGCAAAGCCTGCAATGCTGGAAAGCCCGAGATAAAACAAACAAAAACAAAAAAAAACCCCACAAACTCGGCTGCAAGTACACGGCAGTATTTACAATGGCCAGGCCGGAGCTGACGTCATAAAATCGCACCCGGGCCTCCAAGAGTTAGACTGCCGTGGACTTGGTGAACTTCTGCCGACGGATTCCTTCTCCGGCTTGCTGATCGCATGAGCGAAGTGTTATCTACTGCCGCCTGCAAAAACAATCAAGAGCTACGATTGTTCTTGGGGTGCAGGGAATTGCCAGCTTTAAAGAATACCGGCTTGATGCCAGTAGGCGTCTCACCCGCTGTATAGTGAAATGACAAATGGATGGGAGCACTCTTGTTCTTGGAAGACGTCCTCCCATAGTTGCCACACATGCACGCGGCAATCGGCGGTGCGTTGTGTCTCTCAGACACAGCGCATCACTGATCACGGAAAAGAGCCTATGACGTAGGCTCTTTACCATGTGTTTAGCTGTGTCCAATCACAGAGTTAACAGGAAATGACAGATATTGCCTTTCTTCTCCTCATGCTGACAGCACGTGAGGAGAGCCAGTAAGCAGCATTCCTCAGCAGCTCCATCCCCACTGACATCAGTGCAGCCCCATTAGCGCCCACCAGTGCTGCCAATCAGTGCCCATCAGTGATGCCTATCTGTGCTGCCCATTATTGCCCATCAGTGCTGCATATTAGTGCCTGTCAGAGGCACCTAACACTGCAGCCTCATCGGCGCACATCAGTGAAGGAGATAAATTACTTGTTTGCAAAATTTTATAACAGAAACTACGAAAATTCTCTTTCCTTTGGTTAGCAAAAAATAAAAAAACCCAGTGAAGATTAAATACCATCAAAAGTAAGCTCTGTAAAAAAAAAAAAAAAAAATATATAAAAATTTGTTTAGGTACAGCATTGCATGACATGTACATCAATTGTCATTCAATGTGTGACAGCGCAGAAAGCTGAAAATTGGCCTGGGCAGGAAGTGCCCAGTAGGCAAGTGGTTAAAAAAAATAATTGTATATTCAACATAAGAATCATTTAGGCGGTTTCCTATTTAAATATATGCTTGGAATTTATCATTAAACTCCACCATATTGAGGTCTGAAGGACTGCCTTGACTGAAGACAATTCATACTCTTGTATTTTAGGACATACAGCAAATGAACACATCTCCAGAGTCTAGAAGGGACAGGACTTGCCCTCTGTACGTTAATGGGAAACCCAGGTGTCTTTTTTTTTATACAAGCTGCCTAAATAATTTCCTGGAAGCTCCGGGCTCACAGAACACTCTGTCTCCTGACCTTAAAACGTAACCATTCATTTTGCGTATGCAAACAGCTAGTGTGTCAGCAGAACGCTGCACCTCAAACGACTACTTGTACCCAAATGAAAAGAGCAATTACACGGCGATCAAACAGAGCTGCAGCCGGACTGCTATATCTGACATTTCACTTCCAGACCATTATATAAATATGTCTTGGAGTAAAGTTTTTGCCAAATCAGTTTCCACATCCTTGAAAAACGAAATGCTTAAATACTTAGCTGTTGACTATATTAATGTTATAAAACTCCAGTCTAATGCTGTATACGATATTGCTTTAATAAGAGGAGTAGTAAAATACTGGAAACCCCCAGCCAAAACGCTTTCCTATGTTTCAATATAGAACGAGGCAGAGTTATTTACATCTTCGTTGTTGCGGCCACATTGGGTAAATTACTTCTCACTTCTTATCCTGGTGACACCTGGGACAGGACAAGAAATTCTCCCAGAGGACAAAACCAGATGAGGGTTTATGACATCTTATGACAAAAGAATATTTGTGCTCTCCTTCCTCCTACTATAGCAACTGACCCTCACTTATTGCCCCAGTGACTATAGAAAATGGAAAAATAAACCCCGCCCCCCCCCCACCCCAAAAAAAAAGTGCTGGCTGGAGTTCAGTTTTAAGCATCTTGTGCTTATTTATCACCTGTAATTGTTAAAGCAGAATTATTTGCTAAATTAAAATGACATATTTGATGCAGTCTGTCACTAGCATTACCAGAAGTGTTCTTTTCCCAAATTCCAGTATTTGTAAACCTGTTGATCCTGCTAGTAAATCTGTTATTTTTCCACTTTCTTTAATAGGCTGGCAGCACTAAAGTGAAATCACACAGCAGTGTTGTGTTCCTGTGGACAGGGTAATCTAAAGCTGGCCATAAAATCCTCCATCCACACAAGCAAAGTAGATAAGCCCCGCACTTTGCCCATCCTGTTCGTGGGCAGCTTTTCCCTGCGTCTCCTTCCTCAGCGGCTTCCCCCCTGCTTCTGGCAGCCAATAGGATCGCTTCTCCTTCTCGGCAATCGGGTATTAAGACCCGCTTCTTGATTGGCTGGGAGGAGAAGCAGGAAGACAACAGCAAATATTTGCTATTGACACACAACTGGGTGGTCTCTGGGCGCAGCGCTCTGCGCCCCAAGCCCACCCTTTTTGAAGCCAATTATAGCCTCAGGCTCTAATAATGCGCAAAAAACACACACAACAGAGAATCCGTGCGTCCGGTGCCCTGCATGAAGATTAGGTCCGGGCACATGGATTAGGGGGGCGGCGCTCCTAATGGAGGGGCCGCTACTGGTCCCAACCCATGTAACCGACACTTTTGCTGGACAGACTGGCCCATTATAGGATGTGGAAAGATGGATCAGTGCCACTTTTATATCTGCTATGACATAAATGTGATCCGATATCCTTTATATCTGTTATACAAGTCAACGCTGGAAATGTATGTATGATGCAGGCCAGATTCTGAGATTCTGTCTGGCATTTTGTTCTACTGAGATATGAAAAATTACCTTTATACCCACGTAATAGGAATGCACTGAGCAGGATATACGAGATTATCTTTTTGTTCTTCTAGTAAATTTATCTGAAAGATGTTCTTGTTATGCTGGTGAATTGATCCAAAGTGGTTTTCCTGGAGCCTCCCAGCAGTCAGTGAATTCCACAGAACTCCCTTCTCTAGAACAGTGGTTCTCAACCTTTCTAGTGCCGTGACCCCTTAATAAAATTTCCCAAGTTGTGGGGACCCCTAACAGTAAAATTATTTTCGTAGCGTGGGTTGTCAGCACCCAAGGCAAGACAAGTAATTTGCGCCCCTAACCCATGGGCATTTAGCTCTTCCCGAGTCCCTTCCACTCGTACAGTATTAAAACCCCTTAAGGTATGTAGCACTACCCCCAGTTAAGAGAGCTGCTGGTTTTGTTTGGGTCTGCGAATTACCTCCATGGCTTCCGTTGTCAAGGTGTGAGAAGAGTGTTCAGAAAGGCCAATGTCCACACAATGTAAAACCCAAACAGTCAGGCTTTATTTTTATCTTGCTGAGGAAACTTTAGAGGAAGAGTAAGACACGAGAGAAAAAAAACAAAAAAAACACACAGGGGAAGGTTCAGGCACGCAACACTAAAATAGCACTCGTCGCCACTCAAGCCTGAGTGGGTATTGCTTACCCGGATAGTCCCGTTTAGTGGTCCTAGCAGCCGTAATGCAGCACAAATCAATCTTTTATTTTTGTATTATGGATACGATCAGGAAATCCCCTGCCACAGGATTAAAGTCCCGATCCTCCCAGCCAGACAATAATGAAGAGAACCGTTAGGCCAGATTGGCGTATTGCAGGTTTCCGATTATGGATCCCTCTTTAGGCGAGTTTCCAGGCTTCTTCCCGAGACAGCAGTACTGTCGCTAGTCTCCTATGGGACTGATCCTCCCCTGGTCTTCTTTCCTAACAGTGGGCTTCCCGCAGGTGGGCAGCTTGGGATCCTTCAGCAGAGCGGGGCCTACAAGCAGCGATGTGGCCTCGGGCTGAAGGTGCCCGGGACCAGAACACACGCACCCCTTGCCATACGGGCCACGAGGCGCACGCACAGGACCAATGGGTGCCCAGGAACGAAAAACGAACCCCAATGGTGTCTGCCCCTTATGTACCCTCTCCCAGCATGCACAGCGGGAAGACCACGCCGGCTTCCGAGAGAGGACACTCAAGGTGCTGCGATACCCCATGTGGTTCAACCTATGCCAGCGGTTACAGTGCCACCCACAGGCAACACTACTGCCAGACAGCATCACACCCAGAGCAGAAGCAATAATGAATAATCAATTGATCTGAGCCCAACTACTAGCTCAGACTACCCCTAAATATATTGGGGAGGGCGCTACAGGTACATTTTAGGATGTACCACTCTCTTTGTTCTCCTTTCTTTCCCTTTTATCTCTCTTTATCCTAATTTCATGTCCCCCCCATCCCACTCTCTAGCCGACTTTCGTGTTTTTTCTCTTAATCTTTCTCTCCCTTTTTCCTTGTTGCTCCCCCTCTTTTTTTCTCGCTTCCATGTATTCTCTATTTTTATTCCTTCTCTTACTCCTGTGTCTCTGACTTTGTGGGGTCTTGTAGCAGTGACACCTATGCCGAAATCAGGAGATAGGGTCTCCTCCAGCCCCTCCCACTTCACATTCCTCATCAGTCAGCTGACCTCTAATCTCTGCCCCCCAGCCATGCTGTAACCTGGCTGCTTAGTGGCTGAGTGGCGGCCGCGGGCTCCAGGAACAGCCCTGCTGGGCGGACACAAAAAGGCTGGGATAGCGGCACAGGCTTCAGGAACAGCCCTGCTGGGCCTATGCAAAAAGGCTGGGAAAGCGGCACAGGCTTCAGCAACAGCCCAGGATTTGGAGACCCCTGGCAAATCATCATTTGACCCCTGAGGGGGTCCCGACCCCAGGTTGAGAACCACTGCTCTAGAAGGAAGGGGCCATGACTGACACTAAAGGAGATTCCAGTTAAAAAAATTAAAAATAAGTTTTTGCAAAGATTTTTCTCTGACTATGCATTACGCACTTCGTTCAACGCTTCAACTTATTTATGGATACTTAAAAGGAAAACTGCTACAAGAAAAATAAACTGCTGACCTCCTAAAAAATGCAGTTGTCTGGCTGTAATACGTCTACTTTCTGAGTCATTGATCCAAGTGTGCACATCAGGGGTTCAAATAACTTCTTACTGCAGGCCTTTTCTGGGTCAGCGATTTAGAAACTACAGGAGCTAAAAAAGACAGCTAGGAATTCTGACAATTTTCAGACGTTGGCCAACAATGACAGTCCACACATTTCAACCATGACAGGTGTCCTTTAGGCCACAAACATTTTCAGTTGGAATAGATCAGATTCCAAATGTCCAACAACAAACATGTAATATACTGCAGCCTAGAAGTCGAGAGATGTGGCAGCTGCAATATTTACATTTAATATCTGGTAATCCTACGAGCATCACACTTCCTGTCCTAGCGTGCAAACACGCTATCACTGTGCAGCATCCAAGGAGAAGAAACAATGTCATACAAGAATGATTTCACTGTTGAATAACTGCCACTGTTCTGTTTTCTTTAACACTGGGGGATGCGTTTTGTAGTCCACCGAAAATAGTTGGGAAGGCAGACATTGTTTGAGTTGAGGAAAGTGGAAACATACAGTAGTGCTGGACCTGTGCGGTTATCTTATTGGTATTGCAATTTTACAGTATTGATGCTGATATAAGTGATCTGGTTCCTGGGCAGGCATCTTCCATGGTCTAGTTGGCTTGTAAAGTGGCATTTAAGCCGTGTTTTTAACCACTTACCAATCAGGCCAATTCTGACCCTTCTCTTACATGTAAAAATCAATTTTTTTGCTAGAAAATGTCTTAGAATGCCCAAATTATATATATATATATATATATATATATATATATATATATATATATATATATATATATATATATACACACACACACACACACACACACACACACTTTTTATTTATATATTTTTTTTTTAGCAGAGGCTGTATAAAAAAAATTGCGGTGTTGCAGTTTTTTTTTATGTCATACTGTATGTTTTCATATCATTTATGTTATGCAAAACTTCAGGTTTTTGTTTTCAGTGTCCAATGTGAGGCCCTACTCCTCCACAAGAAGCAAACTTTTATACGAATATTTGGCTACTTCTGCATCACGGAATATTTAATAAAATTGTACAAACTATGACTCCCAACCCCTGGTCATAGAAACAACATGACGCATCTGTACTAGAAGAACTAAAGAACTAAAAAGTAAAGGCACATATGGATGCACTGATGTTACACATGGTGTACATTAATCAGGTTACAGCATACATACCCCTGACCCACAGTATCGCCCCATCCTGGGAGCTCCCTCAGTTGGTCCATCATACAGCTCTATATAATCATATCCACAGTCTTGTTCCTCCTCCAGCTCAAAACTCTGGAAGACCAGCTCTACTCCATACTGTCCCTCAGACACAATGTGCCATATACACTCTGTTGCAGATGGATGTATATCATCTCCAAACTTGGCATGGGAGTACAGATCCTTGGTTCGAACTTCTGCCTGCAGCGTTCCTCCACACTCTGTGAACAGAAATATCGCAGATAAAAAAATAAATCAACCAACCATTATTGTGTCACAATGGCTATATCTAGATTTTAGAGGCAGGTTTGTGGTGTGTGACTTTATGTAAGATAAGTCCACAGAGCAACACCAATGTACTACAGTTACACTCTCCATCTACTGTTGCCTGCTGGTGTTTTCTCTAGAGAGTCTGCCTATGGGCACTGGTTCAAATTGCCAACCTGGGCATTTTCCCCAACCAACAGCTGTTTGAGCCATGAGCCTGAGCCCATATCATAGCTTCACTTGTGATATGCCATGGAGAAAGCCACTGCACACCAGAGGGATCAATGGTGTCCACATTAGGAAGCATATCCAACAATCCTGACATTGACAGCCCTCATCTAGGACTGCCTCTCTAATGCATTTCACCCTCAGGGTTTAGTTCAACATCTCTGACTAAACCCTATGGGTTAACTCCATCAGAGGGGCCATCCTTTACAAGGGCTGTCAATGTCAAGCTTGTGGATATCCTTCCTCCTAATAAACATGGAATCCAGTGATCTGTCAGGTGTGCAATGGCTTTCTTCTTAGCACCCTATCAGCGGAGACGGCTTGTAAAATCCCCGAAACCAAGATTTTAAGTGACAGTGAGGAGATGCAGCAAATTTTTACGTCCATTCACTTATGTGTTAGTTCTTGTAAATATGAGCACCTTAACATATTGACCTTTAGCAAAAAAAATTGTTTGAACACCATATGCAACATATGGAGGCTTTTTGAGGAAATCAGCGTGTTTTGCAGGGCCTGTAGCAATCAATCTGCAATCTTTGTTCTGACTGTGCTAAACCTATGAAAGCGGAAGTTTGATTAGTTGCTATGGGTTACTCCACCTTGAACCTTTTCATTGCTTATTGGACAATAGAGATCTTTCTTAATCATTACCTTCACAATAAGTCTTGTTAAAGATGAACTCCAGGCAGATATAAAATAACACATTTAAGCAAATCTGTATTTACTAATACACCCTTCAATGTGAGTTATTGAATAAAAGCAGCACAATAAAATGGGTTTATCTGGCATCAGCCTCATGCAGGATCTGTACAGCAGGGCTCAAAGTGGGGGAGGGAGAAGCAGTACAAGAAGCATGCTAATAGGAGCAGAGTGACAGAGAGCTAAGCTGATCAGTCTGGTGTTTCTCCTTTTACTATCCAGTCACAGAGTGGGGCGCAGAGGAGACCTGTAAGTGTCAACAAATTACAGAAGAGAAAAATTAGATCTCCTCCCCTGCCAGATAGGGCCCCGTGCAGTGTGGCAGAACGTAAATGTCAAGACTGGGTGTACAGAAATACAAATCCTTTAGTAGGCAAAACAGTTCCTTTACATGCATTTCATCCGTGCCTTTAGCAGTTTGCCCCAATGGGCACGACAAGATTGTATAGATAGGGTTGGGTGAGTCTGGGAATAACCACCTCTGGACTCCAGATCAACCCATTCCACATCATGGGATCACTGGACTCAGAATTGGAGTTGGCCCAACAGTGTCATAGTTCCTCCTCCTCTACATACATCAGTAGACATGTGCACACTGAAATATTTTGTTTCGGAATTTCGGTTTAGTCCGAAAAATAAATTTATATAGTTACTCCCGAAAATTAGTTTTTATTTATTTTGTTTAGTTAAAAAATGCATTTGCCCGTGAATCTGAATTAAAGTTGAATCTGTCAATTGAAGGCTAATGGTGTCTGTCGAATGTTCTAAGAAGATTCGATGAAGCAGGTAAACTGTACACCGCCGCAATCATACATTTCCGGTTGAATGCTATAGTAGAATTATAATGTTGTATGACTAGTAATAATTATATTTATTAAATTATTATTACTAGTCAACCAACATTCTAATTCTTCTATAGCCTATGGGTGGAGCATTTGACCGTAAATGTCCGCTTGCGGCGTTCGTATGTTTTTAGCTGCTTCACGTCTCCATAATATCGAATATTTTCTCTGTGTCACATAATCTTGGACTAATAGAGTTAGGTTAGGCACATACAACCGCAGGTTCGATAGACACAGATCGCTATTGTCACCGTCATGTCGAATCTTCTATCCATATCGAACTGTTGTCGCAACGAAACGAAAATAAAGCATTTTTTTATTTCGGATTTCGGGCGTTAGTTATCGTTTGTTAAAATGAACATGAAAATCCCCAAATTCGGACGAAAATGAATGCACATGTCTATACATCAGTTCCTTGCAAAAAAAAATTATTTTAGTCTTTTACCCAATATTAGAAATCTACTAACAGGGACAGGGAAAATATCTGATTAAGTTGAGAAATCCGGAACCCATTTAACAATAAAGACAAGTATTTTTAGTGATGGTAATGGATGCTGGACATCAAAGGTCCCCAGCAAGTGTCAACATCAAGAGCTTACTGAAAAACACATTATGGTTATTAACAGGATGGGTTAAAGGTTTTCTCAATTAAATAAAAGAAACGGATAATGCCTCCCGTGCCTTAGTGTTGTCGGTAAGCAGGGGTATCCCCTGCCTTTCCCCCCTTGCAATTCTGTTAATTGGTCACTGCTCTGGTGGCCCAAGACATCCAGCCCTTCTCACGTTTTCTCCAGCTTGGCAGAAAACTCACAATGCAAAGACTTTTTATTAACTGCAGACACTGTGTCGCCGTGCATCCTTGCTGAAGAAAGTTGGCACATTCCAAATGCTCTCGACTACTGAGTCGAGATCAATTAGCAGACCAGTTGAGGTTGTGGGGGAGCCTCCGGACAAAGCTAAAGCACAAAAAAGGGTTTTGACAGTTTTTTCAGGGCTTAAAAAAAAAAATCATTGTTACTATAGTATATTAAAACAGCAGGCCGAACCGCCCAGCCTAGTCTTTCTTTTGCCTTGGCCAATACAAAGGCCCTTCTTAGGGATTTACACGGTGTTCTCCGGCAAACTGGGAAATTTATAATCCCCCGAGTGTTAGTTTAAGTTCTGTACCCTATATCCTACTCGTGGCCTAGTCATGCATCCATTTTCCTTAAGCAAAATAACGCAAATTATACTGCCTAGAAATGCATTTCAAGTAGAAATACCATTCTATCCTATCTGCCTGGTTGCACTGCAGTTTAGCACGTTCTCACAGTAATATTAATCAATGCCGTTTTATTTTAAATATAAAAGATCATACTTTCCTGCACTGTGCAACATTACACAGAGAGGTTGCTTGCCTACTCTTTCATTCCCCAGCCATTGGTCTCCTTCCTACGGGTGCGCTCCAGAGCTGGGCTGTGTGAATCTATAGACACACACAGCACAGTTCAGCCATGTCCCCTGCTCCCACCTCACAGGATTTGACTGTCAGCAGCATGAACATATGTCTCCCACTGCTCTCAGTGTCTCTTGTAAGGCAAAGAAGAGGGAGTAGCGGTGCTGAAGACAGGACAGTGCTGGATCGGTGTAGGAGTCAGGTAGGTGTTTAGGGAGGGGGGCACAATTGGCAGGATTTTTTTTTTTACCTTAAGGCTGGGTTCACTTATATGCGAATTGGATGCACTTGTAACACATGTGAATACGACTGGCTTTTAATGGAGCAGTTTGACACGTGTGCGGGGTGTGGCCATGGTGCAGTTTTAAAAATAGGATTTTTTACTCACCATAAAATCCTTTTCTCTGAGTCCATGGACAGACACAGCTTCTCTATTGGCAAAGTGGGTATTATCCGTCAATTAGGAGTGACTAGGCAGAAAACTTGTAAAAAGTGTTGCATCACACCTTCTACAGTACCGCCCAGGGGGCGGACCCTCTGGGTATATCCCCTCAGTCTGCATCTCGCAGATCAGTTCGTCAAAAAGCAGTACAAACTTAAAAAGGAGGGGTGGGTGCTGTGTCGGTCCATGGACTCAGAGAAAAGGATTTTACGGTGAGTAAAAAATCCTATTTACTCTTTCGTCCATGGACCGACACAGCTTCTCTATTGACAAAAGTGGGACGTCCCAAAGCAGTGTCAGAGAAAAAACGAGGGGTGGTAACAGCATAAGAAAAAACTTCACCCCAAACACAAAACAGCACTCCTCCAATGGAGGAATTGCAACTCTAAACGGCCGCCTGCAAAACTTTGCGGACGAAAGAGGCATCCGAAGATGCACCTACATCAACTTTGTAGAATTTTGTGAAAGTGTGAGCGGATGACCAAGTCGCCGCTTTACATAATTGGGAAACAGACGCTTGATGTCGGAAAGCCCATGAGGCACCTATTGCGCTGGTCGAATGCGCCGTGACCGGGAAGGGGGGCGCTTGACCCTTTAAGGCGCAAGCCTGGATTACTGTCGGATCCACCTAGAGATGGTGGACGACGAGACTGCTTGGCCCTTTTAGGGACCAGCCACCGAAACAAACAGTGAGTTTGACTTCTGGAACAGGGAAGTGGCAGATAGGTATACTCTCAAAGCTCGGACAACATCCAAGGAATGCAATGCCGACTCCTTGGGATTCGGCGGATGAGGACACAAGGATGGAAGTACAATGTCTTCATTGAGATGAAAAGCCGAAACAACTTTCGGAAGAAAGGAAGGCTGCGGCCGCAGCACCACCTTATCCTTGTGGAAAATCAAATAGGGAGCCTTGCAGGACAAGGCTGCCAGCTCAGAGACACGTCTAACGGACGTAACAGCCACCAAAAAGACCACTTTCTGAGAAAGTGTCAACAGGGCAATATATCTAATATTCTCAAACGGTGCCTTCTGAAGCACCGAGAGGACCAGGTTCAAGTCCCGCCGGGGATGGACCGGAGGGGCCACATGTCGAACCCCCTGCACAAATGTACTCATGAGAGAGTGAGTCGCCAGGGGTCGCTGAAAAAAGACAGCCAGGGCAGATATCTGTCCCTTAAATCTTACTTAAGGCAAGCCTTTGGTCCACCCCATGCTGTAAAAACAGCAGGATTCTGGAAACCAAATAAGTACGCGAAAGCCATTTCATTTCATCACACATGGAGATGTAGGCCTTCCAAGTGCGGTGATAAACCTTCCTAGAGGACGGTTTCCGAGCACTTCTCATAGTAGAGATTACTGAATCTGATAGGCCCCGGTCTCTCAGTACCTGGTTCTCAACAGCCATGCCGTTAAAGCCAGTGACAGTAAAGCAGGATGGAGTATGGGACCTTGCGATAGCAGGTCCTTCCGTAGTGGTAGGCGCCAGGGGACGTCTGCTACCAGACGTACTAGATCAGCGTACCAAGGAATTCCCTCTGCCTCCACTCTGCGGAGCAGAAGAGGAAGAAGCCTTAGGGAGGGAAGGCATAGATTAGCCGATACTGACCACACGATGCCACCAACACGTCCGTTGCGTCTGCCCATGGGTCTCTTGACCAGGCCACAAACCTCAATACCTTCCGATTGAGTCGGGAAGCCAGAAAGAAGATCTACGTCTGGTGTGCCCCATCTTTGGCAGAGAGTTGGAACACCTCCAGGTGCAAGGACCATTCTCCCTGGTCCAGCATCTGGCCGCTCAGGTAGTCCACCTGCCAGTTTTCCACACCTGGAATGTACACGGCCGCCAGTGCCGGTACACTCCTCTCTGCCCACTTCAGGATGCGAGCGACCTCCGATGCTGCAGCTGAGCTTCTTGTTCCTCCTTGATTGACATATGCCACTGCTGTGGCGTTGTCTGACTGGATCCTGACTGGACGCCCTTGCAGCCTCTGAGACCATTTGAAGAGGCACAGCCTGATCGCCCGGATTTCCAGGACATTGATAGGCAGGCGGGATTCCTCTGGGGTCCAGCGACCTTGCGCCGACTGAACACCCCAGACTCCCCACCAACCTGTAAGGCTGGCGTCCGTCGTGATCACTATCCAGTAAACCGGAAGAAATTACTTCCCGGCCATTAGAGCCGGCGCCGTCAGCCACCATACCAGGGATCTCCTGACTAGGTGGCTCACTCGGATTTGATAATCCAGAGATGATGGACATCTGTTCCATCTGGACAGAACTTCCTTCTGTAACACTCGAGTGTGGTATTGAGCATATGGGACCGCCTCGAAGGAGGCTACCATGAGGCCTAACACTCGCATGCAAAAACTGGAAGTCAGCTGCCATACTGCAGCCCGGAGGGTCTGCAACTTCTCCACAGGGAGGAATACCTTTGCCTCTGAGGAATCCAGAATCAACCCCAGGTACACTAGGCGTTGAGTGGGCACCAATACTGACTTTTGCGTGTTTAGTATCCAACCACAGTCTCGAAGAGTCTGACAGGTGATGGAAACGCTTACCTCCAATTCTGAGCTTGAAGGGGCCTTCAGTAGAAGGTCGTCCAAGTAGTCCATGATAGCGATACCCCGCTGTCTTAGAAGTGCCAGAATCGGAGCGAGCACCTTGGTGAACGTCCTGGGTGCTGAGGCAAGGCCAAACGGGAGGGCCACAAACTGGTAGTGGTTCTTCCCGATAGCAAATCGCATAAACCTCTGGTGTCTGGAGTATATGGGGACATGCAGGTATGTGTCCTTGATGTCCAAGGAGGCCAGAAAGTCCCCCGGATGGAGAGCCATGACTACAGATCGAACCGACTCCATCCAAAATCTTTGTACCTTCACAAAGCAATTGAGGGCTCTGAGATCCAAGATTGGACGAACCCCCTCCTTCTTCGGCACAATGAACAGATTTGAGTAAAAACCCTGACCCCGTTCCCGTTCTGGAAATGGAATAACTACCCCGCGTTCCAGTAGACCCTGGACCGCCCCATACAGGGCCTCCCGACGTGTCGGTAGTAGCTGGAGATTGGAGGTGACGAATCTGTCTGGTGGACAAGATAGAAATTCTATCTTGTAGCCTGAGGAGATTACTTTGCAAACCCACCTGTCGGAGACTAGAGCTGTCCACTGAGTCGCAAATTTGCGAAGACGTCCCCCCACCCGAGAGCTGGGTGGGGGCGGACCTTCATGCGGACGCAGATTTGTCCGCAGGCTTGTTGGGTCTGCGGGACCGAGGGCGATTTTGTCCTTGGGCAGGCGCCTTGTCGGCCTGGGGTCTTTTCCCTGTCGCCCTAGGGAGACGAAAAAAACGCTTGCGTGCAGTAAAGGAGGGCCCTTGGCGTGGCCCCTTACCCTTGCTAGTTTGGGGAAGCAAAGTGCTTTTACCTCCTGTGGCATCCTTGATGATGTCATCCAGAGAAGCCCCAAAAAGTCTGTCGCCCTTAAAAGGCAGATCCAACAGGGCTTTCTTGGAAGTCTGGTCCGCAGACCAGCCCTTTAGCCAGATCAGGCGGCGTATTGCTACTGCATAAACTGAAGCTTTTGACAGCAGGGGAATAGTATCCATGTCTGACTCGCAGACAAACTTAAGGCCCTGGACCAACTGGTCGGCCAAAGTTATCTCATCAGGAGGAGCATCTCGCTCCTTTAACCCCTGGAGTAGCAATTTTGCCTATTCAGTAAGTGTCTGAGACACTAGGGCCCCCGGCAATGCCGGGCGTACTGCCGAGCCTACCACTCAGTATAGGTAGCGAGCGAGTGCTTCAGCCTTCTTATCCACAGGGTCCTTGAAAAAACAGGAGCCCCTTCTACTGGAATAGTGGTAGCTCTATTAAGTCTGGACTCCGGAGGGTCCACTATAGGGGGAGAGGTCCATTTCTTCAGAAAACTCTCCTCAAAGGGGTACCGTACCGCAAACCTCTTTGGGGCTGCAAAGACCCTCAGTGGGTTCTCCCATTCCTTGTATAAAAGAGTTTATCAAAATAAGACACACAAGGGAACACCTTAGCAGTGCGGGCAGGTTTATGAAACCCAAAAAGGGGACTGGAGTCTCTGCTGCTTCCGCAGCATTTTCCAACTTTAGCGTATCCCGCACTGCAGTAATAAGGTCAGATACCAAAGCCAGCTCGCGTACTGACCTGGACTTCGAGTCATCCTCACTGTCCGATCGGTCACAGTCTGCAGTCTCTGATGTGTCAGAATCTGGGCCATGAGCCGTAGCTGGACCTGGTTCTGTCTCAGAAATATCCCCAGAAGATTGCAGGGGACGGGGGCGTTTACTACCCTGTATTCCCGTGTGCTGCTTCTACCCTGGCAGCAAACGCCTCTAGGATTGCCGACATAGCGTCCATAGACACCTCAGGGGCACCAGCTGCTAAATCTGGTGTTTCCGGGGAGAAGACATCTGGCTCAGATGCCATACTGACCATACGCTGACACCCACAGGGCTCCAGGCAAGATATCAATAGGCCACCCTCCTGCGCTGCAGAGATGCTGGGTCACCAAGAAGACTCACCACCCTGGACCGGTACTGCTATGCTGCCGTGTGCTGCGCCTGTGATGCTGTCCCACTGCTGCTGTGTCAGTCTGCTTCTTTTATCAGCGCTTTCTGTGTGAATTTTTCGCGCCAGTGTAATGCACCCTCGAGGCCGGAAACTCTCGCAAAATGGCGGCCAAAACGTCTGTATGGAAGATAATGTGGGCTCTAAGAAAATGGCTGCCAAGTCGAAGATAGAGGCCAAAGCAGCCGTAGACCACAAAAAGATGGCCGCCGAACGGCAATATATACATACAGCGTGGATCATTACAAACATGGCCGCCGGTCGATAGAGGCCAGTGGGTGTGGAACTACAAGAAAATGGCGCCGAAATCACAGGAAGATGGCCGCCGGGCAGTCACTAGAGGCCGAACCCAGCATGGACCACCGCAAAATGCCCGCCGACAGCATGGAGGAGTTAGCACATACAGGTAAGCAGAAATGACATTTCTTTTAGATGTTACAGCCAGCCCCGCTCCAATGGAACCTCCTTAGGTGACCCCCAGCACCAAGCAACCTTTAGATAGAAGCCCAGGGAGGAGGGAAAGGCAGGGAGAGAGGGAAGAAAGGGGCCACAACCACTTACTTGGTCTCTCCAGGAATGTCCAGCCAAATCACCCAGCCGAGGCAGGGGAGTTTACTTACCTATCCTGCATGTATTATGCTGGAAGACATTTCAAACAGATCATCGTCTGCGCACGGAAGGTGACTGTTGGCCAGGCATGCTGTGATTGGACCCAAGGGGACGATCATATGTATGCCCTGGAGCGCGACGCTCACCGGACAGGCTGCTGCGACTCGGCCGTAAGGTCAGCCGAAGCTGAGCGGTCCGATGCAGGCCCTGGAGCGTAGGCTCACCGGCCACCCGTGAAGCGACGGGTATGTCGTGGAAAACCCAGCGCGTAGCTAAGGTCGGCTCGATGGCCGAAACTGGGGAGACTACAAGGATCGAGGATCCAGCCTGTCACCCAGTCGGCAATTGATCGAAGATCGCAGGAAAAAAAAAAAAAAAAAAAAATGTAGCAAAAAAATATATTTTTCCCCGGACCAATGGCCCGAAGGGAGCCATGTCCTACTCCTAGACAGAAAAAAACTGATCTGCGAGATGCAGACTGAGGGGATATACCCAGAGGGTCCGCCCCCTGGGCGGTACTGTAGAAGGTGTGATGCAACACTTTTTACAAGTTTTCTGCCTAGTCACTCCTAATTAACGGATAATACCCACTTTGTCAATAGAGAAGCTGTGTCGGTCCATGGTCGAAAGAGTAAAGGGTACTGTGTGTTTCTGGGTCCGGTTCAGGTGCGAATTCAGGGAAAACTTTGCACCCAAACCTGTGAAGAGAAACATACCGGACTCCGGGATATGTGTAAATCCAGTCTAATGCCAGGAATGAACTAATGTAAAAAAAAAACGATGAGAGTTTAGAATCATTTTAAAAAGGGAAACGATTTTGACCCGCTCACATCTACTTGTGCATGTTGCAATTCTCCCTGCAATGCACCCATACAGTAGGTGTGAATGAGTCCCTATTCTAACTATATATTTAACAAACTGATTGTACAGTCATCTTTAGATCTCTGTAGTGCAATAGCCTGCCTTATTGGAACAAATTATAAGTGGCTGTTAAAGCACATGTAAACCCAAAAACAAAAACGTAACACTCTTAACCACTTAACGACCGCTCACTGTATATATACGTCGGCAGAATGGCACCGACAGGCACAATCACGTAGAGTGTACGTGATTGCCTTTGTACAGTTGGGGGGTCCAATCGGACCCCCCTCCTATACAGTGAGCGGTGGCTAAGTGTCCGGGAGCGTTCCGGGATGAGGGGGCAGCCATTCGTTTCTGGCCACCTCCTCGCGATCGCTCCCGGCGAATGGAAATGCCCCCTCTGTCTGTGTCAGACAGAGTGAGCAGGAGGAAGTGATGTCATCTCTGGTGCGGCGCTCACATATACCGAGCGCCGTACAAGAGAAGATATCAGGTCAGTGCACACAACACTACACTGACACCAGGACACATAGGGACATAAATCGCCCCCCCAGCCCCCAGTCACAGTGTCACTGATTGCAGTGACCATTTATTTACTGATCACTGCAATCAGTGACATTTGTGACTGTAAAAGTGTCACCAAAGTTTAGTCTTAGGTCCAGTGTAGCCCCCTAACCCCCCCTTATAAAGGTTTAACCCCCTGATCACCCCCCAGATAACCCTTTCACCGCCTATCACCACTGTCGCTTAGCGATCATTTTTCTGATCGCTGTCTTGGCGTCAGTGATGCAGATCGTAGCCAGTATTTTTTTTTAGGTTCGCCGCATGTTTTTATAGCGTCAGGTACCCCAATATATTATCTAATAAAGGTTTAACCCCCTTGATCGCCCCCCCAGGTAACCCTTTCACCCCCATCACCACTGTCGCTAAGCAATCGTTTTTCTAAACGCTGTCTTAGTGTCGGTGATGCAGATCGGTAGCTGGTAATTTTTTTTAGGTTCGCCGCAGGTTTTTATAGCGTCAGGTACCCCCATATATTATCTAATAAAGGTTTTAACCCCCTGATTGCCCCTAGTTAACCCTTTCACCAGTGATCACCATATAAGTGTTACGGGTGACGCTGGTTAGTTAGTTTGCTTTTTATAGTGTCAGGGCACCCGCCGTATATAACCCAATAAAGGTTTAACCCCCTGATCGCCCGGCGGGTGATATCAATTAGGTTTTAGCGTCAGAGAGGGTCTGAGTCACACCCCAGGCAGCGTCAGGTTAGTGCCAGTAACGCTAACACCCACGCGTGAAGCATACACCCCCCTTAGTGGTATAGTATCTGAACAGATCAATATCTGATCAGATCTATACTAGCGTCCCCAGCAGTTTAGGGTTCCCAAAAACTCAGTGTTAGCGGGATCAGCCCAGATACCTGATGGCACCTGCGTTTTGCCCCTCCGTCCAGCCCAGGCCACCCAAGTGCAGTATCGATCGATCACTGTCACTTACAAAACAAAAACACACATAACTGCAGCGTTCGCAGAGACAGGCCTGATCCCTGCGACTCCAGTGCTGTAGGAGGTGATTTCACCACCACAGTTAAAAAAAAAAAAGCAAATATGCCAAAGCATTGGGGCAGCAGGGGCGGAGGAGTGATTTTGCTCCTAATGCCACGTACATACGGTCGAAATTCCGACGGAGGCTTGCCCGTGGAAAAGTCCGACCATGTGTGTGCGGCATAACTTTTTTGCGGGAGGATGCCCCCATGCTTCGGCATATATAAATGGTGCGTGTATGCCCATCATTGGAAGTGGGTGGATGAAGGGCGGTATTCTAATGGTGGGCATACCCACCGATCAATCTCTTTTTTCGTTCAGCCAACTGGCTGCATGAAATAAAAAGATTACAATACATGTCCAACAAGGACCAGCAACGTACTGGTATGTTGCTGGACTTTGAATGTTTATACCAGAATGATGCCTGCGGGTTTAGGTATCATCTTGGTATCATTCTTTTCAGCCTGCGGCCGGCTTTCATGTAAAAGCAATCCTAGCGGCTAATTAGCCTCTGGACTGCTTTTACAAGCAGTGGGAGGGAATGCCCCCCCGGATATAACAAGCGCCATTGGGAAATTGGGAAAGCATTTTATCACACCGATCTTGGTGTGGTCAGATGCTTTGAGGGCAGAGGAAAAATCTAGGGTCTAGAAGACCCCAGTTTTTTCAAAAAAAAGAGTACCTGTCACTACCTATTGCTATCATAGGGGATATTTACATTCCCTGAGATAACAATAAAAAAAAAAAATACTTGGAAGGAACAATTTAAAAATAAAATAAAAAAGCAAAATTAATAATAAAAAAAAAGAAAAAAAAAAAAAAAGCACCCCTGTCCTGCCCTGCTCTTGCCCAATGGCGAACGCAAGCGTCGGTCTGGCGTCATATGTAAACAGCAATTGCACCATGCATGTGAGGTATCACCGCGAAGGTCAGATCGAGGGCAATCATTTTAGCAGTAGACCTCCTCTGTAAATCTACTGGGGTAACCTGTAAAGGCTTTTAAAAATGTATGTAGTTTGTCGCCAATGCGCGTTTGTGCGAAATTTTAAAGCATGTCGTGTTTGGTATCTATGTACTCGGCCTAAGATCATCTTTTTTATTTCATCAAACATTTGGGCAATAGTGTGTTTTAGTGCATTAAAATTAAAAAAAGTGTATTTTTTAACCCAAAAAATGCGTTTGAAAAATCGCTGCGCAAATACTGTGTAGAAAAAAAAAATGCAACACCCACCATTTTAATCTGTAGGGCCTTTGCTTTAAAAATATATATAATGTTTGGGGGTTCAACATAATTTTCTTGCAAAAAAAAAAAATGTTTTCATGTAAACAAAAAGTGTCAAAAAGGGCTTTGTCTTCAAGTGGTTAGAAGAGTGGATGTAAGCTTCCTAATGTTGTGTATAAAATGCCAGAACAGTTCAAAACCCCCCAAATGACCCCATTTTGGAAAGTAGACACCCCAAGCTATATACTGAGAGGCATGTCGAGTCCATGGAATATTTTATATGTTGACACAAGTTGCGGAAAAACGACAATTTTTTTTTTTTGCACAAAGTTGTCACTAAATGATATATTGCTCAAACATGCCATGGGCATATGTGGAATTACACCCCAAAATACATTCTGTTGCTTCTCCTGAGTACGGGGATACCACATGTGTGAGACTTTTTGGGAGCCTAGCCATGTACGGGACCCCAAAAACCAATCACCGCCTTCAGGCTTTCTAAGGGTGTAAATTTTTGATTTCACTTCTCACTGCCTATCACAGTTTCGGAGGCCATGGAATGCCCAGATAGCACAAAACCCCCCCAAATGACCCCATTTTGGAAAGTAGACACCCCAAGCTATTTGCTGAGAGGTATTGTGAGTATTTTGCAGATCTCGCTTTTTGTCACAAAGTTTTGAAAATTGAAAAAAAAAAAATATATATTTTCTTTCTTCATTTTCAAAAACAAATGAGAGCTGTAAAATACTCGCCATTCCTCTCAGCAAATAGCTTGGGGTGTCTATATTCCAAAATAGGGTCATTTGGGGGGGTTTAGTGCGATTTTGGCATTTTATGGCCTTCGAAACTGTGATAGGTAGTGAGGAGTGAAATCAAAAATTTGTGCCTAGAAATCCTGAAGGCGGTGCTTGGTTTTCGGGGTCCCGTACGCGGCTAGGCTCCTAAAAAGTCCCACACATGTGGTATCCCCGTACTCAGGAGAAGCAGCAAAATGTATTTTGGGGTGTAATTCCACATATAACCATGACATGTGTGAGCAATATATCATTTAGTGACCACTTTTTGTAATTTTTTTTTTTTTGTCATTATTCAATCACTTGGGACAAAAAAAATTATTTTCAATGGGCTCAACAGGCCTCTCAGCAATTTCCTTGGGGTGTCTACTTTCTAAAATGGGGTCATTTGGGGGGGTTTTGTACTGCCCTGTCATTTTAGCACCTCAAGAAATGAGATAGGCAGTCATAAATTTAAAGCTGTGTAAATTTCAGAAAATGTACCCTAGTTTGTAAACTCTATAACTTTTGCGCAAACCAATAAATATACGCTTATTGACATTTTTTTTACTAAAAACATGTGGCTGAATACATTTTGGCCTAAATGTATGACTACAATTGAGTTTATTCGATTTTTCTTATAACAAAAAGTAGAAAATATCATTTTTTTTTTCAAAATTTTCGGTCTTTTTCCGTTTATATCGCAAAAAATAAAAATCGCAGAGGCAATCAAATACCATTAAAAGAAAGCTCTATTTGTGGGAAGAAAAGGACGCAAATTTCGTTTGGGTACAACATTGCATGTCCGCACAATTTACAGTTAAAGCAGCGCAGTGCAAAATTCTGAATTCACCTCTGGTCCTCTAGCTACCAAATGGTCCGGGGCTTAAGTGGTTAAAGTGTTTGTAACCCCGGTATTTCATATTCCCGATGTGTCTGCTGTACAATGTAACTTGTATGAGAGTCTCCTGTTTTGTATTTCTTCCTTTGTTTGAAATCACTCGTGTTCCTCCTGACAGTCCCTCTGCTTTCCTATTAAAAACTGATCACGCTAAGCAGGAGAGAACAGTGGTCAGTTCTCTAACTATGCTGCGAACTCCGCCTGCTATCCTTCAATGATCAGACTTGTCCTGACCAGGGATGAGCCGAACACCCCCGTTCGGTTCGCACCAGAACCTGCGAACAGACAGAATGTTCGTGTGAACTTTAGAACCCTATTAAATACAATGGACTCAAACGTTCAAAATCTAAAGTGCTAATTATAAAGGCTAATATGCAATTTATTGTCCTAAAAAGTGTTTGGGGACCTGGGTCCTGCCCCAGGGGACATGTATCAATGCAAAAAAAGGTTTAAAAAACAGACGTTTTTACGGGAGCGGTGATTTTAATAATGCTTAAAATGAAAAAATAAAAGTGAAATTTTCCTTTAAATTTCGTACCTGGGGGGTGTGTATGATATGCATGTAAAGTGGTGCATGTTTCCCGTGCTTAGAACTGTCCCTGCACAAAGTGTCATTTTTGAAGGAAAAAAAGTCATTTAAAACTCACTCCCATACCGAGGGGGCGAACCTGATAGGGAACTTCGTTCGCTGTGTAATACATGAATAGACCCGCCCCTTCTCTCGTTCCCCATCAGGTCCGCTCAGCAGACCAGATGCTGAACATGAGAAGGGGCGGGTCTATTCATGTATTACAAAGTGAGAGAAGTTCCCCATCAGGTCCGCCCCCTTGGTATGTCGGACCCGCCTACGTCATTGGCCTGAGCGGGAAACTTCCTTCACTGTGTAAATTTAAATTACACAGTGAAGGAAGTTCCCCGCTCAGGCCAATGACGTAGGCGGGGTCGGACATACCGAGGGGACGGACCTGATGGGGAACTTCGTTCGCTGTGTAATACATGTATAGACCCGCCCCTTCTCATGTTCCGCATCTGGTCCGCTGAGCGGACCTGATGGGGAACTTTAGAAGGGGCGGGTCTATACATTTAAAACACAGCGGAGGAAGTTCCCCATCAGGTCCGCACAGGCACAACCAATGACGGACAGCGCTGGACATCGGGATCGCCGCGGGACACTGGATTTCATCGCTGGAATGTTTTTTTTTTTAAATATTTTTTAATTTTTTAATAAAGGACTTTTCCAAGGTGTGTGTGTTTTTATTTAAATTTTTTGACACTTTCTTCGTGAAATGGTAGGGGTACAATGTACCCCTTACCAATTCACATGGGGGGGGCCGGGATCTGGGGGTCCCCTTTGTTAAAGGGGTCTTCCAGATTCCGATAAGCCCCCCGCCCGCAGACCCCCACAACCACCGGGCAAGGGTTGCGGGGATGAGGCCCTTGTCCCCATCAACATGGGGACATCCTCCCCATGTTGAGGGCATGTGGCTTGGTACGGTTCAGGAGGGAGGGGGGGCGCTCTCTCGTCCCCCCCTCTTCCCCTGCGGCCGGCCAGGTTGTGTGCTCGGATAAGGGTCTGGTATGGATTTTTGGGGGGAACCCCCACGCCATTTTTTTTATTTGCGTCGGGGTTCCCCTTAATATCCATTCCAGACCTAAAGGGCCTGGTAATTGAATTTGGGGGAACTTTTTTTTATTTTTTTAATCAATGACTTTTCTATGTATTGATAAAAGCCGACAATTCATTAATAGCCGCGAGTGAGTTTTAAATGACTTTTTTTCCTTCAAAAATGACACTTTTTGCAGGGACAGTTCTAAGCACGGGAAACATGCGCCACTTTACATGCATATCATACACACCCCCCAGGTACGAAATTTAAAGGAATATTTCACTTTTATTTTTTCATTTTAAGCATTATTAAAATCACTGCTCCTAAAAAAACGGCCGTTTTTAAACCTTTTTTTTTGCATTGATACATGTCCCCTGGGGCAGGACCCCGGTCCCCAAACACTTTTTAGGACAATAACTTGCATAAAAGCCTTTATAATTAGCACTTTAGATTTCTCCCATAGACTTTTCGAATTTGCCGTGAACACCCCAAATTGTTCGTTGTTCGGCAAACGGGCGAACAGGCAATGTTCGAGTCGAACATGAGTTCGACTCGAACTCGAAGCTCATCCCTAGTCCCGACACATCCTGCCTGTACAGTCTTTCATTGGGAAGATCAGTGTGCTGCTGTTTCTCCTCCCACAAGCTCTTATGCAGCGGAGAACAGAGGGAATGTAATGAAGTAAAAAAAAAAAAAATAGAAAAAAATATCTATACAAAAAAGTTTTGCCTTTCATTTTTATTTTAAACTGAATGGGTTGTTTTACAAGTTGATCATTTACAGTCACTACCAAGATTTTTTTTTCCCCAGCTCTTTACCTTTACTTCCACTTAGTAATCTTGCAGATAACACACTTACTGTCTACACTCACATCTCTGCTGTTTCTGTGGAGGGAGCCAAGGTTGTCCTTCAAGCTTGCCTGCTTTTGCTCATCTTTATTTCATGGTGGACTGAGGAGATAAGTAGTTTACAGAAGACACAAAGATGTTTGCATTCCTGTTCAGCTCACAAAAGTGACAAGAACACTTAATGTCTGGCAAGATCAATGGTTATTTTCTGTACTTGCTGAAAATATTCTTAGTCTGAAAAAAGAAAACTAATACAACTACCAAAGCTAAGGACTGGTAAGTTGCAATATATTACATTTTTGATTTAGATATGTGTTAAATGATGACCTTATTATTACACCATTTTGGTAATCCTAACAGAGATCAGATAGTAATGGGGATGGTCAGTCTTATTTAAATACACCAGAAATGGCCTCAGAATGAGTCTCTCTGGTGGACCTCCACAATTTTCACTCCATCGCAGAGACTGAGCCTGGCAATTGTGGAAAAAGACCTTAGCTCTGCTGCTTACATTTGAAAGCATATTACAATTCCTCCAGAGATAGAGTGACTAGCAAACAACGACTGCAATGCTGTAATGATTTGATCACTGCGTGAAAACCCCCAAAAAACTAAAAATTCAAATAAGAGGCACCTTTTCTAACGATATTAAGCCAACAAGTTATCTTGCTGATGCTACTCGCCTGTTGTCAGCTCTGCCAGGAATCCCTTTTTCTGTACGGAATTGTCAGATACAAATTTCACAAACATGCTGCTCCCTGGGGCAATGATGGGCTCTGGGACTTTACTGCCACATAACCGTTTTAAGACAGGAGACTGAGCATCAGTGCCAGCATAAACTTCAACATGATCATAAATACATTCCTGATGGGATTCCAGATCTACCTCCTTCACCACCTGGAAAAGCAAAAGAAAAAAAGTTCTGAAGCGGAGATGCATAGAATTAGTTCTCAACCGATCTAAAAGAACTTTGCACTTTAAATACATAGTTCCTAGGTACAGTGCATTCATATAGTATGAAAAACCCCTTCACTTTTTTGTTGCAGCCTGATACTACAGTTGTTTAGAGTCATTTTTTTCTCATTCATCATCTACACTCAGCACCCCACAAAGACAAAGTGAAAATAGGAAAAACTAAAATATCACATTGGCATAAGTATTCAGACCCTTTGCAACACTTGAAATTTAGCTCAGGTACCTCCAATTTCTCTTGATCATTGTCGAGATGTTTCTACACCTTGAATGGAGTCTACCTACTGTAAATGACGTAAAGTGATTGGACATGATTTGGTAAGGCACACACCCCTATATAAAAGGCCTTACAGCTGACAATGCATACTATATTACAGAAAAAGCCCTGAGGGTCAAAAGGAACTGCCTGTAAAGCTCAGAAACAGGATTATTGCAAGGCACTGGAAAAAAAAAAAAAAAAAATCTGCTGCACTGAAAGTTTCTGAGAGCACAGTGGCCTCCATAATTCTCAAAAGGAAGACATTTGGCACAACCAGGACTCTAAGAGCTGGTCACCTGGCCAAACTGAGCAATCGGGGGAGAAGGGCTTTAGTAAGAGGTGACCAAGAACTCAATGGTCACTCTGACTGAACTTCAGAGTTACTTTGTGGAGATGAGACAGTTCCAGAAGGAAATCCATCCATGCAGCCCTCCACCGATCTGAGATTAATGGCAGTGGCTACATGGAAGCCTCTCTTCAGTGCAAAAACACATGAAAGCCCGCTCGGAGTTTGCAAAAGAAAAGGACCTGAAGGACTGACACTTTGGTCTGATGAAACCAAGATTGATCTGTTTGGCATCAATTCTAAACCTTCTGCCTGGAGGAAAGTGGGTACCACTCATCACCTGCCCAATACCATCCCAACAGTGAAGCAGGATTGTGGCAGCATCATGCTGTGAGGGTGTTTTTCAGTAGCAGGGACTGGGAGACTGGTCAGGGTTAAGGTAAAGCTGAATGAAGCAAAGTACAGAGATATCTTCAATGAAAACCTGTTCCACAGCGTTTAGGACCTCAGACTAGGCTGAAGGTTTACCTTCCAACATGACAACCAGTGGCGGTGCTTCCATAGTGGGCACAGGCGCGCCGCCCTCTCTCTCCTGCACCCGTCACTCAACAATAGATAGATTCATGCATTGCATGAATCTATCTATTGCTGCCGCCCACTATTCAGGTGTCCGGCCCCCTGTTGAGTGCCGGCCATTTGAATTACAGCGGTGGGTGTGTTTTGGAAGTGCCTGATTAGAGCCATAGGCTCCAATAGGCTTCCTGATTAGAGTCTGTAGGCTCTAATCGGCTTCCAAATTGTTAAACAGATGACGCACAGGCTGTGCATTCCCTGTTTAAACAATGCCGTGTTAGGGAATCACTTCCCTAACACTGACTCGCCTCTCAGCCAATAAGGTGCACCGGGTCTGGTTCCCGGTCACCTGATTGGCTGAAGCGACAGGCGCTGTGATTGGATGCTTATCAGGTGTCCAATCATAGAGATGACATGAAGAGGACGGGAGAAGACATCAGGACTCTGAGGAGGACAGCACTGACCCAAGAAAGGTAAGTGCCGGGCGGCGGGGGGGGGGGGGGGGGGGGGCAAACTGGCTGCATTTGAGGGGCAAACTGGCGCCGTTTGAGGGGCAACCTGGCTGCAATAGATTTATTTTTTTTAGTTCGTTTGCACCCCCCCAAAAATTTTGAGCACCAGCCGTCGCTGATAATGATCATAAGCACACAGCCAAGACAACACAGGAGTGGCTTAGGGACAACTCTGTGAATGTCCCAGTGTAGCCCAGCCAGAGCCCTGACTTGAACCCTACTGAACAGCTCTGGAGAGACCTGAAAATGTCTGTCCACCAACAGTCCCCATCCAACCTGACAGAGCTTGTGCGGATTTGCAAAGTAGAATATCCCCCAATACAGGTGTGCAAAGGTTGTCGCATCATGCCCAAAAATACTTGAGGCTGTAATGAAGGTGGGTTCAGGTAAGAAAAAGGGGGGCCTCTGGGGGCAGCTGCAGCATAGATTTTTCACCTAATGCATAGAATGTATTAAGGTGAAAAACCTTGAGACTTTACAACCCCCTTAAGTACATATGAGATTTTTCAGTTTTTTATTTTTAATAAAATTCAGACATTTCTAAAATTCTGTTTTCATTTTGTCATTATGGGATAGTGAGTTTAGATTAATGAGAAAATAAATAATTCTGCGTTGCCCCTTTAAAACTAGCAGCTAACACAGCAAACTGTGTCCCAATATTCAGTATAATTAATGTGGGATGACTAGTCACTTAATTAAATAGTGCTCTATGCAAATGTAAATATGATATCATGATATAATAGAAAATGGATAAAAATAAAACAAAAAACAAAGTCCATGTAAATTGACAATTGAAAAAAATATATAAAGTCCTAATGGCGCTTTGAAGAAACATAAGCCAAGTGTTCGAAACATCATGGTGACATCCAAACGGTGAATGAACATAAACAAATGTTGAAAGTGAAGGGAACCACCACCGATAAGATGAAGGCTTACCAAATGGTTTGAACTCAAGGGAACGTATGTTCTATGAGTCAAACAAACTTATGTTGACAGGCAACAAACTGGGTGAAGACCTGGAAATCCTTGGTAGCTAGACTGAATCCTCAAACTATCATTAGGATGACGATCTCCATGTGAAGTGTTACATAAGGGACGATGATTAGGTTCTCCCATACAATGGCATGGATATTTGAAGAAATGAGAATAGAAAAGGCCACATAGCGTGATTCCGTATAAAATTTTAATGATTTTCATGAAGATATAAAAGTTACATTAAGAAAAGGTCAAACAGGGCTTTGGTTTACATGTGTATGGTGGCAGTGGAGTCCTACCCGACACGTTTTGTCTCAGACGACTTCTTATCGGTGGTGGTTCCCTTCACTTTCAACATTTGTTTATGTTCATTCACCGTTTGGATGTCACCATGATGTTTTGAACACTTGGCTTATGTTTCTTCACAGCGCCATTAAGACTTTATTTTTTCAATTGTCAATTCACATGGACTTTATGATTTTGTGTTTATTTTTATCCATTTTCATTTATATGATATCATATTTACATTTGCATAGAGCACTATTTAAGGGACTAGTCATCCCACATTATATATACTGAATATTGGGACACTCACCTGTCTCCAGATTTTTGCTATTTAGCGGGGCACTATATTTTCCACTAGATTGAGAAAAAATATGAATTTAAATTAACTGTAGTATCAGGCTGCAACATAACAAAATTTAAAAAAGTGAAAAAGGGGTCTGAATAGTTTATGTATGCACTGTAAGTTTCCCCAGTGATCTAAGCCGCTTTCTCAGCTCTTATAAGTGTCAGGAACATATTCTTGCATTTATAACCACACTAGTTATGCTGGGTATACATTAGTAGATTTTTGTTTAAGAGTTAACCCAGCGGGCTGAAGGAAAAAAAAAAAAAACTGAAGTGCTCAGAAGGAGCGGCTGTACCAACAATCCAATGTTGATACAGCAGATCTCCCCTACTGAGCTATTGTATTCAGACAGGAGGATGCCCAAGGATCTCAAACCATGGTCTCCAGAAATCCAGAGGACACCCACGAGTCTCTCATCCGTCAAATGGTTGGAAGTAGGGTCATAAAAAAAGAATTGGTACTTTTTAAATAAAACCCATATATTTTTATGCCATGTGGAAGCCTAACATCTTAACGATGTGTACATCAAAATCAATGCGATCAGCTCTGCACATTTCGCTTGTTTGTATTACTTTATCACATCGATTTTATCGTACACATAGTTACGATTTTTGTACTTTTTAAATAAAACCCATATATTTTTAGGCCATGTGAAAGCCTAACTTTTTTTTGTACTTAATGGCCCCACTTCCAACCATTTGACGAATGAGAGACTCATGGGTGTCGTTTGGATTTCTGGAGACCACAGTTTGAGATCCTGTTTTCATTCCATGCTTGTCTGACTCACCACCGCTAGAGTGTGTGTCCATATGTTCCGGTAAAGAAGTACCTACCCCTTCTCCTTAGGTGGTGGATACACAGTCCCAGGTGTTTCTTCTACAGACTGTTTCCCACCATCATCCTTATTTGTATACAGTGACTATCTCCTACTCCCTCACACTTGCATAGTGTGTTGAGAGTTCATGCCAACATGGATGTTTGTGGACTTGTTCTTTCTCATTACATACTGCTTTGGATCACCTAGTCCATTGTGGCTATCAGCGAATGTATTTTAGCACTCATGCACTTTATTACTTTACATATATTTATTGTGTTGACGTACAATTTCTATGCACTTAATTGAGTATATTTATGCTATTACTTGCATTTAACAGTTTGTATTCAACTTATTGTGTTTGGATACTGTACTCTGCTGGTTGCATTGGAAAATGATCCCAATAGTATAACGTATATAATAAATACAGTTGATGCTTGTCGTTTTTGAACTCTAAGTAATGTATACATTATGGCAGGAGTCAAAAGAGTTAACACCAAAGTAAGATTTCCTGAGAACAGAGGGATACCATATGCTCCATACATCTGGATGGAATTACGTTAAAAAAAAAAAAAAATCGGAGACAAATGATATATTGGGTTTCCATTTGATGAACTTACAAGGGTGCATGTGGCTCGTGCCTTACCAGTTTGACTCTATGTCCTGCTGTGGCTGTCACTTGCCATGTGCACTCCTTCTTACTTGGATAAGAGTCTGGCCAGTTAGGGCTGGAGATGTTTTGATTACTGGCCATCACTTTGTGGTTACAACCAGCTGAAATGAAGAAAACAAAGTTAGCCCTGATAAGCAAGGACAAAAGACCCTGGAAGGCAGTTAAAGCCCTTTAAACCCAAGAACAAAAAATGTAATATGTTGTAGCTTACCAGACATTCGATTCGGTGGGGGCATCAGTTTTCATTTTTAGCCTTTTTACCAGCTAATCATGAGGATGACACTGCCTGCCCTTAAGTGAAAACATTCTAATGGAGGGAACCATGGTTGTCACACTAGGACAGGACTTTTAAACATATTTTCCTCTCTTCATCGCCATTACAAAGGAGGATTGGATAATCAGTAGTTTGGGATTCATCCACATATATGCAGTTTGCTTTGGAGCGTTTCTGCAGTGCTTTTGGGGTTTTTATCATGATTTGCGTTTTTATTGGAGGTTTTTTGGGGGCAAATTTGTTGAGCAGATTGAAAAATGCAGAACACAAATCCTGGCAGAATTGTGGCAAAAATTCACTACATGCTGTTCTACAGCTTCTCCGTTGAAGTCTACTGAACAAAAAAAAAAAAAAAAAAAAAAAAAGAAGCACAGTTGTGCATTTAAAAAAGTCCCAGCAAAAAATAACTTCTGTTATTAAAGTGAAACTCCATCCAAAGCTTAGGACTTTGTTCAGGTTTTTATTGCTGTGTTTCAAAATACTCATCCCTTTTCCCGTTGGCCAGATGGGAGAAGGAAAATCTCAGGTCTCTTCCTGTTGGGCAGAAGGAAATGTTCCTCCAGCAATGACACAGAAACCTAACCCTTCCCGTCCTGTTCAAAACTGAACAAAATCTTGAATGGAGCTCCAGATTAAAAGGAATACCTCAGCCTTTTTCCATGTTTAGTGCCATTAGTCATGGCAGTGCAATACACTTTGTACACAAGTGTATTATTGCCTCGTGAGCCTTTTAGTCCTGCAACAGCTGGAGGGCCGCAGGTAGGACACCCAGGGTAGGGAAATGACCCAATGATGAAGGGTGTGTAAAAATGCATAAGTGTATAGAAATATTGCAACCCATCAAAAAGTAGACAATACATATGTCTGTTGCTGCATTTGAATATATGCAGTATGAATGAGACCCAATAAAAAGATCCTGCAAGGTCTTGAGAATTTATTTTTTTTGGCTTGATGGCACAAAACGGTTTACTCCTTATGCTGAAATGTGGGTAATCACTGAATGTTAGGCAGAAGTCCTACTGACATTAGAGACACCAAAAGTATCAGTGGATGTTCCATAGTATGGTTGATGCCCTACCGAAAGCTCAGTTTTTGGGTGACTGGCATCTATGCTTTCTCGCCCTGTTTAATTTAAAAGTGGAACTAAACCCTCCTTTACAGACAAAGAAGTTGCCATCTTAACCTTTGTTTGAGCTGCAGTTGCCATGGTGCTGCACATCTGATCAGTTATGACAGCAGTAATTTGTTGGCTTGACAATCTGAATGAGAGCACAAGTAATAGTAAGTTATTCACAGGCATGCCTGTGTGTATGTACCTGTTTTGGGAAACAGTTAAACTGATGGGCTTCGTTACGTTTTAAGACAGACAGTCACTGGCAACAAAAATCCCTTTATGGCACAACTCACATCCACTTATGACAATGTTCTGCTCATCTGCAAAAGGCTGGCACCGGTGAAAACCATTGAAGTTGTAAATTCCAACAGGAGTGCACAGAGTGGACAACATACATAACGTAAACACACATGTGAGGCTAGATTACCCTCTTTGCAGTCATGCTTGTTCTCATGCAGGGTGAAACCGCTCCGGCAGTGGCAGGAATAGCTGCCGTGAGTGTTGGTGCACTCGTGTTGACAACCCCCATTATCCCGAGAACACTCATCTTTATCTGTAACACAGGGGACAAGGGAGTGATCACCGTGGAGAATAGAGAAGAAAGGAAAAAAAAAAAAAAAAGTGTGAGAAGGAGAAGACACAATCGTACCCACCACCCTTATACCAGCAGTGCAATTACCTGGGAAAGACAAAGGGAGCACCAAGCACCTTGAGGAACTGGGGGGGTTCAGTGATGGGAGGTATTCAGTCAGCATGTGTCAGCCACAATCACTCCGACTTCCCCTTACCATTACGTAGTGAACCTCTCAGAGTGAAGTGCGGTCAGCCTACACAGCCAAATTTCCATTGCTTCATCCTTAAATTGCCCAGCAGTAAAGTTTTTCTCTCAGCAGTTCAGCCCATCCTACTTCCCCCTCGTCAGTGACTTGGCAGCCTTCTAATTTCTCATATTAAACAGAGAAAAAATTCTGGGATGGGGGAGCCAAGCTGATGAATAAATGGCTGAAAGGACTTCTTTAATAAATTTTGATGAATTGTTCTACTGAGCATGCAGCTATAGAGGTCAGTGAAGGCTTGATTTAAAGCTACTTTACTATCCTTTGCAAAGGATATGTATATAGCCTGGCCATATGTTCACTTTAAGCCTGCCTGAAAAGCTCTGCATCTTATTTAAAATGGTGGCCTCATTCGGCATCCAAGTTTCCAGCTCCAACTATTTTCATGGTCAATAGCAGGAAGACCATCTCTCCCTGATGGGCATTTCAACTAAATTCGTATTGGGGGGGGATGACGGAGCAATCTTGTTTCTGGATCCAAAAAATAAAAAATAAAATGTTCACCAGCCTTTATCCACATCTGAAATACCAGTTTTTGGCTGAATGAATCCTTTAATGATAACCGCCAGGTGTTAGCTCCAGGTCCCTCATCACTCAATACTTTACTATTAAGTGTGCAACTGACCTGAAACATTGAACTCCTGACCTGCAAGCTTGATCCTGGTATGTAGCCAACAAAGTATTGCAGAAGCAATAAGTATCAGAGCTCTGAAGCATGCACACACAAAACAAATATCATGGCGACATCTATAGCTTTATCATGACAAAACATGTTTAAATTATAACTAAAAGCTAATTTTATTTTTTAAGATTTGGATAGTGTATAGAGGGGCGGTTTTTATTGCTATATGTACCCGTTAAGGAGATTCACCCCTCTTTTCATCCTGATACCATCATCACTGAGAATAAAAGAATATCCCAATGTTGTGAAGAGCATCCATGTTGGGTTGTCATTACAACATGGATAGAAGGGAAATCTTCTAATGTTGTTGCTGGTGAAAAGTTTTAGATAAATTGCCTTTCATTTTCTGTTTTGTCTGTCTATGGGACAGGAAGTAAAGGGGAAGCTCCCTAATGGGGTACAATCTCCCCTACTCTATCCAAAAATAAAGAAAAAGTTTTGCTTTTAGTTCTACTTTAAGAATCTTTAAGGAAGATTCTCTTTGCCATGAAAAGGAATAATCCTAACTCATTCGTTTGAGAAAAACAAAAAAACAAACAAAAAAACCCAGAACTTTGGGTGGAAAACACATTTTCTTTGGGTGCACAGGTAACAGTATGAAGACATCTCAAATTGAAGTAAATGAGATACCTTCTAGTATATGGCCCCTTGAAAGCTTTCAAATTAGTACAAATTCCCCAGATACTATAGGCACTAAGGATATAATACATCTGGTTAAAAAACAATAAAAATAGATATTTATTTACTAAAATAATAAAAATGATCAAGGTAACAGTTGTTTGCCAAGGCAAATCCCCCACCAATCCCAAATGTCAGAGTAGCGGGGGTGTTTTCCCAGTTCCGCTGGGAAGAAATGCACTGTACAACATGGATGCTGGACGGATAAAAGAGGGGAGACAGAATGAGGAGTCGGACTAGGTTAAGAGGAAGGAGAATGAGTTATATGGAGTTGATGGGGGTTAAAGTTAGGACGGGGGCTTTCATTAAGGGGAGCGAGTCTTTTTCGATGTCCTCGTTCTCATTCGGGGACGGTTCCGAGGTAAAGCCTTTTTCGGCTGTTGAGGCTGCTGGTTCATTTTTTGCAGCTGTAATAACTTCTGTTTGTTCTTCATCTCTGTAATGAGAAGGTGGAAGAGAGGGGAGAGTAGAGGGAAGGGCAGAACACAAAGGAAAGAGGGAGTAGAGGAATGAAGAGGAGATTGAAGTGACAGAGATAGATGGTTGAACGAAGGAGAAGAAGGAATTGTGAAGTAGACAAGCAGTATAAGAGAATATAAGAGAGGATTGAGAAAAAGAGGAGGAAGGAGAAAAAAAAAAAAGAAGATACAGAGAGAGGGATGGGGGACAGACAAAGAAAGGAGTGAGCCGGGGACAGGGGAGGGGAGTGTAACAGTTTCCTCGTTCTGATCCATGATGCAGAGCTGGGAGCCAGAAGCTGAGGCATAATCGTGCAAAGAAAAAAGGACATCATGCAGCGTAAATGCCAAGCCCTGCATGCAACCATTTAAGGGATGGGACCGGGTTGATCCATAAACTAAATTTACCAATATATTTTATTACTTTACTATGAAAAGGTTAGGATCGCTGCACTACTACACAGTTTAGGCTGTATTAAAACTGACCCGATCAAGTCCCTTGTGGTTCCTAAATGACCATCAAAAGCTTCTGATTGAGGTTTCATTCATCTCATTAAATATTATAGTTTATATATTAAAATTATTTGAAAGAAGAGTGTTCTAATTGCCCTCTGCAACCAATCCACTTGCCAGTGGCATTTTCCAGTCTTGGTGAAAAAAAAAAAAAAAAAAAAAAAGAAACAGGACTGGTTGCAACGAACAAGAACAATTTTCTTACATGACAAGAGCTATCAGTATTTTCAGTGTCTGAGTCTTGAATGCACTACAGACAAGCAAACTGACACACAGCCACAGTGACCTCTGGAATGCAAGTATAAAATCTCAGATGAAAGTACAGTAAAGTGACCTAAGTGGATTTGCTTGTCTCTAGAGCAAGGTGCAGACAACATGTACAACACATGTTACATTTTCCTTATAACACCATGCTTGTATGGATACCTATGTCCTGCAGATCAGATTTCCTCAATAATAGACCTCCAACAGTACATGCGGTCTTGGAAATCAGACAAGCTAAACAGAAACCCTTATTTTCCATTACTAAAGCTACCCATCCACCACTAACAAAAATGACCCAAAGGGAATTTTCCTTACAGACATTTCGTTACATATGAACATCTGTCAGCATTTAACCTCTGTAAAGTTAAAGTTCCTCCTGAGACTTGCATGAAAGTTTGTCCATGTGCTGTAAACCCTGTAAATGGCCATCATGTGAGGCCAGTCTGGTCATTGGTAAATGCTCACTTAAGCTACACAGGCACTTAATGTCATTGCCTTCTGCAGCCGGAGGAAATAAAAGACGTTAGGCAGTCTCAGACTGGGTTCACACCATTGCCACATCCGTCTCACAGCAGGGGTCCGGTGCATTATGGGTCACCATTTCAGGACCAATTTCAGCCCGAATTTTGGAATGAATTGACCTGAAAAAAACGGACCAAGAGACGTACAGCGTTTTTGTGCAAAATGCACCGGACCTGCTGCAGAGATATGTGAACCGGCTCCATAGAGAGCCAGTCAAAATCTCCTGCTATTGCGAATTGCAATTCGCAATGGTGTGAACCCTGCCTAAAAAGGGACTGCAGGCCAACAGACCTCAAAGGGGCATTAAGGAATTGGTAATCTGGCATGAATTCTGTTGGGCAATCACTACTGTTCCTCTAAGATATAGTCAGCTTTGCTGGGTCTATACCAGGGATCCTCAAACTACAGCCCTCCAGCTGTTGCGGAACTACAAATCCCACGAGGCATTGCAAAACTGACATTCACAGACATGACTAGGCATGATGGGAATTGTAGTTCCTGAACACCTGGAGGGCTGTAGTTTGAAGACCCCTGGTCTATACAAACAGATTTGGCTGATACAAGCATGCATGTTTCTGCTTTATCTATTCTAAATCATCAGCTAATAGCCAAGGGAATCTTAAACCAAATGCACCTCACAGACATGAGACATCTGCATGATCTGGCCGTTTTTAGGTGGCTCAAGTGTCCGTTATTTTTATGGTGGAAGACAGGAAGCCACTAGCTACCCTACAGATTTAAAAACTTGCTTTGGTTACTACTGCTCCTTTCTTTCTCTGACCTATCAAGTTTATGGTAGCAATTGGTATTGCTCTGAGGCCAGTCAGATCTGCTTCCATATTTGAAAAATGTATGGTTGGCCTACAAAACTAGTTGCCATACACAAACCGATAAACAAAGAAAAATAAATAAAAAATTTGTTGTCAGCCATTGAAGGTTAAGGTGAGGCTGTCTGCAGTGCTGTCCAATGAGAAGACTGCAAAGGAAGTCTGGTGTTCACAGCAAAATATCACTCCCATTAGGTCATTGTTCTAAATTCTTTCAGTTCTATTAATGCTGTTAGTTCATTTATGGGAGCTTGAGTTTTAGGGTCATGGGTCCTCAATCATGCCTACCTATTGGAAATTATCCTAAATATAACTTCACCAGGAAAACCCGCACTGTTCTATCCATGGCAGCATTGTTGGGAAATCTGATCTTGATATTTCCCCCACTGAACAAAATAAGACATAGGTGAAAAATGTAACAGCTTGTCACCCTGATGCAGTAGCAAGGTCAGTAGAGAGGTAATGAAATCACAGAGCAATGCAGATTATGACCAGGATGGTATGGTCATCATGCTAAAAGTCATTCAAGTTTTCCTTGGGGCACCATCTAAACCACCCTTCACCCCACCCACAATATTCAGGACAGAAGATGAGCATGCAGGGAAGAGGCTCACCTGAGTAGTATGTGGCCCGGAATCCTTTCTTGGACACTGTGTTGTCAGATTTGAACTCGATACGCATGTTGTTGTACTGAGAAGTGATCACTGGGGGGAGCTCTGCTCCGCAAAATGTTCCAAGCAGTTTAGCATCGGCTGTCAAACCGCTGCGAATCTCCACGTAATCATATTTGCAAACCTGGGCAGTTGTGAGACAGATAAGGCCAAATATGGAATACGAGATATGCGACAGTAATGGACGAGAGGAAAAGTTTCATAAAATAAAAGCGATTAACCCCTTACTCAACTCCCTTATTTTATTTTGGGCAGCGGCACCTAATTGCTGAGAGTAATGACTTGGTATCTCCTCTGTGCCTTGTTGTACACAGTGGAGATACTAGGAACTGTTGACTTAGCTGCCCACAGATTTTACATTAGTGTCTGAATGTACATAAGCATCTGACTGCCAAAGAATCATTCCTTTCCAGATGTAAATGCATACATAGGGAAGCACCCAAGTCTATGAATTGAGCAGGCGCTCCCGACATCAGGCTTATCAAGGCGTAACTACCATTGTCTGCCAGGAAAATCCTTGACGGCTGATCATCCAATCCCCCCCCGCCCCCCCAAAAAAAATCTCTGGAAAAAGTCTGCCTAGCGTCATTTCAGTAGAGAACAGTGCAGCATCAGTCCAAAGGTGGGCATACACTAGCAGATTCTCAAATTAATGTAACTATGAATATTCATACAAAAGTTCTCACTACATTGGGTGAGTTGACAAATATTGTTCAAAAGTACTCTGAGCACAACTCTTCCTTCCCTCCCCTACCTCCATGATCAGTTGGCAGTGGAGGAAAGGGAGCTACATGTTGGGTAATATCCTATTGGACACTTCCCAGCAGAATTACTGGTGCCTTATGGGGTGAGATTTCCCCAAGAAACTCTTCGGTACTCAAAAGGATGCTAGAAAAGGAAAGTTTTTTTTTTATAACCCTCTCTTCAGGGAGCAGGGCACATGGGGTTATACCCCAGGCAAGGATTGATACACTCGGTGCACAGAGGCAGACGGGATAGCACCCCGCTATCGTGCTTACAGCAGTGCATGAGGAGACACCGGGCTTTGGGAATATGGGGGGGGGGGATGTGAGACACTACAGGGGTCCTATTTCTAATGGTAGCCCTGGTGAAATGCATACCACTTAAATAAGGCATTCCAACTTTTAAACACAGATTTACATTTAAAGCAGTATTTTAGAGGTGTTGAGACCTATCAGAGCAATGCAGCCATAACATCTAAGCATTGGTGAGCTGCAATATAATAAATGTTTTATTATAGGTGTAATAGTGCGTTAAATAGTAAAGGAGTTCAGTGGATATCATCAACAACATCCCTTAATGTAAAGGAAAAATAGATAAGTAGAGTGGGATTTTAGAGGCGTTGAGACCTTCTATCAGAGTAATACGGACGACAATATTGTTAAAACAAACAATATTGTCATCCGTATTACTCTAATAGAAGGTCTCAACGCCTCTAAAATCCCAAACTCTGGGGGCGTTGCCTGACAGGGAATGGAGTAGGACGCATGCGAGAAGAGCTCCGTACATTAATCCTGCTAACTCGCTGATCCTGTTGCCCTAAAGCATCCTGACAGACCCCAGTTGTTTGTGGCCAGTGCTGGAATACATCCTGACATGTCTCCGCCGAAAGTGCAGAGCGCTGCCATCGCTAAGCTGGATCAATATCGCCGCCAAGACAAGACACTCCTGGGGAAGATGGTGGCGCCTCGTGCTCTGACCAAGCCACGCCAGGAAGAGACACAGAAAAGCTCCTGGAAGCTATCACCTTCTGCCGCACCTCGCTCACTTCCCAAATCGAGGAGGTTAAGGTAGATATTTCCCTTATGCGGCAGGATTTCCAGAAGCTGCGGGAGAGGGTCACAGAGGCCGAGACTCGCATTAGTGATGTGGAAGACGCCATACCTCCACTCCGTGCGGGCTCCGAGCGCATGCAGCTCCCAGCTTGCACAGAAGCAGGAGGAGATGGAGAACAGGATTCAGAGGTGTAATCTCCGTTTCATTGGAATACCGGAGGGGACAAAGGGGAGGGACCCAACCACTTTCCTGGAGCAGCTCCTCATTACCACTTATGGCTGCGAGGCCTTCTCCCCAATCCCAACGGTGGAGAGAGCACACCGCATGCCGGCTAAAGCTCCTATGCAGGGGGCTCCCCCCCGCACGTTTATTGCTAAGTTTTTGAACTTTAAAGACCGAGATGCGGTGCTACGAATGGCTAGAGAAAAGGGCAATATTGAACTGGGCAACTCCAGGATAGCAATCTTCCCTGACTTCTCCGCGGACGTGCAGCGCCGCCGCCAGGGCTTCACTGAGGCCAAGAAGAGGCTCAGGGTCAAGCATCTCAAATACTCCATGCTATTCCCGGCGCGTCTCAGGGTGGAAAGGGACGGCCGGGTGTTTTTTTTTGAAGATCCGGCTGATGCCATTGCCTGGCTTGAGCGCCCAGATCCCTCCAGACGTGCGGCTGAATAAGTGATCCTTCACCGTGTATCCTGTACCTTGCAACCTGTCTGCACGAAGACCCCTGTGGTGACTCCTCTGCCTGGATTGTTTGGTATGCGCCATCTCCCCTGATCCCCCTCCCCTCTATACGGCCCCCTATGGATATTTTGCCTAGGACCCCTTTAGACTGCCGGCTCCCTCCCCCCCCCTCAAAAAATACTCTTCCCCTCCCCTGGCAAATTGGTCTCATACATCCTTTTGCCCGATGGTCTACATTCCTTATTCCCACTATTGATAGGGACTTATACTTGGAGCACCTATGGTCCTACGTTTTTTGACTATTCTTTGCAGCGATTAGTCGCCCCCACAGCAATGACGATAAACTCTGTGTCAGTGAGATCCAGGTGGGTCTGCATCTCTGGACAGCCCTCCCCCGAGTCCGGGGACGGTTGTGGTTAGCCATCTGTTTTTGGCTAGTGACTCCCTTGGATCTATGGCCCCAGGTTTCTCATACGCCTTCAACATCTGGGGGCCCCTTTTGTTACTCCGGCACTTATCTAGTTGCTCCTCTAAGTTTTGTTTTGGGAAATACACCATTCGGGGTGGGTGCAGGGTGGGGTGGGAGGTGGGTTTAGTTTGGTTAGATTTTCTACACGGCAATACATGTATATTTTTGAGGACTTTAATTTTTTACTGGATGAAACTCCTTCAAATTTTTTATTTACAATGTACCACTATATGTACACAGCTTGACAGATTGGATATGTTATATACTGTGTGCTTGGGGTGGGAGTATTGGACTGCCCCTGGTACAATCGCTAATCACCCGATTACTCGAATGGCCTCACTAAAACTTCTTACCTGGAATGTCCGGGGACTGGGGGATAGGATAAAGAGGTCTGCGGTATTCGCACTTCTCAAGAAACAGAGAGCTGATATAGTGGTGCTAGTGGAGACGCATGTGGACGGGCGGCTTCAGATGGCACTCCGGCGACCCTGGGTGGGATGGGCATACCATTCGACCCACTCTACCCAGGCTCGTGGGGTTTCGGTGTTGGTCGCCAAGACGGTCCACTTTGAGTTGTGTGATGTGCTTTCTGATCCACAGGGCCGCTACGTGTTCCTTTCAGTCAAAATATATGGTGAACCATTCCTACTTCTGGCATTATATATACCCCCACCATTTAATTCTGTTATTATCTCTGAGGGTCTGTTTATGTCTCGCCATCCTTCCACACAGGCGATCTGGCTGGGGGACTTCAACGCTACTCTGAATCCTGGCCTGGATAGGCCTCAGCCAGCACCGCTGGGTGGTGCGGCCCCAATGAGCTCCAGGCTCTCCAGACTTATCTCTTCCTTTGGTCTTATTGACACCTGGCGGTATAAGTTCCCCCAGGCCAGAGCTTACTCATGCTTTTCAGCTTCCCATAAAACCATGTCCCGTATTGACTTGATTCTTGTATCCACTGCACTTGCACCCCGCTTATTAGAGGCGGGGTTCTCCCCTAGGCTACTCTCGGATCATAGTCCATACTGGGTCACTTTGTCAATGCCACTGGATAAACCTCCGCTTTCTTGGAGATTGAACCCGTTTTGGCTGTCTCTGTTGTCAGAGGATGATGAACTTACTTGTGCCTGGACCAACTTCTTTGCGGATAATGATACATCTGCTCCCCCAGATATTGTCTGGGAATCCTTTAAGTTACAAGCCCGTATGGTCCTATCCACCCGCATTACTAGATTTAAGGCTGATTCAGCGGTTGCATTAGACAGGGCCCTGTCTCATTTGTCGGGCCACTGAGAGATCCTTTATAGCTGACCCCTCCCCAGTGCATGCTGACCTACTTAAACTTCAATCCAGGGTGGTAGATCAGCTTCAATATGAAGCTGCCAGACGTAAAACTGTTTTTTGCTAGACAGAAGTTCTTTGAGCAGGGGGAAAAAGCGGGTAAACTGTTAGCCTACATGGTTCATCGTGAGGATAGGCCCCCAACTGTTATCTCACTCACTGACCCCGAAGGTGGCGTGATTACTGACCCGCGGACGGTGTCTGACCGATTCCGAGATTTCTTCAGCCAGCTATACACATCCCAGACATCCGGCACAGACGATCAGCTGACAATTACTGGCAGGTATTGAGTTTCCGAAAATGACGGACGAACAGATTGCCGCTCTGGAAGCGCCCCTTACCTCAGATGAAGTGGTGGCGGCAATTGCCAGCTTCCACAACTCTAGGGTCCCGGGTTCCGACGGTCTACCTATTGAATTCTACTCGCAATACAGTGAAATCCTTGTTCCTAGACTTCTTGCACTATAGAACTACCTCTTTGAGACTGCTGTCCTTCCCCCCTCTATGAGAGAGGCTACCATAGTCCTCATACCCAAACCGGGCAAGGACCTGGGTTTGCCAGAGTCATATAGGCCTATATTTCTCCTGCAGGTTGATGTAAAAATCCTTGCAAAAATTCTGGCTCTACGCTTGAACCAAGTGATTCTGGGTCTCATTCATACAGACCAGGCTGGCTTCATGCCAGGCCGCAATACTTCAACCTTAGAAGGCTCTACATCAATCTGCAGGCGATGCATACGGAGGTTGGCTCTCGGGTGGTGGTGGCCCTAGACACAGCCAAGGCCTTCGCCTCGGTAGAGTGGAAGTACTTGTGGGGCTGTTTGCGGGGGTTCGGCTTTGGTCCGGGTTTCATCAAATGGGTCCAGATCCTATACCAAGCTCCGAGGGGCAAGGTTGTTGCTAATGGATGGACGTCTACTCCATTTGACCTGACCAGGGGCACTAGACAAGGGTGTCCTCTGTCCCCCTTGCTATATGCTTTGGCAGCCGAGCCTTTGGTAATCTCCATTAGGAATGACCCCATGATACGTGGTCTTAGCTTAGGATCCCTACTAGAAAAAATTAGTTTGTACGCGGATGACACAATTCTTTATTTAGCAGACTCCGACGTTTCCTTACATACTGTGCTACAGACCATAGAACGATTTGGGCCTCTGGCCTCAAAATAAATTGGGATAAGTCCCAAATATTGCCCATTGACAGGATCACCTGCAGGTTCAGCGGGTCAGCCTGATTAAGTACTTAGGAATCTCTGTGTCCAGGTCTCCACCCGACTATATTGCCCTGAATATAGAACCCCTGTTTAATTTATTGAAGTCCAAACTTCAGGTATGGGCCAGACTGCCTTTGGGTGTCTGGGGCCGGGTGAATATTGTAAAAATGATTCTCTTACCCAAAATGCTTTATGCGTTCTGGCACTCACCTACCTTTATACCCCTGAAATATTTTAAACTACTAGAATCCCTGCTCAAGTCTTTTGTGTGGGGTGGTAATAGACATAAACTGCCCTGGGGGACACTTAAAAACCCTACAGACTTGGGTGGGACAGCCCTCCCGGACCTAGACTCCTACTACCTGGTGGCCCAGCTGTCTCAGCTTTATCATATAGACAAAACTGACAGACTCCGATTTCTTACCCTATGTCCTCCGTGGGTCCGTTGTACCTCGGATCCCCTGACGGCAATTGCCATGGGGCGGAGTGGCAGTGAATCTGACGGCGACCGTAAGTCGCTCTTCTATCAATACAGACGAATCTGGGACATTGCTGCCAAACAGGTCAAGATCCCACCCTTTAATGATTTCACCCCTCTCTGGCACAATAAAAATCTCCCTGAGCTGCGTTTGATTCCTGACACAGAGGTGTGGAGTAGGAGAGGGATTATATATTTGCACCACATACTATCTGACGGGACCCTTAGAAACTTTGACGATCTTCAGGAGCGATACACACTCCCCCGATCCATGTACTATAGCAGGGATATGCAATTAGCGGACTTCCAGCTGTTGCAGAACTACAAGTCCCATGAGGCATAGCAAGACTCTGACAGCCACAAGCATGACACCCAGAGGCAGAGGCATGATGGGACTTGTAGTTTTGCAACAGCTGGAGGTCCGCTAATTGCATATCTGTGCACTATAGATTCATACAGCTCCGTCATGCTGTACGGGCCCAGTTTCCCTCCTCCATCCCGCAGCCCACCCCCAACGCTTTGATGGCGGTGATCAAGAGCTCTGACCCTTGTAGGTTGATATCTGACTTTTACAACATGCTTCTCACCCCGTCTGCTACGGTCTTAGCCTACAGCCTCAAGCCGAGGTGGGAGAGGGATGTGGGATCGCTGGAGGACGAAGAGTGGAGTGAGGCACTTGATGCCTGCAAGACCGTCTCTCCCAGGCTTTCAGATAGATTATCTCAACTATACATTTTACATCGTGCTTACCTTACTCCTCTCCGAGTGGCTCGTTTTAAGGACGGGACTAGTACGATATGCACGATGTGTACGCGAGAGATCGGTACGTTTTTTCATCTGATCTGGGCATGTCCTCGACTCCAGAACTTATGGAAACAAATAGTGGATTTCCTCCATGATGACATGGGGTCCCCCCTGACCCAAAATCATGCCTGTTGGGTATTTTCCCCGGTGCGGAACCTGATAAATTCACTAAAACGTTCCTGCACGAAACACTTTTTTCAGCAAAAAAGATTATAGCTAGACACTGGATGAGGCCCACACCCCCTAGTTTCTCTGAGTGGAAAGCAGATGTGAATGCCGCTTTGCCTTATAAGAAAATCATATATCTTAATAGAGGATGCCCAGATAAATATAATAAAATTTGGGACAGGTGGCTTTCGGTACCTGATACTTGTACGGGCTGACCCTGATGTGTGCAATCCCCAAAAATGCTACTCTAGGGTGTCTTCCGGCTCTGTCTGATTTGTGAATGTCAATGTACTGGTACTTGTATCTGATCTTTGTTAATATTATTGCCATATACCCTGTAATGCCATGCTTCATATGTACAGTGTTTAACAAAAAACGTTTAATATAAAAAACAAAATCCCAAACTCTACTTAATCTATTTTACCTATACATTAGGAATGTGGTGTTGATATCATTAACTGAACCAATTTACTATTTAAAGCAGTATTAAACATTATATTGCAGCTTACCAATGCTTAGATGTTATGGCTGCATTAGTCTTTAGGCTCTTCTATTTTCATCTGGTGATCTGGCCAGTAAGTCTGATGTTTTTTCAAAAGAACGAGCTCTCTTGCAGTTACGGGGATGAGACAAATGATTTACCAGTGACAGGGGTGCTTACAATGAACAGCTTTTATTTATAAAAGACCTTTATCCAAAAAGGAAAAAGCTGTTGCTGCAACTGCTTATAGGGTTTTAGTTGGAGTTTGGTTTCAATGTTTTAGTGTAGTTAAATCTGGTGCATCCAAACACTCCCCCCCTCCTCCCAGACTAAATGATGCTGTCCAAAGGTGCCCCCTGTGCTCATTCATCCAGAGTGGGGGCACTCTAATGCGGGAGGTGCGTTACTGGCCAGATCACCAGGTGAAAACAGAGAAAAAAGTCAAAGACAAGAAAAATGAATGCAGACACCACATCTAACGATTGGTAAGCTGCAATCTATTACATTTTTGGTTTTGTGTTTAATAAGACTTTAATACCTGTTGTGCAAGTCATCTTGTGTGAAGCTGAACTCCGTTAATCTGAGACAGTTGTATGTAGTATATATATATATATATATATATATATATATATATATATATATATATATATATAGTCTCAACAGATGGTGTAACATATGAGAAAAATTAGCACATATCTGGGCTTATTTTATTTCAGAGGCACTGTAGAAAGTGAATTCCAAAAGGGAGAAGCGAAGATTTGTACACAGTAAAGAAATATTTAGAAGTGAGGGGAAAACATGGGCACTATAGACTAGGACTCACATCATTGCCTTCAGTCTCAAACTTGTCAAACTTCAAAGAGATGCGGAACTGAGTGGGCGCCACCAGCTGCCAGATACAATTCTTATTGGGTGGGTACTCCTTCGGCCACCCCGGGCTAGTAAGGGATCCATTCAGTTTGGTCAGGAAACCACCACAGGCAGCTGAAAAGGTATACAGAACTGAAAGGGGTACAGTGGCACCAGAAACACTTCGCAAAAGCAATGATCTGGATCAGGGGTCTCCAAAATTTCCAAACAAAGTGCCAGTTTACTATCCTTCAGCCTTTAGGGGGGCTGGGATGTGGTCAGTGGGAGTAGAAAATGTCCCGGCATCAGTGCCCCGTCATTGGTTTTATTGGGAGGAATAGTGCCCTATTTGTATTAATTGGAAGATTAGAGCCTCATCGATGGGGTCAGCAGGGGCAATAATATGCTCCATCATTGGTGTCAGTTAGTGGATTAGTGCCCCAAGGGTCAGATAAGGGCACGCAAAAGGGACACATACGGCCCCCAGGCCGCAGTTTGGAGACCACTGATAAAAATTAATTAAGGCTCATGTAGATGGGAATAAAACTCAGAAGTGAAACAAAGCATGCTTCCAGGCGATTCTGAGTCAATATATTTTGCCTTTAAGTGGTTGCAGAAGATTAGCAGCACAAAGGATAAAAAAAAAAGAAAAAAAAAAAAGGTAATTGTTTACTTTAGGGAGCCGTCATTCAGTAAAGGTTTACATCTACTGTAGAGAATATATACCTCAGATATATAGCTCACCTTCACAAGACTTCTTGTCTGGCGCCAGCTCATACCCCGGCTCACATGCACACTTGTAACTGCCCAGTGTGTTCACACAGCGCTGCTCACAGCCACCTTTATGAGGACGGGAACACTCATCCACCTCTGCAGAAGAAATCAAAATGTGTTTTAGGAGAAGGACAGGCTTGAGACTCGATTCGGTCAAGTTTTATTTTGCTGGTCAGTGCAAAGATTTGCCCTCACTCCCTACCCCAGAGACACAACAGGATGTGAGGAAATCCTCTGCAAAGTAAAAAAGGTAAATCTCACCTTCAACAACCACCATTGAAAACAGGTACCTCCAATGAGAAACTTGCCTTCACTTTCCGAAGGCAACTCTCCCAAACCCAACTAATGTTCTAACCCGTCTTCATTGGTTACTGAAATGAATGACAATCAGGAAATATTTTCATCCTGTTGGTAAATATTTTTGCACGGTACACTAAACACTCAGAACTTGACAAAATTGTTGGGGCTGGTGTTGGAGGATTACATTAGCTTCAAGGGTAGACAGTTATCCTCCTCAACCCAGATAAGGCCTTTCTTCAAAGTGATAAGCTAATTGATTTGCCACTTGTCAGATTCCCCAATATTGCAGAAGAAGAAACTCACCTTATACCATGCAAGTGCTTATAATGGCATTAGGGGAGCATGGTGCTTCTATGACAGACTCATAATTGTTTATGATGAGTTTTAAAACAAAATGTTTTCTATTTGTTGCTATGTGTGAACAAGTTTTGCTTTACAAATAACCATTTACTGTATGATAAAGGTTTCCCGGAGCACTATGGGTTCGATTAATAGGTAATAGTGCGACAGCCTGCCTGGTTTGCCCAATGGAACTACAGACTAAGCTTTCTAAAGAGAGAGGAGTCAGACCTTTCTCTGAAAAGCGTGTGAAAATTAGACTGCTAGCTTAAAAGATGCAAAGCTCTAGGTTTCTAATGGGGAAAAAAACCAAACAGGACCTTTGTACGCACGGCAAAAAAAGCTTTTTGGTGCTCATTAAGGGACACAAGATCAGATATAAATCAGAGACCATTGGATCATACTAGTGCCTTTAGGCCCTCTTCACACGGGCTGGGGTAGTTTTTCTCAGCAGGGGATCTGTGAGTTGATGCTTTGCTGAGCAGAGCAACCGGATGACAGGTCCATGTTTGCTCCGCTTATGTAGCGGAGACACAGACACAGCCCACTATGGACAGTTGGATCTAAATGGATCAGCTGGTAATTTACACCCGACTGCCCTCAGATTCAGCCAGATGGAGGGGGACAGATCTCCTTCCTTTTGTTTTTGCCAGATCGGTCTTAGGCCTCGTACACACGGCCGAGATTCTAGTCGAAAAAAACATGTCGTTTTTTTCGACGAGATTCTTGGACAAGAAACTTGTCCCGGCCGAGTGTACAGACGCTCGATTCAAAGAACCCGCGGTTCTTTGAATGGAGCGTACGCGGTGACGTCATTGACTACGACGAGCATGCGCTCGTCACATTCGATGCCGTCGCCGCCATCTTGGTATACCCTACGTATGCCTAGGAAGCTACCGCGCATGCGTCGAATTCATTTCGAACATGCGCGGGCTTCCGGGAGGACAGGCAAGTGTACACACACTCACTTTTGTCGAGAAACATGCCGACGAGAAAATAGAGAGCAGGATCTCTATTTTCTCGTCGAGATACTTGTCGCTTTTCTTGACGAGAAACCATATACACGAACGAATTTCTCTGCAAAAAATCTCTGCCAGCAAGTGTCTTGCTGGTTTTTGCCGAGAAACTCGTTCGTGTGTACGAGGCATCAGAGGTAGCTAGGTGCAAATGGATACAAGTCTGTTTAAATCCGATTGCCCATAGAGGAGAATGGAGGGTCCCATCAGGTCCACCTGAAAAATGGACAGGTGGACCGGATCAGACGGCCCATGTAAAAGGGGCCTAAAAAGGTGGAACTGGACACTGGCAAACAAAAAGGTCATTAGCCAATCAAGTATCCCTTCCCCTACCACCATGCTTTAGTTCTGAAGAAAGCAACAGAAGATTTGATCACACAGGGGTGAGACCTTCGACCCTAATGAACTCCAACAAAAAGATTTGATGGCACATCCTGTTTTTTCTCTTGCTCACTAAAAAGGGACAAAAGATAAAATATATAAATCAGAGACAATTGGAATATCCAAAAGCAATCCAACCGAGGGGTGAGTAAGCCACAGAGAAATCCAAGCACCATGAAATTTAAACTAAACATAGGCTAAAAGAACCAAGCCTAATTACAAAGTTAGATGAAAGGCCCACCAAAGCAGGGAGCCTAACACTAAAAGGCAGAGCACCAAAAAACAGAAACCTGAAGCAATGGATTAGGTCAGCAATAACTAAGGGTCCTTTCACACGGGGCGGATCCGTGCAGATCCGCCCCGTGAAGCTCCGCTTGCTCAGCGGGGATCGCTCCGTTGATCCCCGCTGAGCCGACGGATGACTGGGCGGTCCCCGCACACTGTGCAGGGACCGCCCTGTCAGAGCGCCGCTCTCCCCTATGGGGAAATCAGATGACGACGGACCGTAGAGTCCGTTGTCATCCGATCCGCTGACGGAAGGAAAAATAGGGTTTTCCTCCGTCACACTTTGGCGAAACGGATGTCAGCGGACATGTCTCCGCTGACATCCGTGCTTCCATAGGGCTACATGGAGGATCCGTTTCAGGTCCGCCTAAAAAACTGACAGGCGGACCTGAACGGACCTCCGTGTGAAAGAGCCCTAAGAATCGTGGGCCTCAAACAATAAAAGGACTAAATAACAGTCCACCAAAAGTTAAGTGGAGCAGTAAAACACCTGAAGGCAATAGAAATAGTTAAAGTAGCGTCGTCAATAGAGGAAAGAAGAAAAAAAATTGCTAAAAGTAAAAAGGTCTAGTAAAACAGGGTAAAGTTTTCTCCAAAGAGAAAAGACATCCATCTTCTTAAGCCAGGTACACCAAGTTTTTTTTTTTTTCATTCAATCCAGTGGGCTTTAAGAAAAAAAATCTGAGTGGTCGCTGTACTAACTATGCAAGTTTCGTGTAGTGATCTTGCCGCTGTGTTATTGTGATCTGGCAGGGGGACTGCACCCCTTTTCCACGCCCCCTCCCCAGAACACACTTATCAGTGCTCACAGCCATTGGCTGCCGATTTCCCAGCATGTCTCTTGGGCCGCTTTGTCAGATAGGTTGCTGTACACACAGTTCGAATATCAGCGATATTCAAATCATGTGTACCCAGTATTGGGATACTAGCAAAAAACTGAAGCATCGTGGGAATAGGAGGGGTTATATCTGATTGGCTAACATGTTTGTTTGCCAGTGTCATCCAAAAGGCAGCAGTATAAGCCAATTGTGTCATATTAACATCTGACCCAGTGGCGCTTCATGAATAAGGGGAAAAATAATAATAATAATTATATATATATATATATATATATACACACACATATACATACATACATACATTTTTTTCTTTTATAAGAAAGAAAACAAAATAACCTCAGGACCTCTAGTGCTGGCTGCAGAAAAAGCTCAGAGGTGGGAGGCAGAGCACCTCTACTGTAGGCTGCTATTGAAACATGTGCATGTAAAAGGGAGCTCACTGCCCAGCCTCGGAGGGATGTAAACTCCAGTAGTTTGTTCCAGGAGGTGTATGGGGAGGTAAGCTGGTGGGATGTTATGGATGGTCAAGAGGGTGAAAAGCTGATAAGAGGCAAGGTGGCAGAGAGGCAAGGAAGGGGGTGAAGTGTGCAGGAGGGTGGTAGGCACTGGTGCTGACTACTAACATCAATTGCTGTCTCTATGCATGCCAGTGGCCGCTGCAGTGATTTAGCATTGAATTGGGGCTCATTCAGACAATGTACCTTCCTACTATCTGCCATCAAAGACTCCTCTCGAACATATTACCTGTTGTCATACCCTCTGCACTCTCCTCCTGCATATACTACTCATTCATACTCACTACCCCAATTTCATAAACGTAATGCCATTCCTGCACACTCTGTCATTCACACCGCACTTCTTCCTGCACAAATTGTCATATGCACTGCACTCACTGCCACTTCAATGAATGCCTATCTGCAAAAAGGTGGTGCATGGTTGTGTTCCTGCACCTATTATGGAGGAAAAAAATCACTAGATCTTTCCTTCAGACATAATTTCCTTCTACCGGTTTTAGAAATACTTCCAAGTTGCTCAGTTAAAAATATAGAAAAAAGTAATGTCTGAATTAAACCATCATTATTCACATTCTATTGTGTGAACACCCTAAAATACTTTAGTAAAGGTGCCCCAATGTGTCTGTATTGCAGACATCAGTCCGATTCGGTCATTAAAAGCTGCTAGATAGAATCCGATTGGTTGCATCATACAAGATGCATTAGCTTCCTCCTCTTGTACAAGTACAGCCAATACTGATAACAAAAGGTCTGGTCTATCTTCTACTTCTCTCAGGGAACTTTTTCCAGAACGTAATACCACGGGCTATCTTGGAATTTTTACAAGCACACATTTACTGGGCAGTGAACTATGGAAAAATCTATCAATCCAACAGCTGCCACAGGAATACATAATGTTAATGATGAAAGCAGACAGTACACCAGGGCATTTAGTCACTCATGCTGCCTTCCTTATAAAATGAACTCTACGGGATCATGACTGAGTTTCCACCCTGTGATGAGAACTTCTCCTGGTTCACCATGATGACATCACCCCAGACTCTGTCACTGGGTTACCTCATGGGGCTGAGCCACAATGGTGGCCAGAGTTTCTGCCGTAAACCACAAGAAGTCACTGGGGTCTTTCAACTATTCAAGTAGAATTCCAGACATATAGACACATCTTTAATAGAACCATAAATCGCTACAAATTGTTCCGCAGCTTGTTTGAGAGCTACACTGTGTACTACTATTCCCTGTACTGTACCACTAGTGGTCATATGTACTTTTAGTAAAAAGTCACAGCTAAATACTTAGGCCTTATTCACACCATGTGATACTGCCATATAGATGTACAATTGCAATGCAAGGTTTTTCCCCCCAAACCCACACCTACAGTGCACTGAAACACACACACACACACACACACACACACACACATGCAGTGTATGCAACCCCCAATCGTTACCTTCCAACGCTTTTTTGTCCCCCTCAGAACACACCCTGTGCACAGTAGTAGGGCTGTACGTCGGAGGCTCCTGTCATTCTGAGGTGTGGTGCTGTGCCTGGCTAGAACAAGCGCAGTAGGGGCTCAGGGACACTGTGCTGGACCCCAATTTGTAAGAGTCTGCTGGGCACAGTGCCAGATCTCAAAAGGACAGGAGCCAGACGGACCTAGCGGCTCCTGCTGCACATGTGCCAGCCGGCAAAGCACTGAAAAGCAGTGGCACCTACTGTGCATGCACCAACTACCCCTATTGTGCCTGTGTCCCACATGCAAGGCCCCAGGAGGCGGGAGCACACAAGTTGAAGTGACACAAGCCATTCTGTCATTTACCTACATGTGTTTTTAATGATGGTAAAAGCAAACTGCTAGTTCCTTGAAAACTATGAGTGTTCTTATGACAGACGTCTCAGTGATAAAATGCACATCACCAGTGTCCCAATCTGTCTGCTGTAAAACATGGTGACAGCACAGGAGACATATCTCTTGCTGCCTGCATATCTGCCATCACTCCCTCTCCCAGGTCCAATTTAAATGGTCTTCAGCTAGCCTAGCTATGCCACAGTGTGACTGGAGGCCTCCTTTTCCTGCACACCACCCAACCCTTAGTCTATCATCACACTTGAAATCTCTGCATAGCCCCCAGCATGCATCCCATGAGTGCCCCACGGGTCTATTATTTAGCCCCCTTGGAAGGGACTGTGCTCTCTACCCAGATCATGTTTCTTTTTGGACGGCTGACTGGGGTAACCATGACATGAATATAAAATTTCAGCTTTTGGAGAAATGTGTTTAACCTTTCTAAACTAACCAGATGATGGGCTTATGAGGGGATACAGAGACACTACATAATGTTTCCACCAGTCACCGAAATGACTGCATTACCTGAGTCGAGTTCCAGATTAGTTAAATGTGTCTACCATTCACTTCAAGTTACCAATGGAGACTTGAGAGGTGATAAGGGTTGGGCCAAAAAAATATATTTACATATAAATTCAGCCTACATCTCTGGATCTACTGAATGTTTAAATATGCAGTTTTCAATGAAGGTATCTTATTAATCATATGCCCATTTTAAATTGACCAGGCTTCTAACCGGTTTAAAAGACAAACGTGTGGCGCCAAGTGATTAAGTGAATAACGTATGAACCTGATAAGGTAAAATAGGCAGTGCAAAATTGAATGTGAACAAAACCAAAACAGAAAAAGTCCAAAGTGAATAATAAACATCTATGGAAAGTCCATTAGAGTTCACAATAAAGTGAAAAGGTCTTTCTTGGATAATCCGGAATGAATCTTGAAAATACAGTCAAACTGGTAAAGTGTTCACGCTTACCAGATTCGATGGACACACGTACCGTATAGCACGGGGGTCAAACAGGCACTCTTGAGGGAATGACCTCAAACAGGAACTCCCACAACTGGGAAAAACTGTAAAAAGGATTCCACCCAATGTTGAATGAAGACTGTCAGGTATCCACGATGGACTCCAAAACATGCGATGAATCACATCAAAAATGGTGTGCATGAAAAACAAACGATTCCCACATAGTGTGATACAGTTTGAGGTTTAATGGTAAAAAAGGGGGTTTGCACTTACAGCAATTCCGATAAAACAAGCTTGTAAATAAAATGGAGTATAAGCAACGACTCCAAGAGAATCAACTGACGCGTTTCGTCCTATTGGACATCCGGACACCAGATGTCCAACAGGACAAAACGCGTCAGCTGATAGTGGAATCGTTGCTTATACTCCATTTTATTTACAAGCTTGTTTACCATTTTGACTGTATTTTCAAGATTCATTCCAGATTATCTAAGCAAAAACTTTTCACTTTATTCTGAACTCTAATGGACTTTCCATTGATGTTTATTATTCACTTTAGTTTTGTTCAAATTCAATGTTGCACTGCATATTTTACCTGATCAGGTTCATACATTCACCTGCTCACTTAGCACCACACTTTTGTCTTATTTCCATTTTGCACTGTATGTCTAGTGACGTGTTGGCTGCTTATTTTGTTCTCTATGCGCAATTTTTATTCATTTTTTTTCTAACCGATTTACTTTAAGCAAAGACAGATCTTACAGATGAAACCGTTTATAATTCACAAATGTGGTAACTTGGGACCCAACTGATATGTTGAGACAGTGATTTTCCAAATACAGTCACTGTGCAAGGCAAGATTATATGTGTTCTGTGATCACACGGTACCCTTGGTGTGAGGACTTTGTTTTACTGACCTTTGAAGAAATGGATGGAGAAGCCTGCCTTGTTGATGGATCCATCAGATACAAACTTAACCCAAAGCTGATTGCTGGAGCTCTTCAGGTCATCTGGCTTGTCATAGCCGCAGAATCGGCCAATTAGAGGGCTGAATTCAGTATTACCATCCCGAATCTCGAGATAATCATATGCGCAGCTGTCGTGGCGCTCAATCTGAAGAATAAAGGAGTTTTTAGCACTACTGTTCACTGTGATTTTCATTTCCCAATCCATAAAAATTTTGCCATTTTGATGAAATGCATTGGAGTCAATTGGAAAGAAAATATAAAAATGGTTGTAAACACTCATGGGGTTTTTCACCTTAATGCATTTAAAAAGGTGAAAAACCTTCTGTAGTGCTGCAGCCCCCCCCCCCCCCCATTTTACTTACCTGAAAGCTATTATCTTCCGTCCGGGAACAAGCACACCAGCTTTAGCTGGTGTCTTGTGTCCCGATTCGATAGATTGATAGCAGCGCAGCCATTGGCTCCCGCTGCTGTCAATCAAATCCAACCACGCAGTGCTGGGGGGCAGGGGAGTCCTACATTCTACGTGAATGGACACAGATGCAGGACTCGGGAGCACACCCGCACAGATGTTCACCTTAGGAGAGCCGTTTCCAACATCGATACTCGATGCACTGAGGAGCCACCAGCGCTGCAAAACGAACTGCACAGTGGAGGCAAGTATGACATGTTTGTTATTTAAAAAAACAAAAAAAAACATTAGGGTTTACAACCCCTTTAAGGTGGCTTTTAATGGTTAACAATTAAATAGAAAAAAAAAAAATAGGGAAATTGGAGTTTCAACTTCCGTGACCTGTCACCAGTGGCAAAAATAAATTTAGTTGAAACTTTGTATATCCCCACTTAAGAACAAAAAAAAAGTAGTTGGGAAAAAGGGTGAACAGATTAATGTAGAAATCAGAAATCCCTTGAAGGAATCTACATTTGCATACTTCCACTGACATCAACAGACATGGCTTAAAGAGGAAGTAAACCCTCTCTAATAAATGTAATAAAAAAAACACCCTGCAAGGCAAAGGCATAATGAGTTAGTATGCATAGCATACTAGCTCATTATGTAGTACTTACCTGAAATCGAAGCCCCCGCAGCGGTCCTGGGTGACCTCCTCCGTCGCTGCCATGATACCCGGCGTGACTTCCGGGTATCGCTACTCCGGCACTGTGACTGACGTCACGCCCGCGCATGCGCACGGGTGCCGCCACTAACGGCATGATCACCGTTAGAAGCGGCACGCTCAGTGCACCTGCGCCCGATGTCTACGGCGCATGCGTCGTAGACATCGGTGCCGGTATTTTCTGCAAATATCTCCTAAACCTTTTAGGTTTGGGAGATATTTGTTGCACCTACAGGTAAGCCTTAATCTAGGCTTACCTGTAGGTTAAAGTGGTTGTAATGGGTTTACAACCACTTTAAACGCAACAAGCTGTCAATATTATTAGGTACATTTGGCTGTTGAGACAAAAAAGTTAGAAAGACAATATGAGAAAAAAACGCAAGTGAAAACGAAACCGTATGAGAAAGGACGCAAAACAGATTAGGTAAAGAGCACAAGAGAGAGTAAAAACAAAAACCAAAAATAAATGAGAAAGCGAAAGGGGGGGGGGGGGGGCTGGGGAGAGAGGAGGGAAAAGAATGGGCAAACAGATCAAGAAAATGATACAGGACTATTCCACTCCAGTGCATACTCCATTTGTCTCGGACCTCAAAAGACTGGAAAGTAACTCCGATATTGAAACCTTCAGACACTCGCAACTTCCACACACAGGACTTGTTTGGTCTGTAATCATCTGGATAATTTGGAGATTGTATGTGACCATTATCCTTCTTCATCTCTCCTCCACACAGAGCTGCAAGAAGAAGAAAAAAAAATAAAAAAAATAAATAAATAAAAAAAGACAGAAAGTATCATGGCTCCATTTAAAACTACGATCTATTCAAGACTACTCTATCCCAGAGCATGACACCCTTGCCATGATATTTCATTGCAGACGGAACAGAATTGTCAGCATGTTAAAGTAGAAAGATTTACCAGTCCACTGGCAGGATCAACATGTAAAAATTATTAAAGAAAGGACTCAAAGAAACAAAAACTCTTGTGTTAATACTACTGACAAAATGCATCATATGGGCTCATTCACACAGCCCCAAGCAGTATGAACAGCCTTGTTTACTTTTTGCATTATCGCTGATCTGCGTGCAGGCATCCATATAAAGTGAATGAACATGCATTGGCTGTAATGGCTCATTTGCACAGCCGAATTTGACACTAGTATACAGGGATGGGTGCATGGACACTGATACAGAGCCTGTGAAGCAGGATGATAATCAGTTTTTGGGACAGTAGAGCTGAACAGTCTGGCAGGGGCCCAGTGTGACTGCTAGAAACCATAGCAGGTCAGCCTACCACATCCACTTTGGACAATCTGCAGCAATAAGGGTTACTCAATGCCCTCTATCTTGATCCAACAGAGAAGTGGGGGCTTTGGGGTAGGCATAGAGCAGGGCGTACTGATCCCATAGCGTCACCATATCAGCTAAAGGATCTGTGCACCTAGATACAAACCTATCCAGTGTCTGTTGAACCTTGAGGACACAAGGTCTATATCTAGCATACTCCACCTTGGACACAAGTCTGGGAACACTGCCGGGTGTGTAAACCCCTTTCCTGTGTCGAGACTATGTTGACTGAGGAAATCCACCTGTGTATTGTCCACGCATGGAATGTACATGGTTGACAAGGCTAGAACATGAAGTTAAGCCCAAGACAGGAACTGATCTACCTCTTGCCACAGCAAGACATCTGGTTCCTTCATGACAGTTGATTTGCGCTGTCCCTTCAACAAGTCAGTCCAGTGCTGAAGGAATATCCGCAAGCTCCAAGAAATTTATTGGGAGTAGAGATTCTCTACAACAAGTTGCCCGCACCGACTGGGTGCGCAGAACTCCTCTCCAGCCCAACAGACGGGCATTAGCTGTGAGAATCCTTCAAAAAACAAGAAAGCACTTCCTCCAGTTCTAGAGCTAGATTCCTAGGAGGTATCAAGTCTGAAAAAGCCTGGTCATTGGTATCAACGGGTCCCACAGTGACAGAACTTTGCATTGCAGAAATCTGGAAAGAATGAGGGCAAAGGGAACAATCTCAACGTAGGATAAAATCGGCTCCAAAAATCTCATGCTGATTAAAGATTAGGGAGAGTTGAAAGGCTTCTGAATCAAAGAGTCCACACCGGAGGCTGGATGTCTGAAGCATCTCCCGGGGAAGGAACACAGACCAAGGCATGTCCAGGACCAGACCTACTCTACATGCTCCAATCAATATATTGGTTTTAGCAATGGTTTCTGAAATGTCAGGATCCACCCTAAACCACTGTAAGGTCTGAACAGTCAGAGAAACATGGTCTGCCATAGCCCACACTGACTGTTCTCTCAACAGGTGGTTGTTTAAGTATCTCACAATGAGGATGCCACGGGGGCAACAGGGCCAAAACCTAGGTGAACATCCAAGGTGATATGACAGGTTAATTGATAGAACCATTGCAATTCGAATTTGTGGACCTATAGCAAACTTCAGAAAGTACAGATGTGCTAGAAAGAGCTGGGCACACAAAGTAAGCATCTTTCAAGTCCACAGAAGCATGAAAGTGTCCCTGATTAAGAGGGGCAATGGCACATCTTGCGGATTCTATCTGGAATTCATGGACCAAATGTCGACATGCACCCCTTTGGGTTTTGTAATAGTTAGCAGGCTAAAATAACTCTTGGCATTTGCAAAAGGGGCCAGAGCTAAGACACCTTAGTCCACAAGGCCCAAGAGAGCAGGGCAGAGGGCAGGAAATGAAACATGGAGTTTGTAAGCCTCTCTTGACAGACAGGGAGACAATTTTGCAGTCTACTCCTTAAATTGGCCAAATACATACAGATTCCTCCACCTACGCTATAGAGTGCAGATAGACGAATCTCCCATTGCAGCTATTGTATTACGACAGTCAGACCTACAGGTTGTCAAAATGTCTCAACAGTGGCTGCAAATAGTGGATGTAGCTGCTGGTCAGCAAAAAAAAAATTTCCTGCCTCCTTCGATATTTAAACTGGATGTAAGGCAGGACCCTCATGTTAGCACAGAGTTCTGATAAGTTACATAGTTAGTCAGGTTGAAAAAAGACAAGTCCATCCAGTTCAACCATAAAAAATAAAAATAAAAAAAATAAATCATACAATCCCATATACCCAATCTATACCCACAGTTGATCCAGAGGAAGGCAAAAAAAAACAGCAGAGTATTATCCAATTTGCTACATCAGGAAAAAAAATTCCTTCCTGATCCCCCGAGAGGCAATCGGATTTTCCCTGGATCAACTTTACCTATAAATGTTAGTACTCAGTTATATTATGTACATTTAGGAAAGTATCCAAGCCTTTCTTAAAGCAATCTACTGAGCTGGCCAGAACCACCTCTGGAGGGAGTCTATTCCACATTTTACAGCTCTTACTGTGAAGAAACCTTTCCGTATTTGGAGATGAAATCTCTTTTCCTCTAGACGTAAAGAGTGCCCCCCCGTCCTTTGTGTTGACCGCAAAGTGAATAACTCAACACCAAGTTCACTATATGGACCCCTTATATATATTTGTACATGTTGATCATATCCCCCCTTAATCTCCTCTTCTCAAGAGTGAATAAATTCAGTTCCTCTAATCTTTCCTCATAGCTGAGCTCCTCCATGCCTCTTATCAGTTTGGTTGCCCTTCTCTGCACTTTCTCCAGTTCCCCAATATCCTTTTTGAGAACTGGTGCTCAAAACTGAACTGCATATTCCAGATGAGGTCTTACTAATGATTTGTACAGGGGGAAAATTATATATCCATCTCTCTCTCTGGAGTCCATATCTCTCCTAATACAAGAAAGGACTTTGCTCGCTTTGGAAACCGCAGCTTGGCATTGCATGCCATTATTGAGCTTATGAGCTACCAAAACTCCCAGATTCTTCTCCACTATTGATCCCCCCCCAGTTGTACCCCCCCTAGTATGTATGATGCATGCCTATTCTTAGCCCCCAAGTGCATAATTTTACATTTATCAACATTAACCACTTAACGACCGCCCACCGCCGATTTACGTCGGCAGAATGGCACGGACAGGCAGAATCACGTAGATCTACGTGATCGCCTTTGTGCAGTTGGGGGGTCCATCCGGACCCCCCTTCACTGCAGTGAGCGGCCGTTAAGTGTTCGGGAGCGATCAGGCATGAGGGGGCGGCCGCTCGATTCCGCCCCCCCCCTCGCGATCGCTCCCGGCCAATGAAATTGCTTCCTCCGCCATGTGATGTAAACACAGGCTGGAGGAAGTGATGTCATCTCCCTCGCCGCGGTCTTTTCGTTCCCGGCGCCGAGGAGTGAAGACAGAGGTTAGTGCTCCAACAGTCCACTGACACGTAGGTACACATAGGCACACAAATCACCCCCCAGGTCACCCCAAAGCCCCCAATCACAGTGTCACTGATTGCAGTGATCATTTATTTTACTGATCACTGCATTTAGTGTCATCTGTGATTGTAAAAAGTTGCAAGGCAGTTAGGATTAGGCCCCTTTAGGTCCAGGGTAGCCCCCTAACCCCCCCTAATAAAGGTTTAACCCCTTGATCACCCCCCAGGTAACCCTTTCACCCCCTAACTTCAGCGTCACTAAGCGATTGTTTTTCCGATCGCTGTATTCGTGTCGCTGGTGTTTTAGATAGGCAGTTATTTTTTTTTTAGGTTCGCCGCAGGTTTTTATTGGTGTCAGGTACCCCCATATTTAACCTAATAAAGGTTTTAACCCCCTGATTGCCCCTAGTTAACCCTTTCACCAGTGATCACCATATAAAGGTTACGGGTGACGCTGGTTGATTAGTTTGCTTTTTATAGCATCAGGGCACCCGCCGTATATAACCCAATAAAGGTTTAACCCCCTGATCGCCCGGCGGGTGAGATCAATTAGGTTTTAGCGCCAGAGAGGGTCTGCGTCGCCCCAGGCAGTGTTAGGTTAGTGCCAGTAACGCTAACACCCACGCGCAAAGCATACACCCCCCTTAGTGGTATAGTATCTGATCAGATCTATACTAGCATCCCCAGCGGTTTAGGGTTCCCAAAAACGCAGCGTTAGCGGGATCAGCCCAGATACCTGCTAGTACCTGCGTTTAGCCCCTCCGCCCAGCCCAGCCCAGCCCACCCAAGTGCAGTATCGATCGATCACTGTCACTTACCAAACACAACACACATAACTGCAGCGTTCGCAGAGACAGGCCTGATCCCTGCGATCGCTAACAGTTTTTTTGTAGCGTTTGATATATTTGCTGACGACAGTCAGGTGCTTTTTTTCCTGTGAATCTTACTAGTGTACCCCTAAATTTAGAGCCCAAAATGGCAAGTCGAAGGTACACTAGTAAAGAGGCCTACGAGATTCTGAGCATGACAGATAGTGAAGAGGAGGTCACGTATCTGTCAGATTCAGGCTCAGAATATCTTCCCGTAGAAGACAGTGACGTCAGCGGCCCCACGTCAGATAGCTCTGACGACGAAGTTGAGGTCCCTGCTAAGGTCAGGCGTACCCGATCCCGATCTTCTGAGGTTGTTGAGGAGCAAGAACCGCAGGTCTCTCGTATCATGGAGCAGAGTAGTACTAGCGCCGCTATTCCTTCTGGTGAACTGGCAAGCACCAGCGGCCTAGTACAGCCTGGACGTACATCCAGCACTGCAGTAACACTTGGTGACGTGGCGAGTCCCATAAGTGCAGTTCAAGCTGGCGAGGTGGCAAGAACAAGTAGTGTCCCGCTGCCACCAAGAAGACAAAGGCAGGCCCGTCGTGCCCATACTGCCCTTCCTGCAGAATTCGCCTATCCTGATTGGGTCCCCACCACTTCTGCAGAACCCGTACTTCCCCCATTCACTGCCCAACCCGGTATTCAGGTGGAAACAGCTGATTTTATGCCAATCGATTTTTATTCGCTGTTTTTCACGGAAGATCTCTATAGATCTATTGTGGACCAGAGTAATTTGTATGCTGGTCAATTTATCGCCACTAACCCCCAGTTGCCTAAAATTGCCAGAAATTGGAAACCAATTACGGTTTCCGAATTTAAGACCTTTCTGGGCCTTTCCCTCAACATGGGCACACATAAATTTCCGTCATTGCGTGCTTATTGGTCAACGCACCCAATTGACCACATGCCCGTGTTCTCTGCCTCCATGTCCAGGGCACGATACGAGCAGATTTTGCGGTTCATGCACTTCAACGACAATGAACTTTGTCGTCCACGTGGGGACCCTGAATACGACCGGCTCTATAAAATTCGGCCCCTCATAAACCACTTCAACGAACGTTTTGCAGCCTTGTTTACTCCCGATCAAGTTGTCTGCGTTGATGAGTCCCTGATTAAATTTTCTGGCCGCTTGTCTTTCAAGCAGTACCTTCCCAGCAAGCGTGCCAGATACGGGGTCAAGCTCTACAAGTTCTGTGACAGGGCAACAGGCTATGTAGTGAACTTTACGGTTTATGAGGGAAAAGACAGTCAGATTGAGTCGGTCAACTGCCCGGATTACATAGGGAGCGCTGGCAAGATAGTGTGGAACTTGGTGTCACCCTTATTTGGAAAGGGGTACCACTTGTATGTGGACAATTATTACACGAGCGTGCCACTGTTTAGTCACTTGTTTGATCATAAGATTGGAGCATGTGGCACCGTGCGACCTAATCGCCGGGGCTTTCCCCAGCGGCTTGTAGATGCCCGTCTTAGGCTGGGGGAGAGAGCCTGCTTGAAGTGTAATAACTTGCTCGCTATGAAGTGGAGGGACAATAAGAATGTTTTCCTTCTTACCTCCCTTCATGCAGACACGACAGTCCAAATTCGTACAGCGACTGGTGTTGTGGAGAAACCCCTCTGTGTCCACGAATATAACCAAAATATGGGAGGGGTGGACCTCAACGACCAGTTGATGGCGCCGTATCTAATTGACCGTAAGGCGAGACGCTGGTACAAAAAAGTGTCTCTATCATTATTCCAATTGGCTTTGCTGAACGCTCATGTGCTATACAGAGCTTCAGGCGGGACGTTATCTCTTCTAAAATTCCAGAATGAGATAGTCACAGAACTCCTGTATCCAGGCGGTTCTGCACCTCACCATCCCCAACCAAATGCAGTAAGCCGGCTGCATGAGAGGCATTATTCGTATGTCCTCCCGAGTACCCCTACCCAAAGCCACCCCCAAAAAAGATGTCGTGTCTGTAGCAAGCGCGGATTTAGGCGTGACACCCGTAGTTTTTGTCCACTCTGTCCTGACAAGCCTGGTCTTTGCCAAGGTGAATGTTTTGAACGCTACCACTCAAAAGTGAAGTTTTAGCGTAGGGTACAGCATTTCACAGACTAGGACACACTTACACAGGGTCTCCCAAGATGCCATTACATTTTGAGAGACCCGAACCATTACAGTTGTAAAGTTACAAAAAAAAGTGTAAAAAAGAAAAAAAAAACGTAAAAAACAAAACACAAAAAAATATAAAATAAAAAAACCAAAAATAGTTGTCGTTTTATTGTTCTCTCTCTCTCTATTTTCTCTCTATTGTTCTGCTCTTTTTTTACTGTATTCTATTCTGCAATGTTTTATCATGCTTGCTTTTCAGGTATGTAATTTTTTGTTTTCAGGTGCGCCATTCAACTGCAGCGCGGAATTATTTATCTTGACAGCAACAGCGTTTGCTCCCACGATACATAAAGCCGTGACTCCAACGCTGTAGGAGGTGATTTCACCACCACAGTTAAAAAAAAGAGCATATATGCCGAAGCATGGGGGCAGCAGGGGCGGAGGAGCGATTTTGCTCCTAATGCCGCGTACATACGGTCGAAATTCCGACCGTGTGTACGCGGCATAACTTTTTTGCGGGAGGATGCCCCCATGCTTCGGCATATATATATTTTAGGCACAGGTTGCGTTAAAACATTTTTTTATTTTTTACTAGGTTTTGTTTTGGTATTTGCTTTGCAGGTATGGCATGGTAAGGTCTTACTGTTGTACTGTAATGTTACTTTGTTTTAATGTTAACCACCATTTGCTTAGCAGGTACGCCATTCAGTTGCAGCGCGGATCTATTTATCTTGACAGCAACAGCGTTTGCTCCCACGATACATAAAGCCGTGACTCCAACGCTGTAGGAGGTGATTTCACCACCACAGTTAAAAAAAAAAGAGCATATATGCCGAAGCATGGGGGCAGCAGGGGCGGAGGAGCGATTTTGCTCCTAATGCCGCGTACATACGGTCGAAATTCCGACCGTGTGTACGCGGCATAACTTTTTTGCGGGAGGATGCCCCCATGCTTCGGCATATATATATTTTAGGCACAGGTTGCGTTAAAACATTTTTTTATTTTTTACTAGGTTTTGTTTTGGTATTTGCTTTGCAGGTATGGCATGGTAAGGTCCTACTGTTGTACTGTAATGTTACTTTGTTTTAATGTTAACCACCATTTGCTTAGCAGGTACGCCATTCAGTTGCAGCGCGGATCTATTTATCTTGACAGCAACAGCGTTTGCTCCCACGATACATAAAGCCGTGACTCCAACGCTGTAGGAGGTGATTTCACCACCACAGTTAAAAAAAAGAGCATATATGCCGAAGCATGGGGGCAGCAGGGGCGGAGGAGCGATTTTGCTCCTAATGCCGCGTATATACGGTCGAAATTCCAACGGAGGCTTATCCGTGGAAAAGTCCGACCGTGTGTACGCGGCATAACCTTTTATGCCGCGTACATACGATCGAAATTCCGACGAAGGCTTGACCGTGTGTACGCGGCATAACTTTTTTGCGGGAGGATGCCCCCATGCTTCGGCATATATGCCCATCATTAGAAGTGGGTGGATGAAGGGAGGTATTCTAATGGTGGGCATACCCACCAATCAATCTCTTTTTTTCGTTCAGCCAATAGGCTGTATGAAAAAAAAGATTACAATACATGTCCAACAAGGACCAGCAACGTACTGGTATGTTGCTGGACTTTGAATGTTTATACCAGAATGATGCCTGCGGGTTTAGGTATCATCTTGGTATCATTCTTTTCAGCCAGCAGCCGGCTTTCATGTAAAAGCAATTCTAGCAGATAATTAGCCTCTAGACTGCTTTTACAAGCAGTGGGAGGGAATGTCCCCCCCCCGGATATAAAAAGCGCCATTGGGAAATTGGGAAAGCATTTTATCACACCGATCTTGGTGTGGTCAGATGCTTTGAGGGCAGAGGAAAGATCTAGGGTCTAACCCCCCAATTTTTTTCAAAAAAAGAGTACCTGTCACTACCTATTGCTATCATAGGGGATATTTACATTCCCTGAGATAACGATAAAAATGGTAAAAAAATAAAATATGGAAGGCACAGTTTAAAAATAAAATAAAAAAGCCAAATAAATAATAAAAAAAAAAAAAAAAAGCACCGCTGTCCCCCCCCCTGCTATTGCGCAAAGGCGAACGCAAGCGTCGGTCTAGCGTCATATGTAAACAGCAATTGCATCATGCATGTGAGGTATCACCGCGAAGGTCAGATCGAGGGCAGTCATTTTAGCAGTAGACCTCCTCTGTAAATCTAACGTGGTAACCTGTAAAGGCTTTTAAATGCTTTTAAAAATGAATGTAGTTTTGTCGCCACTGCGCGTTTGTGCGCAATTTTAAAGCATGTCGTGTTTGGTATCCATGTACTCGGCCTATGATCATCTTTTTTATTTCATCAAACATTTGGGCAATATAGTGTTTTTTTAGTGCATTAAAAATAAAAAAAGTGTGTTTTTCCCCCAAAAAATGCGTTTGAAAAATCGCTGCGCAAATACTGTGTGGAAAAAAAAAATGCAACACCCACTATTTTAATCTGTAGGGCCTTTGCTTTAAAAAAATATATAATGTTTGGGGGTTCAACATAATTTTCTTGCAAAAAAAAATTTTCTTTCATGTAAACAAAAAGTGTCAGAAAGGGCTTTGTCTTCAAGTGGTTAGAAGAGTGGATGATGTGTGACATAAGCTTCCTAATGTTGTGCATAAAATGGCAGGACAGTTCAAAACCCCCCCAAATGACCCCATTTTGGAAAGTAGACACCCCAAGCTATTTGCTGAGAGGCATGTTGAGCCCATTGAATATTTTTTTTTTTTGTCCCAAGTGATTGAATAATGACCAAAAAAAAAAAAAAATGTACAAAAAGTTGTCACTAAATGATATATTGCTCACACATGCCATGGGCATATGTGGAATTACACCCCAAAATACATTCTGTTGCTTCTCCTGAGTACGGGGATACCACATGTGTGGGACTTTTTGGGAGCCTAGTCGCGTACGGGACCCCAAAAACCAAGCACCGCCTTCAGGATTTCTATGGGTGTAAATTTTTGATTTCACTCCTCACTGCCTATCACAGTTTCGGAGGCCATGGAATGCCCAGATGGCACAAAACCCCCCCAAATGACCCCATTTTGAAAAGTAGACACCCCAAGCTATTTGCTGAGAGGTATGTTGAGTATTTTGCAGATCTCGCTTTTTGTCACAAAGTTTTGAAAATGTAAAAAAAGAAAAAAAAAAAAAGAAAAAAAAATGTCTTTCTTAATTTTCAAAAACAAATTAGAGCTGTAAAATACTCACCATGCCTCTCAGCAAATAGCTTGGGGTGTCTACTTTCCAAAATGGGGTCATTTGTGGGGGTTTTGTGCTATTTTGGCATTTTATGGCCTTCAAAACTGTGATAGGTAGTGAGGAGTGAAATCAAAAATTTACGCCCTTAGAAATCCTGAAGGCGGTGCTTGGTTTTTGGGTCCCTGTACGCGGCTAGGCTCCCAAAAAGTCCCACACATGTGGTATCCCCGTACTCAGGAAAAGCAGCAGAATGTATTTTGGGGTGCAATTCCACATATAACCATGGCATGTGTGAGCAATATATCATTTAGTGACAACTTTTTGTACATTTTTTTTTTCTTTTTGTCATTATTCAATCATTTGGGACAAAAAAAAAAAATATTCAATGGGGTCAACATGCCTCTCAGCAAATAGCTTGGGGTGTCTACTTTCCAAAATGGGGTCATTTGGGGGGGTTTTGTGCCATCTTGGCATTTTATGGCCTTCGAAACTGTGATAGGTAGTGAGGAGTGAAATCAAAAATTTATGCCCTTAGAAACCTTGAAGGCGGTGCTTGGTTTTTGGGGTCCCGTACGCGGCTAGGCTCCCAAAAAGTCCCACACATGTGGTATCCCCGTACTCAGGAGAAGCAGCAGAATGTATTTTGGGGTGTAATTTCACATATGCCCATGGCATGTGTGAGCAATATATCATTTAGTGACAACTTTGTGCAAAAAAAAAAAAGTTTGTCATATTCCCGCAACTTGTGGCAAAATATAAAATATTCCATGGACTGAACATGCCTCTCAGTAAATAGCTTGGGGTGTCTACTTTCCAAAATGGGGTCATTTGGGGGGGTTTTGTGCTATTTTGGCATTTTATGGCCTTCGAAACTGTGATAGGTAGTGAGGAGTGAAATCAAAAATTTGCGCCCTTAGAAATCCTGAAGGCGGTGCTTGGTTTCCGGGGTCCCGTACGTGGCTAGGCTCCTAAAAAGTCCCACACATGTGGTATCCCCGTACTCAGGAGAAGCAGCAGAATGTATTTTGGGGTGCAATTCCACATATAACCATGGCATGTGTGAGCAATATATCATTTAGTGACAACTTTTTGTAATTTTTTTTTTTTTTTTTTTTTTTGTCATTATTCAATCACTTGGGACGAAAAAAATAAATATTCAATGGGCTCAACATGCCTCTCAGCAATTTCCTTGGGGTGTCTACTTTCCAAAATGGGGTCATTTGGGGGGGTTTTGTACTGCCCTGCCATTTTAGCACCTCAAGAAATGAGATAGGCAGTCATAAATTTAAAGCTGTGTAAATTTCAGAAAATGTACCCTAGTTTGTAAACGCTATAACTTTTGCGCAAACCAATAAATATACGCTTATTGACATTTTTTTTACTAAAGACATGTGGCTGAATACATTTTGGCCTAAATGTATGACTAAAATTGAGTTTATTCGATTTTTCTTATAACAAAAAGTAGAAAATATCATTTTTTTTCAAAATTTTCGGTCTTTTTCTGTTTATATCGCAAAAAATAAAAATCGCAGAGGCAATCAAATACCATTAAAAGAAAGCTCTATTTGTGGGAAGAAAAGGACGCAAATTTCATTTGGGTACAACATTGCATGTCCGCACAATTTACAGTTAAAGCAGCGCAGTGCCGAATCCCAAAAACAGGCTTGGTCCTAATGGCCCGAAATGGTCCGGGGCTTAAGTGGTTAAACCTCATCTGCCACATAGTAGCCCAATTGGACAGTGCATTGAGGTCAGCTTCTAAATTGGAGACATCCTGTAAGGACGTTATTCCACTGCATAGCTTAGTGTCATCTGCAAAGACAGAAATGTTACTTTTGATCCCAGACCCAATATCAATTTATAAAGATATTAAAAAGTAAGGGTCCCAACACTGAACCTTGGGGTACACCAATGATAACCTCAGAGCATTCAGAGTAAGAATCATTAACCATTACTCTCTGAATTCTGTCTTTTAGCCAGTTTTCAATCCATTTACAAACTGATTTTTCCAATCCTGTAGACTTTACCTTACACATTAGCCGTGTGTGGGAAACTGTATCGAACGCTTTTGCAAAATCCAAGTATACCACATCCACCCGCCACGCCTCTGTCCAAGGTTTTACTTACCTCTTTTTTTTTTTTTTAATCAGAGAAAGTGTTTTATTTGGTTTTCCACAGTGCCACATACAGGTTATACAAAGCAATGACAAAGATAGGAGACGACATTCAGCTTTACTTAACTCTTACCCCATAAAAAGAAATCAGGTTTGTCTGACAACTTCTGTCTTTTTATGAATCCATGCTGTCTGTTGCTTAAAATATTTTTTTCCCCCAGCAAGAACTCATCTATGTGGTCTTTTATTAATCTCTCCCGTATCTTCCCAACTATAGAAGTTAAACTAACAGGTCTATAATTACTTGGTAAAGACTTTGTTCCCTTTTTAAATATAGGCACCACGTTTGCCCTGCGCCAATCCAGTGGTACTATTCCTGTCATTAATGAGCCCCTAAAAATTAGATACAATGGCTTTGAAATTAGAGCTCAATTCTTTTAGGATCCGTGGGTGTATGCCATCTATCTGGTCCAGGTGCTTTATCCTGTCTAAATATTGCTGGACCATATCACTTTTGAGCCATTGTGGATTTGGGGCTGTCACTACCACCCCCATTATGGACATGAGCTCCCCCATGCTCCTTTGTTTACACAGAGCTGAAAGTATTTAATAAATTAGCCTTCTCTTTGTCCCCAGTCACCCACTCTAGATTAGGCCTTTCAATCACTTATCGGTAAGGTGCTTAAAACCAGGTACATCCTCCGCCGGAACATTAATCACCTTGTTAAGGTAAGACATGGCCAGATACATACAGGGAACAAACCACCTTTTAATAAAAGTTGTACCAAACAGATACAAGGCTAACAAGTGCTTAGATGGGCGCTTAGTTTGCATAGAAATGGTTGGAAAAATAATAGCAAAAGGTGCTTTAGGGTCCTAAATGACCCAAGGCTGGAAACAGCACGCAGATATAAAACAGGCTAAGCCTCTGGTTTCAAAGTGGTGCTCACTGCATGAGTAAGAGCGGAAACCGTCTTCTTTAACTTGAAGCTCATGTGAGAAGGATTCCAGATCAGACAATCCAATGGCTCAGAAACTGCCAAGGCTGCAGGGAAATCAGATAAAGAACCTGCAGGAGAGGGTGCAATCACGGTCTGCAATCACGGTCTGCAAATACCTTGGTAATTTGTGACAGTCTGCATGACTAGTAAACACCTCAGCCAAGAGGGAAGAGGACCCAACCACATCCAACAGCACCAAAGAGGACACGAAAGACAGTACAGACTAACAGCCGCCTTTTGTTACATTTTTCTCTACACAGGTATTTTCTTTGCATTCAGCCACTGAATGGAATATTAGGGAGCCAAGGAAAAAAGATTATGTTCTGCTGTTGGAAGTGGTGGAGGCTAGAGAACCTGTGGCTTTACTCGGCATAAACACACACAGGTTTACTTCTGTTCACCACTCCCTGACTGAAGCCGAGGAATGCTTTAAAGCTGAACTCCAGCCTTACCTTTAGTCTTGCACAGTTGTACAGGCTCCTATACTGTGCTTGAATTGCTTACTCATATCACTATACACTGAGGTTCTCATAGTATGCATTAGAAGTTGCAGGAAGTCAGACAGGACCTGTCCCATTTCCTGGCTGGAGGACATCCAGTATCATCTAGCTTTTTCCTCCCTAGCACAGCTGTCTTTAGCACACCCATTCCATTCATTGGATTTCACTTTTTTTAATGTACTTCTTCATTGAAGACCAAATTTACATGCGGGCATTAACTAAAATGGTGTGTGCATGCAAATACAATCTGCCTAGAACGCCTTTAAACTGACAACTGCCCATGAAGGCATTTTGATACTTGCATAACTTCTTCCAAATACCTGCCCACTGTTTGCACTGAGACCGAGGGCTCTTGAAAGGAGTATTGAAGCAGTGTGGCTGTGATTTTTTTCAGGAAGCTATGAGGCCTGCAGGCCACACTCAACTGGCCATGGTCTACCTACATTACATTGAGAGTCAGTATAATCTAGTGATGACATCACTGGGTCTAAAATAAGGTATGGAATGTAAGCAGAAAGTTTATTTAAAAATGTCTTTAGCATGTTTATGAATCTGTAAAAATAAGCAGAATTAAGAAAGCTTTGTTAATGCTTACTGTACGTAATTATTTTTAGACCAGTGTTTAAAAACTGAGCCATTTTAAACTTCCCCAACTCCTTATTCCTGGATTGCAGTCAATGGCCACTTTCCCACTTACCTTCATACACAGCATGGAATCCCTTCCCCACATAGTTGCTGCTGCTTCGGAACTCAATCCACAAACGACTATCACTGGATATAATGGGCTCAGGGATCTTTTCTCCACAGTAACGTCCTAAGAAAGGAGCAGCAATTATGAATGTACAGTTCTATTTAAAATGTCTTCAAAATAAAAAACAGCTGCCATTACAGAACAAAAGGAAAGTACCAATGAGAGGAGCTTTCTTCCAATGTCCGTCTCTGACCTCGATGTAGTCATACCAGCAGAGGCGGCTACGGTACACATCCAAAGAAGTAAAGTTCAGCATTATCTACAGAGGGGTTGCAATGAGAGTGCACTTTTATTATGGTACATATGATGACAAGGAAAACTAAACAGATCTTTAGGAAAAAAATATGGGGAGCTGCCTCTGTACAAAGCAAAATTTGTGTTTCAGATTTGGATTGCATTTAGGAAAACTAGCATAAAAGAGCAGACAAAAATTTTTTTTTTTGCCTTAGCTGTATTTTGTTTATTAGAGGCATTTATAGATTGCCAATATATTTAGGCAGAGGTTTACACATATATTCTTCATACACATCAGTCCCTGCCCTCAAGGAATTTACAATCTATGGTCCCCAACACATACACATGCCAGAGCCAATTTAAGCAGGAGCCCATTAACCTACTGGCATGTATTTATAGTGTGGGAGGACACCGGAGTACCAGGAAGAAAACCACTTAGACACAGAGGAGTTAATATTCATGACTGCATGGGATGCAATGGGTCGGCAACACCGCAACAATACCCAAAGAGTGGAGTACCTTTTCCTTAGGATTAGGACAAAAAGATGGCATCAAAATGTCCCGATTCAGGCCTCAACACCTTATTCTGGGGAAGAACCTGGTAGGGTTCCTTACAGGAAAGCACAGTAAAATCCAGGACCTTGCATGCTGAGGTAATGGCAGCTAAAACCTATCACGTAAAGGAGCGACATGGGAATTTCTTTGAGAGTTTTAAAGAAAGAAAACTGCAAAACAGACCAGACCAAGTTAGGGTTCCATTGAGACAAGGTGAACTGCATAGGTGGAATTATCACTGTGACACCATGCACAAAAATACTTTAAGCGATAAGTCTCTGAAATAGAATGGCCAAAGCCGAGATATACCTCTTGATGGTACTCAAAGGCAAAGACCCCTCCACACCACACTGGAGAAAAGCCAAAAACTGCACCTCACACTTTGTGACATAACCCTTCCATGTACGATTATACACCTTCCCTGGAGACCGACTTTCTAGCTTTAAGAAGGGTAGGGATTACAGATTCAGAAACACCCCTATCCCTCAGGACTTGTGTTTCAAACAGCCCTGCCATCAAAGCCAGCAACTGTAAAGCAGGATTGACCGCATGTCTGGCCAATCTGGAAGAATCAACGGCTCATCTGCTAAGATTTACGAGGTCTTCATACCACATTCTTCTTGGCCAAGATGGTGGGATCAGAATCCCTCCACCTTAATCTTGCACAATAGGCAAGGGAGAGGTGGCAGTGAAAAGAAGGCATAGATCAGGGAAAGTCAATCTTAAGAGGTCACTAGGGCATCCACCGCAAATGCTAGAGGATCCCGGGTTTGGGACACAAATCAGCCAAACTTGTTTTTTGAATCTGGACAAAGATTCACATCTGGTGACCCCAAGACAATTCTCTGTAAACACCTCTGGGTGAAGGGTCCATTCTCCCAGCACTTTCATGCAGCCCTGAATCGAGGGACTTTCCTACAACCTCAAGGACTCAATGTGGAATCGAAGAGAAAGGCATTTCTGCTGTGGAAGCAGTAACTTCACCTGTGTTATGCCGAGGACTAAGACTAAATACTCCAGACACTGTGCCAGAATCAGGGCCAACCAAACAATTCAAGGATCTGCCTTGTCTGCTGGACGTTTGATGTCAGTTTCTGAGACTATTGCTCCCTGAGAAGTAGGTCATCCTCGTACTCCACAACAGGAATACCTGGGGTTGTCAACACCACAGAATCAAAGCTAACAGCTTGGTAAATGCTTTGGGACAATGGACAGGCCAAAAGTCAATGACACAAACTGATGGTGGCGATCCCTCACTGTGAATCACAGAAAACACTGCAGAAACCAGAAAATCAGGATGTGAAAGTAGGCATCCTTGACATCCACTGACACCAGAAGTCCCCTTGGTGAAGCAAAGCAATCACCATCCCGGTGAACTCCATTCTGAAATGTTGTACCTTCAGGAACTTGTTGAAATGCTTGAGGTCCACAATAGACCAGTCATCCTCGTTTGGCTTGGGAAGCATGGACAGGTTGGAAAAGAAGCTGCAAGGCCAAACCTCTTTTTGCCACAAAGAAAAACTTTTTCCTGGATCCAAGTCTTTAAAGACTGTGACCTCGCCCACTGGGACAGTCAGGTCTTGTTTGTTTAGGCAAGAACCCAGTTTCTTGCATTCCTCTTCAATGGGGTAGGGGGATGAGCAAAATTGATTTGGTGGTAAAAACACCTTTTGTGGGCAAGTTCATTGGCGTACATCATTTCTTACCACGGAGGGTGCACTAAACAGAATTTGGAAGATTCAGACGACTGCCAGGACCCAAAACCAATGATTTTTGGGGAAGAGGATTCTGGCAGTAGTAACTTAATACTAAATCAGCCAGGAAACCCACTATGGTCTTTTGTGCCCAAATGCAGCCCAGGACACTTGGATATCTCCTGGAAGGGCTGACTCAGGATTCCTTATCCTGAAGAAAAAGGAGGGAGGAGGATGGAGGAGAATGTCCCAGGCATTCAAATCTAGTGAGGACCTGTGAGAGCTGATCACACATATATTGGTTGCAGAATATTCCTCCCTTGACACAAAGGAAGTGTGAGGACTGTACCCCTGAAAAAAGTAAAAATATCAGATAAGCAAGGATTCAGAACCTATTTGACCCTTTGAGAAACCATTGCATGATAGATCAATTCAGCAGCCTCCCACATCAACCTTCACCACAACTCTCTCTCTGCTTAAAGACATGGCTTGCTGAGGGTTAAAAAGGCCTGTGAACCCCTGAGGGAAGTAGCTACCCAGGAGAGGAGTGTCAGCTGTAGGCAGAATAGTGCTGAGCAGACAAAAGCCTGGTGTGGTGCAACGGGATCCTCATGCTGTGATGGCCTGATTTACTGTGCTCAGGACTGCATTGTGCAGAGGCAGTGCTTATAATCAACCAACCAATCAGATACTGTTATAGAAAATAATCAACCAGACCTCATTCAGCTAGATACATACCTTCTCCCCTGGGGTTACAGAAACCCTCCACACACAGTGCACATAAGCAGAATAGCCATTTGGGTAACCTGGAGATGAAAAATTGCCCTGACTGTCCTGTAAAGTATCCCCGCAAGCTGTGGAAATAAGAGTTATGGTGAAAATATAATGTAATTAAGAGGTGACAATTACATGAACAATACCATGAACATATAGAAAAATGACATTCAGCAACGGCTTCAAGCCCATCTTCAGCCACATTTATTTTTCCAGTTTCGAACACAGTATAGAAGATCTAACATTTACCAACAGTTTTAGATCTGTAAGAGACTCAACTGGAGGGGATTTTCAGTCACGACTTGTCCCTGTGAGACCAGGACAATAAAAAAAAAAAAGGGGGGGGGGGCAGCTACCACAGAAAAGCATGTATAATCATGCTTGTGTGCAATAAATATAAAAAGTAATGCATAATAAAATATTCATTCAGGGGGAAGCTCCCCTGAAGACGCCATGAAATACTCAGCATGCTGCTGTTAGCGGTGTTACATGCTTTGATCCGACTTTGTGAGTACCACAAGTTTAATAAACTTGCTCTTTAGAAGATATTTGGCCATAGTTTGTTTGCTGGAGTGATATCAGTGCTGTATCTGTGGTGGCACATTTGAGTTAGGCGTGCTAGGGCCATCCTGTGGAGGTGCAGACCGTTTTTGCTGAGAATTTCTGGATACATATGCTTGGTTAACCGCTTATTATTTGAAAGTTAATCTTTTGGCAATTGCTTTGTATTAGTGGTGGTGACCATTCACAAAGAAGTGCAGTCCAAGATGGAGATCACAGCAGCGGTCAGTCTCATATTTTCTACAGTGGATGGACTCCATTTATGGACACTGATCATTTTTGCACTTTATAAATTCTGATGTGTTTGTCGATTTATGGTTTGATATGCACAGAAGCACTTTATGAATCAATGCACAAAAGGGAATTTATGTTGGATGAATTTTTATTTTATTACGCATTAATTTTTTATATTTATTGCACATAAGCACTATATATATATATATATATATATATCTCTATATCTAGAATTTTTATAGCACTTTAAAAATGTAAAAGGGGCAGTGCACTTTTTTTTGTATGCACATATCTTGTAGTCACAGAGGTTGCTGCAGTCTTATTGATTACTGTGACATCAAGCGTGGGTTTATTATTTTTCTTTTGTAACAGAGAATGACTTACGTTTTTAGTTTTAGGGGATGGAAATGGAGGGTATGGGGGATTGAGGTACAGCTAGGGAGAATCAAGGGTTGTCACTATTCCCAGACCAATTCATGACCATTATGGACCTCTGTAAACATGTGCCTCCAAGTCCTTTAGCAGCTTAGTTGTTATACTATTCCTCATATTAATCTGTTTGTCATCTTTTCTCACTTATGCATCCGATTTTGCTGTGGTCTTGTATTTTATTGCAAAAAACTTGGATGTAGGATTGCTTTTACAAGGCTTGGAAAGCCAGATGGTCCGATAACAACTAAACGGTCCAGTCATTGATGTTGATAATAATCATTAAGTGTTGTCTATTTTACCGGATATGTGCATTTCATAAGTATTCAATTTATTAATGCAAACATTTTGTGTAAAAGTGCAAAGTCATTTAGTTCCATAATAGACTGAAGAGCAGATGATGATACTAATGTCTTATGTCTGTGGCAGCATATTGCTACTTTATATTTATTTTTTTACCTTTCTCTTAACTACTAGCATGTATGAATGGCTGACCAAAGACTAAGAACCCAGGGAATGGTTTCATAAAACAGTACAAAAGATAATGTGAAAACGACAATAAAGCACAGCAACCAATCAGGTTCCATTATGATACGTTCAATAGGTACTATACATGTCAGCAACAGCAGCTTCTGTATTTCTACATATACTTTTCCTTTAACAAATTGCTTTCAAACCCCAAGTAGACATTGTAGCTTTACGTTAGTGATATTTAACAGCTGGCAGAACTTTCAATGCAAAAACTATTGACAGCTTTCAGTTTTGAATGTAAAAAAAATAAACAGTCTGGAAGTTAAACTAGGATCAGAGGTTTTTCCTGCAAAAAGAAAACAGTAGACAAGGTGGCCGACAGTTCCACTGACCGCCTAATTACACATTCCCTGCGGTAGTGCTCTCCCCTCCCCACCCTCCTGCGGTGTCTCTCCACTCATGATGATGTCACAATCATGTGATCACCAGATGTCACACAGATGTTCTGAGGTTATCTGAATATGGGAAGTGAAGACGCTTGGTATAGGTTCTGATGAAATCGCTAACAAATGACAAGGCTAAAAACAAATGAATCACTGTTTTCTTCTAATATGTACAGTGGATATAAAAAGTCTACACACCCCTGTTAAAATGTCAGGTTTCTGTGATGTAAAAGAAAGAAAAAAAAAAAAAAAACGACAAAGAATCTTTTCAGAACTTTTTCCTCCTTTAATATGACCTATAAACTGTATAACTCGATTGAACAACAAACTGAAATCTTTTAGGTGGAGGGAAGTAAAAATTAAAAAAGTTATATGGTTGCATAAGTGTGCACACCCCTTAACCACTTCAGCCCCGGACCATTTTGGCTGGTTAAAGATCAGGCCCCTTTTTGCGATTCGGCACTGCGTCGCTTTAACTGAAAATTTCGCAGTCGTGCGACGTGGCTCCCGAACAAAATTGACGTCCTTTTTTTTCCCCACAAGTAGAGCTTTTTTTTGGTGGTATTTGATCACCTCCGCGGTTTTTATTTTTTGCGCTATAAACAAAAATAGAGCGACAATTTTGAAAAAAATTACATATTTTTTACTTTTTGCTATAATATCTATCCCCCAAAAAAAATATATTATATATATATATATATATAACAAAAAAAAAAAACACCTTTCTTCCTCAGTTTAGGCCGATACGTATTCTTCTACATATTTTTGGTATAAAAATGCACTGATTACTGTGAAAATTACACTGGCAGTGAAGGGGTTAACCTGTAGGGGGCACTGAAGGGGTTAAGTGTGACCTAATGAGTAATTCTAACTGAAGGGGGGTGTGGCTTGGCATGTGACGTCACTGATCGTCATTCCCTATGACAGGGAACAGACGATCAGTGACACTGCCACTAGGAAGAACGGGGAAAGGTTTGTTTACACTTGCCTCTCCCCGTTGTTCAGTTCTGTGACCTGATCGTGGGACACCGGCGGCGATCGGGTCCGTGGGCGCGGTCACGGAGCTTCGGACCGGGTCGCGAGCGCGCCACCGGCGGGGCGCGCGTGACCCACAGACAGTTTCTTAAAGGGGACGTACCTGTACACCCTTGTGCCTGTCTGTGCCATTCTGTCGACGTACATCGTCGTGCGGCAGTGGTTAAACGAATGCTTTGTTGAAGCACCTTTTGATTTTATTCCAGTACTCAGTCTTTTTGGGCATGAGTCTATCAGCATGGCACATCCTGACTTGACAATATTTGGCCACTCTTAGAAAAAAAAAACACCCCAAATTTGTCAGATTGCGAGGGCGTCTCCTGTGCACAGCCTTCCTCACATCACCCCACAGATTTTCAATGGGATTAAGGTCTAGGCTCTGGCTGGGCCATTACAATTTTTTTTTTTTTTCTCAAACAAAGGTCTTTATTGAGCAGAAGTAAAAAACAAAAAAAAAACAAACACATACATAGAGTTCCAGATAACCAACAATATAAATCAGTGTGACGCAACACACCCATATACATCGTATTTGTCATAACACATAGTCCCTTCAACAAATTGTTATCCCTACTATCATAGCATGCACCCACCCCCAAACTACACCCCCCAGCAGTGTATTCTATTAAGCATTCAACATAGCCAATTATAAAAAGCCATATACCCGCCCTGAACAGGCTCAAAATATTCGATCATATACCAAATCCATAGGGGCTAGACCCGGGACACTCAGCCACGGGTCCCATAGTTTATTATATTTAGTACTAGTCCCTCTACGTTGATACACAAGTTTTTCCAACCGAAGTGTAACCCCCATCTGCGTGATCCACTCCTGCACCGTAGGTGGCTCAGTATCTTTCCAGTCTCTCAAGATCATCAAAACGGGCCTGAAATAAGGCCCTGCCAATAGCCTGCTTGGGGATATCCTCCAACTGGAGGCCATCTAGTATCCCCAGCAGGCAGGCTTTAGGATCTAATAGTATCTGAACCTGGAAAGCGCCATTAAGAGTGTCGATGACCCGTGCCCAATACAAGTGGAGCTTCGGGCATTTCCACAAGTGGATAAGATCACCCTGATCCCTGCAGCACCTGGTACAGGACGGATCAGTAGTCACCCCCATACGGGCTAATCTAGCCGGTGTGTAGTGGACCCTCAGAAGGATATAAAGCTGAGATAATCTGTGTGCCACGTTCAGGGAGCACGAGGGCACCGCTTGCAAAGCCTCCTCCCACCGCTCATCCTCAAACACGCCCACATCTTGTTCCCACAGGGAAGACTCAGCAGGTGCGTTAACACCTGCTCTTCATATTGTTTGTATACCTCAGCAGGGAGCCCGTCATCTCCCGGAGCTTTCGAGTTGGGGAACAAGTCACGATCTGCAGCTCACCTAGGGTCAAAGGGGCATCAAGCGCTTCCCTAGCGGTGTCAGACAGGGTAGGTAGGAGGACATGGTCCAAGTATTCGTCTAACGAGTACGTTCGCTTAGATTCATACAGGGAGTAGAAACTCACAAGTTCTGTCAAAATTTGGTCTGGGGAGTTAGTCACCTCACCAGAAGGAACACGTAGCGCTCCAATTGAAGGGGACAGCTGCTTGGAGTGGGCAATAGTCGCTAACATGCGACCTGTGTGCTCTCCCTCCTCATAGAAAGCTGCCTTCTGAAAAAAACGCTTCCTCTCCGCACCTGAGGTCGTGACCCGGTACAGAGCATCCTGCGCCGAAAGCCACGCCTCCCTGTTCGGTTCAGACGGGTCTGTGACAAAAGTATCCTCTAGCTTCTTAGCCAACAGTTCAATTCCCTCCCTCTGAGCATGTGTCTTCCTCTTAATGGCCTGGATTTCTGTAATAAATAGACCCCTCAGGACAGCCTTAAAGGCCTCCCAATCCATGGCTACACTCTGAGGCCACATGGATGCGCCAAAAATCTAAAATGCGGGATTCTATGTGTTCATGGGAAGAAAAGAGATTTAACCAAAAGGCGTTCATCTTCCATGGAGCCTTAGCCACCGCGGAAGGGGGACGCACCTCTAGAGACACAATAAGTGGAGAGTGATCCGACACACTTCTGGGAGCGTACACCATCCCCGAAATGTAGCGTTCAGCAGTATCAGAGCATATACATAGATCAATCCTGGACAAAGATGAATAGCTCTTTGAAAAGCATGAAAATTGCTTCACACCCGGGTTCTTCGCCCTCCAGGGGTCCTTCCACCCCACCTCCTCTATAAATTTCCTTAGGGTAGTTCGATCCGTCCCCCTCCCTAATCCCCCCGGGGGATGTTTGTTTAACAAGGGGTCCGTGAAGCAGTTGAAATCCTCAAAGGCGTACAAAAGGCACCTCCGGGAATCGCACCTGAAACTCCACCAAAGCTCTCAGTACCTGGTTATTGTACGGGGGGGGGGGGTATAAATACAAAAGCAAGAATACATTTAAGGGTGAACAACCTGCACAAAAGAAAAACATATCTACCCTCAGCATCAACCGCAGAGCTGAGCTCCTCAAAATCTATGGAGCTATGTATCAAAACACTCACACCCCTAGAGTAGGAAGTGTGAGTGGAGTGATACGCTCTGCCCACCCACCGATAGTTCAAGCATGATTTAGAATCAGCAGTAAGATGCGTCTCCTGTAAGGCACAAATGGCAGGTAGGCGTTTCCTCATCAGGGAAGACACCATAGTACGTTTCAGAGGGTCTTGCAGCCCGCTAATGTTCCATGACAGCACTGTAACCGTCTCCATCAGGGGGAGTCAAACACGCAACCATCAAGGGGAAGACCTTCTCCACCCCACCCACCCCCCTTCTACCCCTTTGTAGGGGATGCAATGTCAGGTTGGGATGACATCAGCAACAGCATAAACCGCTGGGTAGCAAAAAGAACTGAAACTCTATAAGTCTGGAAGTAGAAACTGTCTGCTCTGGAACAAGTTTTCTTACTGTAACAACCTAAAGCGCAAACTTACGGGCCCCATCCGTTGCAGGCCAACTGTCCTTCGGGTAGGGGGTCCATCTGCACGTGGACCTCTAGGAAGTTCAGGCTCTGGGGTGCCAACGGGCATTCCGTATTTGCAAGGGACAACGGGTCCCGTGAACTGTCTAAAGACGCAGCCAACATGGCCGCACATTTATAGGCAATCCGTGGTATAAGTATTGCCAGTAATAAACACATTTCCGAACTCGCATTAAGTGAAAGTAATCATTGTACGTTTCCGGCACCATCCTCAGCTGAGGAAAAAGTAAGGCGGTATCAGCAAGACTTGTCAGGCACATCAATCTTCACCATCAGGGGGTCTTTGGTGAAATGCTCCCGCGTTGGCATCCAGCCAGTCCGAGGCATCAGCAGGGTTTTCAAAAAAAGTGTGCTTGGCCCCTCAAGATGACTCTGAGTCTCGCTGGGTAGAGCATGGCATAGGGTGCTTGCAGCTTCTGCAAGCGTTTTTTGATATCAGTGAAGCGCGCACGGCTATTCTGAACTGTAGCAGAAAAGTCAGGGTAGAAGGAGACCCACGTGACGTTAAATTGAATGTTCCTCTTCTCCCTGGCCAGCCGCAATATGGTTTCTCTGTCTCTGTAGTTTAGCAGTCTGGCCAGCATCGGGCGAGGATGGTTGCCCGGCGGGAGAGGTCTGGTAGGTACTCTGTGGGCCCTCTCAACCTCATATAAATGAGTAAAAGCCTCCTTGCCGAACACATCAGCCATCCACTGTTCCATGAATTGTGTGGGGTCCCGTTCCTCCACCTTCTCCGGCAGCCCCACTATGCGCACATTGTTGCGCCTGAGGCGGTTTTCGAAATCTTCCACCCTCAGATCCAGTAGCCCTGGCTAGGCGTGCAGTGGATTGGGTATCTCTGGCCAGTGTGGGGTGTTTGTCCTCAATATCACTTATCCTGTTCTCTGCTGCAGTGGTTCTTTCTCAGATTTTTTTAATGTCCTGTCTGATCAAGGACATTCCCAAAGCAGACTTGCAGGCTATTCACAGAGGCTGTGCATTTATTAACAGCTCTTAGTAAGGCAGCCATTGTAGGCTGCTCTTCCTCCTCCGCATGAGGGTCTTCAGTTTCCTCCAGCAAGTGAGCCCGCATGGCGCCCGCTCCCAGCACTCGCCCCCCCTCCTCCATGTCAGTGTCACTGAATGCAGCTTCCCTCATTCAGGGGCTGCGCTTCCATAAAGTTCAGTTTCCCTGTCAGTTTTTGCGCATAGTACCTCATATCTTTAGGGGGGGTCTCCGGTGAGGTCCTTAGGTGGTTTCAGCTGCTTACTCCCCCCCCCCTCTTTTGCCTTCTCTCCAGCATGCCCCTTCTGTGCTGATGGCAGAGCGGCGCCATTTTGGAAATCCTGCTTGGAGCTGTCTCCCCTCTGTCCTCGGCTCATCATGCCCTTAAAAAGTACCTGAGTGGCAGCCGGGTGATGAGGGGATGTTCCCAAACACGGATGGCGAAAATCCGGGCGTTTTGCGGTGCCGGAAACCGGATCAATGCAGGATTCAAGGTGGGAGCTCTGTGATGAAGCGACTGCTCACATGCTGCGCTGGCCACGCCCCCCCCATTCCAAAACTTTAATCCTCTTCTGGTGAAGCCATTCCTTTGTTGATTTGGATGAATGCTTTGGGTAGTTGTCATGCTGAAAGATGAAGTTCCTTTTCTTTTTTAGCTTTCTAGCAAGAGCCTGAAGGTTTTGTGCCAATATTCACTGGTATTTGGAACTGTTCAATATTCCCTCTACCTTGACTACGGCCCCTTTTCCAGCTTAAGAAAAACAGCCCTGAAGCATGATGCTGCCACCATGCTTCACGGTGGGTATGGCGTTTTTTGGTGATGTGCAGTGTTTTTGCACAAAACATATTTTGGAATTATGTCCAAAAAGTTCAACCTTGGTTTCATCAGACCAACACATTTTCCCACATGCCTTTTGGAGAATTCAGATGCGTTTTTGCTAAAATTTAGCCAGGCTTGTATGTTTTTCCCCATAGCCCAGACATATGAAGAATACAGGAGATTGTTGTCACATGTACCACACAGATCGTACTTGCCAGATATTCCTGCAGCTCCTTTAATGTTGCTGTAGGCCTCATGGCAGCCTCCCTGACCAGTTTTCTTCTCGTCTTTTCATCAATTTTGGAGGGACGTCCAATTCTTGGTAATGTCACTGTTGTGCTATATTTTCCCCACTTGATGATGACTGGTCTTCACCGTGTTCCATGGTATATGTAATGCCTTGGAAATTCTTTTGTACCTTTCTCCAGATACCTTTTAGCAATGACACAGCTCTAATGATTTGGAAGCTCTCTGGGGACCATGGCTTTTGCTGTAGGATGCGACTAAGAAAATATCAAGAAAGACCAACTAGAACCGCAGAAATTTGGTGTTAATCAGAGACACTTTAAAGTGGTTGTAAACCCACATTTAGTTTTTTTTTTTTCCCCCCCACCTGTAAGAGAAAGGCATAATGAGCTAGTATGACTAGCATATTAGCTCATTATGTACCACTTACCTTAGATCGGGGCCCCGGAAGCCGTCCTCGTCCCTCCATCTAGCCGCATCCATCGCTGCGGCGATAGCCGGAAGGTTACTTCCGGGTATCGCCGCTGCAGCCAATCACAGCGCCGCTCCGGCGCTGTGATTGGCCGGAGCGGCGGTGACGTCACTCTGCGCATGCGTGCAAGAGCCCTCACAATTGGCTACGCCCAGCTATTGCTGGGAAGTAGCCGATTTTGTGAATGGGATTAACCCCATGAATGCGCCGTAGACACGGAGCAATGTAATTTTTACTAAATATCTCCTAAACCGTGTAGGTTTAGGAGATATTTCTTGCACCTACAGGTAAGCCTTAATCTAGGCTTACCTGTAGGTGCAAGTTGAAAAAGTGGGTTTACAACCACTTTAAAAATGGTGTCAGGTGTGTACTGACTCCTATTTGACATGAGTTTGAAAGCAATTGCTTAATTCTGAACACAGCTACATCCCCAGTTATATGATTTCGATTTTTTTTCCAATTGAGTTGTACAGTTTATAGGTCACATTAAAAAGGTTCTGAAAACGATTTATCTTCGTCTCATTTTTTTTTCATCACAGAAACCTGACATTTTAACAAGGGTGTGTAGACTTTTTATATCCACTGTATTGGCTTACTTCACAAACTTCCTGCACCACCCTTAAAAAAACTATATAAAAACTTTCCCTTGGTGTGCAGCTACTGCACTAGTACATAGTCTGTTATGAGTGAAGATTTCTGCAGATGGATTTTGTCAAGAAAAAAAAGTAACGGAAGGAAGATATATTTTTACAATGCACGCAACTATAAGGCCTCATGCACACTGGACGTCAATATAATGTTTTAAAAACGCCAGTAGGTATGCAGTGTTTTTCAAAGTTTTTGCAATTGCGCTTAGCGTTTTTCTGCATTAGCATTTTAAAAAAAAAAAATTCCAATGGATCAAAAAACGCTGGGTGAGCTGCATTTAAGTGTTTATCAGCGTTTTACAGCTGAAAAACTCCTCTCAGAACCCACTAGTTTTTTTATTTTTACAGCCAAGAACAGTTGATAACAGCCTATGTGTGCATGGACACAGGATAACATGCTGGAGAGTTTATTGACTGTAGAAAAAAAAACATCTGAAGCCAAAAACAGCAGCTGTAAAAACTTACAAAATACGTCCAGTGTGCATGAGGCCTAAAAGTTATTACCATCAGTTACTTTTGCCATTTTACCAAAAGTTTGATTCCGGGGCAACAGAAAACACAGGCACTTAAAAGTAGGATAAACATTTTTTAAGGGAGGGTTCTAATACCAGTCAGGGTATTTTTGCCATTTGTGTCCCATTGGAGAGTTTTACCTTCACTTCCTGCACCATGGCCAGAACAGGAAGTGAGAGGAAATACCTGCAAAATAAGGGAATCCATTGGGCGCCAACCCCCCCCCCCCCCAACAGGGTAAGGGTAGGGTTAGACAGGACAAATAGAGAGGGTGAATCTCCCAAACTAAAAGTTTCCCCCCCAAGTTATACTTTAATGTTCCTACCAAAGTCAAATTCTAGAGTCAAATTTAAGTAGAAGCCGGTAAACCAGATTATGTATTATTTCATTGCTTTTCATTTACAAGGCTGAATTCCAGCATTGGATCCTGTCGACTAGCCCTTCTGAACCATTTTACCATACATGAACCTCAATACAGCTTCTAAGAATAACAACGGAGCTATGAATGTTGGAGTCAGAACCAAATTATCTACCCATCCTCCATTCGGAGATACTGTGTCTTTCATAGAAGCTGTAGTTACGACTTCTATGAATGGCGGATCTGCCAGGAAAAGCTGGGCATTGTCAAGCACTCTTGAGCGCTCCTGACAGCGCCTTAGTGTAATAATCCCTGCCACACCAGAAGATTATGGCGGCGGGACAGATGAATATTTCTCCTAAAACCTGCAGAATCAGCACAAGGGACACAACATACTAAAATGTAAGTTATGTCTATTGTGCCAATTTTTCGGTTTATATTTAGGGTAAACTTGGGCTTTAGTGTTGTTCGCCCTCTGGTCAAGCCATCTCAAAAGCTTAACCCCTTAGCGGTGACCATACACACATATGTGGCCTTGGCTTTAAGGGGTTATACCGGCATGATGCCTGCAGCTGCCGTTACCGTTTCTTTAGAGCGGGCGGTCGGCTCTTTTGGGATAACAACCGATACGGCTAAAAGCTGCTCTTCCTGGGCCTCCCCCGTCCCACCGGGAGACCCGAGCCACGATCTGGTACCTCCGCCGGCTAGAGTGAAACCATTACTGTCAAAAGGGATGTTTACATCCCTTGTGACAGCAATAAAAAGGGATCAGAATTTTTATTTTTTAAAGAGACAATGTAAAAAAATAAAAAGGGAAAAAGAAAAAAATAAGCACCCCGTTCGCGCGTAGCAAACCGCATGCGCAAGTCGCACCCACATATGTAAACTGTGTTCAAATCACACATGTGAAGTATTGCTGTGATCATTAGAGCGAGAGCAATATTTCTAGCACCAGACCTCCTCTAACTAACCTGGTAACCGTAAAAAAAATAAAAATAAAGCGTCTATGGAGATTTTTAGGTACCGTAATTTGTCGCCATTCCACGAGTGTGTGCAATTTCAAAGCATGACATGCTGGGTATCTTTACTCGGCCTAACATAAAAGTGTGTTTGAAAGACCGCTGCGCAAATACCGTGCAACATAAAATATTGCAACAATCATATATATATTATTTGGAGGTTCCAAGTAATTCTAGTAAAAAATAAATAAAATTTGTAAGCAACAAAAATAAGGGTTTTTTTGGGACTTTGAATGAGGCACAAGACACGTGGTAGGAGAAACTGTAAAATTGTTTAATAGGCATATAAACAAAGCATACATATAAAAAAGCCAAATGCTTTTTGGAGTAATGGATACTCAATAAGCATTTGGATTTTTATACTAGTTACTTCCATGGGATACTATGCGATTTTTAGATGCACATTATATATAGAAGTAACTAGTATAAAAATCCAATGTGCATCTAAAAATCGCATAGTATCCCATGGAAGTAACTAGTATAAAAATCCAAATGCTCATTGAGTATCCATTACTCCAAAAAGCATTTGGCTTTTTTATATGTATGCTTTGTTTATATGCCCATCAAACAATTTTACAGTTTCTCCTACCACGTGTCTTGTGCCTCATTCAAAGTCCCAAAAACCCCCTTCTTATTTCTGATTTAGGGACAGAGGTGCATGTCATCATGCACCTCATTTAAAGTCCCAAAACCCCTTTGCTTTTTGTAAGCAACAAATGTCAGCAAGGTGAGAGGAACTCTAGACTAGAGAGTCAACCAGAGTTGGTGACCTTCAGATGGGAATTATTATTTTCCCTCTGTGTGGCCCTCTAAACATGGGTAAAAATTTGCTATTTTTAAGCTGGAGAGGTAGCAGGTTGATGTAGAGGAAGCATCCCATCTTTGAGTAAAGCCTTGGAAAACTTTAGTACCCAACTGTTGATGAGTACTAGTGATTGGCATCCCGAGTACCTTGTAAAGGTTTTTGTTCTGCTAAAGAGCCAATTATTTATTCCGCCGATTAATGCATCCCCCCTTTTCCGACAACCAAATATATAATTTAAATGAAGTTGTTTGAGCATGTTTGAGCATGTGAACCACAATGCTACACATGCTAAATTTTCATGGCTGTCACTTACACGGTCTGTTCTACAACACCGTCACTGCAAACAGCCCACTGCTCTAATACCATAGGTCACGTAGATGAGATTTCCCCCAGGCCTATAAAACAGACATTTATTTTTGTATGGAAGTACTACTGTGTCATGTCCGATGTTCCATGCCCAACATGGGTTAGGACTGTGCGGATTCAGCCAATAATCCATATATTAAGGGGTCTTCAGTAAGTGCTCTATAGCACTTACTGCTATAGAGCAGGACTTTCAGTTTGAATCTGACTATGGCCACTGCCAGTAGATTTTTTCCTTCCAGTACTTGGCTGCTGCCAATACTGCATGTTTTTCACACCTCTTTACAGAAGGCAATGGAACAGGCTTCTTTTAAGCTCTGCCAATGAAAGCTGTGCTTTTACCTGTACATCTGGAAATATGCACAAAGTACCACGGCTGAGAAATGTTGGGTTTGGGCAACATTGCCAGTCTATTTAAAAGAAATAAATTATAAAAGGAAATACATGGTCGGTTGCCAATCTCACTTCCCAAAGATGGTAATTGTCTGGGCCTTATACAAGTATCTTTTGAGTTCAATGCTGCTTCAGCACAAGAATATGGTTCAGGTATTCGGACTTCAAATGCCGCATACATTGGCAAGTCAGTGATGCAAAGTCTTAAAAATAGGGATAGCCAGACAGGATTTTCATGAAGTCAACAATGGCAACCCACCCAATACTTCCTCACGCCCCCCAAAAAAAAGTACTGGCTAGTAAACCTTTACTGATATGAATATGGAGGAGACTTATGACTGTCCTACCGAATATGCCAATTGCTTGGTTGTTCTGGCTTTATTACTTTCTAAGCCAATGACCTGAGAACAACCATGCACAAAAGACAAGGACATTCAGAACAGAACTTTAGAAATACAGAAGCCATTGAATCACAATGTCTGCCAGACAAATAACATTTTAAAAATAACTGATCAGAAACAATATCCTACATACCACATGTTTGTTTTAAGAAAAAAAATTGGTAAGGTCTAGCTTCAGAACTATTCTCAGTAAATGGTAAAGTACCATCACATAAGATTAGGAACACAAAAATCTGACTGAGATAAGATGATAAACAACCTAGTGTCCCAGAGGTAAAGAAATATTAGAAATCTTCTGGCTTGCCAAGAACTTTCCGATCCTTAAATCTCTTGCCAGAGTTTTAATCAGCTGACGCACAGAATATTTCTACTGTAGAACCGATAAAAAAAAAAAAAATGGTTCTTTAAGTGAACCTGTTCTTTGCCTTTTGGCCTCTATACCAGCCTATTTCCTATTCAAATCCCTTTACACTCCTGTTGCTCTGTTCCAACCATGTGGGTGAGAAACGGCCCTGTTTAAGCTTTCCACAACTAGGAGTTTATACAAGGCTGAAGGCTGTTTCCCATAGCTGTCAATTTCTCCGGGAAACTCAGGACACACCCAGTTTTAAGAGTCCTCTTCTTGGTCTCCTGGTAGTCAAATAAAATCTCAGATTACCTACAGTACTCTCCCAGAGACACCTTGCCCTAACATGAAAGCTATATAGGTGATCCAATGTTGCCCTATCTTTTTGTTGTTGTTGCTCCCAGCAACTGTAAACAGTGGCGAGGAGAAAAGAGTAAAAAACAGTACTTTGACAGCAGCCAACATTAGAGTGAACCTGTTGCTACCCCCTGCACTGCCAAAGCAGAGGGGTCTCACCAAGGCAACATTATTTAACAAGACCGTTTTAACGTTTTTTAGTGCTTGCAGCCATGTTGCAGCTGCTTAGTATATCACATAACCATGAGGAACTTTCCAAGGGCTCCTTCACACGGACGTTCCGTATGTCTGTTTTTTCATCCATCTGTTTTCGGATGAAAAACGGACATACATGTATCCCTATGGGATAGCGGATGTCAGCGGATGAACATCCGATGACATCAGTCTCCGCTATGGTCCGTTTAGCATGACGGAGGAAAATCCTACTTTTCCATCCGTCTGCGGATTGGATGAAAACAGACAGACGGTCCGTTTTCATCCGTTCCCCCCCCCCCCCCCCCATAGAGGAAAGCGTTTTTTTTCTCTTTTTTTAAACACCTAGAAGCGGTTATTAGCATTTTTCTGTTCCCAGAAGCTAAATAGCGTTATCCTAGGTGTCCATGCACACTACTTTAGGTTGATAGCACTCTAAGCTTCAGCATCTAGGAGCAGAAAGGAAAAAAGTAAGGTTTTTTGGAGCGTTTTTCCAGCAGAAAAACCAAGCTGAATGCTCCTAAAAACTCATAAATGCTCCTACCTGCTACCAACAGCTTCTTTTTTTCCCCAACGTACTGCAAAAAAAATTGAATAAAATGCTACTGCACCTCAAACCTTCTAAAAAGCTACTAAAATGCTAGTAGAAGCTGGAACAAAAATGCCATTATCAGCATTTTTCATCCAGCATTTTATCTAGCTTTTTTTTAGCTAGTGAAAAATGCCAGGGTGCATGGAGCCTACTGTTTTAATAGATAGAGGCAAAATTGCATGTACAATAAAGTGACTTGATCAGGGCATATCATCAGGAATACCACCCACCACCCCCAATTATAAACCAGATCACACCAACAGAAACACTCTTGCTAGGTAGCCTGCAAAATGAGAGATGTTAGCAGAAATAATAACCCCTGAAGTGGACACTGCAAGAACCATGGTGAAGTAATCTACAAAAACATCCCAGAATGTGGGAACTGGAGGACCAAAGCTGTTCCCCAGTTTTGGGAAGTATCTAGCCTGGGACTGGAAGTGGAAGTTCTTCATACAACCAAAATACAAACTTCAGTTCTCCGTTTCCACACTCAGGTTCCTTCTCCATGGTTCCTGTAGTGTCCATTTCAGAAGTTATCTCCGCCAACATCTTTGCTTTAATAAAGAAAAAAAAGCACCCAAGAGGCACTGGGACTTTGATGTGAGATGATACAAAGTAATGAAATGGAGTAAGAGGACAAAAACAGAGAACTCACTGGCTCAGGTGGTTAGGCTGCTCATAGCAGACCAGGCTATTCTAATGGAAGTGGCGTCAGACCAAAAGGATATATAAAAAAAGAAAAAAGAAAAGTCCAAATTCATTTATTTTTTTATACTAAAAACAGCCAATGCATTTCAGGTATCAGAGAACTACCCCCCCCCCCCCCCCCAAGGTCCTTTTACACACAGGATGTGCTCCATTAGAGTTCACCAGCTTAGCTGGGAATCTGTTCACTAATCCCTGATGGCTGGTCTGTGCCCACTCTGCTTATGCAGAGCGGACACAGACACAGCCCACTCTCCTCTACCGCCTGTCTGTTTACAGCCAACTGCCATCTGATCTGCCAGACGGATGGTGAATGGAACGCTATCCATCTGTTTTTAGCGGACAGGATCAGATCGGATCGGTCCACCCGCCCGTGTGAAAGGGCTCTTAGGGCTTCAGTTAAAGTTTAAGTCCAGGCTCTAACCATCTAAGCTTAAAATTACTCCAACCCCCCTCCTATTCTAACAACCCCGTAGAAGGAACATGCTTATACTTGCATACTCTCATGGTGCTCTAATCCAGTCTTGCGATTGGCTCCCAGTAGCGGCTTCAGGGAGGAGGGACAGCCGACAATGGATGTCCCATAGCAAGACATAGTAACTTCACCACACAGGCATGCCATCCGTTTTCAGGGCTCTCTCCTCTCCCCCGAAGCCAGCTGCTAGGATGTGACCTGACCACAACGCTTTGAGAATAGGCAAGTATATGCATCTTCCTTCTACAGGGTAGGTAGAATAGGACTTGGAAGAGGGAGGAAGCAGTGTTATGTTTAGTTAGAGCTTAGACTTACACTTTCAAAAAAGAACCTTTAAATGGACTCAAAATATAGTTTTCCTGTGCGATTTCATGTAGGGAAACCATTTTCTGGACCAGGAAAGTCACTGGCAAGCAGTATCTGCCGGAGCAATTAAGAACCTTAATCTCGATTGCTCACACAGATGATGCTGGCCAGTGATTCTCCTGACCGAGCAATTAGCTTACTTACATAGATGCATACAGAAAGCTATATTTTCAGTCCATTCAAGGTGGAGAGATATTTCTGGGACTTTTTTTCTGATATTTCACAAAATACTTTATTTGAAAGGGTGCGGATACCGGATGCATGGGCCCAAAGGCTTGACCCTATATAAAAAAGGCATAGTAACTACAATCATTAGTTATATCCATTTGCAAAAACATCACTTATAATGAAAGCATGAAGTCCAAAGACCTCAACAGGGATAGACGCTATCCTCTATAGCCAGGATTTCAAAGGCCATCGAGAAAGTCAAAAACGATTCTTAACCATACAAAATGTGTGTTGACCTCAAGTCTTAAAACAAGAGGAAGAGGGCAGGAAGAAGCCCAGAAGGCTAAGGAAAGAGTGGTTCACAAATGGAAAGATCTAGAGCATGTAAAATGATTGGTGTATAGGTAGAAGGCTGACAGTCCAGCTGGCAGCCTCAGTTGAAAAAGTCCATTAGTCTGACCATAGAAAGAAAAAAGAGAAAAAGAAAAGAAAAGGAAGGGGGAAAAAAAAAAAAGAAAAAAAAAAAGGGGTAGAAAGAAAGGAAGTAGAGGGAGGAGCCTGGTTGGGAAAGGGGGATATCCACCCACCATTGACCCCTCCTCCACAAGAGTCTGGAAACCTTTAGGCCAGGCGTGTGAATGTAAAAACCAATATATGAATTTGGATTTTATCCTTTGGTCTGGCGCGTCTTCTGTTAGTGCATGTTCTTTTCTGGTAACATCTCTTCTCTAGGCCGGCTACCTAGCAAGTGTGTCTTCAGGATGGGTTGGTGTGATCTGGTTTACTATTGAGAGGTCAGTCCTGGTGATATGCCCTGATCAAGTCACTTTATTGTAAGCATTTTTACCTCTTTCACCTAGAAAAAGGTTTTATCTGCATGCTCAGGTGCACTTTTTTGTGCTTCTTTTAGCAAAGGCAATGTGTGCCTCCACTTACTTCATTACTACAGCATAAACAGCTTAGCCATCAGACATTTTTTAGGGTGAACTGGCCACCTGACTTCTGAGACTTGCTAGCTCAGGTAGATTTTATTTTATTTTTTAATCTTGCGTAATAAGCATTTTCCATTTGTCCTGCTAAAATGAAATGGTTTAGCATAACAGCTAGTTTTGTAACAAGAGACAATGAATAAGTTACAGCAAAGCATTATGGGACAATGCCAGAACATGTGTGAGTGGACATCTGGTACGCATTGTAGTATTCCAAGAAAAAGCAGTTCAGGAAGATCTGTGCCAGCTGAATACAACCTGTTCTGCTCAGGCTAGGACACGGCAGAGTTAATATAGCAGTGGGCTACATTCCTCTCGGAAATGAGACGGTTACAGACAAAGCTCTGTGCTTGGAGTAACACTGTATTGACATTTCTACACACAGCTGATGACCATTGCAAACAAATGCTTCCTGCAGTTGTCAGGGAAACTGGGAAAGGTTCACTTACACGAGGATGGTGAAAGGGGGACAAGATGTACAGCTCTCCAACTGATGAGTGTAAGAAAGAGAGAGAAAGATCGGTGCAAGTCAATTAGAAAGGAAAGGCCAAGAACAAGACTCGGTTCACACAGCTTAGTACACACAGCATTCCCTGAGCCAAATACATATCAACCCTTCTGCATAATCTGGCAAATAACGGCACATAGACAATTTACTGAACACTACAGAGCTAAATGTGAACAATTACATTGCAGCATTCTTTGCACACCAAAAAAGTCCTGTATTCCCCATATACAGATAGAGCCCAGAGAACTGAACATTAGCTGTACACAGAGCCCAACTCACTCAGCACTCTCTGCATTTTAGTAGACCCAGAACATTCCCTGCACCATCAACAGCATCCAGTACACACATCATTCCATACACACTAATAGAGCCCAATACATACACCATTCACTGCATACCAATAGAGCCCAATACATACACCATTCACTGCATACCAATAGATCCCAATACATACACCATCCCCTGCACACCAATAGATCCCAGGACACGGAGCATCCCCTGCACACCAATAGATCCCAGGACACGGAGCATCCCCTGCACACCAATAGATCCCAGGACACAGAGCATCCCCTGCACACCAATAGATCCCAGGACACAGAGCATCCCCTGCACACCAATAGATCCCAGGACACAGAGCATCCCCTGCACACCAATAGATCCCAGGACACAGAGCATCCCCTGCACACCAATAGATGCCAGGACACCGAGCATCCCCTGCACACCAATAGATCCCAGGACACGGAGCATCCCCTGCACACCAATAGATCCCAGGACACAGAGCATCCCCTGCACACCAATAGATCCCAGGACACAGAGCATCCCCTGCACACCAATAGATCCCAGGACACAGAGCATCCCCTGCACACCAATAGATCCCAGGACACAGAGCATCCCCTGCACACCAATAGATGCCAGGACACAGAGCATCCCCTGCACACCAATAGATGCCAGGACACAGAGCATCCCCTGCACACCAATAGATCCCAGGACACAGAGCATCCCCTGCACACCAATAGATCCCAGGACACCGAGCATCCCCTGCACACCAATAGATCCCAGGACACCGAGCATCCCCTGCACACCAATAGATCCCAGGACACCGAGCATCCCCTGCACACCAATAGATCCCAGGACACCGAGCATCCCCTGCACACCAATAGATCCCAGGACACCGAGCATCCCCTGCACACAGAGCATCCCCTGCACACCAATAGATGCCAGGACACAGAGCATCCCCTGCACACCAATAGATCCCAGGACACAGAGCATCCACTGCATACCAATAGAGTGAAGTACACACAAAATTCTCAGCACACACCCCAGTAGGACCCAATACACCAGTACAAATTTCCCAGTATAACAAATAGAATCCAGTACACAGCATTTCCAGCACACCAATAGAATCCAGTACACAGCATTTCCAGCACACCAATAGAATCCAGTACACAGCATTTCCAGCACACCAATAGAATCCAGTACACAGCATTTCCAGCACACCAATAGAATCCAGTACACGGAGCATTCCCTGGACACCAATAGAACCCAGTACACGGAGCATTCCCTGGACACCATAGAACCCAGTACACGGAGCATTCCCTGGACACCATAGAACCCAGTACACGGAGCATTCCCTGGACACCAATAGAACGCAGTACACGGAGCATTCCTTGGACACCATAGAACCCAGTACACGGAGCATTCCCTGGACACCAATAGAACGCAGTACACGGAGCATTCCCTGGACACCATAGAACCCAGTACACGGAGCATTCCCTGGACACCATAGAACCCAGTACACGGAGCATTCCCTGGACACCATAGAACCCAGTACACGGAGCATTCCCTGGACACCAATAGTACACAAAAGCATTCCCTGGACACGAAGCATTCCCTGGACACCAATAGAATCTCGTACACCACTAGAATCCAGTACACAGAGCATTCCTTGCACTCCAATAGGACTGAGAACACAGAGCATCCGCTGCACACAAATATAGCACACAGCATTCCATATATACAGACACACTAACAGAAATTAGTACACACAGAGAGCAGAGTAGACACGCAGCATACCCTTTACTTTTAGGAAAGGAAGTATACATAGCATCTGCATAGCCAGCAATAGGTGGAAAGTGACATAAGAACACATGGCACTTTCTCTAACATAAAAATCATTATAACTTCTGTACAAAAGCACTTCCTATTCATCCTAAAATCCATTACCCCTAGTTCTTGTGTAGTACCAAAATCCAGTGCACAAATTATTTCCTGTACATCAACGAAGCAAAGTACATGCTGCATTATTTGTACAACAATACAATCCAGTATTACACATCATGTTTCCTGTATATTAACACTGATCAGGAACATTATGGTATATACAAAATTCCAGGCAAACCATTAAAACCGTAAGCACAGTTTTTTGAGATTAGTCACCACTAATATAGCTTACTGCACACATTTCCAACATACCAGCAGGTCAACGAATACACAACATTCTCTACCAGGTATTCTCCTTTACAGCTTATTTGACAGCATTTTATTTAAATAACAACAGCTTAATACACACAGCATTATACCAACATATAGTTAGTATAAAAATAAATTGTGGCAAACCGCATTACCTGTACACTGATAGAGCTTCCTGGCTTGTGTAATATCCCCAACACTAAGTCTTGTCCTCTGTCCTATCGATGGCTTAACTCCATTTACTTCATATTTAGGTAGAATTGTGTCAAGGAAAATCCCTCTGTTAAAAAAGAAAAAAACGCAAAGAATGTATGAACAACAACAGTACAGCCACAGGCCATGGACAGCTTTATTACAAAGGTTTAAAGGGACACTAAAGGTACACGTTTTTTCACCTTAATGCATCCTATGCATTAAGGTGAAAAAACATCCGACAATACCTGCCCCCCAGTTTTACTTACTTGAGCCCTGGAAAGTGCTGCGCTCGCCTGTGACATCCTCTTCGCCGCTCAGACTGGCCGTTGATTGGCTACAGTGGATGGATTGAAAGCAGCGCAGCCATTGGCTCACGCTGCTGTCAATCACATCCAATGACGCGGCGCGCCGGGGCCGAGTGATACAGTGAGCGGCTATGGCCGCCGGCTGCATCACGGGAGTGCGCCCACAAGAAGTCATCACCATGCGAGCTCGCTCGCATGAAGGTGTTGCGTTCTTGCGAGGGGGAGCCGAGACAGCCGCCGAGGGACCCCAGAAGACCAGGTTCGGGGCCACTCTGTGCAAAACAAGCTGCACAGTGGAGGTAAGTATAACATGTTTTTTATTTTCAAAAAAAATAAAAAAAAAAAATAGTCTTTGGTGATCCTTTAAAGAACAATATTCAAGTGTTCTGTCAAGACGGTTGTGATCCATCAAGTGGAAACATAGTAATTGGTAAAAGCGCTATGGCTCATGAATTACAAATATTCCCTTACCTAGAGAAAGTATTCTTGGCATAGTGCATTATGCTGTCAAAATCATAGGTCTCTCCCAAAGATTCCACCTCTTCTGGCTCCATTTTCAGGAAGTTATACTCCTGTCCTGAGGAAATAACAGTCAATCAGATATAAAACACAGGGATCCTCTAAAATTCTGAACTGCTAAGATGTAGCCACACTACTTGGACACACCCTCGAGGAGTCTTGGTCATACATTTACCCTATATTCTCAATTTACTTGCTTGAATATTTTTCAAATCTATGGTCAGACTGTTTTGATATCTGATCTTCTGCAAATGCTACATTTACTGTCTATTTCTAAATTCTGTTCTTAGGAACAGACCTGGAAGAAGCATGCAGATCAGGAATGTCAGAGTAAAGTCATAACTCCTAATCTGCATGATGAGACTCAAAAAGTACTTTCCCACATTCTGACAATTTCAATAACTGTTGGGAAAACCTTTAAATCAAAGCCAGTTATAGCTAGAATTATGCAAAATAGGATGATTTTAAGCATTACAGTTGTGCAGGCATACTTAGAAACTTTTATAATTATAGCGTATGTTCTGATCAAAACTTTTTTTTTTTTTTTTTTGAGTAGAGTGGGAAAGGATGAGAACCTCTGTTGGGTTTTCACTGCTACCCAAGGCTCTGATGGACAGTTAATGGAAATCTCTCTAAGTGACAGCAATAAAAAGCAGACAGGGATCTAGCCCTCCTCCATTCTACTAAAATAAAGGCATTTTTTATTTCTATTTCAGTCTTTGTTGGCGTTGGAGATTTTTCCTTGCTTCCTTTATCACGAAAACTATTGTCGGAAGACAGCATGCGCTTGGAAATCTCTCTAAGGCCAGCCATAGACGGTTGCAGAAAACCAGAGGCTGCAAGAAAGAAAGTCGCTCTATTCCCCCATTAATACAGTCAGTGTTGATGGGGGGATTCCTTCCGTGGAGCTTTTTTGCTCGTGGCTATAGCCGCTGGCAATAAAATCGCAAGAGAAACCGTCAGGCTGGTTGCACCCAAGCTGACCAAACGATCAACTAGGGTGCAATCAGCATGCCCATACATGGTTCGAGTCTTGGCTTCTCCCTGCTGAACAGGCTGAGAATCGAACCGTCTATGGCTGGCTTAGGAAAGCCCCAAATAGCAGTAGAAACCCAACAGAACTAAAAAAGTTTTGGCTGTGCATAAACTTCAGCCTTCTTAATCATGTCTACTGACAACACCAGAGCTGGAAGTCAGAACTAACAAGCTCCCATGAGGATTGACAGTTGCTGCCTTTTGACAAATCATTATCTCTACATGTATGTATTTAGGCTATGGTGCACAGGACAGCAACTGTTAGCCTTCAATAGATCATCAGAGAAATTCTAGAAGTAAGGCTAAATAAGGGGACAGATATAGAATGTTTTCAAAGTAAACCTACATAATGAATGCATAATCAACTTTAAGTACTGTACATGTAAACCCAATTGTGTCCATTTATTTTAAGGTTAATAGTACTAAATGCACACATGATATCTTTCAGAACTGGAGCTGTCCTTTTTTTTACTTGCCAATACCAGCTACCAAAGCCCACAAAAAAGCCCTGGGCCCTGGGGACCATCTTCTCAAGTACCCGGTTGGATGTTATCGCGAATGATGGTGACATGATGATCCCGGTCCGGTCTTGTATGTTCATGCCAGAATCCAATGACGTGACCCAACTCATGAACCACAATGCCGAACTTGTCACAGTTCTTTCCAATAGAAATGGCTTGAGGTCCTCCTCCACGACGCCCAACGTAGGAGCAGCACCTGCACGCAAGATGACAATTTAGGAGGAACAGAAGAAAGAGTAAATACACTGAAAACTGGAAAAATGTTTGAAACCACACAGCATTCTGATCTGGATGTGAAATGCTACATTACCCGCAAGGCCTATATGTGAAAACAATGTAACTGTCCTCATCGGTTCTCTCTAAAAACGTGACACAAGTATGCTTCTCCCAGTGGCGCATCGCTTGCCGAAATATTGCCTTCTGACTGCCTGTGACATGGAAGATCAAAGATATTAGAAGATAATAAAAAAGGGGCAAGGAGAACTTCGTAAGTTTTATGGAATTTAAAAAATGGATCATCAAAATGACAGAATGCCAAAAGGGTATAAAAAGCTTAAACAGATGAAGTAGTGAGGGCTTTTATTTTAAAGGTAGAGTCATTGAGAGACCTGTGAAATTTCCACTGACAACGTAAGGAATAATCCCATGTGGCCACACACGTTCTGGTCGAGAGGTTGCAGCTCGCCTGCCACGGGAGACTCTTCTGTCTGTACGTGCACGGCGTCCCGTCCTTGACAATGTGCCATTCCTTGTAGGTCTGGATACTGGGGAACAGAAGACGAAAGAATGGGATAAGTTGCTTGTACATCTTATCTATAAAGGTATACTGTATAAGTAGAGTAGCAGAGAATATGAAATAGAATAAGGAGTGTGTGCATATTTTTTATATCCCCATCGATTTTAAATAGACACTGGAGAAGCCTCTTTCTGTACGTAAAAAGCATCCTCACTCCTATGTGTGCGCTCCCCTAATGTGATGCTCAATGCCTGGGGGCTGGTTCAGCAGACCTTATTGTCACAGTGAGGTAGCCAGAGGAAGGCATGCTATGGACTTTACAAAATCGTGACCATGATAATGCGGCTTTTGGTAAATCCAACTTGGATACCGCCAGGTAGTGTTGGAGAGGGGTACCAATACATAGTCAGGTCAAATTCAAAGGTCTCACCGCCAAAGCACTGTGGTAAACAAGTCCTTTTGCAGGACTGATGTGTAAAGAAAAGGGTCACAGATTCCTTAAATCTAGATCAGATTAGTGGGTTTCAAACTGCGGCCTGGGGGCCAGATGTGGCCCTTTGCATCTCTTTATCAGGCCCTTTGGACACTATTCCTCCCACTGATACAAGGCATAATTCCTACCACTGACTCCAACAAGAGGGCACTATTCAACCCACTGACACCAATGATGGGGCATTATTTATTCCCCTGGTACCAACAGTGGGCCACAATTTCTCCCAAAGATGGGGCACTATTCCTTCTACCAATACCATTGATGGGGCATTCTTTACTCCCATTGATACCAGGGCATTTTCTACTCCCAATTCCCACAGTCCAGCCCTCTCAAAGTGTGAAGGACAGTAAACTGGATATTTGTTCAGAAAGTTTGGAGCTCCCTAGATGGAATCTAATTGGTATTGAAAAAACAGACACTTTTCCTGCTTTTGACCCTTGTTTTCTGCTTCAGTTGCCAAAACTTTTACCAGCAGTTGCATGCAAAAAAAAATAAAAAAAACACACAACAGCACTTTTGCTCTTGCAAGAGAACATGAAAAGGATTGGTCTCGCACATATTCATCAGCAGGGCCACGCCACCATGGATGTTGCCAGACACAAATCTGGCTGTGACAAGCAGATGGGAAGACGCTGTCACTTTGTTTTGCTGCTGAGTAAGCAAACAGGGAGGGAGCCCTCTATGTTTGTGTACATGCTTGTCATTCCACAATGACCCTGCTTATCAGGACATGATTTCCAGGTCCAGAACACTCTGTTCAGCACATTTCCTATGGAATTATCACTGATCTGCCTTTTCACCTACATAGGACAAAACAACTGTTGAGTATTGTTGAGCATTTAAGTATACCTCTCTTGCCGAATGTCATTGTCACTTTCTTGCTGCTATATTGTCCGTTTTGGGGAACCATCTCAAAATTTGGACCCCAAAAGGTACATGGTTTTGCCTAATTGGCCTACATTTTACCTTACTACTGTGGGTCCTGGGTTTGATTCTCAACATAGAAGCCAACTGCATGGAGTTGGTATATGTGCTTACTCTTTTGTGTTCTCTAACACATCCCCAAAACATACAGCTAGGTTAACTGATCTCTGCTACAACTGCCTCTACCATATACACACACATTAGCAGGACTGTCATAGAATCAATGATACAAATGATGGTTTGATTGAATTCTCTGAGCTTGCATCTTCAAATTTTAGAGTTTAAGGCAGCCATTCTCAACCAGGATTTTGTGGAACCCCAAGGTTCCTCCAGGAGGTTGCAAGGGGTTCCTTGACCTGTGGCGGATTGATCTCCCATTTGACGGTGCTTCCAGGGATATGTTATTTGATCTTTTAATTTAAACGTTCTCTAAGGCTGGCATTCTAACCACTACTGTAAGTTGGATTTCTCATTGACCGCCAATGTAAGGGGCATTATCCCCATTGAACTCAGATAAATTTGTTTTAGTAAGAGATTCCAGATATCACAACATTTTTTAAGGGTTCCTCTGGGGTAAAATGGTTGAGAAAGCCTGGGTTAAAGGGTGATCTAGATGATAAAATTATATCAGTAGTGCTGCACAAGAGCCACTTGGTAATTTGGGACCTCTGTTCTGCGCCTCAGCTCCAAGAGCAACCTCAATCCTTTTACACACCTGGTTAAATAAAAGTTACTGCAATTACTTAGAAGGACACTACTATAGATAGATACATTCAACTGGGCTGTGAATTAGCCAGGAAATAGAAAAGACCATTTAGTGGTACAGGAACTCAATGTATTAGTACGAGTTAGGATAAAAATGGTGGTTGGAACATAAATGAACACACAGAAGGTAAGTTCAGTCACAGTTAACTAGACAATATAATCATGATACCAAGGTAAATCAAAATAGAGTTCTGTACTACTAGACAGGGATTACCTCATGTATCAGCAAAGTTAGCAATAAACAGTACATGTAAGGCAGGGCTTGACAAATTTGCTTGGAATCTAGGAGCCAGCTAAAAAAGTTAGGAGCCAGGAACGCGCCCCGTCCCGCCGAGCTCGCGCGCAGAAGCAAACGCATACGTGAGTAGCGCCCGCATATGAAAGCGGTGTTCAAACCACACGTGAGGTATCGCCACGATCGGTAGATCGAGAGCAATAATTCTAGCCCTAGACCTTCTCTAACTGAAAACATGCAACCTGTAGAATTTTTTAAACGTCGCCTATGGAGATTTTAAAGGGTAAAAGTTAGTTGCCATTCCACGAGCAGACACAATTTTGAAGTGTGACATGTTGGGTATCAATTTACTCAGCGTAACATTATCTTTCACAATATTAAAAAAAAAAATGGGCTAACTTTACTGTTTTATTTTTCCAATAAAAAGTGTATTTTTTCCCAAAAAAGTGCGCTTGTAAGACCGCTGCGCAAATACGGTGAGACAAAAAGTATTGCAACGACTGCCATTTTATTCTCTAGGGAGTTAGAATAAAAAATATATATAATGTTTGGGGGTTCTAATTAGAGGGAAGGAGATGGCAGTGAAAACAGACAGGGAAACTCCATTAGCATTGCTGTGTCTTGTCATACCAACGGCCACCACAAGACAGCGGTGGATCACAGAAGGAAGCATAGGCCTGCAGAAGGCCGCAAAGCCGCGGCCTCAATTACCGGCCGGCGCGGCCCGACGCGATCCCGCGGCGCGGAGGGGGGGGGGGCACGGAGAGACAGGATTCCCCAGCTGTGCTGCCCCAGGTCGCCAATTCTAGTCGCAATGGCGACCTGGCGCCCGGGGTTTGTCGAGCCCTGATGTAAGGATTAACAGCAATACGAATAATAAGACAATAACTAGATATGGTGTAATGTCCCCTGAGAGGCAGCTCTTAGCATAAGCAATAGGTGAAACTCCCTGTGTAGCAGCTGTAAAGAGACAGTCTTTAGTCCCAACTCTTCAGTTGGCGAGTGTTGGGCCCAGTTGTACCATTGGTGCATGCAAGAAAAGTCCCAGTCAAGCCTGCAGGCAACAATAAGGCTACTAGATGGCTGTATGGTCAGTTCCTAAATGGCTCAGTCTCTCTAGCAGCAGATAGTAGCTCCCCACAGCATCAGCTCACTATTCCCAGCGATATTGCAGCTCACCATCCAGTCACACACAGCTATTCGTCTACTCTCTGCTCTGCACCCAGGCGACTCTGGCTGCCAGCACTCCAATCTCAGCACTCCAGGTTCCGCACAGGCCACAGAATTGCAGCAGTGATGGTGCACACTGGATCAGTCATGTGCACTCTCCGGTTTCCCTTATGGCAAGAGGAAGCTGTATCATGTACAACCTGAGAAAATGCAGCCGTTTCCACTCCTCCTGCTCCAGGGAGCAGATGCAGCCACTGTTTCTCTCACTCTTAAAAAGTGGTTGTAAACCCTCATGAAGAACTTACACCTACAAGTCTAGATTAAGGCTTTCCTGTAGGTGCTTGCAATATCTGAGACCTACACGGTCTCTGAGATGTTTGCAATTTTCCCGAGCGACGCCCTCAACAGCGCATACGCCATCTTGAAAGGGCACACTGTTTCAAGCCAGGGTCATGCTGTTAAAGGCGGCTCCCGCGCGCATGTGATGTCACACGACTCTGGCCAGTCACAGAGCCGGAGTTTGCGCCCCCCGGAAAAAGAGGGGTGAAGAATGGATGCTCGCTGCCATGGAGGAAAAACAGTGACATCGCGGCTTCTCCTGCAGGCAAGTGTCACATAATGGGCTACTATGCGATGCATAGTAGCCCATTATGCTTTACCTTTGCAAGGAGACAGGAAGTAAACCCCATCAGGGTTTACTTCCTCTTTAAAAGGAGTTGTAATGGCAGAAGGTTTTTTTATCTTCAAGCATTCTGTGCATGAAGATAAAAAAACCTTCTGTGTGTAGCAGGCCCCCCAGCACTCCCCTAATTACCTACCTGAGCCCCTTCTCCCTCCAGTGATGTCCATGATCCCTTCAGCTATGCAGGACACTCCTACTGATTGGCTGAGACAGCAGCGGCGGCATTGGCTCCCGCAGCTGTCAAAGTCAGTCAGCCAATCAGGGGAGAGCCAGGTCAGGGGTCCGTGTCTGAATGGACATGGCTTAGGGGCACTCAAAGGAGGGAGGGGCTAGGAGAAGCAAAGAAGGACACGGGAAGAGGAGGATCCAGGCTGCTCTGTGCAAAACCAACTGCACAGAGGAGGCAAGTATGAGAAGAAGAAAGAAGAAGAGATGGTAAAAGTCTAAAGCCTCATACACACGGTCATACTTCAAACTTTTCCGTGGATTTTTGTTCACAGGGCGTTGGCCGTGAACTTGGTATGCATACACACGGCAGGACTTTTTCAACCAACTCTGCCCAAATCACATGGTTTTTCTGCTCTTTACCGCCACCCTTTGGTCAAATTCTGCTATTGTTGGTTGATTTTAACATTGGTTTTGAGCATGCGCGTTTTTACTTTGGACTAAAGTCCGATGGACGTCTGTACACACGATAGGATTTTGCACCGTAGGACTTTTGTTGCCGAAAAGTTTGTTTGCAGAGCAAACATTTGTACGATGAAAACTGAAAAAGTTTGTCCGATGGAGCGTACACACGGTCGGATTTTTTTAAAAACCTGGGAATTTTGAAGTTTTGGTCAAAAAGTCAGACCGTGTTTATGGGGCTTTAGTGCAGTCAAAGACAAAAACAGGAAAATCCACACAAGGGGCATAACTTACAATCAATGGGATGTGTCCCTTGTGCGGATTACTCTTCTTTTAGCAGTAATCATCTGCCTGTACTCTATTCTTAGATCCTGTTTTACTAATAGAAGCTATAGTACAGCTTTAGTAAATGAAGCAACTGGGTGAAAAGGGTGGGCATAGTCAGGCTCTTAATAGGAGGCCTGCGACAACCCCTTGGCTCCATTAACCCCCGCTACACCAGAAGATTACAGCAATGGGGTAAGATGAAGGAAGATAACTACTTACAGCAGAGGACTCAACACAAAAGGACATCTTCCTCACCAAGTTATGTCCCTTGTGCTGATTTTTCTGTTTTTGATTTTGGCTGCACTTTGGCTTTTAATAAAATAACGTTTTCAACATCATAAATTACATACCACAAACCCTACTATTCTCAATAGTCTAACTGTCCTTGCTAGAGTCTAGGCAGCTCTATTTTATGTGATCAAAGTAGAATAAAAGCAGGAGATGCTATAAAAGTAACATGTTCAGCACATTGATGGAATACTAGTCTGGGAAAGATTACTGATCAGGAGAAAGCTTAGAAGCAGGTATGTGAACCACATGGCTTCATAACGTGCCAACATACCATCATTCCACAAAACAGACAGGACATTTGAAACAGGTTGGCAGGCTTTAATTTAGTGCAATTCACCAAATCCTGAAGAGATTTGCACTTTTTAAACCAAAGAAAGGCTTGAGGAAGAATTAGATAATGGAATTTCCACTAAAGTCTAATTAACATGTTGGGAAGGACAATTTCATTATACTTTGTAACAAGGACTGAAGTTTGGCAGGCCGCAGATTATCTAGTAGAGCTTTTGCTCTTCAGACAGAGTCAATGGACATAGCTTGTGTATTTTCCAGATAACCCAATGGAGGCTTTCATCAGACCACTTCAAGGCCCTTTCATGAAAACAGACATCCATGAATACCTTGTCAGAGCATCAGAAAATTCCTCAGAACAAGTGTGACTCTCAGGCCAAGCAGAGACATCTGACAAAGAGGCAGAAGGACTTGCAGCTTGGGATAAGAGGCACGAAAGTAAACTAATTAAACTGATTGATGAAAAAATACACACACACACACACACACACACACACCTTTACACTCTGATCACTATATACCAGAGGTAGGCAACCTTTTGAGTATGCCAAATATTTTTCTCCAAAAAATTGAGCATGCCCATTTTAGAACAAAAAAAAAAAAATTAAACTTCAATCACGGAAACAATTTTTTATAAAGTAAATGCTGTAAACTACTTGAGTAGTAGTGATTAATAAACATCCTGCACTCACGCCTCAGATCAGACCCAATTTTTGCAACTCCACATTTCAGTTCCGCTCCAATTCATGCACCTTCACACCGCAGATCACTGTACCCCCCTCTGCTCATCTGTCCCACCACTGTACCCCCCCCTGCTCATCTGTCCCACCACTGTACCGCCCCTGCTCATCTGTCCCACCACTGTAACCCCCCCCTGCTCATCTGTCCCACCACTGTAACCCCCCCCTGCTCATCTGTCCCACCACTGTAACCCCCCCTGCTCATCTGTCCCACCACTGTAACCCCCCCCTGCTCATCTGTCCCATCACTGTAACCCCCCCTGCTCATCTGTCCCATCACTGTAACCCCCCCCTGCTCATCTGTCCCACCACTGTACCCCCCCCCTGCTCATCTGTCCCACCACTGTACCCCCCCCTGCTCATCTGTCCCACCACTGTACGCCGCCCCGCTCATCTGTCCCACCACTGTACCCGCCGCCCCGCTCATCTGTCCCACCACTGTACCCGCCGCCCCGCTCATCTGTCCCACCACTGTACCCGCCGCCCCGCTCATCTGTCCCACCACTGTACCCCCCCTGCTCATCTGTCCCACCACTGTACCCCCCCTGCTCATCTGTCCCACCACTGTACCCCCTGCTCATCTGTCCCACCACTGTACCCCCCCTGCTCATCTGTCCCACCACTGTACCCCCCCTGCTCATCTGTCCCACCACTGTACCCCCCCTGCTCATCTGTCCCACCACTGTACCCCCCCTGCTCATCTGTCCCACCACTGTACCCCCCCTGCTCATCTGTCCCACCACTGTACCCCCCCTGCTCATCTGTCCCACCACTGTAACCCCCCTGCTCATCTGTCCCACCACTGTAACCCCCCCCCCATCTGTCCCACCACTGTAACCCCCCTGCTCATCTGTCCCACCACTGTAACCCCCCCTGCTCATCTGTCCCACCACTGTACCCCTCTGCTCATCTGTCCCACCACTGTACCCCTCTGCTCATCTGTCCCACCACTGTACCCCTCTGCTCATCTGTCCCACCACTGTACCCCTCTGCTCATCTGTCCCACCACTGTACCCCTCTGCTCATCTGTCCCACCACTGTACCCCTCTGCTCATCTGTCCCACCACTGTACCCCTCTGCTCATCTGTCCCACCACTGTACCCCTCTGCTCATCTGTCCCACCACTGTACCCCTCTGCTCATCTGTCCCACCACTGTACCCCTCTGCTCATCTGTCCCACCACTGTACCCCTCTGCTCATCTGTCCCACCACTAATTCCCTGCACATCTGTCCCACCACTGTAATTCCCTGCACATCTGTCCCACCACTGTAATTCCCTGCACATCTGTCCCACCACTGTAATTCCCTGCACATCTGTCCCACTGCTGAACCCCCTTCTCATCTCTTCCACCACTGCACATCTGCCCCACCGCTGTACCTTCCTGCTTTTCTGTCCCACCTCCGAACCCCTCCTGCTAAAATTTTCCCCACCGCTGTACCCTCCTGCTCATCTGCTCCACCGCTGTACCCTCTTCTCATCTATGATTTGTGTGATATGCAGAGTGGTGAAAGGAAGCAGAGATAAGACACATCTACCTGTCCTGGCACACATCCTGCTGATCCAATTCCGCATCCAGCCCACGTATGTGATGTCATATACAAGCATATGGAATGGATGCGAAATGATGAGCTCAGGTCAGGGTATTTTTTTTTAAATCAGTGGGCCTGTGTGCAGGATCATAAGTTGGGCCCCCGCAGCTGAGAAAAATTGCGTCACTCTGCACCACAGGAAAAGTTGGGTGTGATTTTCATTGCGCTGAATACTGGCTGTGGCTTAAAGGGACACAGAGCACGGGGGTTCAGTAGTAAGTGACGCAAAGTTCCCAGAAGCTCAACACTAATTCCACAAACTGTCACCTGATTGTGGTTCTCTCAATCACAGTGAAATCCCTTCTTTCTGAGATTGGTAGTGGCAACCAAGGGAGTCATCTTCCTCCAGATGGTGGACGGGGTTAGCAGGATTCTGATTGGCTTTAGCAGTGGCCAATGACAGTCCTACTCCTCCTGGAAACAGGGACCACCCCCCCCCCCAGCAGAAATGCACCCAATCTCTTCCATCACAAAAGCCGACGATCGCAGCTACCGCAAAGTTAGAGAACCAAACAATGTTTCCAATCTTTTACAATGTGTGGGGGCACAGTTCCTCCCCCTCAGTGCAGGTGCGGCGTGTGGAATGCATTAATGTCTCACCAACACTTCCCTGTGCTGCTCTCCTGATGGGGAGGGCGTCTAGTGTCGGCAAAAGAGGCTTTGCGTGCCGCTTGCGTCACCCGTGCCGGGGATTGCCTACCCCCTGCTATATACTATTTAAATAATGTAACAAATGTGTTACCTGCGTTCGTCACAATTATATCATACATTGCAGGGATGACAAAAGTTTTAACCGTCCCCTACTCTAGCAGTTTATTTTATTGCTGTCTGTACCATGTTGGGGAGATTACCCTTCACTTTCTGCATCCACAAAGAGGAGAAAGTGTGAGAAAACCTATACAAAAGTGAAGGGGATTACCCTCTTTAGAGGCAGCAATAAGAACTTCACAAAGGCACCAATTCTTTACTTAAAATGATGTCCCTTGTGAGCTGCTACAGTGGCTTTTCATGTGTGCAAAGTCCCAAACACAGACCTAAAACAAAAATATTACCAACAAAATGATATGAAATTGTGATGTTGCCAGCAGCTATGCACCAAATTTGACTCTCATAAAAGTCCAAAAGCGTACTAAATAAAATAAAAAGTACTGAGCCAGATTAGTGTTCATGCAAAAATTCATGGACAAAAAAAAAAAGAGCTTCAAAGTCTCTCCAAAATAAATATCTTGAATGCAGTTTCAGCCTGGGTTCACACTGATTTAATCGCGCACTGGTTCCCGCATCGCTCCTCTCCCGCAGGCAGTTCACACTGCCCTGTGCAAACCGCTGCGGGTGTCATTAAAGTTATGACACCCCCAGTTTTGTTCACAGATCGCAGTGCCAACTGTGAACTCGCACAGGAATTGGATCGCATAGGTGAGAACACCCATGCGATCCGATTCTAGTGCGAGGAAAAACAAGTCCCTGCACTATTTTTTGTGCGAGTCTAATGCGAGTTCAGCCATACAACTGTATGGCTGAACTTGCATTGTTTAGAGATCGCATGTGATCGGCACCTGCAGTGTGGGTCAGAATCACAAGCGATCTCTGAGATCACAGCAGTGTGAAACTGGCTTAGGCCTGGTTCACACCTATGCAGGTTGCAGTTTGCATATTGTATGTGCATTTTGCGTTTTTCAATACACACTTTTGATCCATTGAAGTCTATGGAACCAAAAACCAGAAAAAAAAAAAAAGTCCCTGGCCCCTTTGATAACATGCACAGATGTGAACTACAGCCATAGGAAACCATGTTAAATGGACTGGATATTTTTGTTGTTATTGTTTCTCACTGGTAAAATAAACCTACCATCAAAAAAAATATTGACTGATCATTTCTTTGTCAGTGGGCCAACGTACAAAATCAGCAGGGGATCAAATACTTTTTTTTCCCCCCTCACTGAATACAACAGTAAGGCTACATTTATACAGGCGTTTAGCCACAATGTGAATCTCAACAGAAGAAATCTGCCGATTCCTGCTGCTGGTTTTGACAGCTGCAATTGCACATGATCACGGGCCTATGCAAATTGGCGCAAAAAGCTGTGGCCACTGGCAGCCTTGTCATTGCAGTGTATGGGCTTGGTTGCGGCAGCTATTTGTGCCTATTCACACAACCAGTGATCACTTGTGATGATGGCAGCCGGATGCACACAAAACTGACAAGCTCAGTAGCAGGATTAGTAGATTCAGCTGAACACCTGAACATTTTCTGGTCAACTACAAAAATTGTAGGGATTTTTTGGAACACTCAAGGTTCAGCCTCAAGCACACGGCATAGGAGTTAATAAGCCAAATATGCTGCCAGAAGTTGACAAAAAATGCCTCCAATGTCGTATTTTTACACGTTTATAGACGTATTGCGTTTAGAAGCATATGAACATTCTATTGGCAGGAATATTAATTTATTCTAGACACTAGAATAAATTTACATGCATGAGCACGTGTTAAAGCACGTTTGTGTGTAATTGCGCTTAAAAGCGACTCTCCAAATGCAACCACGAGGCATTTTTTTTTAGGCCTCTAAATGCCAAATGTGCATAGCCACATATGCAAATAATGGAGTTTAATAAAAAAAATAAAAAATTTGGATGCCTGTAAAAGCGGCGTTATTTACTCTCAAGTGCATAAGGCCTTAAAATGTATTTGTTAAAAGATACATGGTAATTAATTGATAAACTGAAAGTGAACTATTTTTTTGTGATCCAAATAAAACTTTGAGTTCTGCTCTAAACTGAGATGGAGATCTCCCCGCTCGTTGCAGTGAAGGGAGCAGGCGTCAGTGCACCCTTTAGAGGTGCAAGAGCATTATCCAAGAGAAGGGCACCGCTCACGAATTTAATCCATTAGTATGTAGATAAATGTGGTTGGCCCACCTCTGACCAAGCCCTGGTGAGCAGGGTGAAACATGTCGGGGGGGGGGGGGGGGGGACAAGGCTCAAGCAACAGGACACATTCATCTACAATTCTACATACTAATGGATTGGATTAGTTAGCGGCGCCCTTTCTTCTCTTTGATACTTATATCCCCCCCCATCAATTTTTTGATTTGCCAGAATACAAGAAAGACAGCTATTGCAGGAACAAACATGACCTGCGAGAACCTAGATATATCTATGTTGGTTTTTCTACAACTAGGGAAAAAGCAGACTAGACATTGATTCCAAAGGGTTTCCAGGGAAGGTGTTGTGTTAGCTTTTCCCTTGCCCAGATTACAGATTTCCTTGCCTGCCACAAGAATCTCAACAGGCACCAAGGGGGGTGATGTGCATTTTGTCCAAAAAAAAATAAAAAAAATAAAAAAGATGTTTTTTCAGTAATTTTTTTTTTTTAATGTGAAGCAATTGCAAATATGGGAAATTCAAAACGGAGCATATAATGAAACAATTCACAGGTAAAGGTTGTCTGCAGAGGATACCACATGACAAATTGAATAGTAAATCCAGAGATAAAGACAGCTAAAATGAAGGGCAAATCTGGGGTTTTCCTGTAAATGTCAAACTTGACTTACCCCTTTCTGAAACACAAGCCTCTTTAACCGCTTCTGGACCACATACATTTACTGCGGCAGGATGGCCCGGGTGCGCAAAAATCGCATACCTGTACATGATTGGGAACAGCGGGTCCGGTGGCTGCCACGACCCGCCGATCATTTACAGGAGAGACGGATCAGAGGTGTGCAGATTTAAACAAAGCACACCGCTGATCTGTCAGGGAGGAAAAGAGAATCACGACCTCTCTTCCTCCAGTGAAACCCCCCCCCCCAAAATGTTAGAAACACCTCCCAAGGAACACATTTAACCCCTTGATCGCCCCCTTCCCTGCCAGTGCCATTTATACATTGATCAGTGCATTTGTATAGCACTGATCACTGTACTGGTGTCACTGGTCACCAAAAAGTCTCACTTTGGGTCAGTCAGATTTGTCGGCCGCAGTCGCAGTCCCGCTAAAAATCGTAGATCGCCGGCATTACTAGTAAAGAAATAATAAAAAAAAAGTCCCTAAATCTATCCCATAGTTTGTAGACGCTATAACTTTTGCACAAACCAATCAATATACGCTTATTGGGATTTTTTTTTTACCAAAAATATGTAGCAGAATACATATTGGCCTAAAATGATGAACAAATTTGTTTTTCTTTTTTTGTTAAATATTATAGCAGAATGTAAAAATTGTTTCTCAAAAATGTTTTTTTTGCGCTATAAACAAACAAACAAAAAAAGGCAGAGGTGATCAAATACCACCAAAAGAAAGCTCCATTTGTGTGAAAAAAAAAAAAAAAGGACAATTGTCAGTTAAAGCGACGCAGTGCCATATTGCAAAAAATGGCCTGGTCAGGAAGTGGGTAAAACCTTCTGGGGCTGAAGTGGTTAATGATCACGCTGGTGATAAGCGGCTCCACCAACCAATAGGAGACCATCCTTCTTGACTTCAAAGCATTGTTATCACATGCTCAGGTTTGTGATACATTTACTTTACTAGGTGCAGAAAATGAATATGAATGAACGGACAATATTGGTTATTAGTTCAGAATGCTTCAAACCAATGGCCAAGCCAATCCGTGGGCCTATTTTTTTTTCTACTCTATCCAAATAATACAAATTTGCCTTTAGATACACTTAAAAAATTTGCGTTCCCGATACTATTGTAAAACATTTTTTTTTTCACCATTTCTGTAATGATGAAATTCTGCTCCTATATCGTCCTGGCCATCAACAATTATTGCCTTGGGGAGATTATATATATCTGTTTCTTCTCTTGTTGGCGCCACTTGAGGAACTCTTGTCCTCCTTTACAGTGCTGATTCAGGACACAAATTTCTGTCTGTCAGCACTATCCTTTTTCTATAATAAACACACTTAAAGATAATCCCTTTTGGCAGGAATTTTCCCTCCCTCCCTTTATGAGCCTTTGCTGTCTACTTTCAATGTCTACGTCTCTCGATCCTTTTCATTACATAAATATTGTACAACCTGTAGCTTGTGAATGGTTACGTAGCAAAAAACGTGTTCAGATATAGCCGAAAACCTGGGTTTGGATGTTTCTTCACTGTCCAATCAACAGATTGGTGATGGAGATGACAACACTGTATTCATAACTCTTGCAGAGAAAGTGGTCATCTGCCTCGCTGTGTTGTCTACCTTTAAAAAGGAGAAGTATAGCCAAAGTTATACTCTTGTGACCCATTTTCAGCTGACCGTGGGCTGAAGCCTGCTGTCGGCTGATGTCACAGTACCGGTTCAGGCTCTGAAAATGGTTGGGATCCACCCAGAACCCTGGACCGGCAGCTGGCTCAGTGAGCCGCAGAGAGCTCAAGCCAGCTGCTTCCCTCACAGCTCAGTGCTCCAAGTGCTGAGAACTGAGCGATCAGCAGTCTCTGATCACTCAGTTCTGAGTGCAGAGCCAAAAGGGGAGCGATCCTGCATCCATCTGGGTGAGCATGTTTTTTTTTCAAAATCCCAAAACTTCTTTTAAAGCCCATCACAGGAGAACATTAAAAATCCTCCCTTGTAATGGGCTGCCCTTACACTGCAAGGGTAAAATACTCATCTAGGTCTAAATGACCTCCCATGGCAGCCGGCACTTTTTGTACTTACCAGCTTGTGAACCGTCCTTTGGTATCCTCTATACCAGGGATCCTCAAACTACGGCCCTCCAGCTGTTGTAGAACTACACATCCCATGAGGCATTGTAAACACACTGACATTCACAGACATGACTAGGCACGATGGGAATTGTAGTTCCTGAACAACTGGAGGGCCGTAGTTTGAAGACCCCTGCTCTATACCCTGCACTGGACTTGATGACATCAAATGACCTGCAACCATGGGGACATAGGGGAGAAGAGGGTGCAGGGACTGAAGCCTGGAGGCAGCCTGTGGGAGGGCTGGAGAAATAAAATGGCTTTTTTGAGGCCCCCTGGGCATACAGTAAACAAGCAATTAACCCTTGCACCCCACTGCAAGGGTAGAATTTTGCCTATCCCTGGACTTTAACTTTAAAACTGAACGGCAGTAACTATATTTTTGCATACTCACATTGGGCCAGCCTTACTTAATGTAAGTATGCATACCAGATATCTGGGAGGGCTGCGGAAGATGCTGTATATCACTGTAGTAGTCAACGCTACATACAGTGATAGCCATGATCTGGGTTCAAAGAACACCTTGTATATATTTTCCAATGAATCGCTGATTGAATGAGGTAGAGAGAAAGGACAGTAATGTCACAATCGCCACCTCATCCAAAGAACACCTTGCCTTCATTGAAAAAATACAAGGCAGTCTATGAATGGCAGAGGCAGGACCGCCATCAGGGGGGTACAGGCAGTACACCTGTAAGGGGCCCGGAGGTCCTCAGGGCCCCGGATGGCAAACCCCCCCCTTTTTTATTTTTTTACAAATTTAAATTTTTTTTTTTTATTACATTTTTTTCTTTTTTATTTATCTATTTATTTTTTGTAAGGGGCCCAGGAGGTCAACCCCCTTTTTTTTGTTCGTCGGCACCCAAAGCCCCCCCGACCTTAACAGTTTGTGGCAGCAGCACCCCCCTGCTTCTCAATTCGCGGCAGCCCCCCCCCTCGGGGCCCTGGGCAGAGGTGCCAAGCGTGTGACCCTCTGGTCAGTGTTCAGGGATTGGTCCTGGAGGGGAGGTTTATTTCACCACAATTTGAGTTGTGGTCCCTGTAAGGGAGAGTTTGATGGACATTTTTAGTACTAAGGGGGTTCTCACTCATGCATGGTGAGAGTACGGTAATATGCCGGTCAAAGGAGGAGAGGACCGAGTTACAGTACTTTCTGGATCATACGTCTATTTGGGACCAGGAATTTGGCGGTTCAGAGAGATTGGGTTTGGAGGCTCTTTCCCACATACAGATTACTGGGTCCTGAAAGCACTAACAAACTTGCAAAAAAGCTTTAAAAAGCAGGAGGGAATCAGCACCTGAGGTACTGTGAAGCGGTTCACAGCAGTGAACAAGCGTGGACTATCTGAAGACTGTGAACTCAGTTTGCTAAGCTTCTGATGCTTGCCTTGCACCCCAAAACAGCTGGGACCCCCAAGCCCAAGCATGGGATTGAGATACTGGCGGTGAGACATTTTCTGTGTTCATTATACCTGGACTTTGGACTGTTTTGCTGAAGATAGCCTTTTGTGTTTGCATGTTTTTGAGACCCAACTACCTTTAGTTTACTAAATTTACCTTCACAAGCATCTGGCTGGCGACCTTGGGCCCTCTATATTACAGTATGAAAAAAAAAAAAAGAAGTGTAGCTTTACTGACGTTGAGCTGATCTTTATGCCTTAGGACCCCTACAAAAGGTATCAGACACCAACTATACATGGCTACCTGCAAGTAACTGAACGCACTTTAAGCTGCGAGCTGGTAACCAACCTCCATCCCCAACTTCCAAGAAAGAATGTTGGCAAGATTAGTTCTATATTCTAAAGCATTATGCAGTTTACACATCAGAAAACGGAGACAGAACAAAGTGCTGAATTGTATGACAAGATTTCATAAAAACTCTACAGTATGTTCTTCTAGATATGCCAATACCAGTGTTCTGTAGTAAAAATGTAAATAAAACAAAGAACACAACTTACTAAAAACGAGTTCTCTTCGGTGACTTAAATTTAAAGATCTCCATCACTCCCATTTTCGCCTCACAGTACCTTCAAATACCAGGGTGACGCCAATACAAGTCACAGGCCCGGGGATTAAATACTAAGCACTCTGTCTTGAGGCCCAGTACAAGCACATGAACTGAACCTCACATAATTCTCGTTTAGGTTGCCGAGCAACCATGCAGTTGCCATCATGCACTCCTTTGCAGTTTACATCAGGCGCAGTCTTGTAAGGGCCTAAGCAAACAGTTGTCCCTCCTTTGTACGCGTTATTCATACCGTGGGTTTAATGTCCCAGCCATAATAATGGTAGCCACACACAATACAGAATCCCAGACAATATCTGCCAAACGGTCTGCAAAGAAGACTGAGCGCACACACATGATGTGGGATTTTACATCACTCTAAGCTTAGGCTGAATGGTACAAAAATAAAGACTTTATACCAGTCTCTCTCACCCTCTTCACACTAGGAGCCCTTGAAATAATTGAGGTCTCAAGGAAAACCTGCTAAAATGTATTCTATTTAAATTTCACGGTAAAATACCAAGATCAGTAAGCTGTTAAGTTTTAAATAAAAAAAGGAAATAAAAAATTTACATAGCTAGAATATTTCAGTCAATAAATTTTACACTTACTGGCTCTATACATAGAATAATCATAGCAATAAATGAAAAATAAAATAAAGAAACAGACACTGGAAAAGTGTCCCCTTACATTTGTGGTCAGTGGGGAAATACCCCCTTTTTAATGATGATCAGTGGGAATAAGCCCCCGTGAACTGGTGATCATTGTAGATATGACTCCTTACATTAACCACTGGGCACTTAAACCCCCTTCCTAACCAGACCAATTTTCAGCTTTCGGTGCTCTCACACTTTGAATGACAATTACTCAGTCATGCAACACTGTACCCATGTGAAGGTGGTCCTTTTTTTCACACAAATAGAGCTTTCTTTTGGTGGTATTTAATCACAGTTGGGTTTTTTATTTTTTGCGCTATAAATCAAAAAATACTTAAAACTCTGTAAAAAAAAAAATATATATATATATATATATATATATATATATATATATATATATATATATATATATATATATATTTATTATCTCTCTATCTATAATTTTTTTTTGTTTCTGTAAAATTTAGCAAATAAGTATATTTTATTCATACATTTTGCCCAAAATGTATACTGCTACATAGCTTTGGTAAAAAATAATCAAGATTGGTGTATATTATTTGGTCGGTGAGAAAGTTAGAGTCCACAAGCTGTGGTGCCCGTCTCTGAAAATCAATCACACCTGAAGTACTGATGGCCTATCTCATTTCTTGAGACCCTAACATGCCAGGAGCGATCCCCACTGAGGAAGCGGATGTTAAAGGAACGGATCCTCACGGGATCCGTACGTGTGAAAGGGCCCTTAGTGAATAATTTTATTTGTATTTTGGTCTTCCACAACTCCAAGGGATGTGGTCGTATTGACCAGATTAGCCTCACATTCAAATTAGGGAACAAACAGCATCATGATGGCCAAGGAACACACCGGACAGGTCAGGGATAAAAGTTGTGAAAATTGTTTAAAGCAGGATTAGGTTATAAAAAAACATCCCAAACTTTGAACATCTCACAGAGCACTGTTCAATCCATCATCTGAAAATGAAAAGAGTATGGCACTACTGCAAACCTACCAAGACATGGCCGTCCCCCTAAACTGACAGGCCAGGAAAAAAAAACATATATACACACACACACACACACACACACACACACACGTTGCTTTAAATTTCGCACCCCTGCCGCAAGCTCCATGACCATGCCCGCGGGACCTGAGGACTCGATGTCACGGAGCTGTAGAACAGGGGGATGCCTGTGTAAACAAGGCATCTCCCTGTTCTGCCTAGTGATAGGACATTGATCGTCTGCTCCCTGTAATTGGGAGCAGCGATCAGTGTCATGTCACAGTAAGCCCAGCCCCCACATAGTTATAATCACTCCCTAGGACACACTTAACCCCTTCCTAACCCCCTAGTGGTTAACCCCTTCCCTGCCAGTCATATTTATACAGTAATCAGTGCATTTTTATAGCACTGATCGCTGTATAAATGTGAATGGCCCCAAAAAAGCATCAAAAGTGTCCCATGTGTCAGCCATAATGTCGCAGTCATAATAAAAATCGCTGATCGCCATTTCAAATAAAAATACCATAAAACTAGCCCCCATTTTGTAGACGCTATAACTTTTGCGCAAACCAAATAAACACTTATTACCAAAAATATGTAGAAGAATACGTATCGACCTAAAACTGAGGAAAAAACATTTTTGTTAGGGATATTTATTATAGCAAAAAAAAATTAAAAAAAATTAATTGCTTTCTTTCCAAAATTGCCACTCTATTTTTGTTTATAGCGCAAAAAATAAAAACCGCAGAGGTGATCCAATACCACCAAAAGAAAGCTCTATTCGTGGGAAAAAAAGGTCGTCAATATTGTTTGGGAGCCACGTCGCACTACTGCGCAATTGTCAGTTAAAGCGACGCAGTGCCAAATCCCAAAAAATGGCCCGGTCATTGGGCAGCCAATACCTACGGGGGTGAAGTGGTTAAAGATAGTCAAACACGCATAGATGTCGCCATCCATGCTGAACCGTACGGATGGAGAAATCTCTCCTGTCAGCCATTAAATTCCGACAGCAAGCTTAACCACTTAAGGACCGCTCACTGTATATGTACGTCGGCAGAATGGCACCGACAGGCACAATCACGTACAGTGTACGTGATTGCCTTTGTACAGTTGGGGGGTCCGATTGGACCCCCCTCCTATACAGTGAGTGGTCGGTATTCGTTGGGGAGCGATCCGAGATGAGGGGACGGCCGTTAGATTCCGGCCACCCCCTCGTGATCGCTCCCAGCGAATGAAAATGCTTCCTCTGTCTGTGTAATGTAAACACAGGCAGAGGAAGCAGGAGGAAGTGATGTCATCTCTCATGCGGCGCTCACATATACCGAGCGCCGTACAAGAGAAGACATCAGGTCAGTGCACAAAACACTACACTGACACCAGGACACAGGCACACAAATCGCCCCCCAGTCACAGTGTCACTGATTGCAGTGACCATTTATTTACTGATCACTGCAATCAGTGACATTTGTGACTGTAAAAGTGTCACTAAAGTTAGTTTTAGGTCCAGTGTAGCCCCCTAACCCCCCCTAATAAAGGTTTAACCCCCTGATCACCCCCCAGATAACCCTTTCACCCCCCATCACCACTGTCGCTAAGCGATCATTTTTCTGATCGCTGTCTTAGCGTCCGTGATGCAGATCGGTAGCCAGTAATTTTTTTTAGGTTCGCCGTCAGGTTTTTATATAGCGTCAGGTACCCCCATAAATTATCTAATAAAAGGTTTTAACCCCCTAATTGCCCCTAGTTAACCCTTTCACCAGTGATCACCATATAAGTGTTACGGTTGATGCTGGTTAGTTAGTTTGCTTTTTATAGTGTCAGGGCACCCGCCGTATATATAACCCAATAAAGGTTTAACCCCCTGATCGCCCGGCGGGTGATATCAATTAGGTTTTAGCGTCAGAGAGGGTCTGCGTCACACCCCAGGCAGCGTCAGGTTAGTGCCAGTAGCGCTAACACCCACGCGTGAAGCATACACCTCCCTTAGTGGTATAGTATCTGAACAGATCAATATCTGATCAGATCTATACTAGCGTCCCCAGCAGTTTAGGGTTCCCAAAAACGGAGTGTTAGCGGGATCAGCCCAGATACCTGCTAGCACCTGCGTTTTGCCCCTCCGTCCAGCCCAGGCCACCCAAGTGCAGTATCGATCGATCGATCGATCACTGTCACTTACAAAACACAACACACAACACACATAACTGCAGCGTTCGCAGAGACAGGCCTGATCCCTGCGACTCCAGTGCCGTAGGAGGTGATTTCACCACAGTTAAAAAAAAAAGCATATATGCCGAAGCATTGGATCAGCAGGGGCGAAGGAGCGATTTTGCTCCTAATGCCGCGTACATACGGTCGAAAATCCGACGGAGGCTTGCCCGTGGAAAAGTCCGACCATGTGTGTGCGGCATAACTTTTTTGCGGGAGGATGCCCCCATGCTTCGGCATATATAAATGGTGCATGTATGCCCATCATTAGAAGTGGGTGGATGAAGGGCGGTATTCTAATGGTGGGCATACCCACCGATCAATCTCTTTTTTCGTTCAGCCAACTGGCTGCATGAAAGAAAAAAAAAAGGATTACAATACATGTCCAACAAGGACCAACAACGTACTGGTATGTTGCTGGACTTTGAATGTTTATACCAGAATGATGCCTGCGGGTTTAGGTATCATCTTGGTATCATTCTTTTCAGCCAGCGGCCGGCTTTCATGTAAAAGCAATCCTAGTGGCTAATTAGCCTCTGGACTGCGTTTACAAGCAGTGGGAGGGAATGTCCCCCCCCCCCGGATATAAAAAGCGCCATTGGGAAATTGGGAAAGCATTTTATCACACCGACCCCAGTTTAAAGAAAAAAAAAAAAAAAAAAGTACCTGTCACTACCTTTTGCTATCATAGGGGATATTTGCACTCCGAGATAATAAAAAATAAAAATAAAAAATGGAAGGAACAATAAAATAAAAGCAAAATGAATTAAAAAAAAATGAATAAATAAAAAAGCACCCCTGTCCTGCCCTGCTCTTGCCCAATGGTGAACGCAAGCGTCGGTCTGGCGTCATATGTAAACAGCAATTGCACCATGCATGTGAGGTATCACCGCGAAGGTCAGATCGAGGGCAGTAATTTTAGCAGTAGACCTCTGTAAATCTAACGGGGTAACCTGTAAAGGCTTTTAAAAATGTATGTAGTTTGTCGCCAATGCGCATTTGTGCGAAATTTTAAAGCATGTCGTGTTTGGTATCTATGTACTCGGCCTAAGATCATCTTTTTTATTTCATCAAACATTTGGGCAATATAGTGCGTTTTAGTGCATTAAAAAAAAAGTGTATTTTTCCCCAAAAAATGCGTTTGAAAAATCGCTGCGCAAATACTGTGTAGAAAAAAAAAATGCAACACCCACCATTTTAATCTGTAGGGCCTTTGCTTTAAAAAAAAAAAAAATTATATATATATATATATATATATATATATATATATATATATATATATATATATATAATATAATATAATATAATATAATATGTTTGGGGGTTCAACATAATTTTCTTGCAAAAAAAAATATGTTTTCATGTAAACAAAAAGTGTCAAAAAGGGCTTTGTCTTCAAGTGGTTAGAAGAGTGGATGTAAGCTTCCTAATGTTGTGTATAAAATGCCAGAACAGTTCAAAACCCCCCCAAATGACCCCATTTTGGAAAGTAGACACCCCAAGCTATATACTGAGAGGCATGTCGAGTCCATGGAATATTTTATATGTTGACACAAGTTGCGGAAAAAAGACAATTTATTTTGCACAAAGTTGTCACTAAATGATATATTGCTCAAACATGCCATGGGCATATGTGGAATTACACCCCAAAATACAGTCTGTTTTTTCTCCCGAGTACGGGGATACCACGTGTGAGACTTTTTGGGAGCCTAGCCGCGTACGGGACCCCAAAAACCAAGCACCGCCTTCAGGCTTTCTAAGGGTGTAAATTTTTGATTTCACTTCTCACTGCCGATCAGTTTCGGAGGCCATGGAATGCCCAGATGGCACAAAACCCCCCCCAAATGACCCCATTTTGGAAAGTAGACACCCCAAGCTATTTGCTGAGAGGTATTGTGAGTATTTTGCAGATCTCGCTTTTTGTCACAAAGTTTTTGAAAATTGAAAAAAAAAAACTCACCATGCCTCTCAGCAAATAGCTTGGGGTGTCTACTTTCTAAAATGGGGTCATTTGGGGGGGGGGGGTTTTGTGCTATTTTGGCATTTTATGGCCTTCAAAACTGTGATAAGTAGTGAAATCAAAAATTTGTGCCTAGAAATCCTGAAGGCGGTGCTTGGATTTCAGGGTCCCGTACGCGGCTAGGCTCCCAAAAAGTCCCACACATGTGGTATCCCCGTACTCAGGAGAAGCAGCAGAATGTATTTTGGGGTGTAATTCCACATATAACCATGGCATGTGTGAGCAATATATCATTTAGTGACAACTTTTTGTAATTTTTTTTTTGTCATTATTCAATCACTTGGGACAAAAAAAAAATATTCAATGGGCTCAACATGACTCGCAGCAATTTCCTTGGGATGTCTACTTTCCAAAATGGGGTCATTTGGGGGGTTTTGTACTGCCCTGTCATTTTAGCACCTCAAGAAATGAGATAGGCAGTCATAAATTTAAAGCTGTGTAAATTCCAGAAAATGTACCCTAGTTTGTAAACGCTATAACTTTTGCGCAAACCAATAAATATACGCTTATTGACATTTTTTTTACTAAAGACATGTGGCTGAATACATTTTGGCCTAAATGTATGACTAAAATTGAGTTTATTTTAGAAAATTTTTTTCAAAATTTTCGGTCTATTTCCGTTTATATCGCAAAAAATAAAAATCGCAGAGGCAATCAAATACCACTAAAAGAAAGCTCTATTTGTGGGAAGAAAAGGACGCAAATTTCGTTTGGGTACAACATTGCATGTCCGCACAATTTACAGTTAAAGCAGCGCAGTGCAAAATTCTGAAATCACCTCTGGTCCTTTAGCTACCAAATGGTCCGGGGCTTAAGTGGATAACCTGACAGGAAATATTCATACTTAGATCGCATCATTATTCTCTTATGTTGCATTGCTATGTTCTTTTTAGGTGTACCAGTGTTAATTTCATTGACTAAAACATTTTAGTTGACTAAATGAATACCATTTTAGTCAACTAAAATATGACTAAAACAATTGAGATGACTAAAATGGGACTAAAACTAAATTAAAATTTGACTTCAAAATTAACCCTGGTGTGTAGTGCATGTTCAAAAGCTCAATACCATAAATAATAACATTAGATTTTCACTCCAGCAGTAAATGAGTTTGGAAGTTGTAGAGAAATGTTAACTAATGCAATTTAATTATACCCATTAGACTTCAGGCAACTAAAATGTTTTAGTCGACAAAAAAACCTACTGGAGATTTTAGTCGACTAAAATGAAGAACATTTTAGTCGCCTAAAATAAACTGGAGATTTAGGCTCCATGTACACGGGACGTTTTTACAACTGCTCCTAAATGATTAAACTTGACAAATAGCAACCCACGTTTAAAACGTCAGTTTTGCCGCGTGTAAAAAAAAAAAAAAAAAAAAAAAAAAAAAAAAAATTGTCCAACTGCCTCTTAACACACGTTAAACAGCGTCCCGTGTACATGGGGCCTTAGTCGACTAAATACAAATTGCAGAAGACTAAAATGGGACTAAAACTAAACTGCCATTTTAGTCCTAAGACTAAAAACTAAATTGAAATTTGCTGCCAAAATTAACACTGGTACCATTCACCTCATACTTGATATATCGGATGTACATTTGTTTCTGTTACACATTTGTACTAAACTATGACCTTTTACAATAATAAAAAATTTTGTAAACAAAAAAATAAAAGCAGTGACTGTATAGGACTGGATGCAGCCACTGCCCAGCTGCCAAAATTTCCACCCGACTACTTTGACAGACGTCTACTGAAAAATCAACTTTCTCTTAGCCAGTTGATGGACAGGGTCACCCATGGCTCCAATTGTGAGCCCTCTATGACAAGCTTGAGAAATTTGGTTCAAAGCGGACCACTGGCAGCCAGTGAGCTCCCTCGGCCCTGACATGTACCCATGACCAATACAGAAAATAAAGATAATGTTAGCTTTTTTTACATGTGGAGTAGTGGATAACTGTACTGGGGAAATATTGATTCAGCCTTAACCAATTCCTCCTTCTGAAAATGCTAGTGAACTAGCGATCACATATACAGTGCCTTGAAAAAGTATTCATACCCCTTGGCATTTTCCACATTTTGTCATGTTTCAACTAAAAACATAAATATATTTTATTGGGATTTTATGCGATAGACCAACACAAAGTGGCACATAAAACTGTGAAGTGAAAGAAAAATAAATGGTTTTCAAATTTATTTTACAAATAAATATGTGAAAAGTGAATCAATATTTTGTATAACCACATTTCGCTGCAATTACAGCTGCAAGTCTTTTTGGGGATGCCTCTACCAGTTTTGACAGTAACATTTTTGCCCATTCTTCTTTGCAAAATAGCTCAAGCTCTGTCAGATTTGATGGAGAGCGTCTGAACAGCAATTTAAGTTTTGCCACAGATTCTCAACTGGATTTAGGTCTGGACTTTGACTGGGCCAGTCCAACACATGAATGGTCTTTGATCTAAACCAGGGGTGCCCAACTAGTGGCCTGTGGAGGCCTCTGATGTGGCCCGCGACCTCCTGCTCTGGGATGGAATAGAATACTGTTGTTATTAAAGGTCAGTTTATTACTAAAATCACTATATATATGTAGCGCACAGACCCCTTTCTTTACCTGCATTAACTTTGGCTCCCCGCAGGAAGAGAGAGGCACACCGCACCACAAGCCCGTACCCTCCTATGTGAGGAGGTTGAGCGGTGTTGTTGATGGGTCTTCCACAGTCAGACAACCAGAGAATGTCTCTCACCTCTATATTGAATAAAGACAAGTCCTTGTATCCCCACAGTAACTTCAATGTCCACACCAGCTGCACTCCAACGTAGGTTTATTTCTTATAAAAAACACAGTCTGACAGGAAAGGTTGGAGGGAGAACAGGACAGCTTAAGATGTGGATGAGGTCCAGGCACAAACGTTACACAATTCACTGCTCCGATTCTCAAGCAAACTCAGCCCATTCGGATAGTCTCCCTAGCTTGGGACTAGCAACCGAAATGATGCTCGCACTTTACACTTGGTCTCTGCCACAGACCTGGTGAACTTGGTCTCTGTTCAAGGAGAAGACATCCCTCCAGAGAGTTACCGGGACCCTGACTTCACTGCGACTTCCGCACCAGTCCTTCGGAACGGTTCCTCCCCCGGCCTCCTCATCTAGGATACGGGTCCCCTCGCAAGGCGGTACCCTGAGATTCCTCGATCCCCGGTCGGCTCCAGCCGAAGGTGCTGGGCCCAGACCTTTGGTGCAGTCCCAGGGCTAAAGGTGCCTGGGACCCTTGACAATGAACCGCAGACCCACCCCTGGGCTAAAAAAGGTACCCAGGGCGGACAGGAACGAGAACCCTGAACAGGCAGCGTCTGCCCCTGTTATATCCTCTCCCAGCATGCCCAGCAGGTAGACCACACCCACTGTACTGTATGGTTGCCGAGAGAGGACACACAAGGCACAGCACTGTATCAGTGGTTCAACCCTGGCGCAGAGCAGTTTACTTGTGGGTTACCTGCACTGAGCCATAGACTTCTGTTTTTGCCTGAGAGTTTGGTGAGCTTTCTGAAAGTGCACCAATCCTGCAGAATATAATAGAAGTCTACTGCAAAGTGCAGGAAATCCAAAAGGTGCGGGTAAAGAGCAGCGCATCAGTGTGAAAGCAGCCTTGGGCCCCTTTCACACGGTCAGTCCGACAGCCTGACCAATTGGACCCTCCATTCACCTCCAAGTAGTGGTAGACATAAACCAACTTGTGTCCTACCTCCAATCTGATCCTTTTTTTTTTTTTTTTTGCGGGAGTATAGTGGGCTGTGTCCGTCCACCGCTCCGCTCATTGTGGCCCGCGACCGGATACCAAGTCGCTTAAGTGGCCCTCGCTCTTCAAAAGGTTGGGCACCCCTGATCTAAACCATTCCATTGTAGCTCTGCCTGTATGTTTAGGGTCGTTGTCCTGCTGGAAGGTGAACCTCCACCCCAGTCTCAAGTCTTTTGCAGACTAACTGGTATTCTAAGGTTCCCCTGTATTTGGCTCCATCCATCTTCCCATCAACTTTGACCAGCTTCCCTGTCCCTGCTGAAAAAAGCATCCCCACAACATGATGCTGCCACGGTGGGGATGGTGTGTTCAAAGTGATGCGCAGTGTTAAATTTTCCACCACACATAGCGTTTTTCTTTTTAGGCCAAAAAAATAGGATTTTTGTACTCACCGTAAAATCCTTTTCTCTGAAGTTCATTGACGGACACAGCACTTAAATCTTGACCTCAGGGTTATATTGCCACCTTCAGGAGAGGACTAGGCAGAACATGCTAAAAACAGCAAAAACGGCACAGTACCACCGAGGGGGCGGTCCCACTGGCTATAACCCCTCACACAGCATCCAGCAGCTCAGTTCGTCAAAAAGCAGTACAAACAGAAAAAGAAGGGGTGGGTGCTGTGTCCGTCAATGAACTTCAGAGAAAAGGATTTTAAGGAGAGTACAAAAATCCTATTTTCTCTTTTGTTCATTGACGGACACAGCAACTTAATCTTGACCTTAGGGACGTCCCCAAGCAGTGTCAAAAAAACGAGGGGTGGGAACAGCAAACAAAAAAACTCCACCCATAACAACCAGAGCTCCTCAACGGAGGAGTTGCAACCTTAAACAGCCGCATGGAAAACCTTGCGGTCAAAAGAAGCATCCGCAGATGCACTCACATCAACCTTGTAAAATTTAGTTAAAGTGTGAACGGACGACCAGGTCGCCGCCCTACACACCTGTGAAAACAGACGCTTGATGTCGGAAAGCCCAGGGACCAATTGCCCTGGTTGAATGTGCCATGACGACAGGAAAGGGAGGCACCTGCCCTTTTAAGGCATAAGCCTGGATCACGATCTGTCTAATCCACTGAGAAATGGTGGCCGACGAGACCACCAGGCCCTTCTTCGGACCAGTTATCAACACAAAGTGAGAGTCTGACCTCCGAAACTGAGCCGTAGCAGACAGATACACCCGCAGAGCCTGGACCACGTCCAAGGAATGCAAAGCAACCTCTTTGGGATGCGACGGCCGAGGACACAAGGATGGAAGCACAATGGCCTCAATTAGATGAAACGCCGAAACAACCTTAGGAAGAAATGAAGGCTGTGGGCGTAGCACCGCCTTATCCCTGTGGAGGATCAGGTAGGGAGACTTGCTAGACAAAGCTGCCAACTCAGAAACCCTCCTGGCAGATGTACTAGCCACCTGAAAGGCTACCTTCTGAGAGAGTGTCAATAAGGGGATTCTCCCTAATGTTTTCAAACGGCGGTTTCTGAAGTACTGAGAGCACCAGATTCAAATCCCACGGAGGCAGTGGTGGCCGAACCGGAGGGGCCACATGTCGAACCCCCTGCTCAAAACGTACTCACCAATGAATGAGTCGCCAAGGGACGCTGAAAAAAAAAAAAAAAAAAGGAGAAGGACAGCCAAGGGAGATATCTGGCCCTTAATGGTGCTTAAGGCAAGTTTCTGATCCACTCCCTGCTGCAAAAAACAGCAGAATCCTGGAAACTGAATACGTACGCGGACGCCACCCCATCTCCTCACACAGAGATGTAGGCCTTCCATGTGCGATGATAAATCTTCCGAGAAGATGACTTCCGCTCCCTCATCATAGTGGAGATTACCGAGTCCGACAGACCTCAGTCCCTTAGTACCTGACTTTCAACAGCCACGCTGTTAAAGCCAGTGACTGTAAAGCAGGATGAAGTATAGGGCCTTGCGATGGAAGGTCTTCTTGCATCGGTAGTCGCCAAGGAACATCCGCCACCATTCGCACTAAGTCGGCGTACCAGGGATGCCGAGGCCAAATCAGCCGATAATGCCCCCATGGAGCCACCAACACGTCTGCCGCAGGATCCTTGGACCTGGCCACAAACCTCAGTACCATCCGGCGTGCCCCATTTCTGGCAAAGGAGTCAAAAAACCTCCGGATGTAACGACCATTCCCCTTGGTCCAGCATCTGGACGACTTAGATAGTCTGCCTGCCAGTTTTCTACCCTAAAAAACTGGCTGCCAGTTTTCTAGCAGATAGAGCCGGCACACGCCGCTCTGCCTACCGCAGGATGTGAGTGACCGCCATCGCTGCAGCCGATCTCCCTGTTCCTCCTTGATGGTTGACATATGCCACAGCCGTGGCATTGTCTGACTGGATCCTGACTGGGTGACCCTGCAGCCTCTGTGACCATGTGGAGAGGCACCGCCTGATCGCCCGAAGTTCCAGCACATTGATCGGCAGGCGGGATTCTTCCTGCGTCCAGCGACCCTGTGCCGACTGTATGCCCCAAACCCCCCCCCCACCCAACCGGTCAGGCTGGCGTCCGTTGTGACTACCGTCCAATGAAAAAGGAAGGAACGACTTCCTCGACTGAAGGGCCGGAGACCTCCGCCACCAGATCAGGGAATCCCTGACTAGCTGGCTCACCCGAATCTGACAATCCGGAGACAACGGAGATTTGTCCCATTTGGACAGGATCTCCTTTTGTAAAACTCGTGTGGAATTGAGCATACAGTACCGCCTCGAAAGTGGCCACCATGAGACCCAGGACTCGCATGCAGAAGCGCAGCGACGACCACTTGCGGGATGCCAACAGCTTCACCGCAGTCCGAAGAGTCTGCAGTTTGTCCAAAGGGAGAAAAACCCTAGCCACTGAGGAGTCCCGAATCAAGCCCAGGTATTCCAGGCGTTGAGTCGGTACCAACACCGACTTCTGGAGGTTCGGAACCCAATCGAACTCCAGGAGAGAGTCTGACTGGCTAGCGCCACATCCTCCTTTAATTCTGAGGCGGAAGCTGCTCTCAGAAGAAGGTCGTCCAGGTAGCCCACGATTGCGATTCCTTGCTGTCGCAGCAAAGCCAGAATCGGGGCAAGCACCTTGTTGAAAACCCTTGGTGCCGACGCCAGGCCAAAAGGGAGAGCCACAAACTGGTAGTGCTCGTCCCCAACCGCAAACCGCAGAAACCTCTGATGCCCGACGCATATGGGGACATGCAAGTACGCGTCCTTGATGTCCAAGGACGCCAGAAATTCCCCCGGATAGAGTGCAGCGACCACAGAGGCAACGGATTCTTTCCTGAACCTTTTTACCTTCACAAAAGGTGTGGAGGGCCTTGAGGTCCAGGATCGGACGGACTCCTTCCTTCTTTGGGACTACAAACAGATTGGAGTAGAATCCCTGAAATCTTTCCTGCTGCGGTACGGGTACTACCACCCACGCAGCAGCAGGTCCTGCACTGCCCCCAACAAGGCTTCCCGACGAGCTGGAAGAAGATGAAGGTTGGAGGGGGGAAAAAAAAAAAAAAAAAACACACGTTTGGCGGACAAGAAAGAAACTATATTGTAACCCGATGAATCCACTTCGCAGACCCACTGGTCGGAAAGCAGGGAGGCCCACCAAGTCGCAAACTCCCGAAGGCAACCCCCCCCACCCGAGAGTCGTGCGGGGACAAACCTTCATGCTGTCGTGGATTTGTTCGCAGACTTGTTTGGCTTGCGAAACCAGGGACGCTTCTGTCCCTCAGCAGGCACCTTATCGGTCTAGGGAACGCTTGCCTGCCGACCCGGGCGGACGGAAAAAAAAAAAAAAAAAGAATCTGAGCGGAAAAGGAAGGCCTAGGCCTACGGCGTGGCTCCTTACCTTTTCCGGATTGTGGGAGCAACGTACTCTTAGCCCCAGTGACATTTTTAATAATGTCATCCGGCGAGGCTCCAAAGAGCCTCTCGCCCTGGAAAGGCAAATCCGTCAGAGCCTTCTTAGATGCCTGGTCTGCAGACCCACAGCAGATACTGGAGGCTCTAAAAAGCAAGGGGGCCATATCTAAGGCCGCATCACAGACATACTTAAGGCCATGCACCAGCTGGTCTGCTAGTTCCACGCAGACCGGGAAGCCTGTTGCTTTTCCAACTCACGGTGCAACAATTTTGCCCATTCAGTAAGCGTCTGGGACACCAGGGCCGTGGTCAACACTGGCCGCAATGCTGACCCCCACCACTGTAAACATGGACCGGGCAACCGCCTCGGCCCTCTTATCGGCAGGGTCCTTAAAAAGCAGGGGTCCCCTCCACCGGAATCATGGTTAGCTTATTTAACCTGGATACCGGGGGGGGGGGGGTCTACAATCGGAGGAGATGTCCATTTTTTCAGGAAACTCTCCTCAAAGGGGGCAATGCACCGCCATGCGTTTTGGGACCGAAAAGCCCATTGCGGGCGTTCCCATTCTTTGTAGATATATTTACCAAATAGGACAGGTAAGGAAACACCTTAGCCGTGCGGGCCGGCTTGTGAGATCCAAAAGGGGCCGACACCTCTGTAGATGCCCCCGCCGTATCCTCTATTTTTAGAGTATCCCGCACAGCAGTGATAAGTGCTCCTACAAGCACCTTTTTCTGCGCTGACCCGGACACGGAGTCATCCTCACTGTCTGAACGGTCCTGGTCGGCATCCTCTGACACTTCGGAACAGTATGAATCGGAGCTTTCCCCAGAAGACGGTGGGGGGGGGGAAGGGGGCGTTTTTTACCCCCCTTGCGCCTGCACGCCGCTTCCACCCTGGCAACAAAGGACTCCAGGACTGCCGACAAAGCATCCATAGGCACCGCAGGTGCAGGGGAACCGGTTGCCACCACAGGGATGTCTGGGGAAGAAATGCCAGGTTCTGACGCCATGCTGACCCACACTCACCTGACACCAGTTAGGGACCGCAGGCCAATTACACCAAGGTCCACCCTCCTAGCTGCCACAGACTGAGGGGCCCCGCGCAGGACTCACCACCCCGACTCAGGTACTGCGCTGTGCCGTGCCGCCGTCCGCTCTCCCTCACGAGGTGTTCTGTGTAATTCGCGCCGTTCCAGAAGGATAGTCAGCGCTAGAGGCAAAAACAAGCTGAGACTACAAGAAAATGGCCGCCAGCCACCTCAGCAAGAAAACACCTGAGTCTCAGAAAAGATGGCCGCCGAACTTCCCCACTAAAACTACAGGAAAATGGCGCTGCCACGCTGCTCCAAGCGGTGGTCTCCCACACTGTGTACACCAGATCACCCTACGAAGTTAAAAAAAAAAAAAAAAAAAAAAAAAAAACACAACAGGAAAGAGAGCAAGCGCCCCCCCCCCAGCGCAGCCCCCTGGAAGACCCCCGTACAGCCGCGCAGCGGCCCCCCAAGCATGGGGAGGAGGGAAGGGACGGGGAGAGAAGGAGAATGAGGGACCCTCAAATCGACCTCCCAGGGAATGCCCAGCTGCTCCGTCCTGCCAAAATAGGTGGAACTATACTTACCCCTCCTGTGGGCACTGCTGGACGCATTCCGGACAGACCCATCACCCGAGCGGCACGGGGTGGCTGTCGGCCACGGCACACTGACACGGACAGCAGTAGCCCGGTCATGTGTGCCCCGGAGCATATAGCTCACCGGCCACCCCTGGATCAGATGTGGTATGTCGTGGCCGACCCAGCGCGTAGCTAGGGTCTGCTCATGCTCGATTGCCGGGCTGGGGAGACTACCAGGATCTATATTATCCAGCCTGTCACAGGAATCAAAAAGCCGGAAGAAAATAAAAAAAATCTCCAGGACCAATGGTCCCCCCACCGGGAGCCAGGTCCTTCTACACTAGGCAGAAAAAAAACAGAGCTGCTGGATGCAGTGTGAGGGGTTATAGCCAGTAGGATCACCCCCTGGGCGGTACTGTGCAGTTTTTAACATGTTCTGCCTAGTCCTCTCCTGAAGGTGGCGATATAACCCTAAGGTCAAGATTTAAGTGCCGTGTCCGTCAATGAATGAAAGAGAAAGTTACATTTTGATCTCATCTGACCAGAGCACCTTCTTCCACATGTTTGCTGTCCTCCAACATGGCTTCTCGCAAACGGAACTTCTTATGGCTTTCTTCTTGCCACTCTTCCATAAAGGCCAGATTTGTGGAGTGCATGGCTAATAGTTGTCCTGTAGACAGATTTTCCCACCCGAGCTGTGGATCTCTTAGGAGCTTGAATTCGACTCATTGCATGCTTATGTTGGATCTGCTACTCAAATAACTGAAGCCAGAGAAAGCCAGGCAACCAGCATTTCCAAAAAGGAGATGATTTATGAAATTAATTTCCAAACAATTATTTACATTATGAAAGCAGAGGGCCCATAGAATAAAATGCTGGCAGTTGCAATTTTTTTATGCAACACCATATTTGCACAATTGTTTATCAAATCTATATATGTTCAGAAAAAAAAAAAAAAAAATTACACTGATAAACACAATACAAAATGTTTGGTAAAATATAAAAAAAAGGTGTTGCGTTGACCAAGGCCCCTTTCACACCAGCGGACCGTATGTCCGCTTTTTCATCTGTCCGTTTATAGATGAAAAAAGGGGACATACATTCGTCCCTATGAGATTGCGGGTGTCAGCGGATGAATATCCGCTGACACCCGATCTCATCCGGGTCCGCAATCCTCCGATTCTGCAGACGGAGGAAAATCCTATTTTTCTATTCGTCTGCAGAGCGGATCGGATGAACACGGACAGACGGTCCGTGTTCATCCAATCCCCCCATAGGGGAGAGCGGAGATATGACAGGGCGGTCCCTGCACACTGTGCGGGGACCGCCCTGTCATCCGCCGACTCAGCGGGGATCAGCAGAGCGATCCCCGCTGTGCAAGCGGAGGTTCACGGGACGGATCTTCATGGATCCGTCCCATGTGAAAGAGGCCATAGACCTGATTCACACTTCTGCAGGTTGCAGGTGCATTTGGAGTTTTTCAATACATGCTTTTTATCCATTGAAGTCTATAGAACCAAAAAAAAAAAAAAAAATTTAAAAAGTCCCTGGCCCTTTCCATAAAATTCACAGATGTGAACTACATCCACAGGAAACCATGTTAAATGGACTGACTGTAGTGTGTTTCTGCAAAACTGAAAACGCGCTAAAAAACGCATAGGTGTGAGCCAGGCCTAAACCAGCACCAAAAAGTTAAGCCCAAAAATTGTGCCAAGCAGAAATGGTGAAAAAAAAAACTACAGTATCCAAAACTGTCCACACTTTAAAAAGCAGTTAGAGCAGGGGTGTCCAACCGGGAGCCCAAAAGGTCTATGAAAGCAGCCCAACACAAAAATCGTAAACTTGAAGTACAATAAAAAAAAATAATTTTTTTTTTTTTTTTTTTTTTTTTTTTAGTTATGGATAGAGTGGAGAGGGATTAGAACTCCTGTCAGTTTTTATTGCCATTTGAGACGACCCTTCCTATTTGTCCAGTTTACCATTATCACTGAAAATGAAAGTAAAAGAAAATCCCAAATTTTGGGTTTTCCCCTAAAAAGTTAGAGGGGAAATCTTCCAATGGGGACACTAGTTCTGGTAAGCTGGGGGTCTCCAAGGAATTCCCTTGATTTGCAGGGATTTCCTCACTTCCTGTTTGGCTATGGGACAGGAAGTGAAGGGGAATCTCTGGAGCGAGACAGATTGCAAAAAAAATAAAAAATATCTGACAGGTGTTAACCCTCCCTTAAAAAATAAAATTTTGCTTATAGTTCTACTTTAAGCAGGCCATAGATGAGTCATCACTGAACGAAAAGTTTGTTTTTCGGATCGTGTGCCAGCTGCGACAAGATTTTCATGCCACAATTGAAAGTGCCTGATCCAGCATGCTGGAATTTCTTTAGAAAATCGTAAACGCCATTTTTAGTTTGACTTGTCTATGGCCCGATAAAAATAAGATAAAAAAAAAAAAAAGTTCATCTTTTTTGCAAAAAAAATTGTTTATACTTTGTGAACACATGCAGCGGAAGAAAAATTTGGCAGCTTCTCTTTACTGGACTTTTAGGCTTCATGTACACTGTTGCTGATAAAACGGACATTTAGGAGCATTTGGGCATTTTTTGCAGCTGCTCCTGAACTCTCCTCTGTTATCTTATCAGTACATGTACAGGGGGTTGTTTATGGTCGTTTCTAGGCAGTTGAGTTTAGAAGCATTTTTTGGAAAGAAAATGCGTTCAGGATGAATGTTCAGAGGCCTTTGAAAAACGCCAAATGCGTGAAAATGTGGTAACTCATGTTTAGCAGAGTTTAGTTTACATTAGTTTTATGACCATTTTGAAAGAAAGAAAAAAAAACACAACATCTAAAATGCAAATGTGCCAAGTAAACGCATCTCAAAACGGACGTTTTTAAGCGTCAGTTACTATCTGTCAAGTTATATCGTTCAGAAGAGGTTGTAAAATGTCCCGTGTACATCAAGCCTTTCAAGTTTCCCCCCCCCCCCCCCAAAGAAAAATATCCCACTCTTCACAAATCGCTCCTTATTCATGTCATCCGTTTTCAGCACCTTTATTTGTGAGCAACAATTTAACCACTTAAGCCCCGGACCATTTCGGGCCATTAGGACCAGGCCTGTTTTTGGGATTCGGCACTGCGCTGCTTTAACTGTAAATTGTGCGGACATGCAATGTTGTACCCAAATGAAATTTGCGTCCTTTTCTTCCCACAAATAGAGCTTTCTTTTAATGGTATTTGATTGCCTCTGCGATTTTTATTTTTTGCGATATAAACGGAAAAAGACCGAAAATTTTGAAAAAAAATGATATTTTCTACTTTTTGTTATAAGAAAAATCGAATAAACTCAATTTTAGTCAGACATTTAGGCCAAAATGTATTCAGCCACATGTCTTTAGTAAAAAAAATGTCAATAAACGTATATTTATTGGTTTGCGCAAAAGTTATAGCGTTTACAAACTAGGGTACATTTTCTGAAATTTACACAGCTTTAAATTTATGACTGCCTATCTCATTTCTTGAGGTGCTAAAATGGCAGGGCAGTACAAAACCCCCCCAAATGACCCCATTTTGGAAAGTAGACACCCCAAGGAAATTGCTGAGAGGCATGTTGAGCCCATTGAATATTTTTTTTTTGTCCCAAGTGATTGAATAATGACAAAAAAAAAAAAAAAATTACAAAAAGTTGTCACTAAATGATATATTGCTCACACATGCCATGGTTATATGTGGAATTGCACCCCAAAATACATTTTGCTGCTTCTCCTGAGTACAGGGATACCACATGTGTGGGATTTTTTAGGAGCCTAGCCGCGTACGGGACCCCGAAAACCAAGCACCGCCTTCAGGATCTCTAGGCACAAATTTTTGATTTCACTCCTCACTACCTATCACAGTTTCTAAGGCCATAAAATGCCAAAATAGCACAAACCCCCCCCAAATGACCCCATTTTGGAAAGTAGACACCCCAAGCTATTTGCTGAGGAGGCATGGTGAGTATTTTACAGCTCTCATTTGTTTTTGAAAATGAAGAAAGAAAATTTTTTTTTTTTTTTTTTCAATTTTCAAAACTTTGTGACAAAAAGCGAGATCTGCAAAATACTCACAATACCTCTCAGCAAATAGCTTGGGGTGTCTACTTTCCAAAATGGGGTCATTTGGGGGGGTTTTGTGCCATCTGGGCATTCCATGGCCTCCGAAACTGTGATAGGCAGTGAGAAGTAAAATCAAAAATTTACACCCTTAGAAAGCCTGAAGGCGGTGCTTTGTTTTTGGGGTCCCGTACGCGGCTAGGCTCCCAAAAAGTCTCACACATGTGGTATCCCTGTACTCAGGAGAAGCAACAGAATTTATTTTGGGGTGTAATTCCACATATGCCCATGGCATGTTTGAGCAATATATCATTTAGTGACAACTTTGTGCAAAAAAAAAATTAAAAAAAAAAATTTTCTTTTTTCCGCAACTTGTGTCAACATATAAAATATTCCATGGACTCGACATGCCTCTCAGTATATAGCTTGGGGTGTCTACTTTCCAAAATGGGGTCATTTGGGGGGGTTTTGAACTGTTCTGGCATTTTATACACAACATTAGGAAGCTTACATCCACTCTTCTAACCACTTGAAGACAAAGCCCTTTTTGACACTTTTTGTTTACATGAAAACATATTTTTTTTTTGCAAGAAAATTATGTTGAACCCCCAAACATTATATATATTTTTAAAGCAAAGGCCCTACAGATTAAAATGGTGGGTGTTGCATTTTTTTTTTCTACACAGTATTTGCGCAGCGATTTTTCAAACGCATTTTTTGGGGAAAAAATACACTTTTTTTAATTTTAATGCACTAAAACACACTATATTGCCCAAATGTTTGATGAAATAATAAAGATGATCTTAGGCCGAGTACATAGATACCAAACACGACATGCTTTAAAATTTCGCACAAACGCGCATTGGCGACAAACTACATACATTTTTAAAAGCCTTTAAAAGCCTTTACAGATTACCCCGTTAGATTTACAGAGGAGGTCTACTGCTAAAATGACTGCCCTCGATCTGACCTTCGCGGTGATACCTCACATGCATGGTGCAATTGCTGTTTACATATGACGCCAGACCGACGCTTGCGTTCGCCATTGGGCAAGAGCAGGGCAGGACAGGGGTGCTTTTTTTTTTTTTTTTTTTTTATTATTAATTTTGCTTTTTTATTTTATTTTTAAATTGTTCCTTACATATATATTTTTTTTTTATAATTTTTATTGTTATCTCAGGGAATGTAAATATCCCCTATGATAGCAATAGGTAGTGACAGGTACTCTTTTTTTGAAAAAACTGGGGTCTTCTAGACCCTAGATCTTTCCTCTGCCCTCAAAGCATCTGACCACACCAAGATCGGTGTGATAAAATGCTTTCCCAATTTCCCAATGGCGCTTTTTATATCCGGGGGGGGGGGGACATTCCCTCCCACTGCTTGTAAAAGCAGTCCAGAGGCTAATTAGCCGCTGTGATTGCTTTTACATGAAAGCCGGCCGCTGGCTGAAAAGAATGATACCAAGATGATACCTAAACCCGCAGGCATCAATCTGGTATAACCATTCAAAGTCCAGCAACATACCAGTACGTTGCTGGTCCTTGTTGGACATGTATTGTAATCTTTTTTTTTCATGCAGCCTGTTGGCTGAACGAAAAAAGAGATTGATCGGTGGGTATGCCCACCATTAGAATACCGCCCTTCATCCACCCACTTCTAATGATGGGCATACATGCACCATTTATATATGCCGAAGCATGGGGGCATCCTCCCGCAAAAAAGTTATGCCGCACACACATGGTCAAACGTTTCCACGGGCAAGCCTCCGTCGGAATTTCGACCGTATGTATGCGGCATTAGGAGCAAAATTGCTCCTCCGCCCTGCTGCCCCTGCTGCCCCCATGCTTCGGCATATATGCTTTTTTTTTTTTAACTGTGGTGGTGAAATCACCTCCTACAGCACTGGAGTCGCAGGGATCAGGCCTGTCTCTGCGAACGCTGCAGTTATGTGTGTTGTGTTTTGTAAGTGACAGTGATCGATCGATACTGCACTTGGGTGGCCTGGGCTGGACGGAGGGGCAAAACGCAGGTGCTAGCAGGTATCTGGGCTGATCCCGCTAACACTGCGTTTTTGGGAACCCTAAACCGCTGGTATAGATCTGATCAGATCAGATATTGATCTGTTCAGATACTATACCACTAAGGGGGGTGTATGCTTTACGCGTGGGTGTTAGCGTTACTGGCACTAACCTGACGCTGCCTGGGGTGTGACGCAGACCCTCTCTGACGCTAAAACCTAATTGATATCACCCACCGGGCGATCAGGGGGTTAAACCTTTATTGGGTTATATACGGCGGGTGCCCTGACACTATAAAAAGCAAACTAACCAGCGTCACCCGTAACACTTATATGGTGATCACTGGTGAAAGGGTTAACTAGGGGCAATTAGGGGGTTAAAACCTTTATTAGATCATATTTGGGGGTACCTGACGCTATAAAAACCTGCGGCGAACCTAAAAAAAATGACTGGCTACCGATTGGCATCACTGACACGAAGACAGCGATCAGAAAAACGATCGCTTAGTGACAGTGGTGATAGGGGGTGAAAGGGTTACCTGGGGGGCGATCAAGGGGGTTAAACCTTTATTAGATAATATATTGGGGTACCCGACGCTATAAAAACCTGGGGCGAACCTAAAAAAAATTACTGGCTACCGATCGCCATCACTGATGCTAAGACAGCATCAGAAAAACGATCGATTAGCGACAGCGGTGATAGGGGTGAAAGGGTTACCTGGGGGGCGATCAAGGGGGTTAAACCTTTATTAGATAATATATTGGGGTACCCGACGCTATAAAAACCTGCGGCGAACCTAAAAAAAAATTACTGGCTACCGATCGCCATCACTGATGCTAAGACAGCCATCAGAAAAATGATCGCATAGCGACAGCGGTGATAGGGGGTGAAAGGGTTACCTGGGGGGCGATCAAGGGGGTTTAACCTTTATTAGATAATATATTGGGGTACCTGACGCTATAAAAACCTGCGGCGAACCTAAAAAAAATTACTGGCTACCGATCGCCATCACTGATGCTAAGACAGCATCAGAAAAACGATCGATTAGCGACAGCGGTGATAGGGGGTGAAAGGGTTACCTGGGGGGCGATCAAGGGGGTTAAACCTTTATTAGGGGGGGTTAGGGGGCTACACTGGACCTAAAACTAAACTTTAGTGACACTTTCACAGTCACAAATGTCACTGATTGCAGTGATCACTAAATAAATGGTCACTGCAATCAGTGACACTGTGACTGGGGGCTGGGGGGTGATCTGGGGGGGCGATTAGTGTTCCTATGTGTCCTGGTGTCAGTGTAGTGTTGTGCTCACTGACCTGATGTCTTCTCTTGTACGGCGCTCGGTATATGTGAGCGCCGCACAGGAGATGACATCACTTCCTCCTGCCTCCTCTGTCTGAAACAGACAGAGGAGGCATTTCCATTCGCCGGGAGCGATCGCGAGGGGGGGGCCGGAATCGAAAGGCCGCCCCCTCATCTGGGATCGCTCCCGGTGAAGTAACGACCGCTCACGGCACAGAAGGGGGGTCCGGATGGACCCCCCAACTGTACAAAGGCAGTCACGTAGATCTACGTGATTCTGCCTGTCCGTGCCATTCTGCCGACGTAAATCGGCGGTGGGCGGTCGTTAAGTGGTTAAGGATGAAGCACACAAAGGGCAAAAATATCAAATTGAGGGCGCATGCGCGGAGTCTAGCGGTGCGGTAATGCAGAGCTAGAGCTCCGTACCGTTCGTGGGGAGAGCCGGTATCCAGCGTTAACCCGCAAGTATAATTACATACCAGAGGGGTAGAACAAGTACCAGAGACCCTGTAGTCCATTTTGTGGGCAGAATTATGGCTCAGAGAGGGAGCGGTACCAAGTTAAAAAATCCTGTCATGAAAGCTCCTAAGGGGAGAACCGTGAATAAAGGGGCACAATCCTCTGCCTCATTCACAGCATCTATGCGCTCACACCAGTTAAACCTGTCACAGCCTATATTCTCAGCTGACTCTGACAAGGATTTATTTACCATACAAGACTCTCCTCAGACCTCACAAATAACTCCAGCAGAATTTAAACAATTTGAAAATATGCTCCATAAAGCACTAAAGCAGACATCTGATCAAATTACCTCACAAGAGAGATAAGAGAAATTGGTAAGCGTACAGCTGCCTTAGAGATAAAAACTGAGGACTTAGAAAATATTTCTCTGGAACATTCAATGGAACTTGAAAATCTCAAAGAGGAAAATATCTTGCTTCACAACAAGTTAGAAGACCATGAGAATAGGGACAGGAGGTCCAATTTGCGAATCAGGGGTATCCCTGAGGCAATTCTTGACCTGCAATCTACAATTACTGCACTGTTCCAGGAATTGCAACCAGCCATTCCCATTGAAAGAACGGAATTTGACAGAATTCATCGAGCACTTGCTGCTAAAAAACCTGACGGTCCTCCACGGGACATCATAGTGAAACTACACTACTACCGAACAAAAGAAATGCTTCTGTCATCAGCCAGAGATAAAAAACAGTTAAATTTTCAAGGACATGAATACCAACTGTTTGCTGATTTGTCCCAAACTACAATTTCTAAGAGAAGAGCATTAAAACCCCTTCTTCAGGAACTCCAAAGCCATGATATCCCATATCAATGGGGATTCCCATTCTCTTTACGATTCGCCTATAAAAAGGGAAAAGATACACTTGCAGAACCTATGAAGAACTTCAACAAACACTCATAGATCTACATTTAATGGATCCAGATCCAAGAAATACCTCTCTGCGGAGTAGAGCAATGCCCCTTTCATCCAAGGGGCATCACTCCCAACCCAATTTGGAAAATGGAAATCATCCATCCCACAAGAGAAGTCGTCATACATCTCCTCCTCAGGAAAGAGAAGATTCAATGGACTGACAGAAACCTCAAAGAAATCAACCTGTTCGCTTTTACCCTGCTATGGACCTTTTGAAGACATATTGTGCAACACATAGCACTCATTTACAAACTAATGCACAATAATAAGTGTTGCCCCAGATGCAGTCCCTTTTCACTTATACTGATTGCTCATAGTTTTCCAGTTAAGCTTAAATACTAAGCTTAAATACAAAAAATGCTAACCAGCATACGGTTGAAGTTTTTTCTATCTTTTTTTGTCTTTTTTGATCAATTTTTTTTTTTGATTTATTTATTTTTTTATTTTTTTTAGCATGACTTAGGGTAAGCAAAAGTCCTGCTATCCTAGATTTTCTGGTTCTTGAAGAAGAACATTATATAGTTTCTCCTGACGTTCACTAGACTATTGAAGAACATAGGTCATACTTATTTTACCAGTCCCCCCTCTTTGTAAGTCAAATGATTGATCTTATATTACTGAATGGGAACTACTAGAACAACAGTATTATTTACCTCTGGGGATCTTTTTTATTAATTCCCCTAGCCGACAGTTTAGTTATTACTCCTAGTGTGTAAAGGAGGACCCCCAATTCCTGCTCTATCCTCACCCTTTATTACCACCCCTCTAGTTTAGGTAGCTTTCTCACCAGGAGATCCTGGAGCAATCAGCAGATTTTCTTAAATTTTTGTCACCCCTATATAGTCCCTCCCCTGGAGTATTTACCTATAATCTTAACAGTTTTCATATGCATTATTAGGTTAACGAATTATTCTTTATCGTATTATTCTTTTCAGATGGCTCTCCCCCCCTTTTGAACGGGAGATCCGTGCGCCCTACTTTGCCTCCCTCATTCGACCACATAAAACATGTGGAAGTCTGACGGAGGCGCTATTTCCCCAGTGGGGGATTTTTGCCCCCACTTGCGGAAAACACTTAAATGTGTCTTTATGTTAGTATATGTATTATTTTGTCTAAACAGTCAAATTTTATTCCATTCTATCACTCTAGTATTCATCTTCTATCTGCTTTCCTTCCCCCTCTTCGAGTCCACTCGGATTGCATTGAATAACACGAATTACTTGGCAACAGGTAAGTCCTCCTTATCCACCCTGCTACCATGGCACCATTAAACATTTTGTCCCTGAATGTTCAGGGACTGAACATTCCTCAAAAACGAACCAAGGCCTTCCGCGTATTTCATGCCAAAAAGGCACACATAGTTTGTTTACAAGAAACTCACTTCACAAAAACCACCACACCCAAATTTATATCCCATTTCTATCCACAAACCTACACGGCCTCGGCTGCCTCCAAGCAACAGGGTACTCTCATAGCCTTCCATCGTTCTACCCCATTTATACACCAATCACAAATAAAAGATCCTGAAGGACGATACTTAATTCTTACGGGTCACATAGTGGATACCGCAATAACTGTAGTTTCTTATTATGCACCAAATAAACAACCCAATCCATTTATGTCACATTTATTACAAGTAGTGAATGATCATAAAATAGGAACAGTTATGCTCTGTGGTGACTCCAACCAGGTCCTCCTCCCATTTCTGGATAAATCCCCGTACACACCATCACAAACAAATGTCAAGAAGTCCTTCTTACAAATCCTATCCAAACATAATTTAGTAGATTCATGGAGAGAAGCCAACCCCACTACACGGAAATACACATACTATTCCCATCCCCACACAACATTTTCAAGGATTGATCATATATTTCTAACTATAGGCATGCTCCCTGAAATCATTGCTGCAGACATAGTCCCCATTCCATGGTCCGACCATAATGCTGTACTCACCTCCATTAAATCATTATTACCCAAAGGCCATGATCGTACTTGGAATCTCCCAGACATTCTACTCAAACACCCAGCTTATCGCCAAACTATTGAACAAGACATAAAAGAATACATTACCCTTAACTCTAGCCCAGAAATTAGTATGCTAACTCTATGGGAAGCCCATAAACCTGTGATACGCAACACAATCCAGAAACAATCAGCTATATTTAAACGAGAACGGAAAACCCTTGCCCGTAAACTGGAAATGGATTTTAACACGGCCTTTATATCCCATCAAGAAAATCCATCCACATTAACTAAATCCCGATTAGACAAGACCCGTACTGCATACAACTTATTTCTCACAGAAGCCGTAGAAAAATCCTATAAACGCTCAAGATTTAACCGCTTCATGAAAGCTAATAAGCCCGGGACATACCTTGCAAGAACACTCAATTCCCTAAACAAACCCTTTAAACCAATTCGGCTAAAACTAGCAAAGGAAGTATACACAAGCAACCCTCACAAAATAGTCAAAAAATTTCATTCCCACCTATCCTCATTATATGCTTCATCTAATAACTTTGACCCGCTAGCTGCAGATACATTTTTCTCTGACTTACATTTGCCAGGACTTTCCCCTGACCAAAATAAAATCCTAGAAGAAATTATTTCACCAGAAGATGTCGCCAAGGCTATTAAAGAATTAAAAATAAACAAGAGACCAGGCCCAGATGGCTACTCAGCTTTATATTACAGAACCTATACAGACATATTATCACCAATCTTAGCAGAAGCCTTCAATCTACTATTGAAAGGAGAATCCTTTAGACAGGAAACCCTGACCGCCATTATTTGTATGATCCCAAAACCTCTCACGGATGATACCCTATGTACAAACTTTCGCCCAATTTCCCTTCTGAACCTAGATATCAAAATCTTAGCCAAAATATTGGCCAAAATACTAAATAGAATAATAGGCAAGCTCATCCATAAGGATCAAGTAGAATTCATGCCAAAGCGCCAGGCGGGAGACAATGTCCGTCGGGCCGTATTGCTAGCCCACATAGCCAAAAAACGACGTATACCCTCCTGTTTTCTGTCCCTAGATATAAAAAAGGCCTTTGACTCCATAGCCTGGCCGTACCTTAATTACACATTACAAAAATGGGGTTTTGGCCCTCACTTCCTAACATGGATAGAAGCACTCTATAACAAACCAATTGCATATATAAAATACGCAGGCTATAAATCTAATTCCTTTAATATAGAAAGAGGAACGCGCCAGGGATGTCCACTCTCCCCCCTCCTATTCGCCCTCCTAATAGAACCCCTAGCTCAACGAATCCGCACAGATCCGACAATCACAGGCATCGAATTAGCTGGATACCATCATAAATTATGCCTATTTGCGGATGACATACTCCTATTTCTATCATCCCCACAAGTCTCTGGACCTAATCTTCTATCCGTTTTAGATAAATTTGCAGTGATTACAATAAACCCCAAAAAATCCATGGCCCTAGATATATCCCTCACTAAAATAGAATCAGACTCGGCCAAAACTGCACTTCCTTTCATATGGACTGAGGGGTCAATCCCCTATTTAGGGATTCACCTAACAGCCTCAAACTTAGATCTCTTTGCAGCAAACTATCCCCCACTCCAACAAATAACTCTTTTACAACAATGGACACATCTCCCAATTTCATGGATAGGTAAAATTAATGCAGTCAAAATGACAATTCTCCCTAAAATACTCTACTTATTTAGAGTCTTACCAATCCCTATCCCATCTTATTATCTTAGAATACTCCAAAGAAAAACATCAAACTATGTCTGGGGCTCCAAAAAACCCCGTGTATCGTTACATACACTTTATTTACCGAAACTTAAGGGAGGCCTTGGGTTCCCTAATTTTGCTAATTATTATAGAGCGGCACATATTGCCAGCCTCACTAAATATCACACTAATGACGATATACCTATATGGGTAATAATAGAAGCAGCAGAATGTGACCCTCTATCTATATCCAATGTACTATGGCTCCTCCCTAAAGAAAGAAAAACCCTAAGTAACCCTATTATAAAACACTTTTTAGCCGTATGGGATAACCTTAGATTTAAACATCAGCTACAATCACCTCACAACCCTCTCTTATCATTCCTTAAAAACCCTGCTTTTTACCCAGCATGGGTCTCACCCAAGTCATTTAGGGTATGGAATTCATTGAATATTACTCAGCTTAATTACCCAACCTCTACATCATCTTTTCATACGTTTCCTACCCTTTGCGACACCTATAACTTGCCGAACTCTGAACTTTTCAGATATCTCCAAATTAAAAACTTTTACGCACCTTTGTTAATTACTGACACCCCTTTATCCCAACTTACAATATTTGAATCTGCATGTTTAAAAGACCCCCATTCAAGAGGGCTAATATCGTCAATATACACCCACATTACAATTTACCCAGGTTTAGACAAACCACCTTATGCACGTAAATGGGAGGAGGACCTGGAAAGAGAATTCGATGTGGCTGATTGGTCCAAAATATGGTCTAACACAAAATCTTCTTCAAATGTTTTGGCGGTAGAAACCAACTATGAAGTTCTAACCCGTTGGTACCTCGTTCCCTATAGATTGGCGAAATTTACGCCAAACCAAACAGGCCAATGCTTCCGGGGCTGTCCCGACCCGGGCACCCACCTACACATTTGGTGGTCTTGCCCGTTGATACAATTATACTGGTAACAGATATTTGAAACTGCCTCCAGAATATTTGGCTTCACTATACATCCTGACCCAGCCACGGCCTTGCTCAATTTAAAACCAGATTACATCACATATAAACAATTTAAACTTCTCACTCAATTGTTTACGGCAGCCAAACAAACAATTGCAAAAGCATGGAAGACCCCTAAACTGGAAATAGCCGAGACTATACGTAGAGTCAATGGATTTATGGCTCACGCCAAAATGCTAGCCATAGAAAGAGATCAAATTCCAATCTTTGAAAAGTTATGGAACCCATGGATTAAATATCACCTATCTTCATTCCACAAAGACTTGATTCTCATGCCATGGTAGCAGGTGGATCATATCGTGAACACTCTATTATCCTGTTGTAATACACAGGTCAAAGACCAATGAACTCGAGCCATCCGAGTGGACTCCTATACCCCCCCCTCCCTCTACTTTCCTACTATCCTATTCTACTTATTTTTAGGTTACCTACTTATCCATTTCTATTTTCATGTCATTTTTACGCTATCTTTTACGTCCATTTAAAGTTCACTTAGATCTTTATTTTTATTTGAAAAGCATTATCTAAGCGGCATTATAATATTGCACTATGTAATTAGTTCTTAATTGTACTAAACCAAATAATATTTGTTTGTTCGTTATCTTACCATCTACTGTAACATACATCTAGTGCGTGGATGTATCCACCGTTGATTTCTGCTTAGCCCTTAGAAACTATACAGCAATATGCACATTGTAGACCATGAATTTACTACTTATTCTTTATAATAGAAATATGTAGTCAATGTTCTACAACCATTATAAATGTATGTTCTGTACATTTCTGTTATATCTCATTCAATAAAATACTTTAACAAGGAAAAATAACATCAAATTATCTGATGAGTATCTTGAGAATTGCTACTCCATCCATGTAACCAGATTGTGAAGATGTTGCCCTTTTTTTTCTTCTAATAAAAGTATAAAAAAAAAAAAAAAAAAAAAATATATAAAAAAGTTTTATTATTAAAATAGGTACATTATCAGTGATCCTCAACTTGTGATCTGCCCGACTTTTTCTGTTGTCCTTATTGTTGGTGTATTTTATGTGTGGCCCAAGACAAGTCCTCTTCTTTCAATATGGCCCAGAAAGGTAAAAAAGGATAAAAAGGATGGACACCCCTGATTTAGAGTTTATCAAGTTAACTGACCTATGGCCGTATTACTCTCACTTGGACGCAGTGATACTTAACCTGTGTGGCGCAATCACTGTTTACATACATGGGTGCACCCATGTGTGCATTTAATTAACTTCACTGCTATCACAAGAGGATACATGTACCCCCTATGTAATAGCATGGCCAGATGACAAGTCCTTTTTATGCGGACATAAGGGGTCTTTTAGTTCTGATGCCTCCCCTGCCTACACTACAGCTAATCAAGCACAGATTGTGCCCGATTAGCTGCCTCCATGGTCACAGCAGCAGAAGTAACAAAATGCTATTTGTTTTAAGGTTCGTACTTTACAGAGGAGATCGGGCAAAGAATGTTCCCCAAGCTCCTCCTGCTTCCATGCTGACAGTTCAATGCAGTCCCAGGGACCCCAGCAGCAGTGGCGGGGGTTTGGCGTTGCTTCAAAGTAAACTAAAAAGGGATCACTGAGTGAAAGCCAATCACGAGGTGAAAAAATAAAATGGTACCAAGCTCACAGCTGAATACGTAGCCATGATCTTGTTTTAACTACTTAAACTCCAGGCTGTTTATAAATGGCCTATAGACAGCAAGTGGTTTAGGGAAACCCATCAGGACAAAGTCTGCCATTGATAAGCTCTTCTAAAAAATGCCAGTTGCCTGATCGATTAGCTTTAATAAATTTCAGAGCCATTGTCATTGCTGGGCACACCTCCTTAAAATGCAAATTTGCTGGCTGTCATGCTGAACCACTGTTCCTGCTTTAATAACCTTGAAAAAGTATAATAAGGGAAGTCAGAAATTCAGATCTGCATATTTGTTCTAGGTTGGTCATGCAATGCTTTAAAGCAAAAGGATCATCATGACTGCCAAGCAACTAAAAAAAACTTTCAGAATGAGAGCTCAGAAAAGGCAGTCTGTTTTTTTTCCCCAATGACAGGTTTCCATAAAAGCCAAATCATCAGCATACGAACTAGTCAGCTGGCATTTAAAAAAAAAAAAAAAAAAAAAAATAAAAAAAAAAGAAGGAGGGGACAAGACACTTAAGTACTACTGACAAAATCTGGTATATCAATAGTCCAATATAAAATCTGTCAAACATTCCAGGCAAGTATAAATTTAACTTTCCTTCTCCTACGTAAATCCATAGAAGTTGTCCCCAACTGCTGCTTCTACCTTCCATATAATTACAATGAAGCTGCTGTGTGTTTTATTACAAGCCTTTGTGGCATTTGCGGCTATGTTTAGGAAGATGTACTTTGTGAATATTTGTATCTGGGTGTGGTGGAAGCCAAGAACACAAAAGTGTCTTTTAAAAAAATATTTTAAGTGCTTTAAGCCTCTGAAGCCACAGAAGACTTAAAATATGGTTGGCTAGCCTTCTTCTCAGTTTGAATTGAATTAGTTAGATCGTTTAGAGCAGGGGTCTCCAAACTGCGGCCCCTTGGTTGCTCTGATCTGGCTTTTGGGGCACTATTCATCCCACTGATATGATACACTATTCTGCCCCCCGACACCAAAAAGGGGGCTTAATTCTTGCCCTTGACACCAATAATGGGGCACTATACCACCCCCTAATACCAAAGATGGGGCATGGTTTGCACCAACTGAAGCCAAAAAAATGTTCTATTCCCTTTGGCCACAATCTGGTTGCACTAAAGTCTGAAGAACAGTTAACTGTCCCTTTGTTTAGAAAGTTTGGAGGCCCCTGTTTTAGAGCAAAAAACTTGTAATAGTAAACTGGAGAGAAATGTTACTTCAGTTACAAAGAGGTCTTACTCGTTTATTGTTAAAGTGAAAAAATTACCGCTCACCAAGCCTCTGAACCTTTAGAATGTTCCCGCCCTACTTTGAACGAACAGGTGCTGGCTCTCTCTGCACAAGTCTGTGGAAAAAGAGAACATCCTGGACTGCCGCACTCTGTATTAGACGTCTTTATTGTAGAATAACTGACGCCCTCCCCAGAGATAGCTTTATTATCCATTCTCCCTGGCTCCATAGCCTCCCAGAAATGCACCTTGCTGCGCTTCTTCTTGTCAGCCGCCAGGCAGCTTATCCCCCCATTCTGGAAAACTACTACTACCCCTCCCCTGTCCTTGTGGGTCTCCGTGGTCAATGACATCATGTGCATGGAAGAGATATTAGCCCTTGATAATGACAAATTTAAGACCCTATGGCTCGACTACTCTGCCTCCCTGAAAACATTGACACCTCAGGGTCAACCCAGACGTACACCCCGATTCCATTATGCAGGTTTGACATGCCGGGGTCTGCTCGGTCCACCTTTATCCCTGTTCCCCTCCCTCTTCTTTCCTCTACTGTGTCTGTCTCCCCCCCCCCCCCCCTTCTCACTATATCTATATTTTTTCATCCTACAGTCAGGTATCGCACTAAACCATCGCTGCTTTTCGTATAGAGTATCACCGTCTGCTCCAGGAAGGCGGCGGTGTGTTAAGGTTTCCTACAGTGTACAGAAAGCGTGACTTACATTGTATTACCCGATGTCATTGACATCTGAATGATATTTTTATTACTTTATTCTGTTGAAAGCAATATAAAACATATTTGACTCTTTATTGTAGAATAAAATCCAATTCAAAGCAATACAGTCAAAATCAAAATGAAAAACAGGGACAAAAGGCTAACAGGTTTCACATCATTAGATGCTTAATTATATATATATATATATATATATATATATATATATATATATTTATTTATTTATTGTGACAGCAGGAAGGTAAAGTCACCTGGTTGCATCCAGGGGGGTAGATATATTTCGCCCAGATTCAGGCTTTACGCCGACTTATACAACTAGGTGGAGAGTTGTATAAGCCCAGCTGAGGCTAGTAGGCTCATGGATGACTCATACCTCTAGGGAGAGTGCTGGGCGTCGTGCAGACAGGGAGTTGATGAGACCAGCTGAAGCTTGTCAGCTCATTTAGGCCTCTATAAGAACTCCCAGCTTCATTAGATGTTAGCTCATGCCTGGACCCAGACCTGTGTGGACTGTCTAGGGAGAGTGAACCCCTGTGCGGTGAGACAAAGCCTGTGTGGCCATTTGCTTGGACATTTAAAACCAGGGACTTAGGGACTAGGACAGCACTAGGCTGATCCCAGTTGTTAGTTAGGAAACCTGTATGTTTAGTCAGAGGTCAAGTTGACCAGGATTTATTTTGTTTATGTTTCTTTTGCTTTGCTGTGTTTTGTCACTGTAAATAGAAAATAAACCGCACCTTTTTGATTTTGAAAACCACAACCTCCGTTTGCTGGGCCTGTTTTTGTGTGGGGAGCCCATCTCGGGGGTCACACACACCCGCTGCCGAGCTAACCCCCTCACAGTTGGTGGAGAATGCGGGCAGTTTTTTTTTAAGCCAGCATGGAAGAGATACTGAAGCAGCTGGCTCTAGCAAATGCCAATCAACAGCAGACAAATGCAGGTTTGCAAAAGAGCCTTGCAGCTCAACAACAGAACTTCGCAGCCCAGCAGCAAGCTCATCAACAGAGCCTTGCAGCCCAGCAGCAGACAAACGCAACTTTGCAACAGAGTCTGGAGGCTCAGCAACAAGCCCAGCAGCAATCTGAGGCCCGCTTCATAGACCTGTTGCAGAAGCAAGAGCAGAGACTACAACAACAGATGGAAGCAGCAATGCAGCAACGTCCGCAGACCAGTGAGGAAAGCCGTCCCACTAATACCGCGTCCTTTGGGGTGAGTCGTTTATTGACAAAAATGACTGGAGAGGATGATCCAGAGGTATTTTTGACCACATTTGAAAGGACTGCTGAAAGAGAAAAGTGGCCTGAGGAGCAGTGGGCTGGACTGGTGGCTCCTCTGTTAACTGGTGAATCGCAGAAAGCTTACTATGACCTAGAGCCTAACCAAGCAAAAGACTATGTGATGCTAAAAGCTGAAATATTGGCAAGGCTGGGTGTCACCCAGGCTGTCCGGGCTCAGCGTGTGCATAACTGGACTTTCCAGCTTGGAAAACCCCCCAGGTCTCAAATGTATGATCTCATTCACCTGAGCAGAAAGAGGCTACAGCCAGAGACTTTGTCCGCACCAAAGATTGTGGAACGTGTTGTAATGGATCGGTTTTTGAGAGCTCTTCCTACTGCCATCCAAAAGTGGGTAAGCCATGGAGACCCAGAGACGGCCGATGGTCTTGTGGATCGTGTGGAGAAATACTTGGCTACAGAGAACCTGACGGCCTCTTCCAGAGACACTCGGACTTTCCACCCTAAGACCAGACCATCCCCAGGGGCGGATAAGAGGATTCCAAGGGGTGAGGGTGGAGAGAGTGAGAGGGTGGGAGCTCTACCCCAAGTTTGGCGAGAACAGCCTGGGAAATCAGCGGCTCAAGAGGCCGCAAGAAGGATCGTTTGCTACCGCTGCCGGCAAGCGGGACATATTGCAGCCAATTGCCCGGTTGTGGAGGAACCCATGCAGTGTGACTTTCTGACGGGCAGACGTCAGTCGCTGTGTGCGACAGTCGCATGCACTGCCATTCGAGGAACTGAGAAACATTTATGCAAAATGTGTGTTAATGGTAGAAATGTTGTGGTATTGCTGGATTCAGGTAGCCTTGTGACCCTGATAAAGGCTGAGTTAGTTAAAACCGAGGTCTCTGGGAATAGCAAGGTAGCTGTTATTTGTGTGCATGGGGACACCCGAGAGTATCCAGTGACTACAGTGTGTTTCGAGACCCCCAAAGGTACCCTCTCTCATCCAGTGGGCTTAGTATCTCAGTTACCGCATGACGCCATTGTGGGAAGGGATTTTCCGAAGTTCTGGGAACTGTGGGATGATCCTGAGCCCCCCACTGGTGCCCCTATGTACCAGGAATGTGATAGCCAGAACTCCCCTGAGAGTGGTGAGGACTCTCCGGAATTTCCCTTATCAGTATTGGCAGGGGAGACTCAAGAAACTGGAGAGGAGCCCACCTCCTCAGACGAAAACCTACCGTCTGTGGAGTTTTCTGATCTGGAGGTTCACAGGGAAAATTTTGCCACAGAACAGTTAAAAGACCCCGCCCTAATAAAGGCACGGGAAAACGTAGTGGAAATAGATGGCGAGTTAGTGAACCCAGATAATACCTGCACTTACCCATACTTCAGCGTAGAGAAGGACCTACTGTATCGGGTGGCAAAAAGGGCAGAAGAAACCGTTGAGCAGCTTGTGGTGCCCAAACCTTACAGGAAGTTGGTGTTGGAGTTGGCCCATGGGCACATTCTTGGAGGTCATCTGGGGACAGAGAAAACCCGAGAGAGGGTATTACAGAGATTCTATTGGCCGGGGGTGATGAAGGACATAGAAAATTATTGTTCCTCCTGCCCTGTGTGTCAGAGGTCGGCCCCGATGCCACATTTCCGTAGCCCGCTGGTCCCTCTACCCATCATTGAGGTCCCGTTTGAGAGGATCGCCATGGATTTGGTAGGTCCTATAATCAAGTCCGCTAGGGGGCACCAGTACATATTAGTTATAATGGACTATGCCACCCGTTATCCAGAAGCGATCCCTCTCCGAAATACCTCGGCCAAAACCATAGCCAAAGAGCTATCTCTTGTGTTTAGCCGGGTGGGTATTTGTAAAGAACTGCTTACGGACCAAGGTACACCCTTTATGTCCCGGGTTATGAAGGAGCTGTGTAAATTGTTCAAAGTGACGCAATTACGTACATCTGTGTATCACCCCCAAACCGATGGGCTGGTTGAAAGGTTCAACAAAACCCTAAAACAAATGTTGAAGAAAGTGGTGGATAGAGATGGAAAGGATTGGGACTGTCTACTTCCTTATCTGATGTTTGCTATTAGGGAGGTGCCCCAATCCTCTACGGGATTCTCCCCCTTTGAGTTACTGTATGGGAGACACCCAAGAGGGCTGTTGGATATTGCCAAGGAAACTTGGGAAAGTGAGAGTTCTCCCCACAGGAGTGTGATTGAGCATGTCGCCCTGATGCAAGACCGAATTGCACAGGTAATGCCCATCGTGAAGGAACATTTGGCCCAAGCGCAGTTAGCACAGCAGAGAGTGTACAACCGTGGAGCCAAGACCCGTACCTTTTCCCCGGGGGATAGGATACTGGTACTTGTCCCTACGGTTGAAAGTAAATTCCTTGCCAAATGGCAAGGCCCCTACGAGATAATGGAAAAAGTGAGCGAAGTGAATTACAAGGTCAGACAACCAGGAAGGCGAAAGCCCGAACAGATCTATCACGTTAATCTGTTGAAAGCCTGGAGGGATAGAGAGTCCCTAGTCGCAGACACTTGGTCACCAGCTCAAACTGGTTGCGTGATTCCTGAGGTTGGAATAGCAGCCACCTTGTCACAACCCCAACAACAGGAGGTTAAGGAGTTTGTGCTTCGCAACAAGGAGGTATTCTCTGAGCTGCCGGGACAAACATCTGGGGTAGAGCATGACATCATTACCCCGCCCGGTGAAAGGGTGAAGTTAAAACCCTATCGGATCCCAGAGGACCGACGGGAGGCAATACGGGAGGAAGTACAGAAAATGCTGAACTTAGGGGTGATAGAGGAGTCCCAAAGTGATTGGTCTAGTCCCATTGTGTTGGTGCCTAAACCGGATGGGAGCTGGCGATTTTGTAACGATTTTCGTCAGTTGAACAAAGTTACAAAATTTGACACCTACCCCATGCCACGTATAGATGAGTTGATCGACCGGCTGGGAACAGCCCGATACATGACGACTCTTGACCTCACAAAAGGGTATTGGCAAATCCCCCTGGCCAAGTCGGCCAAAGAGAAAACCGCATTTGTAACCCCAGACGGGGCGTTCCAATATAAAAGAATGCCGTTCGGGTTACAGAATGCGCCGGCCACATTCCAGCGGAAAATGGACCAGATGCTGAGGCCCCATCGGAAGTATGCTGCGGCTTACCTGGATGACATAATTGTCCATAGCACAGATTGGGCCTCACATCTGCCAAAAGTGCAAGCAGTCCTGGACTCTGTTCGGGAAGCGGGGTTTACGGCTAACCCCAAGAAGTGTACCATTGGGCAGGAGGAGGCCAAATATCTTGGGTACACCATTGGGAGGGGAGTAATAAAACCCCAACTCAACAAAGTCGAGGCCATCCAGAGTTGGCCACGTCCCAACAGCAAGAAGCAGGTACGAGCCTTTCTGGGAATCGCTGGGTATTATCGGCGATTCATTCCCCACTTTGCTTCTAAGGCTGTGCCCCTAACCAACCTGACGAAGGGGAAAGGGTCGGTCATGATTAAATGGACCCCCGAGGCTGAGGCAGCATTCCAATTCTTGAAACAAGCCTTATGTAGCCAGCCAGTGTTGTACTCACCCGACTTCTCTAAAGACTTTGTCGTACAAAGTGATGCTTCAGATGTGGGGTTAGGAGCAGTATTGTCCCAGGTCTGGAACGGGGAAGAGCACCCAGTCATTTACCTCAGCAGGAAGTTGAAGTCCCATGAGGTAAATTACGCCACCGTTGAAAAGGAGTGTTTAGCGGTGAAGTGGGCTCTAGATTCCCTTCGGTACTACCTGCTAGGTAGGCACTTTGACATGGTTACGGATCACGCTCCGTTAAAGTGGATGGCTCAAAACAAGGAAACAAATAGAAGAGTGAATAGGTGGTTCCTGGCCCTCCAGGAATTCAACTTCACAGTAAAGCATCGCCCTGGCGTTCAAATGGGGAATGTGGATGCTTTGTCTCGAGTACATGAATGCCTGATTGCTGGTGTTCCAACAAGAGGGGGGGGTATGTGACAGCAGGAAGGTAAAGTCACCTGGTTGCATCCAGGGGGGTAGATATATTTCGCCCAGATTCAGGCTTTACGCCGACTTATACAACTAGGTGGAGAGTTGTATAAGCCCAGCTGAGGCTAGTAGGCTCATGGATGACTCATACCTCTAGGGAGAGTGCTGGGCGTCATGCAGACAGGGAGTTGATGAGACCAGCTGAAGCTTGTCAGCTCATTTAGGCCTCTATAAGAACTCCCAGCTTCATTAGATGTTAGCTCATGCCTGGACCCAGACCTGTGTGGACTGTCTAGGGAGAGTGAACCCCTGTGCGGTGAGACAAAGCCTGTGTGGCTATTTGCTTGGACATTTAAAACCAGGGACTTAGGGACTAGGACAGCACTAGGCTGATCCCAGTTGTTAGTTAGGAAACCTGTATGTTTAGTCAGAGGTCAAGTTGACCAGGATTTATTTTGTTTAGGTTTCTTTTGCTTTGCTGTGTTTTGTCACTGTAAATAGAAAATAAACCGCACCTTTTTGATTTTGAACCACAACCTCCGTTTGCTGGGCCTGTTTTTGTGTGGGGAGCCCATCTCGGGGGTCACACACACCCGCTGCCGAGCTAACCCCCTCACAGTATATATATATATATATATATATACATACACACACATATACATACATACATACACACACTGAAGGGACTACCCTCAGATGATACACAGATGCAACTAATCCTTCTACATAAAATGTACCTGTCTGTCTATCTGCAGTTTTCTCTACATCTGTTCAAAGTCCTGAATTTATAAAGCTTGTCTAAGAGTTAGAAAACAAAAACGGGGCGGAGAGCTGAAGTCACTCTGCAGAGCTTAGTGAGGAGAGCCGATTGGAGGGAAGGGACACACCCCCCTTCACACAGCACACAAGAACAAAGCTGAGGCTGTCAATCAGCTCTCCTGTCACCATTTTTTTCTCGGTGTCAAGAAAACTTGTCAGAAGTGACTCATGCTGATAGAGGAACAAAGCAGCAGACAGAAATTATACTTAGTAATAAATAGCGGTGACAATGACAAAAGACAATGTTTAAAAAGATGGGTGATTGTATTGCCTTTGCTTCTACTTTAATGCTCATCAGTATTACCGTGAAGCACCAAGGTCAGAAATACTGCCCACACAGAATTGTTTTTACATTTTCTCAGTATTGCAAGGTAGCTTGGTATATTAAAAATGGCTAAGCTCCACTTAGAAAAGGAGTGATGAAAGAAAGCGTAAAAAAAGAAATAAAAAAAAAAAGAAGGGGAGGATCAGTAAAGCCAATAAAATGCTCAGCAGGAAGAGAAATGCAGTTCTATAAGCAGGCCTATAAACAGTTAAAAATATGAATATACATAAAGGAAAATGGGAGGAATGTACACAACAGCATGGAGTTTGGGGAAGGGGGGGTCATGGAATGCAGTAGTGGAAAAAGTCAACCATAAAAAGCAAGAATGCGATGTAAGCAGAGATTGAGTGGGGTGAGATGCAGATAGAGGCACAGTGTGGGATTAACATTTCAGAAATTGCACATTTCTGTTCAGATGGTCTGCAGTGACCTATCGCTAGAAATCAATGACATTCATTACCATCCATTCATCTAGAGAACTTTAAAGCCATATTAAACCCAAAAGCTAAAAATTTTATCTATTGCAGTTTACCAATCATTAGCTGTGACGGCTGCATTTGTTTCTTTTTTTTAGGCTTTTTCCCCTGTTGATCTGGCCAGTAACACACCTGTATTAGAGTTCCCTCACTCTGGAGGAAAGACCACAGGGGCACCTTTGGACAGCAGCATTATCAGTCTGGGGGAGCGGAGTGTTGGCTGTATTAGCAGATTTAGATACACTAACAAAATTATGCCAACAAGCAGGTACAGCAACTATTTTTTTTTGGGATAAAAGGTTTAACATTCAAAAAATGAAAGATGATCATTGTTAGCACATCTGTCAGTGTTAAATGGTTTGTCACAACACTCAATGGTTAGATTTGCAATTCCAGCTATAAATTTAGAACAGGACTTTACATAAATGCTTATGTAGCGGGCAGTTCCTCCCCTTTCCCCGTCCCATCTATTAAAGTTCTGCTCGCAATGTCTCTGGTCTAGGGGTATGATAGGGGAGGGAGAGGGGAGGGAGCGGGTGCGCTACGCCTGGCTTCCACCACAGGTGTATAAGTGGTATCAGCAATGCCTTTCTTTACCTTCGGGCCTGTGTTGTGCATCCGATTCTCCCTCCAAGAGTCTCCGAGAACCTCGTCTGCCAGGAACTTGAGCCACACACCGTTAAAGTCCAACACTCCTTTATTTAGAACATAACATGGACTCCCTTGGCTATATAGAACAGAAAAGGAGGTGTGTGTACGAATAGGCCCAGACACAAGTTCGATCCTCCACTCTTCTCCAAAGAGTGGGTTATGGTCTCCGCACGAGGGAAATTCACCTTCCGGACGGTCTCCGACAAGAGACTCACCCGTCACCGGCAGTATGCTGCACCGGGTCTTCAGATGAGGAGCTCTCCCCGGTCCATTACGCCCACCTCGGATTCAGGCATCCATCTCCGGAGTACCTTAGGCTCCTTCCCTCGCAGAACTCAGTGTTGGGCACTGAGGTCCGAACCGCCATCCGAGTAACTCACCTCAGGCTAAAGGTGCCTGAGATGGAACACGATCTCCAGTGGTCCTCTAGGCCTAGTCTGCCTAGAGGACAAGCACGAACTCCGTCCACAGGCTGAAGTTGCCAGGGACCAAGACTCCCGTGACCAAGATGGCCGGCCCTTTTATCCCCTCTCCCAGCAAGCACGGCGGGTTCCCCGCCCCACCATACCGCTGCCCAGAGGACAAAAGCAGTCCAGCACACAGCGGTATCCGTCCGTCGGCCCATGATGACAGCGCCACCCAGTGGACCGCCAGAGACACACCACTGGTGTCACCGAAAAATTCTAAAATTACTGCGGGAAAGCAAATACCCGCTACACTTAATAAATATAGCAACCAGCAACGCAGAGAGTTCAGCAACTCCGAGCAACCACAGTTCAGTTTTCATTGGTATAACAATTGCAGTAAACTGAAATAAAAATCAGTTTTATTCGATTTCTGCCCTGTGTCAAGTAAGCATTTTGATAAGAAAAACTGTTAAAAAAAATAAAATAAAAAATAAGTGTAGTTCAATTGATGTATACATCCAAGTATTGTACTCGTCAGGTTTTGCTAATGTACGTGTTAATGACAAGTGATGCAGAATTACTTCCACTACTAATTGCCACTATAAAGGCCAAGCATTGGTGGTCTGTGTGTACTATAGGAGCAAGTAGGGCATATTAGATTAGTAAAAGTACTCAGCCACATTTTCACAGTATTTTTGTTGCAGTTATGGAAGGAGTCAGAAGAGCTAGAATCTTTTTTTGCTGCAGTGTCCCTTACCTCCTGTCCCAGTTACCATACAAGAAGTGAGGAGAATTAGTCCATAGTAAGAACTGACAGTGGTTCTTAAACGGAGAAGTACAACCAAAGCTCGTTTAGCTGTACTTCTCCTGTGGATCACAGGAATGCAGTTTGTTCTGCACTCCTGTGACCCGTTTGCAGCAGACAGCAGGCTGAAATCTGCCATCGGCTGACATCACAGAGCCGGTCCAGGCTCGGGAAGGTTTGCGACCATATGGCCGCCCATATGCCTGGACTGGCACCTGGCTCACACACTCAGCGATGAAAGCAGGCAGTTCTTAAAAGTGGTTGTAAAGGTTCAGGGTTTAAAAAAATTTAATAAAATACAATACATGTCATACTTGCCTCCACTGTGCAGTTGGTTTTGCACAGAGTGACCCCGATCCTCCTCTTCTGGGGTTCTTCAGTGGCGCTGGTGGCTCCTCTTCTCAAGTGCCCCAACAGAGAAGCGCTCTCCTTCAGGACAACTGTGCGGGCGCACTCCCGTGTCCTGCTTCTGTGTCTATGGACACAGAAATCAGGACTTGGCCCCGCCCCCCAGGTCATTGGATTTGATTGAAAGCAGCGGGAGCCAATGGCTGCGCTGCCATCAATCTATCCAAATCAGGACACGAGACACTGGCCGGAGCTTGCATGCTCGTTCCCGTCGTGGGAAACACAGGGCTCAGGCAAGTATAACTGGGGCTCGGGGGGGCTGCTGAGTGACAGATGGTTATTCACCTTAATACATTAAGGTGAAAAACCTTGAGGGTTTACAACCCCTTTAATTGCAGAAGATGCTATGTGGTCGATTTACTAAAGGCAAAAAGACTGTACACTTTGCAGTTGCTCCAGAGCTTTGTAAAGAAAATAAGGCTTCACTTTGCAAAGTACACCCAATCACGTGCAAGAAAAAATAAAAATAAAATGAATTTGTGTTTGCACAGGATTGGATAATGGAAGTCAGCAGAGCTTCTGCTCATTTACCAAGCTCTAATTCAGGGGTCTCAAACTGCCGGCCCTCCGGCTGTTGCGAAACTACAAATCCCACAAGGCATTGCAGGGCAGACAGTTACAAGCATGAATTCTACAGGCAGAGGCATGATGGGACTTTTAGTTTCGCAAACAGCTGGAAGGCCACCAGTTTGAGACCCTTGCTCTAAATCAACTGCACTTGCAGGTCTCTACTCCAATAAGAAACTAACGTGATTGCTTGCATTCATTTTTAGCTGCACCTCAGAGTCAGAATGAATGAATGAACTCCTCTCAAGCAAGAAATCCAAAGAACCCGAACCTGGAAGAAGACCAGATGAAGGTGTCGGCACCACTGAGGGGAGACAAGTTGAGTTCCACTTTATCCTTGCCCACAAAGAAAGTGTCGTTTTATGAACCTATATGTCCCCGCTGAAATGATTTCCTAACCTGATGACCATAGAGAGCCAGAGGAGAAAACTTCCCAAAGGGAGTGAGGGAGCAATCCCCAACAGAGGTCCCGCTCTAATAGCAAAACCTGGCTAAGTGCTATGGGCAGTTCAACTAGGTAAATAATACCAAAAACAAACAAACAGTCAAAAGTTTTGTGCAGATGGACATTGAAAAAGTTAGGGATTTCACAAAGTAGACCCCAGTTTTGTACATATTGTATTGGCATATCAAACAATGTATTATGTGCAATGAATTGGTTCTGGAAAAGACACTCCCAACTTCATTCTGCTGCCATTGAAACGGCATCCAAACTTGCTAGTGATGTGTGCATGACTAGTTGTCCCTGGATGTATGGTGATGTAATGTGGTCGTCAGTTTACAGCTCCCGCAGGCACTAGGGCTGTATCTACATAATAAATTGAATATCTTTAGGACATAATGTTATACAAGAATTCTATCCTTTACGTGCCCAATTACTACAATGTGACAATATTTAGATAAAGAATTACGATTTCTTCTGGGCTCCAAGCTTGCAAAACTGGCACAACACAAACATCATGACATCCGTCCATGAAAATATAGGATGTTTAAAATCGCAAACAAGACAAATCACCCCCTGCCCAACCACAGCTGACCAGCTGGCCCAGGAAAAGCTCTTCTGTCAAAGAGCTAGGCTATGAGAATCACAGAAAATCCCACCGTAGGCCGCAGTGTAGGTGTATGCGTAAATATGGGGCATGACTAAGATTATTTCCATGACTCCTTATCAAAACAGGAAAGCAATGAGAACAACAGGATGAGCGAGTAGGGGTGAGGTATAAAGTACGCAGATAAAATATGATTTATTCAGCAGAAAAAAAAATAAAAAATACAAAAAAAGGTCATAGGTGAGCAAGATACCATAGGAAGGAAGAAAATAAGAAGCAGATAGGGTCTCATGGTTTCAGGAGGGTGCAGGAAAATAAAGCGCTTATTCAATAAAATAAAAAAAATTGTTGCAGTTAGGCCAGATGCACACGGGAATAAAAAAAGCCACTTTTACAGGGTAAAGTATATTTTTTTTGCCTTTAAACTCCGTTCAGTGTTACCCGTGTGGCCATGCACACAGAATATACGCTCGGATCCATATTTTAAGAGCAAGTTTAAGAGGAGCGTTTTTAAGAAGAGCGCAATAAGAGAATGCCCCAAAGCTGTGATCAGTGGAGCTTATGAGCATAGTTAGACTAAAGTAATTAGAATAACGTTTTGAGTTGTAAAAAGTCAAGTAATGGACTCACAAGTGTGTGTTTACATGTTCTCAAGTACCATTCATAAGAAAAAATTTCAGTACAAATTAGGGTTGTCCCGATACCGAGCATTTGCCCGAGTACTTGTACTCAGGCAAATGCTCCGATGCTTAATCTGATACCTGGACAGTCAGGGGTGATCGGTGCGGCGCTGGGGAGGAGTTACAATCACTGATCTCCCTGTATACATTTCAATAAAGCAGCTGACAGCCGCTTCACCTCCTCTCCGCTTTCAGACGCTTTATTGAACAGGGAGATCTGCCCCCCATATCCTCCTCCGGTCCCCCTTCATGCTCTGTCTGTCAGGATGGAGAGCGGAGGAAGGAGCCGGTAAATGTCATTTACCGGCTCCTTCCTTTACCAAATGCACAGAGTCAGTGATCACTGACTCGGTTCATCCATAACTGTCACTGAGCATCGTAAATTCTGTTTATGAATGGAGAGGAACCGCCATCTCCTGTCCATTCATCTTCAGGGTAGCTGCAGAGAATGGGACTGGGGAATCCCTGCCCTCAGTCCCTTTTCCTCTCTCAAAAAAGGAGATGTCAGGGGTCTGTTTAGACCCCCAATATCTTACCAAAGCCACCCCAACAGGGCTAATAAATAAAAAAATATATAAAACAAAATACTACCGACACTCGGTCTTAAAAAAGTGGTATCGGGACAACCCTAGTACAAATATCTAGACACTTCACATGAGGCATTGGTCACATCCCAGAACTGGTGTATCAGAGTAAAAGCAATGCAAATTAGTGTTTTACACCTTGCAGGAATCCACTAACTGTTCTGAGCCTGGGCTGGCAATAGGAGCCACTCAACATCTGATACAGTGAGCGCATCAAAACAAAAACAGAAGCACACTGGGAAAATGAAAACAATAAAAAGATCCCAGAAATGGGGTTCCTATTACCGTAATTTACGTGTAAAAGCACATGCACGCTGATGCGTTTACAGTTATTCTAGTGGCTAGAATACATAAATATTCTAGCCAATAAAATTAGTTTACACTCAATTCTAAATGCCATACGCCTGTAAACAAACGTGCGATTAGGAGGCATTTCTTCTGCCAACTTCTAGCAGTATTTTGGAGCATAAAATCATACGCCCGTGTGCATGTGACCAAAACCAGTCACATACCTGGCCACCAATTCAAACTGAGCATTTGATGACAAATTCCTAAACATTGATTAAAATCTGCATCTCAAAATGATCTGTAAAATTTAGAGCTATCGAACTTATATGCCAAGCCGACCTTGCAGTCTCTCTCCACATTGTAATCCTACAATGTGAAGAGCAACCTCCCCTGACCAATAGGGAGGCATTACATCTGTCTTAATCACTTCTATAAGAAAATCGGGCTGCTGCCACCGATTTACCCATTAGGTTGGTAGTGAAAGGTGTAAATTGTGCAGGTTAGCGATAGTTTTACTACTGGCAGCTGCATACACAGAAAGTACTATCCTGTGCGCTACAAGTCCCAGCATTCATTGCACCTGAAAAAACTAACTCCTGACCACCTGTTAGCTAATTGCTGGATACACCAAGGAGATCCAGCAGCATTTACACACTTAACATCCTACTTTAGAATGAACTGACGTGCGATACATCCATCTCTGGCAATACACACTCCGGTGGAGCTAACCATACCCAGTAAGAAAACCTGATTTTGTTAATGCTTGCGTTTTAACCAAATTAGCTACCCCTCTGTTTGTCCTGCCCACCTGTTAACTGATTTTAAAACCAAAGAAATTTGTGATACCACATGAATAGGCAAAAATAAGGGAAAATTGTTGAGTGCATCTAAAACATCCAAGGGTCAACAGAGAGAGACCAAAATGTGTATGTACGATGGCACCCTTCATTTAAAAAAAAAAACAAAAAAAAATTAAATTATACAACCAAAAAACACAAAATAACTTTATAACAATGTCACAATATATATGAAAATTAAGGTAGATAAAAAAGCAGCAACCAAATAAAATCCACGTGGATTATTTTGAGTGCCTGTGACCGCATCTTAGTTCTATTTACCGTCACTGCATCTGAAGATTGAGATAGTTTAGTCCTTAGTTTAGTTTGTCCTCCTTTCACAATGTGTACACAAGGAATATGGTGCAGGTCCAATGGTTTAAGTGTTGTAGCAGAGGGCAAAGATCTGGAAAAACCTAGGAATAGCCGCTTTAGGCCATTGTCATTCTGGCGATTTTGTAGTGGGTTCAGAGCTGCTCTCCCCCCCTCCCCCTCCCGTGTTTCTCTTGCTAGGAAAAAAATGCATTGCAGTCAAGTGATTGGTTGACAAGCAGCTAAATTTTTGAAAGGTTTGGAGCTAGTCATGTTATCAAATGCAGCTGCTGGTGATCATGGCACACAAGCGATTTGTAGCTGCCTACATCAGCATTAAAGCCAGCTACATCAATCAGTAACTCTGTAGCCAGATACAAATCCAGAGAAAATATAGAGTACCGGAGCGGTTACACATCTCTGTTACAAAGCTGCTAGTGAGACACGGCCCCAATTACATTTATCTCTATGGCAGATACAGTTCGCCCAAGTATTATTTCAGGTACTTATATAGCGCTGTCAATTTAGGCAGCGCTTTACATATACATTGTACATTCACATCAGTCCCTACCCTCAAGGAGCTTACAATTTAAGGTCCCCAACTCACATTTATACATATAATAATAGGGTCAAGTTAGACAGAAGCCAATTAACCTACCAGCATGGTCTTTGGAGTGAGGGAGGAAACCGGAGTACCTGGAGGAAACCCACGCAGGCACAGGGAGAACATGCAAACTCCTGGCAGGTAGTGCCGTGGTTGGGATTCGAACCAGCGACAATTTTTACTGCTGCTAGGTGAAAGTGATACCCTTACACCACTGTGCATCTTTTATTCTCACAGATCTGTAAATGAATGAACTACAAGTCCCCTCAGTGACCACGGCGAGCGGCTTGTAGTTTTCAATGAACTCATAGTTCATTGCTCTTCCCTGCACTTGGGTAACGGTCTGCGGACAGCTATACTGCGTTTCACCTGCAAACTGCTGAATCTCCGATGCTCTGCTGGCGCCTAAGAAAAAAATAAAACGTGTATTTTTTTTTTTTATGTGAACTTGGCTTTTAAATGCAATAGCCTGCAGTGCACATTTCTCCATCCATGCTGTTCAACAGCAACGAAGGAATCTATTGTACAGCAATGTCCTTTCGATCTAACTTCAAAATATAAGAATCTATCCTAACAGCCCATTTTATTTGTATCCAATCAGACAGGCCTTTGTATTATACATTTGTTAGTAGATGCAAAAGAGGGGAATATGTATGGCCAGCATAAAGTAGATGTATAGGTACAATGTTTATTCATCGTTTTGGATAGACTATGAAAATGAAAATGTAGAAAAAAATCCCTGTCCGTTTATTTTTTGCCCTGTGTTCCATTGAGATTTTCCTTCACTTTCTGTCCTGGAATGTCAACTGAGACAGGAAATCTATACAAATGAAGGAAACATCCAGCTTGGCCATATTTCCCTGGAACAAGCATACCAACTGGAAGATATTCATCACTTTCCCTATTCTGGTGACAACTGTTACATTTTGGAATTTCCCATCACTTTCTGCTTTGATGACATGGGTCACCATGATAATCAGAGGATGTATCCCTACAGCGGGGGGACGCAAATAGAAATATAAATTGGACATGGGTTCCAATCCTCCAGTATTCTATCCATAAACAATGACAAAAAAAAGTTTTGTCTATACATTTGGTGAGAGGCTATAACATCATTTGAGGAGGAAGAAGAAAGAAGTGGAGGTTGCTTTCGTTATCCTATCTGTTCAAAAGTAAATCAGCATTTGGTTTTGAGCTTACTGGTTATTGACTGAGTATAGCGATTATGAAAGGAGGAAGGACAACATATGCATCAATCCTGGATGAAGCATTAAAAATAAATAAAAAAAAAAAAAAAAGAAAGAAAAAGAAGAAGAGGGGGGGGGGGGGGGAGGATGCTGCAGTTTTCCTAATATAAAAAAATAAATAAATAAATAAATTTTACAGAAAGTCACCTGTAGAGATTGTTCGGTTCCTTAAGTCCACAATACGATCTATCTTGAAGAGAGCCAAATCCTCCTCATCCAGGGCAATATCCCCAATAAAAGCAGCTGGAGAGAGAAAAGTAGCTGGTCAGAAAACATGATTGAAGATATACTTGGGTATTAAAATACATTAAAATGTCATGTTCTTTAAAGGATGCATCACCAATGAAAACTCACGCAAGTCATAATGGAAAGCATGAAACAAAGCAAAACAGTACCTCATATTAAATAAGGATACATTCCTAATTTTGAGGCCTGAGGTAAAAGATCTGTATACATGTATGTACATATCTGTTTAGTCATATCTGACTCTGGGTATTCCTATGGGCACGCTCTCTTGGTACCATGTCTGATATGCAGAGAAATGTCCTGGCTGAGATATGAGCCAAGATCCCCAGTGCATTCAATAATGCCAACCACTAAGCGATAGTACATATGTACAGAGAGCAGCACAATTTAAAAAGGGATTGTAAACGATCACCTTGTAAAACCACCCAGTTTAAAATTAGGGTTGCATCAATACCACTGTAAGACAGATACTCACTCTCCCCCCCCCCCCCCCCCCAAGTACTCTTGCCGATACCAACTACCAATACTTTTTTTTTTTTTTTATAAAGGTCATGCGACAGTGGCAATATGCAGCACTTATGGGCAATGATGGGTGACATTGATAGGTGCCACTGATGGGCAATTGGCTGGCATAATGGGACAACTTCTATTTAAAATGATTTAATTCTGATAGCAGGACAGACCTGTTCCGTCAGAATCAGCGACTCGTCATATTTGGTAACAGAAGTTACCTTCCGTCAGAACACTGCGACGCCCAACTTGGTACACCCTGCACTCGGCTGCAGTAAGCCTGCAGTCAGAAGGCAGCAGCAATCATCTTGTTACACCCAGCCCATATAGTTAGTGAACTATATGGGCTGGGTGTAACAAGATGTCTGCTGCCTTCTGACTGCAGCCGAGTGCAGGGTGTACCAAGATGGGCGTCGTAGTGTTCTGACGGAACGTCACTTCTGTTACCCAATGTGACGGGTCGCCGATTCTGACAAAACACCCAGCATTGGGAAAATAGCAGCTGTGCCCCACTGCCAGCTTACCTGCCACCAGCGCGACTCCCTCTCTGCCCACTGACACCCTTCATTCCCACGAGTACAAGTACTCGTGGAAATGCTTGGTATCGGCACTACCCTATTTTTTTTTTTAGGGTACAAAACAAAGCCTATTGGGCATTCCCAGGCTTATAAGAAAACACACATAAAAACAAGAACAAAATGATCAAACTATTCACTTGGCAACGAAAAGGTCGGATATTAAACGGCTCAATTTGTATGGGCGTAAACAAAAAAAGGGCACCACATAGTCCACACTTGTGCAACCCTTTTTAAAATGAAAAGCAAAACGTGTGTATAAATATAAAAAACATTTTAAAAAGCATCAGAACACCGATTATCCCAGTAAATGGGGGTGTGTGTGTGTGTGTGTGTGTGTGTGTGTGTGTGTGTGTGTGTGTGTGTGTGTGTGTGTGTGCGCGCACGCACACACACACACACAGTCTAATCATTGGAAGAGAGCAGGCCGAGTTCCCAGCATAGCTAGAGAAGTGACCATGGTGTGTTCTCCTACTTAGTGTGGTCAGTTTTTAAATAGGAAAGCAGAGGGACTGGCAGGAACACCAGGGATTTCACACAAATGAAGCAATACAAAAAGAAAACTGGATACTTTCTCATACAAGTACATGGTACAGCAGGCTCATATCAGGAATATAAAATGTTGGGTTTACATATTCTTTACCTGTCAGGTGTGACCCTATAGATCTACACTCTAAATGGCTAAATTGCATTTTCCAAAAAGGAGCAAAAAAGGAAAAATTTGTAATGATATCCTTAACCAAAATGTTTTTTTGTTTTCAAACTTTAGAAAATCGGATGGAATTGGATTACCATGGACAGCACATTTCTTTTGTTTGGGATATAGTATGGAACAGCTTAAAAAAAAAAAAAAAAAAAAAAAGTCTGGCTTTTATTGCTTTCTACGACCCCCAAAAGAGGAATTCTCTCACTTCCTGTCCCTGCTTATACAAGAAATGGAGGTCACCAGATGTGATAAATCAAGGACAACAATAAAGACCATTTGTCAGAAGTTCTAATACTTTCCCAAAATGAATATAAGTTTTAGCTGGACTTTAAAGGGCCAGCCTACAAAAATTATATTTTAGTAATAAGTGAAGCCTGGAGTTTGGGTGTTCCAGCCCCCTCTGTAGTATTCTCTAACTGAAAAATAAAATCCAAGAGAGATGGACCTGTAATGGCCACGGTAGGTAGGTAGTGTACAGCCGTGGCCAAACGTTTAAAAAAATAACTAAATTCACATCGATATGGTACAACTGGCTAGAGTTTAAAACACCCCAGCCTATAAAAACACTCAATATATGATAGAGTAAACTACTACACAGTAGCTTATAATAGTGATTCACTGATATATCCATCATTACTTTCAACTCACTGCCACCCATAGTGCCTTTTTTTTCCTTTTCTTTCCCTCCCCCCCCCCCCCCCACACACGTATATTAATACTTTGTTATACAAGTCATTGTATAATGAATATCTATGCAAAGCATTTGCATATACTGTTTATCTCTATTTCACCTGATATTATATTGGCATGTGAGTTATCCTAAAGTAAAATGTAATGCATTACTACTGTAAGATTACTAGATCCAGGAGACTATGTCACCGTTAGGTTTGTTTATGCTTTTATGTTTTAATCAATAAAAACTTTATGGAAAAAAAAAAATGGCAAATATTAAGTTTCAAAGTCTGCTGCTTCAGTTTTTATGATGCCAATTTCCATACACTCCAGAATGTTATACACAGAGTGATGAGAGGACTTGCAATTAAATTGCAAAGTCCCTCTGCCATGAAAATGAACTTCATCCCAGAAAAAAACATTTCCACTGCATTTGTGAAGAAGGCTTCAGGGCACCCAAGAAAGTCCAGCAATCACCAGGACCGTCTCCTACAGTTGATTCAGCTGCGGGATCGGGGCACCACCAGTGCAGAGCTTGCTCAGGAATGACAGCAGGCAGGTGTGAGGAGATCTGCACGCACTGTGAGGAGAAGACTTTTGGAGGATGGCCGGATGTCAAGAAGGGCAGCAAAGAAGCCACTTCTCTCCTGGAAAAACATCAGGAATAGACGGATATTCTGCAAAAAAAGGCACAGGGATTGGACTGCTGAGGACTGGGGTAAAGTCATTTTCTCTGATGAATCCCCTTACTGATTGTTTGGGACATCTGGAAAAAACCTTGTCCAGGGAAGAAAAGGCGAGTGCTACCATCAGTCCTGTGTCATGCCAACAGTAAATGACCCATTCATGTGTGGGGTCGCTTCTCAGCCAAGGCATTGTGCCTACTCACATTTTGCCCAAGAAAAAAGCCATGAATAAAAAAAATGGTACAATAACATCCTTCAAGAGCAACTTCTCTCAGCTATCCAACAGTTTGGCGATGAACAATGACCTTTCCAGCATGATGGTGTACTTTACCATAAGGCCAAAAGTGATAACCAAGTGGCGTGGGGAACAAAAAACATTGAAATTTTTGGTCCATGGCCAGGAAACGCCCCAGACCTTAATCCCATAGAGAACTTGTGGTCAATCCTCAAGAGGCGGGTGAACAAATTCTGACAAACTCCAAGCATTGATTATATAAGAATGGGCTGCCACCAGTCAGGATGTGGCCCAGAAGTTGATCAACAGCATGCCAGGGCTAATTACAGAGGTCTTGAAAAACAAGGGTCAACACTGCAAATATTGACTCTTGGCATAAACATAATGCAATTGTCAATAAAAGCCTTTGACACTTATGAAATGCTTGTAATTATACCATAGTGACATCTGACAAAAAAGGATCTAAAAAACACTGAAGCAGCCGATTGAGAAAAAAAAATAAAAAAATAATATTTGTGTTATTCACAAAACTTTTGGCTAGAGCTGTACACTGCAGTATGGAAATATCAGTGAAATCCCTGATAAAGAAGTAGACAGGTCAAGCAGTTTAACTCTAGCATCTTCTAATAAGTGAAACATCCTTTTTAGATTACATGTAGGTATAAAAAAAAAAAAAAAAAAAAAAAAAACACACAACGTGTGAATAGTGACAGCATGTGAGACAAGGATTAGGTATGGGCCTAAGATATAGCGTTTTCTATGGCTGCGGTCATCTCTTAAACCATAATCACTTTCATTCATGATTCACCAAAAATTGTCACAAAAAGTCAAAAATGTCTTCCTATACTAAGAGGAGAGTACAAGCTGCAGTCAGTCAGGGTTTTGTGGATGCAGACTGGCCAATAAACCATGGACAGATGTACAGCCATCTGCATGCCTGCCGTCAGTGCTCATGTCCTGGAATGCTCCTGGAGCAGCATGACTTGCTCTGGTCAAGGTATCCATGTCTGTTCTCATGGGAAAGGAAACCACTTTTATTACGTGCAGGAAAACGTATTATTAAAAAGGACAAATGTGCCTGTTTCCTGCTCCATGAAGAAGAGGACTTCAGCAATCAAACTGATAGTTCTTTACTTTTGGCTCCCAGCCTTGTTAACTACAGAAACGCAAGCTTTGTCCCAACAATAAGGGCTCACGTACAATAGATACTGCATTCAGATCTTTAAGTTATACAGATGGACCATTCACACAGGTCTGTTCTGGTACACAGCGTGTATTCAGTGTCCGCAGTCCAATTTGGACCATATTGTTTATCTAGGAACAGCATTAATGGGAATTCCGAATGACCAGGGTAACTCTGCACATGCTCTATCATCACGGACAAATTGTTGTGTAAATCTCACCTTAAAGAAATCTGGGTACACATGGGCGGAAAATCTGCCAAAAAACGGTCAGGTTGGCAGTTGCAGGCCAATTTTCGGCCCATGTGTACAGCTCCTTATCCAACAGAGGGCCTCATGACTGGTTTCTGTCCAATCAGCTTTTGCAGCCAATGGCTGCGAGCTCTGACCGATATGTTCAGGGAGGGGAGCAGTCCCCCTGTCAGAACACAATAACACAGCGGGGAGGTCGCTGTACTAACATTGCAGTTAGTACAACAAGCGCCTGAGTTTTGTTTCCCCCCCCCCCCCACTCAGCCCGCTGGGTTGAACGAAAAAGAACTGCCTGTGTGTACCAGGCTTAAAGTGATACTAAACACACATGGTTTAAAGTGATTGTATAGGAAAATATATTACAAAAAAAATAAAAAACAAACATGTCATACTTATCTGCTCTGTGCAGTGGTTTTGCGCAGAGCAAGCCCCAATCCGCCTCCTCTCGGGTAACTGCTAGAGCTCTGGGCCCCTCCCCCTTGCTGAGTTCCCCCATAGCAAGCTATGGGTGCACTCTAGCGTGCTCACTCCCTAGCCGGTTCCAGCTCAGCCCCCCCCCTCACTGGCTGTGATTGACATCAGCCAATCAGGAGGGAGAGACCCCGGAGAGCCTCAGGTCTTGTGCACATCACTGAATCGAGATCGGGTAAGTATTAGGGAGGGAGCTGCACACTGAAGGTTTAAAAAAAAAACAAAAAAAACAAAAAAAAAAAAAACACCTTCAACCTTTACAACCGCTTTTACTTACATTGTCCGTTCTAGTTCTGTATGATGGCACTGTAATAACAAAAAACAAAAAAACACCACCCCCACACACACACACCTAAGTACCGTTTTCCGAATTGATATACTGCAGTCACATGACCCAGATCTTTCCCAGCCTTTCTGCAGGGAAACATAAGCAGGAGGAGCTTTTTATCCTCTGCTGCAGGTACGATCAAGTCAAAAAAAAAAAGAAGCCATTTGGAACACAGTAAAAAATAAATATCAATAAACTGTTTTAAATTGGCATACAAACATATTTGAGATCAAATTATTATTTTGTGCAAATAACATGGTGTGGGCGGATTTCTGCCAGCCACAGGCTGTGTCACGCCCCTCCAGCCTGTGTCTTAGAATAAGGAGGGAGGCAAAGCCAACATAATCTACATGTAATATCCCACCCCCATTGTATTTAGCTGGTTAGTGGGCATGGAGGAGGAGGGAGCGAGTGGGCTGTCAAATACCACTGTGTATACACCCCCATGCGACTATAGTCACATGGACTGCTCATATGTGATGGGGAGGAAACGTTCAGCATAGAAACTCTGATAACTGAGCATGTGCAGAGATGTCATCTCAGCTGCAAAGTCCCTACCTGAATTGGGGACACGGAAAGAAGAAGAGCAGCAGGATCAACCAGGCTTTTTGCACTACACAGAAAATGAATCTCAGTGACTGAGTGAGTATGAACAGTATGTAATACACCATTTATTGATGGTGTCACTAAACCCACATCATAAACTAAGTCATTCGCACATGGCTTCGCAGGCACGGCGTGACTTCAGTCTCCCAGAATGACTGGAGGGCATGGTCATTCAGATTCAGGGCGACACATGTGCAGAACGTACTACGCAATTAAACTCAAAACATAACTCATGGATATAGGTGGATGTATTGCAGTATGAACCACTTTATGTAGGATTTTTCTGGCAGAAAAAAAATTAATGGTATATAGCCATGGGGCCAAAAACCTTGACATAGTTTTACTTAATCCCCTTCCCACCCACACATCCCATGCTCATGGAAAGGCTATATAAAAAACTCAATTTACTCACCCTTGGGAGGAGAAAAAAAAATTGAGGACCAGTACTTTGCTAAAGTAAAGCAAACCTTGACCACACAACCCATCCACAACCTCTGCATATACACAGTAACAAGTATGCAGATCACAAGTCCTGATTTCACTGGCTACACACTTGCTCCAGGTCAGTGACTAAAAGAGGGAGAGTTACTAAAACTGGAGAGTGCAAAACCAGCTCCATGGGTCCCTGACTCTGAAGATGGCCCATTGGGGCGGCTCGGGAAGGAAAGGTCTTCCTTTGGATACATTGAATACAGGAGTGGCAGTAACCCTCGACTTCAGCCCGCATGCAGGGCCAGTAGAATCGATCCCTCACCAAATGGAAAGTTCTCAGGCCCCAGATGGCCATCAACACGGTCTCTGTGTTTTCTGGGTAGAAACAGCTGCCATTTTTCTTCAAACCCATCAGAGGGGCCCCCTCGGTAGACCACCCCTTGATGCAACTGCAACCGATTCCATTCTCGGTGTAGCAGATGGGACTCCTTTTGGGGGAATCAGTGAGGAGCATATCAGAGCAGAGCACTGATTCTCCAGAGCCTTCAAAGCCAAGTTACTCAGAGGGTCTTCCAAATGGTCCCTTCTCAGGTCCTTCTTTGACAGCTTTGGCAGGCCTTCATCCCCCACTTGGGTCACATTGCAGTAACATTTGGGTACTCCAGCAGCAGAAACTCCAATCTCTTCAGCCCTGGATCCTCCTCCAGCCTGACGTTAAGTTCCCTGGTATAAAGCACGCACTCCTTCTGGTGTCAGCTGAGTCCACTCTTCAGGGGAGTCACTGGGGCCATGAGGCCTTCTTGAGAGGGCATCCGCATCCCGTTCCCAACTCCTGGTCGATATTTCAAACTAAAAAAGGTGAAACCCAAGAGGGCAGCCAACCACATATGTCCTGTGGCATCCAGTTTGGCTGTAGTGAAAAGATAGGCGAGTGGATTGTTGTCAGTCTTGACCACGAACTCTGCCTCGTAGAGGTAGTCTCTCAATTTATCCACTACAGCCCACTTCAAGGCAAGGAACTCGAGCTTATGCGTGGGGTAGTTCTTTACAGCGGGGACCAAACTCCGACTCACATAGGCAACAGGCCCATCATGTAGGTGACCGTCATGTTCTTGATGTAGCATCCCGCCCAACCCATCTCGACTGGCATAGACGTGTAGTTCGTAGGGCTTGGTGGCGTCGGCATAGGCTAAGACCAGGGCAGTGGTTAGGCCCCTTTTCAGCTAACTGAAAGCCTCCACACACTTGGAAGTCCACTGATCCTGGATGGACTCTCTAGGTTTTCTAGGCCCTACTGCAGGGCTTCACAGGTTAGACTGGTTCTGGGACATCATCCTCTCCATTACTCCTCAGTAGTTCATTGAGCGGGCGGGCTATCTTGGCAAATCCTTCTACAAATCTTTGGTAGTAGGAACAGAATCCCAGAAATGACCAAAGCTCGGTCACATTAGTGGGTCTTGGCCAAGAGGCGACGGCATCCAGCTTCTCAGGGTCTGTGGCTATCCCCTCGGCAGACACGATGTGGCCAAGGTAGTGGACCGAGGACTGATAGAACTGGCACTTATCTATGGAGAGCTTCAGGCCTTCTTGATGAAGTCTCTTCAGGACCTTCTCCAACCGTTCATTCTCTTTTAGAGTCCTGCCGAACACTATGATGTCATCCAGGTACACCAGCACTTCAATCAGGTTCATGTCGCCCACCGTCTTCTCCATCAGCCTTTGGAAGGTGGCCGGGGCTCCCGACAACCCTTGGAGGCATGTGATCAGACTCAAAGAACCCCACTGGGATAATGAAGGCAGTTTTCTCTTTATCCTCAGGATGCATGGGGAGTTGGTAATAACCACTCTTCAGGTCCATCACACTGAATCACTTGGCCCCTGACAGGCTCTGCAGGGCGTCCATCCAGAAGGTGGTGTACTGGTCAGGAATGGTCCTTCTGTTCAGTGTTCAATGCACAGCCTTCGTAAACCATTTTTTTTCCGCACCACCACTATTGGAGAAGCGTAGGGGCTCCTGGATTCTGATGATCCCCGCTCTTGAGTTCAGCCAGTTGTTCACGTAAATCTTCCAAGTCCCCCAGAGGAACCCGTCAGACCCCTTCTCTAACCCTTTCTCTGAACGGTTTGTCTTCTTGCAGACGGATCTTGTGGGTGTCACTCTTTGCACATCGAATTCGTTCTTGGAGAATACAGTCTGCCAATCAGGCGAGCTGGGTTTTAACTCTCTCTCCAGTCTGGTGGGAGGGTGGCATCTTCCAGGTAGAACTTCTCTACTGGGATCTCACCCGTCTCCTCCAAGTCAGATGGCGCAACTGGGGTGGCTGTGTTCACTTGGCCCAACAGCATTCTGGCTGGTACCTTCACAGGTGAGGTGGTCGTGTTACGAACGCTCACTGAGACCTTCCCACGATTCCTCCACAGGGCCTTCAATGGAACCACTTTGGGGATTATTTCTATCCCCTTTCCTTCTGTTGGTCCGTTTCAAGGACAATAAAGAGGCCTGGTTGCTTCCAAGTAAGCTTGACAGACGCTCAGACAAGTTACCTCCCCGGGCTGCAGCACTCTCCTCTATCCGAACGCCAGATCTTGCCTACTCCTGCTGGAGCCTTCTGTTCTAGTACTAGGCACTGGTACGTTTCAGCATGGGGTGCACCCCTGCAGTTGAAGCACTCCGCTCCGGGGCCAGTGGTGTTAGTAGTCTCCTAACTAAGTCAGTGTTGGTCCCTATAATGAGGGAACTTTTACCAACCTCTGGTGGGCGAGGGCAGACCACTGCCAAGGTGTCAAAAGTCTCTGTTCCTCTTGTCACTGAGGGGTCAAAAGTTAGTTTGATTGGTAAGTAACCACAATAGGGAAAGTTATGAGTCCCAATGCCCCATATCTCCAGTTTTTCCAACTTCTGTAGTGGCAAGTACTTAAGATGCTTGTCATAGAAGTCTCTGTACAGGAGTCACTTGAGCCCCTGTATCCAGGAGGGCCTTGGTGTAAATCCCTTCTACCTGGATTGAGACTACTGAGGAGGGCCCCACTAACTTGGCAGGAAACTTCCGGAGAGGAGCCTACTTACCAGGTTCAGTAGTTTGTACCCTTACTCCTTTCTTTCTGGAACTTTGACAGGTTTCGACCCCTGTTGGGTCTGGTGTGCACCGACTCCCCGCCGCCGGGCAGGTTGGGTTATGGAGCAGGAGACATTAGATCGCTCAGAGGCAACAACGGGGGCCCTAGGTGAGGGTCAGGACTCCCGATGCTGTCTCCTAGCGTCGTTGGATTTTGTGGAGTTAGCTGAAACTGGTGGGCAACTGGTCGACTCCTTCACCGGGGCCCTCTGGAGTTTTCCGCAGGCTTGCGGTACTGTGCTGCAGCTTTCTCCGGGCTTGGACATACTTCCCGATAATCTGCTTCAACTGTGGAGTCATCGGACATTATCAGTTTCCTTGGTTTCTGCACTTGGGCAACATTAGAGCGGAGAGACTTCTTGGCCTCCTCTGGAGTGCTTCCACTGGGCAGAACAGTTGGCTAGTTGGTCAGTATGGACATCATCTCTATTAACTGGGACACCCGAGTCTTTAGAAGCTCAACCTGAGGGTCACCATCTTCAGCATTTATCACCGACTCCGTCAGCGGAATCAGGTTTCTGACTCTTCTTCTTGTTGTCCAACATGACTTCTTCCTCCGTGACAATCCGGATCGAGTCTGGATACTTCAAGATACCACCATCCTGCCGGGTTCTCAACAAAAGGGTAATGGGGTCTAAAGGTTGGGCCCCTTTCAAAACTTGCTTTGCTCTGATCTCATCCACCTTCGAGGGTCCAACCCCTTTTTCAACAAGATCTGGTGTATGATCTTGTCCAGGCACCTCATGTACTCCGACAACTTCTCTCCTTCTTTCGGATAAGTGTTCCATTTGGTAAATGAGGTCGGTGATGCTCAGTGCGACCGAATACATCCTGTAAAATGATCAGGTAGTCTTGGGCAGTAGTTTTTTTTTACTGAGCTTCAGGTTGCGAATGGCCTCCAGGGCAGGTCCCTTCAGACTCTCCGTGATCCTCTGCATCTTATGCGGCTCTGGTATGTCCCATTCAGCCAACGCTTGGGTAGCCTGATCCAGCCACTCTTCAAACCTGTCTTCCGCTGACGGTTCTGGTTGCCTTCCAGAAAAAATCCTGAGCTTCCTATAACCAGCAGCCGAGTATGCGTGGGGATCCTTTTGGCGCTTTGCAACAAATTCCCCAAGGACAGCACAGAGTTCGGGCCCAATGGTGGCCATAGGTAACTTGGCAGGAACTTCTGGTTTGCTAGAGTTAGCTTGACTGGATGAGGCAGGGCCTTCTTTCGGTGCCTCTGGGTGTATCACAATAAGTTCTACCTTGTTGACCAACTTCACACTTGCGCCCTTGAAGTGTTCAGGGATTTCCTGTTTCCACTCAATCAATGCACAAGTATGTGGAGTCCCTGTGTCTTTACAGCAATCACCCATGCTTTCTTGTCTGGCTTGACTTAACTGTTCTTCACCCCAGGACTCTCCTGGAATTTTAAGCACCACACTGCAGTCTTGAGCGGGCGTTTTCCTCCTTGCACCACGCTATAGCAGCAACAGAATCCATTTTGGTGCCGGTAGAGGTTCTGTCTGGGAGGGGTTTTGATTGCAGAGTCACAGAAATCCCGGACGAGCCCCCACGTGTAGCACTACCCCAGTAGGAGCTGCTGGTTTAAGTTGGGGCCTGTACTCTGCCCATCAACCCCTATAATTTGGCTCGGTTCGCCCTTGGCACAACTGGACAACAATGTGATTGTGGGCCCCTAAAAGGTTATAGAGGGCCACAATGATAACACACAATAAATGTAGTTAAATATTGTTACCTTAGTGTGGTTTACCTGCCACACAGCTGCAAAAGACCCACACAAGATGCAGTTCAACCAAAAAGGTAATACGTTTACTTAGTAGAGAATAGAATAGAGATTACACAAGTAACATTGGACTCAAACAGGTCCCTGTGAAAATCAACTGACATACATATGCATAACAATTTCAGGGTTCCTTTTGTATAGTGAAAACCAATTAGCACAACTTAGGGTGAGACCTGAGGAAGCACACGGTGGAGGAATCTCCCAACGCAATGACAGCAATGGGGTACTTCTCCACCAAGTCCCACCCAGCTCACTGAAATAGCACAATGATAATAAAAATGAATGCAAACAGTTAGCTTACACATGCGAGTTCAATAAACTATTTGGCTCCCCCTAGTGGGCAGCTCCACTGGTGCGTGTCCCGTTTTATCAACCTAAGCAATGATCTGAACTGATGACTGTTCCTAACAGTTTCCAGTAATCTTCAACTAGCTTTGTTGGTGCACTTGAGTATTTGTAATCCAACAAACAAGATGAAGAAAGAATGAACACTTGAAGTATGCAGTACAAAAGGCAAGAGAAACTCTGATCCTCCCAAAGCGCTATATCACTCCCGGGCGTAACGTGTCTCCACTTACAGGACTTCAGTTGCCCACGAGTACAAGTGAAACTATGGGAGTCACCTTCCTGCAACCCAGTTATGTTGGTGGGCAGGTGCCCTCTCACCAAATGAGGCCTAACCAGTATGCTCCGTCTGGACCCTTGTTGGTTCTCAGCCTTCCTGCAGGTCATGGTCCCTGGTCCTCTGTACAGTCGCTCACGAGGTGCCGATGGATGGGTGACTCTAGATGTTGTGGAGTGTAAAGCGGTCCCTCTTCCTGGTCTGATCAGCAGGGCTGTGACAGAAATCCCTCCGTCAGGCGATCCGGTCTCCGTACTTTAGGCCCAGGCTTCTCCGGCCTAAGCACGCTCGCTCCAGGCCTCAACACAGGCCTCCTGCCGGCTTGAAGATGGCATCCCGAGAGAGGGAACAAAAACCCTGCCTTGCCTTAAATACGATCTCCCAGCAGGCCGTGCGTGGCGCCATGCACTTTTGGTAGGACAGTGGTCTTTTGGGTAATGTAGTCTCAGTTCTAACCACGCCAATAGAGTCCTTGTCTCTGATGCCACAATACCCACAATGGTTTATCCAATATCGTATTTTTCGGACTATAAGACGCACTTTTTTCCCCCAGAAATATGGGGGAAAATGTCCCTGCGTCTTATGGTCCGAATACATAACAGGGGCCCCGCCCCCCGCCGGCACCGCCCCTGCCATCCGCTCACAGCCTCTGGAATCCCGACCGCCGCCACTGGCTCCGCCCCCCCGCCGCAGTGTCACGGGCTTTGCGAATCGAATTAGAGCCGCTCTCTCTCTCACAGAAAGGGAGGGGGGCGGCGGGGGATATCCGCAGCTCTCCTCTCCCTGTCACAGCGCCGCTGCCGAGTTCTCTGGCAAATAGAGCAGCGGCGCTGTGACAGGGAGAGGAGAGCTGCGGGCTGTCTGTATATCCCCCGCCGCCCCCCTTCCCTTTCTGTAAGGAGAAGAGAAAGAGAGAGCGGCTCTAATTGGATTTGCTGGGTCGCCACCCAGCTTCCTGCCCACTGTTTCCCCCCCCCCCCCCCATGATTGGCCACAGCAGAGGGCCAATCAGAAGACACTGGGAGCATCATGGGAAATGAAGTCCCTGCAGAGTTTATGGCACCAGTACCCCCAGCATGCAAGCACTCTGCTGGAGGGGAGGGAGGGGGTGTTAGAACTTGAAGAGGAGCAAAAAGAGAATACTCTGCTGTACCCCGCACCACCAGAGAGGGAGCCACACTGTATCCCGCACCACCAGAGAGGGAGCCACACTGTATCCCGCACCACCAGAGAGGGAGCCACACTGTATCCCGCACCACCAGAGAGGGAGCCACACTGTATCCCGCACCACCAGAGAGGGAGCCACACTGTATCCCGCACCACCAGAGAGGGAGCCACACTGTATCCCGCACCACCAGAGAGGGAGCCACACTGTATCCCGCACCACCAGAGAGGGAGCCACACTGTATCCCGCACCACCAGAGAGGGAGCCACACTGTATCCCGCACCACCAGAGAGGGAGCCACACTGTATCCCGCACCACCAGAGAGGGAGCCACACTGTATCCCGCACCACCAGAGAGGGAGCCACACTGTATCCCGCACCACCAGAGAGGGAGCCACACTGTATCCCGCACCACCAGAGAGGGAGCCACACTGTATCCCGCACCACCAGAGAGGGAGCCACACTGTATCCCGCACCACCAGAGAGGGAGCCACACTGTATCCCGCACCACCAGAGAGGGAGCCACACTGTATCCCGCACCACCAGAGAGGGAGCCACACTGTATCCCGCACCACCAGAGAGGGAGCCACACTGTATCCCGCACCACCAGAGAGGGAGCCACACTGTATCCCGCACCACCAGAGAGGGAGCCACACTGTTTCCCGCACCACCAGAGAGGGAGCCACACTGTTCCCGCACCACCAGAGAGGGAGCCACACTGTTTCCCGCACCACCAGAGAGGGAGCCACACTGTTCCCGCACCACCAGAGAGGGAGCCACACTGTTCCCGCACCACCAGAGAGGGAGCCACACTGTTCCCGCACCACCAGAGAGGGAGCCACACTGTTCCCGCACCACCAGAGAGGGAGCCACACTGTTCCCGCACCACCAGAGAGGGAGCCACACTGTTCCCGCACCACCAGAGAGGGAGCCACACTGTTCCCGCACCACCAGAGAGGGAGCCACACTGTTCCCGCACCACCAGAGAGGGAGCCACACTGTTCCCGCACCACCAGAGAGGGAGCCACACTGTTCCCGCACCACCAGAGAGGGAGCCACACTGTTCCCGCACCACCAGAGAGGGAGCCACACTGTTCCCGCACCACCAGAGAGGGAGCCACACTGTTCCCGCACCACCAGAGAGGGAGCCACACTGTTCCCGCACCACCAGAGAGGGAGCCACACTGTTCCCGCACCACCAGAGAGGGAGCCACACTGTTCCCGCACCACCAGAGAGGGAGCCACACTGTTCCCGCACCACCAGAGAGGGAGCCACACTGTTCCCGCACCACCAGAGAGGGAGCCACACTGTTCCCGCACCACCAGAGAGGGAGCCACACTGTTCCCGCACCACCAGAGAGGGAGCCACACTGTTCCCGCACCACCAGAGAGGGAGCCACACTGTTCCCGCACCACCAGAGAGGGAGCCACACTGTTCCCGCACCACCAGAGAGGGAGCCACACTGTTCCCGCACCACCAGAGAGGGAGCCACACTGTTCCCGCACCACCAGAGAGGGAGCCACACTGTTCCCGCACCACCAGAGAGGGAGCCACACTGTTCCCGCACCACCAGAGAGGGAGCCACACTGTTCCCGCACCACCAGAGAGGGAGCCACACTGTTCCCGCACCACCAGAGAGGGAGCCACACTGTTCCCGCACCACCAGAGAGGGAGCCACACTGTTCCCGCACCACCAGAGAGGGAGCCACACTGTTCCCGCACCACCAGAGAGGGAGCCACACTGTTCCCGCACCACCAGAGAGGGAGCCACACTGTTCCCGCACCACCAGAGAGGGAGCCACACTGTTCCCGCACCACCAGAGAGGGAGCCACACTGTTCCCGCACCACCAGAGAGGGAGCCACACTGTTCCCACACCACCAGAGAGGGAGCCACACTGTTCCCACACCACCAGAGAGGGAGCCACACTGTTCCCACACCACCAGAGAGGGAGCCACATTGTACCCGCACCACCAGAGAGGGAGAAAGACCGAGCCACTGCCAGGATACAGACATGCTACACTACTGACTAGAGTCACCCCAGGCAACCCAGAGTGAGCGAACGTCCAGCCAGAGGGATCACTGTTGCGATTTCGCTGGGTCTGGTAAGAGGGCCTGTTGGCCATTATCCATTACTATTCCCAGGGACTGAGCCATTAGGAAGTGCCTAACCTGATATCCTCTAGGCCTTATTGACCGCCACAACGTCCCTCGCTGTCCTTTTCCCACGGCGTCCCCTCTGTCCTCTTCCCACTGCGTCCCCTCTGTCCTCTTCCCACTGCGTCCCCTCTGTCCTCTTCCCACTGCGTCCCCTCTGTCCTCTTCCCACTGCGTCCCCTCTGTCCTCTTCCCACTGCGTCCTTCTCCCAGGGCGTTACTCTGTCCTCTTCCCAGGGCGTTACTCTGTCCTCTTCCCAGGGTGTCCCTTTGTCCTTCACCCACGGCAACCCTCTGTCCTCTTCCCACAGCGTCCCCTCTGTCCTCTTCCCACAGCGTCCCCTCTGTCCTCTTCCCACAGCGTCCCCTCTGTCCTCTTCCCATGAAGATGACAGGGCGGGCCTTGACAGGAAGGGGTGGGTCCTATTTAAATTAGGGGGTGCGCAAGTTTAGTCAGGCCTAGGGCAGCACAAAACCTAAATACACCACTGGTGGCATGGTCCCTCTGCGTTTACTGTGGCATGGTCCCTCTGCGTTTACTGTGGCATGGTCCCTCTGCGTTTACTGTGGCATGGTCCCTCTGCGTTTACTGTGGCATGGTCCCTCTGCGTTTACTGTGGCATGGTCCCTCTGCGTTTACTGTGGCAATGGTCCCTCTGCGTTTACTGTGGCAATGGTCCCTCTGCGTTTACTGTGGCAATGGTCAGGCTGCATTTAATGGGCACTGGAAAATATTTTAGTACACAATTTGGTTCAGAATATTTTTTTTCTTGTTTTCCTCCTCTAAAACCTAGGTGCGTCTTATGGTCAGGTGCGTCTTATGGTGCGAAAAATACGGTAACTGAACCAAACAACGTTAGTAGCCCAACATAAGACATACACCGGAGGGAGCTAGATTCCTGATAGGCACAAACTATAGTCCGTAAGCTACGTGCAAAAGTGACACCTTGCGAAAAATATATAAAATAAATAATAATATAAAACAGAGAAGGGGTAGACTAGGGAGTTGGAGCTAAGCAGGCATTGAGTGCAAATCACATTTAAAAAAACATACCAGTAAGCACAAATTTGGGAAAAAAAAAAAAAAGTTAAACATGCAGTTATGTAATAAGTGTACTAACTTTCTAGTTATCTAGTACATTAAATTTTTTAGACTTTGAAGAACAGTTACCATTTAAGTCAACAGAATAGTTTACAGTACTGTGGCTAGGTGACTGAGGCAGTTCCTTGTACAGTAAATGCAGGACTTTATTCTGCACCTGAAACCCAAGTATGAGGTTATGAAAATAAGGCGATTTCGGTTTGTTCCCCTTTGCTGGAATTTTCCTTCAGTATTCTTGGCTGCAGCGATCTGCCTTTTGGCAAACATGGCTGCCCGCTGTACATGCTAATGTAAATTATGACCATATGTCTTATTATCTAATTAGATTAAAATGAAGCGTAGGGAATAACGCTCTAGTTGATGATCTGAGCTCTGCTGACACATGATACACACGCAAGTTAAAGGGGAAGAACCAGGATGAATCATAAGCTGTCTCTGAGATTAAGTAAGCGTAGCAGGTCAGGAAAACTAAAAAAGTTCCTCGACTGTACCGTCTGACACATACGCACTTCCCAAGTATAACACAGCATGTTCTCATCTATCCCATCAGCATGAGTCTCCCATGGGCTCCAGCTGTAGTCCTCTCTGTTCCCGACTCTGACCCTCCCCCCAACCCTACGGCTTCTGCTGCAATGAAAGTTTTACTTTTCCTACTGTATACTATGCTGCACAACACATACCCACTAGTGAAAACGACACAAAAAAGTAAAAAAAGAGGGCTGGTCATTCCATGGAGGGAGCGCCAAGACCCACCCAGCGTCTAATATTTATCTCTATAGTGGCAAGGATTACAAGCAATTTCTTGGAAATCTCCCACAATACACTTAAGGGCACTTTCACACATGCGGATCCCGTGAGGATCCTCTTAAACATCCGCTTGGTCAGCGGGGATCGCTCCGTCGATCCCCGCTGAGCAGGCAGATGACAGGTCTGTCTCTGCACACTGTGCAGGGACCGACCTGTCAGAGCGCCGCTCTCCCCTATGGGGGATCGGGTGACGACGGACCGTAGAGTCCGTTATCATTCGATGACGGATGGAAAAAAAAAAAAAAAAAAAAAAAAAAAAAAAATAGGATTTTTTGTACTCACCGTAAAATCCTTTTCTCTGACATCCATGGACTGACACGGTGTCTCTTTACACTTTACACGTGGGTTATGTCCCTGCTTGCAGGAGAAGACCTAGGCAGAATGTGAGATGTTATACATACATTCTAAAAGCCAGAGCTGAACAGCCCCACCCAGGGGGCGGTCCCTCCGGGCATAACCCTCCCACTACAGTCAGCAGACTTCAGTTCGTAACAAAGCAGTACAAACTTAACAAGGAAGGGTGGGTGCCGTGTCAGTCCATGGATGTCAGAGAAAAGGATTTTACGGTGAGTACAAAAAATCCTATTTTCTCTTATCATCCATGGACTGACACGGTGTCTCTTTACACTTTACACGTGGGATGTCCCAAAGCAGTGTCAAGAGGGATGGGAGCAGTATAAATGGAAAAACCAAACTTTCACTCCAAGAAGGTAGATCTCAACGGAGGAGTCGCAACTTTAAACAGCGGCCTGCAGCACCCTGCGGCCGAAGGAAGCATCCGAAGATGCAGCCACATCAACCTTATAAAAACTTAAAAGGCATGAACAGACGACCAGGTCGCCGCCTTGCACACTTGTGCAACCGACGCTTGATGTCGGAAAACCCAGGAAGCACCAATTGCCCTGGTGGAATGCGCCGTAACCGGAAAGGGAGGCGCCCGCCCTTTGAGAGCATAGGCTTGAATGACGGTTTGTCTGATTCCCCTAAAAATGATGGCAGACGAAACCGCTTGGCCCTGTTATGGACCAGGGGCAGTCACAAACAGTGAGTCGGACTTCCGAATAGAAGCAGTAGCAGACAGGTACACCCGTAAGGCTCGTACCACATCCAATATGTGCAGCGCAAACTCTCTGGGATGCGATGGGTGAGGACACAAGGACGGGAGGACAATGTCCTCATGTAGGTGAAAGGTAGACACCACCTTTGGCAAAAGGGAAGGTCGCGGATGCAACACCGCCTTATCCTTATGGATGACTAAATATGGCGACTTGCAGGACAAAGCCGCCAACTCAGACACTCGTCAAACAGAAGTGATTGCCACTAAAAGGCCACCTTCTGAGACAAGACAAGAGAGGAATATCCCGGATATTCCCAAAAAGGAGGTTCCTGGAGGACCGAGAGCACCAAATTCAGATCCCACGGTGGGAGAGAAGGCTTGACAGGAGGGAGCACATGGCGAACCCCCAACACAAGGTGCTAACCAAGAAATGACCCGCTAGAGGTCGCTGAAAGAAGACGGCCAAGGCCGAAATCTGATCCTTGATGGTACTCAAAGCAAGCTTTTGGGTCACTCCACACTGTAGAGGACGCAAGATTCTGGGGACGGAATACGTCCGAGGACGCCAGTCCAGCGCTTTGCATATGGCGATATAAGCTTTCCAGGCACGGTGATAGATCTGCCTGGAGGAAGACTTCCGTGTCCTTAACATGGTCAAAATGACAGAGTCCGAGAGACCTCGGTCCCTCAACACCTGGCTTTTAACAGCTCTGCCGTTAAAGCCAGAGACTGTAAGCCGGATGAAACATAGGACCTTGAGACTGAAGGTCCTCCCTCATCGGCAACCGCCAAGGAACGTCCGCAACAAGACGTACCAGATCAGCGTACCAGTGACGCTGAGGCCAATCCGGAACAATTAGCATCACCGGAGTTTATATCAGGCGATAAGGCCCCTATGGGGCCACCAACGCATCCGAGTCATCGCCCAAGGATCCCTGGATCTGGCCACAACCTCGACCCTTGCGACTGAGTCGAGAGGCCATCAGGTCCACATCCGACGTGCCCCACCGTCGGCAAAAGAGTTGAAATATGCAAGGACCACTCTTCCTGGTCCGGCGTCTGGCGTTTGGCGACTCAGATAGTCCGCCCCTACAGAGCCGGCACGTTTCTTCCGGCCCACTTCAGGATACGTATTACCTCGGAAGCCGCAGCTGAGCTCCGAGTCCCCCCGTGATTGTTTACATACGCCACCGCCGTGGCGTTGTCCGACTGGCTCCTGATGGAGCGACCCCGTACTCTCTCCGACCTGAGGAGAGACACAGTCTGATGGCCCGTATTTCCAGAACAGTGATTGGTAAACGGGCTCATCCGGAGTCCAAGGCCTTAAGCCGACAGGACTCCCCAGACTCCACCCCAGCCCGTCAGGCTGGTGTCCGTCGTGAGTACCGTCCCTTGGATGGGAGGGGAACGACTTTCCGGACCGAAGAGCCGAGGGTCCCAACCACCATGTCAGGGACGCCCTGACCAGGTGAATCACCTGGATCCGAAGATCCAAGGACAACGGGGATTTGTCCCAGGTGGACAAGATCTCCTTCTGCAATGCCCTGGTGTGTGATTGGGCATACGGAATGGCCGCGAAGGAGGCCACCAGGAGTCCCGGGACTCTCATGCACACAACGGATTGACAACCATGTTCGGGATGTCAGCACCTGCACCGCAGACTGAAGTGTCAGCAACTTCTCCAGAGGTAGGATACCTTTGCCTCCAAGGAGTCCAGAACCAGAACTAGATACTCCAGACACTGAGTCGGGACCAGGACTGACTCCTGAATGTTCAGGAACCCCCCCCCCCCCCCCCCCCCAAGTCCCTGAGGGTCTAATTGACGATAGTCACCTTTCCTCTAAGTCTGAGCCACTTTCTGTTCATAGCAGAAGACCGTCCAGATAGCCCACGACAGCAATACCTCGCTGTAACAGAAGGCTAGAACCGGAGCAAGCACCTTGGTGAACACCCTTGGTGCCGAGGCAAGGCCGAAAAGAAGAGCCACAATCGATAGTGGACTTCGCTGATCGCAAGGCGCAGAAACTTCTGGTGACTTGCGCAGATCGGAACATGCAAGTAGGCGTCCTTGAAGTCCAAGGACGCCAGAAGAAAATCCCTTTGGTGGAGTGTAGCGATCACCGTGCGAATGGATCCCATGCAGAATTTCTGCACCTTCTCGAAGGCATTCAGGGCCTTGAGGTCCAGGATAGGTCGAACCACGTCCTATTTTTGGGACGACAAACAGATTTGAGCAGAATCCCTGAAAACTCTCCTGTGACGGAACCGGCACAATCACCCTGGACCTGATCAAATCCTGTACAGCCCCCAAGAGGGCTGCCCGACAGGTAGGAAGGAGAGGAAGATTCAAGGGAAAGAATCTGTGTGGGGGCCAGGATCGGAATACTATCCTATATCCTGAGGTGACCACCTCGCACACCCACCAGTCGGAGATTCGGGAGGTCCACCGATCCGTGAACCTGCGAAGTCGTCCCCCCACCCCAGAGTCGGGCGGAGGCAAGACTTCACGCGGAGGCGGGCTTGGGAGCCGCTTGTTTGGCTTACGCACCCAGGGGCACTTGTGCCCACCAGCCGCACTGCCGTCAGTCTGAGAGGGCCTACCTGTGGACTCTGACTGACGAAAAAAAAACAGTTTTGCTGGAAAGGAAGGCCCCTGTTTGCGGCGGGCCTCCTCACCCTTGCTAGTCTAAGGAAGAAGAGTGCGTTTACCTCCCGTGACATCCATGACGATGTCATCCAGAGCAGCACCGAAAGGTCTACCGCCTTTAAATAGTAGATCCGTCAGGAGCTTCTAAGGCTAGGTCAGCAGACCAGCATTTCAACCAGATAAGACGACGCAATACCACCGCCGAGACAGAGGCCCTGGATATTAAAGGGGCCGCGTTCAGCGTGGCGTCGCACACAGAAACCAGACCCTGAACCAGTTGGTGGGCCAGAGCAACTGTGTCTGGAGGAACAATATGCTCCTTTACAGCTAGGTGCAACATTTTTGCCCAACCTGTAAGTGTTTTAGACACAAGGGTCGCCGCTACCACAGGTCGTAGGGCGGATCCCAACAAGGCAAACATGGTTCTGCTCACCACTTCTGACCTCCTGTCAGTGGGGTCCTCAAATGCAGGAGTCCCCTCCATCGGGAGAGTGATGGCCTTGTTCAACCGGGCGACTGGAGGGTCGACCACTGGGGGAGAAGCCCACTTTTTAAGTAGGGCATCTTCAAGGGGTATCTGATAGACAAACGCCACGGGACGATAAAAAATTCTTCTGCGGCTTTTCCCAGACCTTATCAATGAGCTTGTCAAAGAAAGTACAATGGAAAAAACCCCTTTAGAAGGTCTGGCCTTAAAAGAACCAAAGGAGACAGTATCCGCCTGAGGTTCTGCATCCGCAGCATTTGAGCTTGAGAGTGTCCCTCACCGCAGTCATGAGCACACTAACAAGCGCCCTGTCATTTACTGACTCAGAACTGGAGTTTCTCTCATAAGGAATGTCCTGTTCAAAACCATCCATACATTCAGAACTAGGGTCCTGAGCGATAGTGGCTAGGCCCATATCTGAATCAGCGCACTGCCCTCGAGTAGATAAAGTGGGGAGAGGGCGCCTTTTTTGCACCTTGCGCTTGCACACAGCTCCCATCCTGGTCAGAAATTGATTCCAGGGCTGCCCACAACAGGTCCATAGGGACCGCAGTGCTGAAGCACTGCCTGTTGCCACTGACATTTTTAGGGGAAGCTGGTGACACAGACTCCATATTGTCCCTCTCTGAGACTCTCTCAGATAAAAAGTCCACCCACAGGCTGTGCTGACTGAGGAGGGGGCGCCCAGGGGACTCACCAAACCGGACCAGGGACCGCTTAGTTCCGCTGTCTGTACCGCGCTGTGTCAGCGCTGGTGAGCTGTGAGGAGACTGAGGAGATTCGCGCTGCTACAGCAGCGCTAGAGGCCAAACTAGTGCTGAAAACCGCGCGGGCTACAAGAAAATGGCCGCCGCACTTCACTGAGGCGATCCGCGGCAAGATGGCCGCCATGACGCAGTTAAAATGAAACAGCACACACGCACAGTGCCACTCGGCGCTCAGGCCCCAAAAAAAAAAAAAAACACCACACAAAAAAGCCCCAAGGCATACATTGCAGACCAGCATGAGCCCCCCAAGAACAGTGTGACCCCCAAGCACCCCACACAGCCAGCGCCAGTAATGGTGACAGAGAGCGACAATAAAATACAGGGGGAGACAGGGAAAACCCCCCACAGAGAAACACACAGCCCTTTGTACTCACCTGCAGGTAGGAGAGACTACTTACCCGTCCCCTGAGGGACACACTGGTGTTTCTGACAGGACTATCACAGTGCAGTACTGAGTAGCTGTCGGCCCGGTCCACCGTGAAAGATACAGTCAGTCAGGAGCTGTTCAGTCTTGAGAGGACCGTGGGAGCACGAAAGCAAACCCGGCCACCCCTGGAGTCATGGGGCCTGTCGTGAACTGAGTCTCACGCACACAAGGCGAGGATCAGCACGCTCGATGGTCGGACAGGGAAGACTACGAGGATATCTTGTACCCAACCTGTTGCCCAGCCGACAGTTGATAGAAGATTCTCAAAAATAAAATAAAAAAGAATTCCAAAAAAGGAATAAAATAGGTCAGGAGACTGGCTCCTGAGGGAGCCACGTCTTCTCCTTCTGCTAGGCAGAAAAAAACTGAAGTCTGCTGACTGTAGTGGGAGGGTTATGCCCGGAGGGACCGCCCCCTGGGTGGGGCTGTTCAGCTCTGGCTTTTAGAATGTATGTATAACATCTCACATTCTGCCTAGGTCTTCTCCTGCAAGCAGGGACATAACCCACGTGTAAAGTGTAAAGAGACACCGTGTCAGTCCATGGATGATAAGAGAAAATAGGGTTTTTCTCGGTCACACTTTAGCGGATCGGAGCGGGTCGGATGTCAGCGGGCATGTCACCGTTGACATCCGTGGCTCCATAGGGGTGCACGGAGCGTCCGTTCAGGTCCGCCTAAAAAACTGAAAGGCGGACCTTAACAGTCCGTCCGTGTGAGAGAGCCCTAAGATCTTTTAAAGGCCAAACTGTCCTGGATAATGCTCAAAGAAGGTCTCTCTACCATTCTGCAGGGTAAGATGCCCAAAATTTGAAAAAAAAAAAATACTTGGGATCCTTGGATCGCTTACCTGACGGGGACACACTCGTTCGGATCCTAGTGAACCTTTTAGAGCTGCAGGAAGGTGTGCGCTGCTTTCTCCTCTACCTTTATTTTTTTCTTCTCTTTCACTTCCTCCTCTTCTCCATTTCCTTCTTCTGCATGGTCTCTTGACCGTTTGGGAAGAGCCATGAGACAGCATGAGGGTCATCCCGAACCATATTCCCTGGCTGAGAGCTCAGTATTCGGTTTAAAATGAATCTGATGGCCCTGCTAATTAAAAGTCGGGTCGACCCCTTACATTCGGGGAGGCCGACCTCCGGTCCAGCGGACTCTGTTTGAACATGATCTTTAATATGCAGGGAACATGGTTACAGCCCTAAAATCTTTTTATATGCCAGACTATTTATATGACAATGCATGTATTCTATGCTTTTGTACTCTGGTATTCTTCTTGTATTAGACAGTTAAACTTTTGAATGAATAAACCTTCCATAAATTAGATTGGAAAAGAAAAGCAGAAGAAACACCTACAAATTTAAAATTTGCCAGCAGGTAGGGACTTTTCTTAAAATACAAATTTATCAGTGTCTTTTGCCAGAAAACTAACTTGCTGTATATACTCGAGTATAAGCCGAGGCACCCAATTTTACCACAAAAAAAATAATGGGAAAACTTATCGACTTGAGTATAAGCCTAGGGTGTCCATGTCTCACCTGACATTTAACATGGGAGTCTATGGAAGGGGTGCCTGGCTTTGGAAAAAAATAAAAATAAAATAATCGGTGCTCCCCGGCCGTAGGTCCCCTGGACAAACTTTTCACACTTGTAGAGGAAGAGTGGGGCTACGTGTGTGCCAAGTTTGGGGTCCAGGGGATCTACGGCCAGCCAGTACCGGGTCCCCAAAGTCCGGCAGATCAGACGCAAAAAAGTGACTCGAGTATAAGCCGAAGGGGGGCATTTTTAGCACAAAAAAATGTGCTGAAAAACTCGGCTTATACTCTAGTATATACGGTACCTTATGGCAAGTGCATGCACAGTACAGTGTACAGTCCTGTCATCTTACAGATCCCAGGAATAGAGCTAGGTGCCAAGATAATGTAATTCCCAAGTTAGATCATCAGTGGCCAACCCAATAGGTGAAACAAGAAGTCAGGACCCGCAACAAGAAGAAAACATGACACTGGTGGGGATGGAGTGGATGGAGAGAGCTCAAACCTTGCATTGCTGGAGAAGGGCAGACCCAGGACTAAGTCTGTCATAATGTGCAAGTATGCTGTGCACAAACCTGGCCACTTCCAGAAGATTTAATGCTTGTCCTGGGTCATTAAATACTGAAGCCAGGGCTCATAAATAAAGCACATCATTTTACATATAGGTTTCCGTTAAGTTACAATCTCAGGGGCAGTCACCTCCATTCTTACTTTACTACCCAATGAGTAGAAACAAATATGTAGCCAGTGGAGGCCAAACTCCCAAGATAATAATGAGAACTTCAGGAAACCTCAATGGAAAGTACAGTGTGTCCATTCCCAAAATGATATTGTGTGCTCAGCGGTACAGTTTGCTCCGTGCTTCTAGTCCATGGGTTTCCTACTTTTGTTGGTGGGTGCAGCCGCAATAACAAACACACACAAATAAGTAGAACTTGAACTGTTTTTGCCTTTACTACAATCCCAATGGGAGAAGGCCCAACCGGGAACACTCCCGGATGCCAACAGCGTGTAGTGTAGAAGGCATCAGCCGAACTGACACCATCTGTCGGGAGGGGCAAAAAGCGGCCATGCAGTCTCATAACAGGAAGGCATCCAAGAAGATTGCAAGCCCTAAGCTTTCCCTTCTTGTCTGGAACCTTTATTTGAAGGAAAGTTAGGAGACCCCTGCCCTCGTTCATCAGTGGTATTCTTCCAAGTTTCTATTGTGTATGGCAGTGCTTTAGGGAACTAAATGTCATTTCAGTTTAGCTGGCCGTGCACTTGTTGAATTTCGTTTGAACTTTCGCACAGAAATTCTGAGCATTTGATCTTGCCATGATTGAGCCTAATCATTTTGTTTGAAAACCTAAACAAATTAATTTTCCCTTCTTCCTCCCCAGCAGCAAACACGCGCCTTTACAAAATAAAAAAAAGGAGACAGTACAGTTACAATACACTGCAAGACAGAGGTTGGGGGGGGGGGGGGGGGCTGCCCAATCTAAGGGCCTGTTCCCACATGAATAAAATATCTAACGCATTATGGGCGTTAGACTTGCGTTAAAGTGGTTGTAAACCCTCGGGGACAAGTTACACCTACAGGTAAGCCTAGATTAAGGCTTACCTGTAGGTGCTTGCAATATCTCTGAGACCTACACGGTCTCGGAGATATTTGCAATTTCCCCGAGTGACGACTTCAACGGCACATGCGCCGTCTTGAAAGGGCACGCTGTGCCGTTTCAAGCCGGGGTCATCCTGTTAAAAAGCTGCTCCCGTGCGGTAGTGACGTCACGCGGCTTCGGCCAGTCACAGAGCCGGAGTTCGCGGCCCCTAGAAGAAGAGGGGTGAAGAATGGATGCTCGCTGCCATGAAGACTGACATCGCGGGCTTCTCATGCAGGTAAGTGTCACATAATGGGCTATTATGCGATGTATATTAGCCCATTATCCTTTACCTTTGCAGGGACACAGAGGAAGTTAAAACCCATTGGGGTTTACTTCCTCTTTAATAAGCATTAGGCTGGAGCTTTACAAGAGTATGGGCAGTTTTGAAGCGTTTGAGGAGCGTTAAGACTGCTCCACAAATGCCTATTCCATTAAACTTAATAAATTAATCTTAACGCCCTGCAACTGACTGCCAGAGCGTTTGCCAAGCGTTACTATAGACTTGAATGGTAAGCATTAAAAGGATTCAAACACCTGCTGATTTGACAAGGGGCTTCAATTTTGAAGTGATGCGACCAAAGCGCTTCACATTTTGGTAGAGCTGTTCACACTATGTGCTGCCCATTGTATCATTTGAGGGGAGTTTAACACCTCTCAAAACGCCTGATTTTATTGCCAGTGTGAACTTAGCCTAAAAGTACTATGGGACCAGGATGGGAGTCCGTATCCCTGTGTAAGCTCTGACATGTTAATCCAAGTCCCCAATTAAAACTGAGCGGCTCAGGAGCTGGTAAAAGTATGTACTGCTGGGGGTGGGAGGGTTAGGTGACTCTTTGTCTTTATAGGAAAGCCATGCCTGTAGCCCTCTGGACAGACAAAGCATTTCACATGGAAAAATGCAATAGATGCAGGAAAACATTAATATCACACAGATCTCACATTATTACAGATGTCAGCGTTGACATTTAAGTTTGTTGTTAGTTGGAATTTATACTCAAAATTTCACAATGGCTCTGAGACATGACCTGTACTACTCTAGTGTTGTGCAGGACAGACATGAGTCAGTATGTATTTGTGTGCTTTCATGTGTGAATCACTGCATAATATACAAATGATTGTGTTAATGCGTGTGTCTGCGTGTCGGCCTTTGTGTTTATGTGGCAGGGAATCTTTCCTGATGTGTGGGGAGGGGAGAAGAACGCTGTATGTGTCACTCAGATAGAAAATGTGCAGCATAGAGGTGCCGACAGACTGGGAGGGGGATAAGGGCTCATGTACACTAGTAGCTTCTAAACTTGAGTTTAGGAGCTTTTGGCTTTTTTTTTTTTTTTTTTTATACCAGAGCTCTTAAATCTTTGCTCCATAAAAGCCTACAAGTCCATGTAAACACAGGCTTTCAGGATCATTTAGGAGCTGCTGCATTTAGGGGGACGTTCAACCTCCCTCTCCTGAACGCAGAAGAATTGCTTTCAGGATAGGAACGTTTTGACCGCCCCTTTGCATTTTTCCCACGGCCGGTGGTCAAAATAGTCTATGTGTACATGAAGACGAAGGGTCCTTTCACATGGGATGGATCCGTGATGATCCGCCCCGTGAACATGTGGCTCACGGCCAAAGTTAAAAAAAAAAAAAAAAGCTATAAAACTACAAGAAAAGAGCTCTTAAAAAAATTATAAAAATGAAGGAACACTAGTGTGATTTAAAATGTTACAAAAAATAACAGAATATGTAAAAAAGGGAAATCAAGGATGCAAAAATTCAAAACGAACGACAGATTGCAAAAGATAGGACAAACCCCCAATAATTCTTCAAATATATTAAATAGTAAAAAAGGTGAAGTCTGAGCATGTAGGCCCTTTACAAAATAATCTAGAGTGGGTGACTGGAGACAAAGAGAAGGCCAATTTATTAAATACTTTCTTTAGCTCTGTGTATACAAAGGAGCATAGGGGAGCTCATGTCCATAATGGGGGTGGTAGTGACACAGCCCCAAATCCACAATGACTCAAAAGTGATATGGTCCAGAAATATTTAGACAGAATAAAGGTGGATAAAGCACCTGCACCAGATGGCATACACCCACGAATCCTAAAAGAATGGGGAAGGAAAGGGAGTAGCCATATAGGCTCCCCTTTCCTCATGGGGTCACTGTAACTGCAAGGTTAATACATAAGTTTCTAAGAAGGTTTAGCTACAGGGCTAGAGAGTCAATAGTTTAAAAAAAAAAAAAAAAAAAAAAAAAACCCCAGTCAGTAGATTTGATTAAGCTCAGGTGTGTTAGAGAGTTCTGGAAATCTGAGAATCAGTAAGGGATTGGTTAGTGAAATCAGGTGTTAGATCAGGAAAATTCTAGAAGCTGGTTTCTGGTCCATTTAAGGAGCAGTTCCAGGCAGGTTAGTGGTGCGATACCAGAAGATTCCAGCAGGAGGAGCTCACGTATCGTCATGGAAGCCCTGATTCGTCAACTGATCGAAAAAGCCGAGGCTGCGGGAGGGGAAGAATGGATTCGACAGTGTCTTGCCTCACCTTCATATCCTGATCCCGAAGCAAGCAGCGCGGAGGACCGATCAGCTGGGCAAACGAACAGCGCGGCGGGACCACACCAACAGCCATGCCCTGGAGCGGAGGGAGCGGTCGCGGGATTCCCCCATCATACAGCGGCGGGGACGGATGACGCCACAGAAGAAGAAAAGGAGGCTGGTCGGAGGTCAAGCAAGAGAAGACGCCCATTGAGGAGGAGCGCAAGCCCGGATCAGCCCGCTTCTGCCCATGGCAGCCAAACTTTTTCTTCTCTCCCTTATAGGAGCCGACGCACATGCGCAATGACAGAGCCTGGAGAGAGGGGACAAAGCACGCTGGGGACAACAACAGCAACAGGAGAAGTACGCCAGCAGCCCGCCCGTGGTCGGCAGGGGGCTCGCAAGGGCGGAAAGGGAGGACAGAGAGCTGCATGTGTGACCACACAGCCTGAAATCCAACAAGCCGACAGAATCCCTGTGCGGTGTGCATCGCCGGTGTCATCCCCTGGAGTGATCCCTGCTCAGGGGGCAGTTGGTGAGTCAAACACAGCACATCAATTATCTATATTAGCTAAATCCTTAGAACGATTGTTAACTGTAATGCAGGCACAGGCTACAAATCAGCAGGTTCCCAGAGATAACAGTGCAGGGGTTTGGCCAGCTTGTACAGCTGAGCCCATGTGTATATCTAAGTTAGCCAGTGCATCTAATAACAGTAATGTAGAAGCAGTAAGAGGGGTGCAAGTCACAGGGCAAAAAGAGTGCATGCCTTGTTTTCTGTCCCCGCTGGGGTTTCACTTAGCCTCTACAGTAAAGGAAAAGATTTGGAGGGGGGAATATATTGATCTCAGTTCAATTCCTCCCCCTTCAAAAGAACCATCCAGGTTTGATAAAAAAGATGATAGGACAGATGAGGAGCGTCGCAAAGCTCTCATTAAGTCCTTTTAGGGGTGGTTACAATCATTTATAATATACGCTAGTGTGCTTTGTGAAAAATCCCCTGAATTAAGCCCCCTTTTATTTCAACACATTGATATCGTTTTAGAAGCCTACAGGAGCTTCAGTGGCTTGTCATGGTTGCTATACGATGAAGCATTTAGGCAGAAGCTAGCGGTGCAGCCATCTCTACAATGGGGTTCAAAAGATGTTGGCCTATGGCTCAATTTATTTCTGCCTCAAAAACAATCAATTTTTCGCTCAGCTGCGGCTGCAGGGCCCCAGGTATCATCTAATGTAAATTATAAGAAGGGTGTGTGCTTTGCTTACAATGATGCGCATTGCAAATGGATGGCGTCTTGTAAATACAAGCACGAATGCGCTTTTTGTGCTGGGAATCACCCAGTTTCCAAATGTTTTCGGAAATTACAAGCAAATGCAAAGGAAGGTATTTCCAAAAGCAGCAACACCAGTGATGCTCTCAAGCATGCTGCCATGGCTGCTTCTCTATCCAAACCAGCAGATAGCTTCATTGCTAATTAGCGGGTTCACAGTGGGTTTCCAGTTACCTAGTTTTCAAGGTAAAGGTTGTACAGTAGTGGAAAATCTGAGATCTGTTAATGAGGCACCTTTGATAGTAAAAATAAAATTGCTAAAAGAGGTCGCGTCAGGAAGGATGGAGGGTCCGTTTGACCATCCCCCCTTTTTGGATTTCAGGATTTCCCCTTTGGGTTTGGTACCTAAGAAAGAGCCAAATGAGTTTCGTTTGATACACCATTTATCATTTCCTTTTGGCAGTTCTTTGAATGATCAAATCAACACTGAGGCTATATCAGTGTCTTATTCATCTTTTGATTTAGCAATTGAGAAGATACGGTTGCTAGGGAAAAATGCTTTGATGGCAAAGGCAGATATTCGATCAGCCTTTCGGCTTCTTCCTTTGCACCCAGATTGTTTCAACTCACTCGGTATATGTTTTGACAATAAATTTTATTTTGATAAAGCATTGCCGATGGGCTGCTCAATTTCTTGTTTTTACTTTGAAGCTTTCTCAACATTTATAGAATGGGTGGTAAGTATGGTATCACATTCCACCTTTATTATTCATTATTTGGATGACTTTTTATTTTTAGGCCCGGAAGGTTCAGAGGACTGCGGTCAGCTATTATCTTCATTCAAATTAGTATGCCAACATTTTGGGATACCATTGGCGGAAGATAAAACTGTTTTTCCTACAACATGTATTGATTTTTTGGGTATAACACTGGATTCGGTCACCATGGAATTTCGGTTGCCTGGTGAAAAAATCGGCAAATTATCCCAATCTTTGCATTTTTTCTTGGGAAGAAAAAAGGTGACATTGGAAGAAATGCAGTCCCTGTTGGGGCAATTGGCATTTGCCACTAGGGTTCTTCCCATGGGTAGGGTTTTTTCCAAAAGATTGTATGCTGCCATTTCAGGATTAAAGAACCCGTTGGCCCATATCAGGCTATCTTTAGAGATCAAGCAGGACTTGATGGTCTGGTTGCAATTTCTGGAGCAATTTAATGGGAAAACCATGTGGCAGCATGATTTTGTGCTGGACAAGGATTTTCACCTTGAAACAGATGCAGCTGGCTCGGTTGGCTTTGGGGCGGTTTGGAGAAACCATTGGTGCGCTGCTGGGTGGCCTCACAGGTGGGTCATCAATGGGTTCTGCAGAAACATAGTATTATTAGAGCTATTCCCAGTGGTAGTGGCATTGGAAATATGGGGCAGTTTATTCGCCAATAGAAGGTTGCTGGTGAGCACTGACAACAAGGGAGTAGCCTTTGCAGTTAACAGTTTGTCATCTAAATCTCCTCCCGTGGTTTCTTATTTAAGATATTTGGTTTTTCTGTGTTTAAAATGGAACATCTGGTTAAAAGCGAAATACGTCACAGGAAAGAATAACGTCGTTGCTGACGCTCTCTCGCCTGCAGATGGACCGGTTTTTCAAGCTGCTGCCAGAAGCGGATCCAGTGGGGGTAATCTTCCCTTCCCGTTTATGGGAGATAGCATAATTTTCCAAAACATCCAGGACTCTGTGGCGGCTTCTACCTGGAAGAGCTACAGTTCTTCATGGTTATTGTGGTCAATCTTTTTAGCATCGATGAGTCTGTCTTTATCTAATCATTCGGAGGACCTAGTACTTCTGTTTCTACAATCATTAATGTTGAAACAGTATTCTTGGTCTCACATTAGTAAGACATTATCAGGGGTGTCATTTTTTCTGCGCCTTTATAATCTGCCGGCTTGTCACAGTTTTTTCTCGGTGCGGCAGGTGCTAAAGGGATACAGGAAGAATAATTTTAGAAAGGATATGAGGTCCCCAATTACCCCGGCTATATTAGCACGGATTTGTGGGATAACTTCAGAAGTATGCTTTTCTGCTTATGAAGCTGTCCTTTTTAAATCAGTGTTTACGCTCGCATTCTTCGGTGCGTTTCGGATTTCTGAGATCCTTCCTGCATCAAAGAGAAGTAACATAGGCATGTTATTATCTAATTTGTTTATGGGTTCAGATAATATAAAGTTATTTATAGCTACAAGTAAGACGGATGCGGTTGGTGTTGGTAATTGGGTGGCTTTAAAGAGGTATAGTGTTGAGAATATCTGCCCAGTAAGGACCCTTCAGGCTTACATGGCAGTTCGCCCGCCCAGTTCAGGGTTTTTGTTCATTCACAAGGATGGTTTACCAGTAACAGTTTACCAGTTTTCATCAATATTGAAGAAATGTTTAGCAAAACTTCAGTTGAGCAACACTAAAATAACGTCTCACTCGTTTCGAATAGGGGCAGCCACAGAGGCTGCCAGGATTGGTCTAGAGGAGAGTACAATTAAGAAGATTGGTAGATGGAGGTCAGATTGTTACAAATTATACATTCGTCCATATTAATTAATTATTTTGTTTCAGGTCCCCTACATACAGTCTGGATTATAGGGCATTCTTTTATTTTTTGGGCACAGAAGAGAGCTGCTGATAGAATATATTCGGAGAATTTGGGCCTGGACCCTGCAGCCTTCCGGATTCATTGGTATGGTCGTAGGGGAATGATGTGGGAGGATTTGTTGTTTGAATTAAGTAGGCTATACGCTTTACATGAGGCTCCAGATATAATAATTATACATGTTGGTGGTAATGACGTTGGGAAGTTAAAGACATTTGATCTGATTACCGATATGAAGGATACATTTAAGTTTTTACGTTTAGCCTCTCCAAATACGGTGTTTGGGTTCTCAGAGATAATTCCACGTCTGAGGTGGTTGGAATCCGCAGTTTAAGCCACTAGAGAAGGTCCGCAAGCGGATAAATAGAGCCATGGCGAAGTTTCTGAGCGATGGTATGGGTTTTTCATTTCGGCACCATGAGCTGGAGGGCGGTTTACAGGGTCTATATAGGGATGACGGGGTGCATCTATCGCCCATAGGTCTAGATATCTTAAACACAAATTTGCAAACATGCATAGAGTTGGCCGCGGTTTGGGGGGTTGGGGACGGGAGGGGTGCTGCAAGCCCCCCTCCCGTCGGTTGGGAGAATTAAGGAAAGTCAAGTTCAAGTAATAATCAGCTCGAGTCTCAGTGGCTGGGTTGAGTACGGGTATTGATAAACACTTGGTTGGAAAGTATGTTTTAAAAGTTAAAATTGGTGGATTATGGATTTATGTTTTGAAAACCAGTGAATCAGGCCGTGGCCAATAATTATCCAAAAAAATAAATAAAAATGTTACATGGAGATTAATAAAATTAGTTGTTTAAGTTATAACTTGCTCTGGTGTTTTTTGTGCTCTATGCATGTTTGCGGGGGTGTGCATGATGCATGTGATCCCATGGGGAAGGAAAGGGAGTAGCCATATAGGCTCCCCTTTCCTCATGGGGTCACTGTAACTGCAAGGTTAATACATAAGTTTCTAAGAAGGTTTAGCTACAGGGCTAGAGAGTCAATAGTTTTAAAAAAAAAAAAAAAAAAACCCCAGTCAGTAGATTTGATTAAGCTCAGGTGTGTTAGAGAGTTCTGGAAATCTGAGAATCAGTAAGGGATTGGTTAGTGAAATCAGGTGTTAGATCAGGAAAATTCTAGAAGCTGGTTTCTGGTCCATTTAAGGAGCAGTTCCAGGCAGGTTAGTGGTGCGATACCAGAAGATTCCAGCAGGAGGAGCTCCCCACCCTACCCCCCCCCCCCCCCATCTTTTTCCCGTCGCGGCCAATTCATGTGGTAGGCTCCCTCTGGTGAATTGCCAGAGGGGAGAATATAGGAAAGTCAAGTTCAAGTAATAATCAGCTCGAGTCTCAGTGGCTGGGTTGAGTACGGGTATTGATAAACACTTGGTTGGAAAGTATGTTTTAAAAGTTAAAATTGGTGGATTATGGATTTATGTTTTGAAAACCAGTGAATCAGGCCGTGGCCAATAATTATCCAAAAAAAAAAAAAAAATGTTACATGGAGATTAATAAAATTAGTTGTTTAAGTTATAACTTGCTCTGGTGTTTTTTGTGCTCTATGCATGTTTGCGGGGGTGTGCATGATGCATGTGATCCCATTAAAACTCTGTAATTTCAAAGCCATTGTATCTAATTTTAAGGGACTCAATGACAGGAATAGTACCACTGGATTGGCGCAGGGCGAACGTGGTGCCTATATTTAAAAAGGGAACAAAGTCTTTACCAAGTAACTATAGACCTGTTAGTTTAACTTCTATAGTTGGGAAGATACTGGAGAGATTAATAAAAGACCACAGAGATGAGTTCTTGCTGGAAAAAAACTATTTAAGCAACAGACAGCACGGATTCATGAAAGACAGAAGTTGTCAGACAAACCCGATTTCTTTTTTTGAAGAGGTAAGTAAAACCTTGAGCAGAGGGGTGGCTGTGGACGTGGTATACTTGGATTTTGCAAAAGCGTTCGATACAGTTCCTCACTCACGGCTCATGTGTAAAGGTAAAGTCTACAGGATTGGAAATATCGTTTTGTAAAAGGATAGAGGACTGGCTAAAAGACAGAATTCAGAGAGTCGTGGTTAATGATTCTTACTCTGAATGGTCCAAGGTTATCAGTGGTGTACCCCAAGGTTCAGTGTTGGGACCCTTACTTTTTAATATCTTTATAAAATGATATTGGGTCTGAGATCAAAAGTAACATTTCTGTCTTTGCAGATGACACTAAGCTATGCAGTGGAATAACGTCCTTACAGGATGTCGCCAATTTACAAGCCGACCTCAATGCACTGTCCAATTGGGCTACTATGTGGCAGATGAGGTTTAATGTAGATAAATGTAAAGTTATGCACTTGGGGGCTAAGAATATGAATGCTTCATACATATTAGGGCGAGTACAACTGGGGGGATCCGTAGTGAAGAAGGATCTGGGGGTTTGGGTAGATCATAAGCTCAATAATAACATGCAATGGCCAAGCTGCGGTTTCCAAAGCGAGCAAAGTCCTTTCTTGTATTAGGGGGAGAGGGGGAATTTTGCCCCTGTTCAAATCATTAGTAAGACCTCATCTGGAATATGCAGTTCAGTTTTGGGCCCCAGTTCTCAAAAAGGATATTGGGGAACTGGAGAAAGTGCAGACAAGGGTAACCAAACTGATAAGAGACATGGAGGAGCTCAGCTATGAGGAAAGATTAGAGGAACTGAATTTATTCACTCTTGAGGAGAGGAGATTAAGGGGGGATATGATCAACATGTACAAATATATAAGGGGTCCATATAGTGAACTTGGTGTTGAGTTATTCACTTTGCGGTCAACAAAAAGGACAAGGGGGCACTATTTACGTCTAGAGGAAAAGATTTCATCTCCAAATATGGAAAGGTTTCTTCACAGTAAGAGCTGTGAAAATGTGAAAGACTCCCTCCAGAGGTGGTTCTGGCCAAGCTCAGTAGATTGCTTTAAGACCTGGATACTTTCCTAAATGTACATAATATAACTAGGTACTAACATACATAGGTAAAGTTGATCCAGGGAAAAATAGGATTTTTGTACTCATTGTAAAATCCGTTTCTCTGGCATCCATGGACTGACACAGCGTGTCTTTTACACCTTTACACGTGGGTTATGTCCCTGCTTGCAGGAGAAGACCTAGGCAGAATGTGAGATGTTATACATACATTCTAAACAGCCAGAGCTGATCAGCCCCGCCCAGGGGGGCAGTCCCTCCGGACATAACCCTCCCACTGCAGTCAGCAGACATCAGTTCGTAACAAAGCAGTACAAACTTAAAAAGAAGGGTGGGTGCTGTGTCAGTCCATGGATGCCAGAGAAACGGATTTTACGGTGAGTACAAAAATCCTATTTTCTCTTGTCATCCATGGACTGACACAGCGTGTCTTTTACACCTTTACACGTGGGATGTCCCAAAGCAGTGTCAAGAGGGATGGGAGCAGTATGAATGGAAAACCAAAAACTTCACTCCAAACAAGGCAGAGCTCCTCAACGGAGGAGTTGCAACTTCAAACAGCGGCCTGCAACACCTTGCGGCCGAAGGAAGCATCCGAAGATGCAGCCACATCAACCTTATAATACTTAGAAAAGGTATGAACAGACGACCAGGTCGCCGCCTTGCACACTTGTGCAACCGACGCTTGATGTCGGAAAGCCCAGGAAGCACCAATTGCCCTGGTGGAATGTGCCGTAACCGGAAAGGGAGGCGCCCGCCCCTTGAGAGCATAAGCTTGAATGACGGTTTGTCTGATCCACCTAGAAATGGTGGCAGCCGAAACCGCTTGGCCCTGTTTTGGACCAGAGACCGCCACAAACAGTGAGTCAGACTTCCGAATAGAAGCAGTAGCAGACAGGTACACCCGCAAGGCTCGTACCACATCCAAAGTGTGAAGCGCAAACTCTCTGGGATGCGATGGGTGAGGACACAAGGACGGGAGGACAATGTCCTCATTTAAGTGGAAGGCCGAGACCACCTTTGGCAGAAAAGAAGGTCGCGGACGTAACACCGCCTTATCCTTATGGATGACCAAAAAGGGCGACTTGCAGGACAAGGCCGCCAACTCAGACACTCGTCTAACGGAAGTAATGGCCACCAAGAAGGCCACCTTCTGAGAAAGTCAAGAGGGGAATATCTAATATTTTCAAAGGGAGGTTCCTGGAGAACCGAGAGCACCAAATTCAGATCCCACGGGGGGAGAGGAGGCTTGACAGGGGGGAGCACATGGCGAACCCCCTGCACAAAGGTGCTAACCAAGGGATGACCCGCCAGCGGTCGCTGAAAGAAGATGGCCAAGGCCGAAATCTGACCCTTAAATGGTACTCAAAGCGAGCTTTTGGGTCACGCCACGCTGCAGAAAATGCAGGATTCTGGGAACGGAATACGTACGTGGGCGCCAGTCCAGCTCTTCGCACATGGCGATGTAAGCTCTCCAAGTACGGTGATAGATCCTTCTGGAGGAAGACTTCCGTGCCCTTAACATGGTCGAAATGACCGAATCCGAGAGACCTCGGTCTCTCAGCACCTGGCTTTCAATAACCATGCCGTTAAAGCCAGAGACTGTAAAGCAGGATGAAATATAGGACCTTGAGACAGAAGGTCCCCCCGTATTGGTAACCGCCAGGGAACGTCCGCGACGAGACGTACCAGATCGGCGTACCAGTGACGCCGAGGCCAATCCGGAGCAATGAGGATCACCGGAATTCCCTCGGTCGCTACCCTGCGGAGCAGGCGAGGGAGCAACTGCAGCGGAGGATAAACGTATATCAGGTGATACTGACCCCATGGGGCCACCAACGCATCCGAGGCATCCGCCCAGGGATCCCTGGATCTGGCCACAAACCTCGACACCTTGCGACTGATTCGGGAGGCCATCAGGTCCACATCCGGCGTGCCCCACCGTCTGCAAAGGAGTTGAAAGACCTCCGGGTGCAAGGACCACTCTCCCTGGGCCAGCGTCTGGCGACTTGGATAGTCCGCCTGCCAATTGTCTACGCCCGGAATGTAGACGGCAGACAGAGCCGGCACGCTTCTTTCGGCCCACCTCAGGATGCGGGCGACCTCGGAAGCTGCAGCTGAGCTCCGAGTCCCCCCTTGATGGTTGACATATGCCACCGCTGTGGCGTTGTCCAATTGGATCCTGATGGAGTGACCCTGTAATTTCTCCGACCATGAGGAGAGGCACAGTCTGATTTACCGATCAATGTGCTGGAGATACGGGCAGAGGGCTTCGTCCGGAGTCCAAAGCCCTTGGGCCGACAGGACTCCCCCCCCCCCCCCCAGCCTGTCAGGCTGGCGTCCGTCGTGATCACCGTCCAATGGATTGGGAGGAACGACTTCCCGGACCGAAGAGCCGGGGACCTCAACCACCACGTCAGGGACGCCCTGACCAGGTGACTCACCTGGATCTGAAGATCCAAGGACAACGGGGATTTGTCCCAAGTGGACAAGATCTCTCTTTCTGTAAAGCCCTGGTGTGCGCTTGGGCATAAGGAACGGCCTCGAAGGAGGCCACCATGAGACCCAGGACTCTTATGCAAAAGCGGATTGACGACCATCTTCGGGACGTCAGCACCCGTACTGCAGACCGAAGTGTCAGTAGTTTGTCTGGAGGTAGGAAGACTTTTGCCTCCAAGGAGTCCAGAATCAGACCTAGATACTCCAGACGCTGAGTCGGGACCAGAACCGACTTCTGAACGTTCAGGAGCCACCCAAAGTCCCTGAGGGTCTGACTGACGATAGTCACACTTTCTTCCAATTCTGAGCCACTGTCTGCTCTTAGAAGAAAATCGTCCAGATAGCCCACGATAGCAATGCCTCGCTGTCTCAGCAAAGCTAGGACCGGAGCAAGCACCTTGGTGAACACCCTTGGTGCCGAGGCTAGGCCGAAGGGAAGAGCCATAAATTGATAGTGGACTTCGCCGACCGCAAAAACTTCTGGTGGCTTGCGCAGATCGGAACATGCAAGTAGGCGTCCTTGATGTCCAAGGATGCCAGAAAATCCCCTTGATGGAGTGTAGCGATTACCGTGCGAATGGATTCCATGCAGAATTTTTGCACCTTCACGAAGGCATTCAGGGCCTTGAGGTCCAGGATTGGCCGAACCGTCCTTTTTTGGAACAACAAACAGATTCGAGTAGAACCCCTGAAACCTCTCCTGGGACGGAACCGGCACAATTACTCCGGACCCGATCAAATCCTGTACAGCCCCCAAGAGGGCTGCCCGACGGGCAGGAAGGAGAGGGAGATTTGAGGGAAAGAATCTGTCTGGGGGCCAGGAGCGGAACTCTATTCTGTATCCTGAGGTGACCACCTCGCACACCCACCGGTCGGAGATCCGGGAGGTCCACCGATCCGTGAACTTGCGAAGTCGTCCCCCCACCCCAGAGACGGGCGGGGGCAAGACTTCACGCGGAGGCGGGCTTGGGAGCCAGCTTGTTCGGCTTACGCACCCAGGGGCGCTTGTGCCCACCAGCCGCACTGTTGTCAGTCTGGGATGGCTTACCGATGGACTCTGACTGACGAAAAAAACTTTTTTGCTGGAAAGGAAGGACCCATTTTACGTCGGGCCTCCTTACCCTTGATAGTTTGAGGAAGGAGAGTGCTTTTACCTCCCGTGACATCCTTGATGATGTCATCCAGAGCAGCACCAAAAAGTCTACCACCCTTAAAAGGTAGATCCGTCAGGAGCTTCTTAGAGGCTAGGTCAGCAGACCAGCATTTCAACCAGATAAGACGCCGCAATACCCCCGCCGAGACAGAGGCCCTGGATATTAAAAGGGGCCGCATCTAACGTGGCGTCGCACACATATATCAGACCCTGCACCATCTGGTGGGCCAGAGCAATAGTGTCTGGAGGAAGGTTATGCTCCTGCACAGTTTGGTGCAAAATTTTTGCCCATTCCGTGAGTGTCTGAGACACAAGGGTCGCCGCTACTACGGGCCGTAGGGCGGATCCCAACAAGGCGAACATGGCTCTACTCACCACTTCTGACCTCCTATCAGTGGGGTCCTTAAAACGCAGGAGTCCCCTCCATCAGGAGAGTGGTGGCCTTGTTTAAACGGGCGACTGGAGGGTCGACCACCGGGGGAGAAGCCCACTTTTTAAGCAGGGCGTCTTCAAAGGGGTATCTAATAGACAAACGCCGCGGGACCATGAAAAGTGACCAGTTACACTTACCGGTAACGGTGTTTCTGGGAAGTCTTCCAGGACGGCACAATGAGAGATGACTGGCTCCACCTGACAGGAAACACAATCAATTCAAAGAGGTTAAAGCACCCGCCCCTCCCCGTGCTCCTCAGTTATGATAAAGTACAGACCCACACCAGTGCACGAGAGAGAAAACACACACCCAAATAACTCTATACAAACCAATGTATCAACCAAAGCGGTGGGAAGTAGGCCTGCCGTCCTGGAAGACTTCCCAGAAACAGCGTTACCGGTAAGTGTAACTGGTCACTTTCTCAAGTCGTCTTCCAGGACGGCACCAAGAGAGAAGCAAGTAGCTTCAGGCCTACCTTAGGGTGGGACGACTGCTTGCAGGACCTTTCTACCAAAGGACAGGTCCTGAGGTGACAGCAACTCCACTCTGTAATGCCTTAGGAATGTATTCTGGCTTGACCAAGTCGCAGCTTTACAGATCTGTTCCACCGAAGCTCCGGCTCTTTCTGCCCAGGAGGTTGCCAAAGAGCGAGTAGAATGAGCTTTAACTTTCGGGGCTGTCTTACCAGCCTGGTCATAAGCTATGGAGATTGTCTGTCTGATCCATCTGGATATGGATGCTCTAGATGCCTGTTGGCCCTTTTTCTGTCCAAAAAAATTAATTAGTAAATGGCTGGATTTCCTAAATTCACCCACTCTATCCAGATAAGCTAGCAGACACTGTCAGAGGCCTCCTTTCATTGTCTGGATGTCACTTTCATTTTGTGGATTTGAACAAAAGGAAGGAAGAATAATTTCTTGTGATCTATGAAACTTTGACACAACCTTAGGGAGGTACAGGGGGTCCTGCCTAAGAATAACTCTGTCCTCGAATAAACTAAAGAAAGGCTCTTTAATCGTCAGAGCCTGCATGTCGCCTATTCTTCTGGCTGTAGCAATTGCCAGAAGAAAAGCAAACTTAAATGTCAGTAAGTTAACTGAAATACCTTCTAGTGGCTCAAACGGAGCCTTAGTTAATTGTTCCAAAACTAACGTAAGGTCCCAGGGCGGGACTCTAGAGATCCGCACCGGGGACAATCTATCCCTGGCCATTAGAAATCTTTTAACTAGAGGGTCCAGTGATAACTTTTTGTCCAAAAAATACGATAAGGCTGCTACCTGTACTCTTAGAGTCTTGGTAGCGAGACCTAAGTCGGCGCCATCCTGGAGAAAGTCCAGGATGACCGAGGTTTCTTGCTGGGATACCTTTCTCACTAGACACCAGTGAGAGAAGACTCCCCACACCTTCCTGTAGATACGTCTGGTGACTTCTTTTCTACTTGAGAGGAGAGTGTTAATCACTCTCTCGGAACATCCCCTCTCCCGCAGGTTCTGCCTCTCAAGCACCAGGCCGTCAGCTTGAAGAAGCTGGGATCTGGGTGAAAGACTGGTCCCTGCCGAAGAAGGTCCACCCGAACTGGTAGATGGAGGGGAGGTGCTACGGACCAGTTCTGTAGAGCGGGAAACCAGGCTCTTGGGCCACCAAGGAGCAATTAGAATGAGTCTGGTTTCTGAGAGACCTAGTTTTTGTAGGACTCTTGGAATGAGACTCAGAGGGGGAAAAGCATAAGCCAGGTGAAAACTCCATACCTGAGCCAGTGCATCCACCCCCCCTGAGCCCCACTCCCGGGACAGGGAAAATAATCTTTTTACTCTCCTGTTCTCCTTGCGGGCAAAGAGGTCTATTTCTGGCCTTCCAAAATGTTGGCACACCAGGTTGAACCCCTCTGGGTTCAGCTCCCATTCCCCCTGGAGAATCCGATGACGGCTTACATAGTCCGCCTCTATGTTGTACCTTCCCTTTATGTGTACTGCCGTAATAGAGGCAATCCGAAGCTCTGCCCAGCCCAGAATTCCTAGAGACAAGGTCAGCAGGGAGGGAGACCTGGTTCCCCCCTGATGATTTATGAAGGCCACCGTGGTCGCATTTTTGGAGAGGATCTGGACCTCCCGGTCTCGGATCCTTTCCTCGAACGCTTTTAGGGCCTCCCCGACCGCCAATAATTCCCGGAAGTTTGAGGAGGCCGATCGCAGTTCCACTGGGGAGGAGAAAAAAAAGGGCGCCTCCTTCCTGGCGTCCCTCCGTTTTTGAATGCGGTAACAGACGCCGGCCGCCGCCATTTTGCCGGAGACCGGAACCGGAAATGACGCGGTACGCGATGGCGTCATCCTTGACGCTAGAGGACGAATGTCCTAGACGCCGGGAAAATGGCGCCGCAATGCTATGCACCTGCATAGAGCGGCGCCCTAAGCAAACGGACCGCGCGAGCGGACGGAGGAACCTGCCAGCCCCCCCCTCCAGGATGGACACCCAAACAGGTAGGAGGGAGGAAGGAGGATATCTGGCCCCTGAAGTCCCGGGTACAGCCCCGCACCTAGGGAGCTTCAGTGCTCAGGGAGGCTCTTCAACTGCCCGCCCTGAGAAGGAATGGGATACCCCCCAGGACGGACAAATAGAGTCCTGGCTAGGCCCAGAGGCTTCCCAGGCATGCGGCTCAGCTCCCGGGGGGGGGGGGGGGGGGGACTTCCAGCCCCAGGCCTTCAGTCTGTGGAAAAAAAATAAACGGTTTCGCTGTGGGGAAACACAATCAATAACTGAGGAGCACGGGGAGGGGCGGGTGCTTTAACCTCTTTGAATTGATTGTGTTTCCTGTCAGGTGGAGCCAGTCATCTCTCATTGTGCCGTCCTGGAAGACGACTTGAGAAAGTCTTCTGCGGCTTTTCCCAGACCTGGTCAATGAGCTGGTCAAAGAAGGGTACATATGGAAAAACCTTTTTAGAAGGCTTGGTCTTAAAAGAACCAAAAAAGGAGACTGTATCCGCCTGAGGTTCTGCAGTCGCAGCATTTAGCTTGAGAGTGTCCCTCACAGCATCAATGAGTTCACTAACAAGCGCCCTGTCATTTACTGACTCAGAACTGGAGTCTTCCTCACAAGGAATGTCCTGTTCAAAACCATCCAAATATTCAGAGCTAGGGTCCTGAGCAGCAATAGCTAGGCCCATATCTGAATCAGAGCACTCCCCTTGTGGATATAAAGTGGGGAGAGGGCGCTTTTTTGCTCCCTTGTGCTCACACACAGCTTCCATCCTGGTCAGAAATGATTCCAGGACTGCCGACAACTGGTCCATAGGGACCGCAGGTGCTGGAGCACTGGCTGCTGCCTCTGGCATGTGAGGGGAAGTTGGTGACTCTGACTCCATAATGTCCCTCTCTGAGACCACCCACAGGCTGTGCTGACTGAAGTAGGGGAATGCCCAGGGAACCCACCAACCTGACCAGGACCGCTCGGTTCCGCTGCCCTGTCTTTCTGCGCCGCGCTGCTCAGCGTGAGTGAGCTGAGAGGAGAGAGTGTGAGGAGATTCGTGCCGTTCCCAGCGGCGCTAGAGGCCAAACTAGTGCTAGAAAAACGTGCGGCTACAAGAAAATGGCTGCCGCAATGTGCTCCGGCGGACCACGGCAAGATGGCCGCCAATGTAAAAAACAGCACACACACCAAACATGGCGCCGAACGGCGCCCAGGCCCCTCACATCCAAAAAATAATAAAAAAAATAAAAAAAACAGCCCCAGCGAAATGCAGAGCAGCATGAGCCCCCCCCCCCCAGGACAGTATGGCCCCCAGGCACCCCACACAGTACAGCGCCAGCAATAGTGAACAGAGAGTGACATTAAAAAAACACAGGGGGAGACAGGGAAATCCCCCACACAAGAAACACACAGCATGTACTCACCTGCAGCCAGGAGAGACTACTTACCCGTCCCCTGAGGGACCCACTGGTGTGTTTCTGACAGAACTATCACAGTGCGGTACTGAGTAGCTGTCGGCCCGGTCCACCATGAAAGATACAGCCGGACTGTTCAATCTTGAGAGGACCGTGGAGCTGGAAGCCCACCGGCCACCCCTGGAGTCGTGGGGCATGTCGTGAACTGAGTCTCACGCACACAAGGCGAGGATCAGCACGCTCGATGGTCGGACAGGGAAGACTACGAGGATATCTTGTACCCAACCTGTTGCCCAGCCGACATCTGATAGAAGATCTCAAAAGAAAAAAAATTCCAAAAAGGAATAATAATAATAATAGGTCAGGAGACTGGCTCCTGAGAGCCACGTCTTCTGCTAGGCAGAAAAAAAACTGAGGTCTGCTGACTGCAGTGGGAGGGTTATGTCCGGAGGGACCGCCCCCCTGGGCGGGGCTGTTCAGCTCTGGCTGTTTAGAATGTATGTATAACATCTCACATTCTGCCTAGGTCTTCTCCAAGCAGGGACATAACCCACGTGTAAAAGACACGCTGTGTCAGTCCATGGATGACAAGAGAAATCTGAGTGCCTCTTGGGGGGGGGGGGGGGGGGGGGGGGGAGGAATCAGGAAGGAATTTTTTCCCCTGCTGTAGCAAATTGGATAATACTCTGCTGGGGTTTTTTGCCTTCCTCTGGATCAACTGTGGGTATAGAATTAAGTATATGGGATTGTATGATATTATTTTAGCTTTATTTGTTTTTCTATGATTGAACTGGATGGACTTGTGTCTTTTTTTTTCAACCTGACTATGCAACATCCACTTGCTCAGAGGGGATCGCTCCGTTGATCCCCGCTGAGCCGGCGGATGACAGGGCGGTCCCTGCACACTGTGCAAGGACCGCCCTGTCAGATCTCTGCTCTCCCCTATGGGGGGGTGGGGGGAAAAAAAAAAAAAAAAAAAAAATCGGATGAACACGGGCAGGCGGTCTGTGTTCATCCGATCCGCTCTGCAGACGGATAAAAAAAAAGAAAAAAAAAAAAAAAAGAGAAGGATTTTCTGCAGAATTGGACCATATCGGGTGTCAGCGGATGTTCATTCGCTGACACCCGCTATCCCATAGGGATGCATCTATGACCGTATTTCACCTGAAAACGGATGGATGAAATATGGGCATACTGTCCGCACGTGTGAAAAGGGGGCTAAAGAGACCGACAGGAGCGGAGTGTGCCGCTACAGCAGGAGACGAGCAGGAGACAGACACACACACACACACACACACAAAATAAATAAAAGTTTTTCTAAAAATTCTGACAGTAAATTTTGTAAATAATTTTTCTCCTTCACTGATGTGCAGCGATGAGGCAGCACTGATGGGCAAAGATATGCAGCACGGATAGGTGGCACTGCACCGATAATCAGTGCCCCGAATACCTGTACAGGTCTCCCCTGCAAGGAGAGATTGCTGATCGGCTCGCCTCGCTCTGTCAGTGTGAGGCGGAAGAGCCAATAAACAGCACTTCCGTGTTTACATGTGACCAGCTGTGATTGGACACAGTCGATCACATAGGTAGAGAGCCGCATCATCGGCTCTTTACAGAGATTGGGGATCCGCGAGAGTGGTGACACTGGGGCAAATACGATAGGGGACGTGGTTAAAGCAGTATTAAACCCAAAAGCAAAAAACACATTCTATTGCAGCTTTTTGAACAAACAAGACAATACAGCATAAAATAGTCTCATAACAAGAGTACAATGCCATACGTGAGTAACAGTAAAAAACAGGTCTACAAGACTCAAATCATACAATGTCATGATGCATATACTGACAGAAAAAAAAAAAGCAACAAGGAGTCCTGGAACTTATGCATCGGACACAGAATAATAGCTAGTAAGCTGTCTAACCCCCCCCCCCCCCCCCCCCCCCCCTCACAGGCAAGGAAGGAGGGAGGCAGGATAAAGAGAAAAGAATGGGGGTGAAAGACAAGTCCAAGACCAAAAACTTTATAAAATTCTTCCAGGAACAACCTCAATTGATATACGCAAGTTTATATATAGGCAGAGCACCATCCACCATTGCTTCCCAAGAGGACAACACAGGTGGAGTTTAAGAGGTCTTCTTAAGGATTTCTTCTTTTTTTTTGCAAAGCTTACCAATTCTAGATGTGATGGCTGCACTTTTTTTTAGGGCTGTTACTGATTAAAGTTTTTGTGTTCGATTAATCGGAAAAAAATATATATATATATATATTCAATCGACTAATTTCGATTTATTATAAAAACGCACATACAGATCCAACTACCTTTAGCTGATCACCTTGCAGGCCAATTCCCAGTGCAGCTACCAACCACTGGAAAAATGGATAGCAGGATACAAAAAACACACAAAGGCAGCGCTCGATGGGAATAGCATTAAAACTTTTATAGTCTTCAAGTAGGTAACAAAATAAATATTGCAATGGAGATAAAATCGATGTAGCTACAAAAACTGTAAAAATGGTGCGAGTAATACCAAACGGTAGCAAAAGCAGTCATAAACACATGTAGCTAAGTATGATACTGGTATAAAAATGTGTACAACGATACCACTGCTCAATCCAGATGAGGAGGGGTTAACATCAGTCCGTCGGCATGTAGATGTCCCGTGAAGGGAACTATCACAACTCCCAGTGGATGGCTGTAGAATCCCAGGTTGATAGAGGGAAGTGTAACAGCCCTTGCGTGTGGCAGATAGTAAGGTCCCGCCGGCATGCAGATATGAAGGCACAGCAAAGGAGCCCTTCAGATGGACACGGCAAGCCCCGCCAGTGTCTGTGGGGTCACCGGATCTCCGACGGAACTCCCTGAAGACCCAGAAGCCGGCGGAGAGGTAAGTACCGATCAAAAAAAAATAAAAATGTATCGATTAGTCGAGGAATTAATAGTTAACTTTCATAGCCCTACTTTTTTTCCCCTTATTTTTATGCTCTTTCCTTTAGTTTCGCCTGGTGATCTGTCCAGTAAAAGTCTGTTGTTTTTCAACAGAACAAGCCATTGTGCAGATGTAGCAGTCGTTGAGACAAACTATTCCCTGCTGAAAAGGGTGCTTACAATGATCAGCTTTTATTTACAAAAGAGAAGCATGGGTCTGTCCCCCGCCGCCTCCGCAGTAAAAATCGAGTGATCGAACACCGCCGATCACTCGGTTCTGACAGCTCCCCTAGCCCGTGCTCACTGGAGAGCTGGGCTGTGGAGGGGGGCAGAGCGGCTGAGGCGGATCCGGATGTCTGTCCAGACACCTGGCGGATCCCGACTTCCATTGTCGTGATGACTCGGGCCCTGGACCAACTTCTGTGACGTCAGCAATTCAACTAGGGTCATATGATTGATGGAACAGTTTATTATGAACAGCCAGGGACACAGATAAATGGGAAGAGCAAGCCTCCTCCCAATCCACGTCAGATAAATAAGGGATAAGTTGTTGCCATTTAGTGCAGACCACCAGCGGAGCCACCGCCAGTCGTAGCAGACAACAAATGGATATACAGAGTTGATACAAGTCCCTTAGGGACTCCGAGACCTCAGCACCCCTGTCAGTGGGTAATCAGAAAAGTCAGTGTCATGGATACCAAACTGAGCCTGGATCACATGCCCGAGTTGAAGATACCTATAAAAAGGCGGTTCAGGGTAGTTCATACTTCCTCTGCAAGTCATCAAAAGAAGCCAAAACATTAGCCTCAGATGTCATCCAGAGCAACCATTCCCCTTCTTTCCCAAAAACAGTAATCTGAAAATTGCATTAAATGAGGGAACATTGGGTTATGCCTAAGCGGAAGACACATTTATGCCCTTAAAATGGAAGTAAACCCACTTTCATCCTTTCTAAACTACTGCCATAGTGCTGATCTATAAGGATATAGATGCCTCCTGCATGTATCCTTATCTGTCAAATGTCTCCCCTCTGTCTGTTATAAGAACTGAAAAAACTGCAGATCTGTTGTCTGGAGCTCGTGGGTGGAGTTGTGATGTCAGTAGACTCCCCGCCCACCTCTACACTCCCCTTGTCAACATGCATTTTCTCCTGTGTATTCCTTCTATGATCACCAACATCCAGAAAAGTAACCACATGACCTCAAAAAAAGGAGAGGGGGTGGGAATTAAAAAAGTAATGCCTCCTGTCTAAAGCTAGTGCACGAGATATGTAAATAACCTGTCACTCAAAGCAAAGCAAGGGGGCGGAACGGACAAAGGTTTTTCTCAGTTTGTCCGTTTTATCTCAGTGAACAATAAAAGAGGATTGCTCAGAGCTGGATTAACTTTGTGGCAAGACCTGGCACAAATGATAGGAAATCTTATACTCTACATTGTGAGAGAATTATATTATATATATATATATATATATATATATATATATATATATATATATATATATATATATATATATATACATACATACATACATATATACATACATATTGACATACACACACACACACACACAGTGGGTACGGAAAGTATTCAGACCCCCTTAAATTTTTCACTCTGTTAAAGGAGCACTAAAGCTTTTTTTTTTTTTTGCTTAAAAATAACAAACATGTTATACTTACCTCCACTGTGCAGCTCGTTTTGCACACAGTGGCCCCGATCCTGGTCTTCTGGGGTCCCTCGGCGGCTGTCTTGGCTCCTCCCCGCAAGGACTCCACACCTTAATGCGAGTGAGCTCGCATGGTGTGGAGTGATTGCGGGCGCGCTCCCGTGATACAGCGGCGGCCATAGCCGCCGACTGTATCACTCGGCCCCGCCCCCCGGCGTGCCGCGTCATTGGATGTGATTGACAGCAGCGCCAGCCAATGGCTGCGCTGCTTTCAATCCATCCAGTGTAGACAATCGGCGGCCAGGCTGAAAAACGAAGAGGATGACGGGGACGAGCATGGGACTTTCGAGGGGCCAGGTAAGAAAAACGGGGGCTCGGGGGGGGGGGGCGGTATTGTCGAATGTTTTTTCACCTTAATGCATAGGATGCATTAAGGTGAAAAAACATGTAACTTTACTACTCCTTTAAATGATTTTAGCAAATGGCTGCAATACAAGTTCATTTTTTTCCCCCCTCATTAATGTACACACAGCACTCCATATTGACAGAAAAACACAGAATTGTTGACATTTTTGCAGATTTATTAAAAAAGAAAAACTGAAACATCACATGGTCCTAAGTATTCAGACCTTTTGCTGTGACACTCATATTTAACTGCTGTCCATTTCTTCTGATCATCCTTGAGATGGTTCTACACCAGGGATATGCAATTAGCGGACCTCCAGCTGTTGCCAAACTACAAGTCCCATGAGGCATAGCGAGACTCTGACAGCAGAAAGCATGACACCCAGAGGCATGATGGGACTTGTAGTTTTGCAACAGCTGGAGGTCCGCTAATTGCATATCCCTGTTCTACACCTTCATTTGAGTCCAGCTGTGTTTGGTTATACTGATTGGACTTGATTAGGAAAGCCACACACATGTCTATATAAGACCTTACAGCTCACAGTGCATGTCAGAGCAAATGAGAATCATGAGGTCAAAAGGAACTGCCTGAAGAGCTCAGAGACAGAATTGTGGCAAGGCACAGATCTGGCCAAGGTTAAAAAAAAAATTAAAAAAATTCTGCTGCACTTAAGGTTCCTAAGGAGCACAGTGGCCTCCATAATCCTTAAATGTAAGACGTTTAGGATGACCAGAACCCTTCCTAGAGCTGGCCATCCGGTCAAACTGAGCTATCGGGGGAGAAGAGCCTTGGTGAGAGAGGTAAAGAAGAACCCAAAGATCACTGTGGCTGAGCTCCAGAGATGCAGTCGGGAGAAAGTTGTAGAAGGTCAACCATCACTACAGCACTCCACCAGTCAGGGCTTTATGGCAGAGTGGCCCGACGGAAGTCTCTCCTCAGTGCAAGACACATGAAAGCCTGCATTGAGTTTGCTAAAAAAAAAACACTTGGACTCCAAGATGGTGAGAAATAAGATTCTCTGGTCTGATGAGACCAAGATAGAACTTTTTGGCCTCAACGCTAAGCGGTATGTGTGGAGAAAACCAGACACTGCTCATCACCTGTCCAATACAGTCCCAACAGTGAAGCATGGTGGTGGCAGCATCATGCTGTGGGGGCATTTTTCAGCTGCAGGGACAGGACGACTGGTTGCAATCAAGGGAAAGATGAATGCGGCCAAGTACAGATATATCCTGGACGAAAACCTTCTCCAGAGTGCTCAGGACCTCAGACTGGGCTGAAGGTTTACCTTTCAACAAGACAATGACCCTAAGCACACAGCTAAAATAACGAAGGAGTGGCTTCACAACAACTCCGTGACTGTTCTTGAACAGCCCAGCCAGAGCCCTGACTTAAACCCAATTGAGCATCTATGGAGAGACCTACAAATGGCTGCCCACCTTCGTTTTTTTTACAATCAGGTTGTGTTTATTGAGCAGTTATATATACATGAACATATAAACAGAGCTCGGCCAACATAGCCGAGGAATATTACATTACAACTTGTGACATACAAATCAGTGTATTCAGCAGGCAACAGCGACAGATAAGGGATAATGTAAAGAATATAACTTCTGGGGGGGGGGGCCCTGCCCACCCAACCGGCCATCCTATCTCAAGCGGGCGCAAGGGTCTAGAAGGGGGTTGTAGGACCAATCAAGGCGATATCCAGGGCAACCACACCTTGTCAAACTTCCAGGGGCATCCTCTGCTGATATACGTCAGCCTGTACATTGGTATTGCAGCATCAACCATGGCCAGCCAGGAGGACACTGACGGAGAGCTAGGGGATATCCACTTGCAAATAATAGACTTTTTGGCATAAAATAACAAATACGCAATCAACTGTTTTCTATGGCGGGGTCTCTGCTCATCATCTTGGACCCCAAACAAGGCCAGCTCTGGCGACACGGGAAGCTCCAAGTCGTTTCAGATTGATCAATTCAAACACCCCTCTCCAGAATACCTGTATCTTAGGGCATTCCCAAAGTAGATGTATAAGGGTGCCAGGGTGGGTCCGACATCTTGCGCAGCAGGGGTCTCTGTCAGGTTGGATGGTAAACGTTGGTGGGCTAGGATATACCCTGACAGAGACCCCTGCTGCGCAAGATGTCGGACCCACCCTGGCACCCTTATACATCTACTTTGGGAATGCCCTAAGATACAGGTATTCTGGAGAGGGGTGTTTGAATTGATCAATCTGAAACGACTTGGAGCTTCCCGTGTCGCCAGAGCTGGCCTTGTTTGGAGAGGATCTGCAAGGAGGAATGGCAGAGGATCCCCAAAGCCAGGTGTGAAAAACGTGTTGCACGTTTCCCAAAAATGACTGTATTAGATCAAAAGGGTGCAAATACTAAATACTGAGCAAAGGGGCTGAATACTTAGGACCATGTGATATTTCAGTTTTTCCTTTAATAAATCTGAAAAAAGATCAATTCCATGTTTTTCTGTCACCAACAGGTGCTTGATTTTAAGTACATAAGCAAGATATTTTTTAAATACAGTGAGGGGAAAAAAAGTATTTGATCCTCTGCTAATTTTGTATGTTTGCCCACTGACAAAGAAATGGTCTAATTTTAATGGTAGGTTTATTTTAACAGTGAGACAAAGAATAAAAACATAAATATCCAGAAAAATGCCATTTCAAAAAAGTTAAATTGATTTGCATTTTAACGAGTGAAATAAGTATTTCATCCCCCCATCAAATCAGCAAGATTTCTGGCTCCCGGGTGTCTGCTATACAGGTAACAAGCTGAGATTAGGAGCACTCTTAAAAGTGAGTGCTCCTAATCTCAGCTTGTTACCTGTATAAAAAGACATAAGGAGAGAGGCGCCTCTGGGTGCAGATTTATGACAACTTTAATAACACTTATGACTTCTCAAATGCGAGTTGCCTGTACTAAGTAGGCATAGTAATTCCCAACATGGGGGTAATGTAATCATCAGGTCGTCAATCCGTTCCTGTGAGGTGGACGCACTCTGTCGATATAACACCGCTAGATGGCAAACAGCCGGCCACGGTGGAGGATTCTCAGAACGTATATAAAAAAGGACACCTGTACACAGAAGCAGTCAGATTCCAATCTCTCCACCATGGCCAAGACCAGAGTTGTCAAAAGGATGTCAGGGACAAGATTGTTGTTCTACAGAAGGCTGGAATGGGCTACAAGACCATCGCCAAGCAGCTTGGTGAGAGGGTGACAACAGTTGGTGCGATTATTAGCAGAAAAGCATAATGTTTTATCCATTTTGCAAAGGGGATTGGACAACTTCACTGTATCGATGGGAAGGGCCATGTACAGTCAAATCTTGCGTGAGAACCTCCTTCCCCCAGCCAGGGCATTGAAAATGGGTCGTGGATGGATATTCCAGCATGTAAATAACCCAAAACACACGGCCAAGGCAACAAAAGAATGGCTCAAGAAGAAGCACATTAAGGTCCTGGAGTGACCTAGCCAGTCTGGAGGCCCAATTCCATGGAAAATTGGTAACTGGAGCGTTCAGCTCCCTTCACACAACGTCAGCCCCGAAACCCTAATGACTTGGAGAGGATCTGCAAAGAGGAGAGGGACAAATTTTCTGCTAAGGTGTGCAAACCTGGTGGCCAACTAAAAGAAACGTCTGACCTCCGATTGCCAACAAGGTTTACCACCAAGTAATGTTTTGTGAAGGGGTCAAATAATTATTTCACTCCTTAACCACTTCCTTACCGGGCCATAGTAATATGACGCCGGCAGGAACCCTCCCTCCCTCCGGGTGGACGTCATATGAGGTCCTTGCTTCTCGACCGTCTAGGGGGCACGCGCCCACCGCATCGCTCGGGACCCGTGTGTGCCCGGCGGCCGCAATGTCTGCCAGGCACCCGCGATTACAGCAGGACTGTGGGGGATCTGTGTGTTCCCAGTACAGAGGAACACAGATTGGTGTCCTCCCCTTGCGAGTCCCCTCCCCCTACAGTTAGAATCACTCACTAGGGAACATATTAACCCCTTGATCGCCCCCTAGTGTTAACCCCTTCCCTGCCAGTCACATTTACACAGTAATCAGTGCAGTTTTATAGCACTAATAGCTGTACAAGTGTGAATGGTCCCAAAAACGTGTCCGATATGTCTGTCACAATTATATATATATATATATATATATATATATATATATAAAAATTGCAGATGGTCGCCATTACTAGTAAATAAATAACTGCCATAGACCTATTCACTATTTTGTAGAGACTAACTTTTGCGCAAACCAATCAATATATTCTTATTGCGATTTTTTTTGTACCAAAAATATGTAGAATACATATCAATCTAAAACTGAGGAAATTTTTTTTTTTTTAAAGTTGTGGAATTTATTAAATCAAAAAAGTAAAAAATAAATAAAATAATAATAATAATAATAATAATAATAATAATAATATAGAGTTTTCAAAATTGTCGCTCTTCTTTTGTTTATAGCGCAAAAAATAAAAACAGCAGAGGTGAGCAAAAGAAAGCTCTATTTGTGGGGGGGGGGGGGGGGGGGGGAAACGACGGTTATTTACCGAGAACAGTGTTTCTACGAAACCTTCCAGGACGGCAACACATGAGAGATGATAGGCTCCACCCAACAGGAAACACAATCAGTTCACAAATGTTTATAAGGCCCCACCTTATCCCTTGTCTCTCAATAGTTGTAAAGTAATACTCCCACTTGACCAGAAGGGCTATCCACATCTTCATACTTACCACATAGTGTGAACATACTCCTCCACCCACAACAGGGTGGGAAGTAGGCCTGCGATCCTGGAAGGTTTCGTAGACACACCGTGATCGGTAAATAACCGTCGGTTTTCTCACCTCACCTTCCAGGACGGCAACACGAGAGGATAATAAGGAATCCACAGGCCTACCTTAGGGTGGGACCACTGCCTGTAATTCTTTGACCGAAGGCTAGGTCTTGCTGCGATAGGAACTCCACACGGTAGTGCTTCAGGAAGGTGTCTTGACTGGACCAGGTGGCTGCGTTGCGGATCTGCTCCCAGGAGGCCCCTGCCTTCTCGGCCCAGGAGGTAGCCAGGGCTCTAGTTGAGTGTGCCTTCAACTTTTCTGGTGCAGGAGTGCCTGAGCTTTTGTATGCTAAATCAATGACTTGCCTTATCCACCTGGAGACTGAGGACTTTGAGGCTTGGAGTCCCTTTCTAATTCCAGAAAACAGGTTTAAAAGAGGATTGGACCTTCTAAAATCCTTAACCCTCTGTAAATATATAAAAGGAGGCATCTCCTGACATCTAGACAATGGAATATTTTTTCTCCATTTTTGGGGCTTTCACAAAAAGGATGGCAAGGTCATCACCTGCGCTCTGTGGGACGCTGGCGACACCTTAGGTAGATATAATGGATCTGGCTTGAGGATGATCCTATCAGGTAGGATCATTAAAAAAGGTTCTTTGATGGAAAGACATTGCAGGTCCCCTACTCTCCTGGCAGTAGCGATTGCCAGTAGAAAGGCTAATTTTATGGTCAAAAATGTAAAGGAAATTTCTTCTAAGGGCTCAAAGGGGTGACTAGATAACGCCTCTAGAACCCTAGTTAGGTCCCAAAAGGTGGGAACCTCTCTTTTTTGACAGGAGTAGCTCTATCTCTGGCTACCAAAAATCTTTTAACTAAAAGGTTCTTTCGCTATCCTAGCGTCAAAAAAAAAAAAAAAAAAAACGGAAAGGGCTACCACTTTTACTCGAAGAGTGTTGACAGCCAGACCCCTCTACCCCGTCCTGGAGAAATTCCAGGATTACCGGAATAGAGGTGGAAACTAATTTGTTTTTGTTTACACCAAAAAAAAAAAAAAAAAAAAAAAGGACACTTTCCAAACATTAAAGGTAAATTTTCCTCGTCACCGGCTTCCGGCTTAAGAGTAAAGTATCTATTACTCTGTCTGAGCATCCCTTTTTTCTAAGGATCTGGCGCTCACTAACCAAGCCGTGAGCTGAAAGAATTCCGGTCTGGGGTGCACAACTGGACCCTGTGACAGAAGGTCCGGGATGTTGGGCAGTTTCCAGGGGGGCGCTACTGATAACCACTTCAGGGTTGCAAACCAAGTCCTTCTTGGCCACCAAGGGGCTACCAAGAGGACTCTGCCCGAAGCATGGCTGAGCTTTTGGATGACTCTCGGAATCAGAGGCGGGGGGGGGGGGGAGGCGTAAGCCAACCGAAATGTCCAGCTTTGAGCCAGGGCATCCAGGCGCTCTGACTCTCTCTCCCGAGATAGAGAGAAGAACCTCCTGACCTTCCTGTTCTTCTGACTGGCAAAGAGGTCCATTTCGGGGCAGCCAAACCTTTGCACCATCTCTTGGAACACTTCTACCTTTAGTTCCCAATCCCCTTGTCTGACAGGCTGGCGACTGAGGAAATCTGCCTCCTTGTTGTCTGTTCCTCTTATGTGGATGGCTGCCAACTAGACTAACCTGTGCTCCGTCCAGGTCAAGATCTCCGTTGTTAGTGTCAGAAGTTTCTTGGACTTGGTTCCCCCCTGGTGATTCAAGTAAGCCACAGTTGTGGCATTGTCTGAACACACTAAAACCTCTTTTCCCGTGATGATTTTCTCGAAGGCTTTTAGAGCTTCGCCCACCACTCTCAGTTCTCTGAGATTGGAAGAGGATTGGGCTACCTCTTTCTGCCAGGAACCCGAGCCTTGGCTACCCCTAGATGAGCTCCCCATCCCTGGGCACTTGCATCTGTGGTGAGTCTTAATGGATCCCACTGATTCCAGGGCTTGCCTTTCTCCAGGTTGCCTGGGACTGACCACCACCCCAGGGAGGATATTACCTGATGGGGAATGATAACCTCTTTGTCTAGGGAATCGTTCCTTTTGTCCCAAGAGGAAAGGTGGAAGGACGGAAGGTCTCTTGAATGCAGTTGTTCCCAAACAACTGCAGGAATGCTTGCTGCCATGAGGCCTAGAACTCTGAGGAGTTCTCTCCTGGAACATACAGGAACATCTATCAGTCTTTTGACGACTAAGACAATCTTTTCCACCTTTTCTCTTGGGAGGAACAGACTCTGAACACCTAGGTATGTACGAACCTGGGCTGGTTCTAGAGAGGACTTTTCCAGGTTTATCAGCCACCCTAGCCTTCCTAGGGTAGAGATCACCTTCAGGGTGTCTGTACTGACCTGAGAGGCTGAAGGACCTGAAATGAGCAGGTCGTCCAGATATGGTATTAAGGCTATGCCCTGCAGATGGAGATGGGCCACCGCTTCTGCAAGAATCTTTGTAAAGATTCTTAGACTTGCCGCAAGACCAAAGGGAAGTGCCCTGAACTGCCAATGGGAAGTTCCCTCCTGTGTTTCCACCGCAAACCTTAGGAAGGCCTGATGTCCCGGAAAATAATCGGGACATGCAGATAAGCATCCCTGAGATCCAGGGTGGTCAGAAAAAATCTACTAAAAGATGTCTTTATGATCGAGTACACGCTCTCCATGGAAAATTTCTTGTACTTTAAGAACTTGTTTAGGTCCTTGAGATTTATGATCAGGCAGAACTTTCCAGAGGGCTTTGGCACCAAAAACATGTGGGAATAAAAGCCCTGGAAAAGCTGGTCCTTTGGAACCGGAATTACCACCTCCTGATCTACAAGTTCCTGAATGCCCTCTAGAAGGGCTTTCTTTCTTACAACATCTTTGGGAAGATGAGTTAAAGTGACCGTAGGAGGGGGCTGCGACAAGAATTCCAGGCGGTAGCCTTCCCTGATCAGTCTTAGGACAAAGGGACTGAGATTTTCTCCCACTGAGGAAGGAAATGTTACAGTCTGCCCCCGACCTTGATACTGGCATCACTTGGAATCTTTGATATTCTTTCCTGGAGAGGGAAAGAGCAGACTGCCTTTCCCCCCTCTACCAAGAGGCCACCTCCTGTGACCACAACCCCAGGTGGGTTCTTTTCTGGACCTCTGCTGGTCTTGTCTGGCGGGGCTTCGAAAACATTTCCTATACCTCTCCTGTTTGGGTTTTATAGGACATTTACCCCCCCCCCCTTCTCAGATGACCTGGATAAGGCATCATCTAGGCCTGAGCCAAACAATAAGGAACCTTCAAAAGGGCAAGCCACATCGTTTTGCCTTTGAAGTAAGGTCACCCTCCCAGGCTTTAACCCAAATGGCTCTTCTGGCCGAGTTAATCAATGCGGTTGTCTTAGCTGAAGCTCTAACCGAGTCCACGGCTGCGTCAGCCAAAAAGGCAACAGCCTTCCCTATCACCGAAAGGGAATCAATAATGTCCTGTGATTTTTTTCCCCTGGGATACATGTCTGATAAGTTTTTCTATCCAGCAGTCTGCGTTTCTAGCGACGCAGGTTGCTGCTAATGCCGGGGTCATTGCTGAGGCATTGCCCATCTAAGCCTTTTTTAGGAGAGAAACGGACCTTCTGTCCATAGTGTCCCCAATGTTCCCTGCATCCTCAAAGGAAAGGTCTGACTTCTTTGTCACCTGGGAGAGAGCGGCGTCCAACCAAGGGACTTTAAAAAAAAGGACCTTGGCTTCTTCCTCTTTAAAAAGGTTATTTTCTTTTCCATGTTTTAGGAGTAGAAAACCCTTTTTCAGGCATCCTCCATTCCTGCAGGACCATCGCCCTAAGATTGGTGTAAAGGGAATACTCTCTCCTGGCTTTTTATCAAACCTCTGTACATTTTATCTTGTACTGAAGTCTCCTTAGCTGGTTGCGGAATCTCCTCCGTGGCATACATCGCCTGGAGAAGTCCTAAGTCTTCCAAGCCAAAAAGATGTTTATTAAATCTGACCTCTTCTGTATCGCTGCTAGGACAAAAGCCAATCTCTTCACTAGAGGAAAGTTCTGACCCTGCCTGGCTTTCTGCCTCTTCTAACTCCTCTTCTTCCCTAGGTGGAACTCGTGAACAACTTTGAGAGAGGGAAAAAGGAGGAACTTGGTCCTGGTTTGGACATTGTACTCTCCTGGGAAGAGGGACCCTCTGGGGGGGGGGGGGGTCTGCTGAGTATCTGAGATTAAGGATGCCTTTACTGAGGAGCGGAAGGTTTTTAAAGAGGCCAGCATTTCCTCTTGTATTGATTTGAAAAAATCCTTCATAAGACCTGAGGCCTCTTTCCCAGCCAGTTTGTTAATGCATCTGTAACAAAAGGGCTTGGAGTGGGATTTAGGCAATCGTTCGCAACAGTTATCGCACTTTTTACTGGCACTGGTGTTAGTGGATGAGGAAGGTGGCTTGTCAGAGACCTCTTGCGTTCCACTGGGGGAGTCTGCAAGAAAAGAGGGAACAACCTAAAAACACTCTTTCTATCCCCAATAACGTGGCTGCAGGCCCTTTTCCAGAGAAGGCAGACATGGTGGGATTAATAGAAACCCTTCTATGCAGGAAAACAAATTCCCAATTGGTAAGAAAAAAAACGGCACTTACCCAGTCCCTGTTTGCATTTGCCTGCAGCCACCTGTGCTGTCATTCCATCCTCCTTGTCCATCGAGGAGGTTCTAGACAGACTGTCTGCTCCTTGCAGCTCACTGAGTTCTGTTTGCACAGAAGTCTCAGTTCTCCGCAGCCACGCGGGTCCGGCGTCTCCTCCATACTTTCCTTACTTCCAGCATATAGTGGGCGGCTCCACTACTTCCTGCTGTGACAGGAAGTTCAGCCTGAGAATGAGGCTTGGAGCACGCCGAGTCCTACCCTTCCTCAGTCGGCAGAATGGCATCACTGTATCCGGGGAAGACCAGGGAGGAGACCCGAGCTGCTTGAGCGGCGTGGCATTTAAAAATGCCAGCCGCCTGCACAAATGCCGTTTTTATTTAGGGGCGACCTGTGAGAAGCTGAGGCGGCAAGTACAGCCTTGTCGGCATTCGTACACCTGGCTCACAGGGGTACCAATCAGACCAACTGTAGTCTTTTAGGTTTAAAAAAAAAAAAAAAAAAAAAAAAAAAAAAGCTTCGCTGTGGGAAACACAATCAATACCGAGGGACAAGGGATAAGGTGGGGCCTTATAAACATTTGTGAACCAATTGTGTTTCCTGTTGGGTGGAGCCTATCACCTCTCATGTGTTGCCGTCCTGGAAGGTGAGATGAGAAAAACAAATATTTCATTTGGGTACAGTGTAGCATGACCGCGCAGTTGTCAAAGTGCGACAGCGCTGAAAACGAAAAATTGGTCCGGGCAGGAAAGGTGTGAAAATGCCCTGTATTGAAGTGGTTAAAAAGCAAATTAATAACTTTTTTTGAAATGCGTTTTTCTGGATTTTTTGTTAGATTGATTATTTCTGTCAGTAGGCAAACGTACAAAATCATCAGGGGATCAAATACTTTTTTCCCCCCTCACTGTGCCCATGCACTAGCAGCTATTGGATACATTCTGTACATGTCGGTAAAGTGTATGCATGTCAGAGGTGACAAGAATCTTCACAATGCTGTGATAAGTCCTCTACTGCAATTTGTCTCACAAGAAATCGAATCCTGGATGGCCAAAGGTGAAAGGAACTCTACAATCATTGCTCTTCATGGCCACAATTCCATCTTGTCCCGTTTGCACTGTTGGGCCCTTCGAATCCCATACCCACAGTTCGAAGCAACTACCATTAGGTCATGAGCAGATCTACAGATTTGTACATAAGGGTACCCTTTTGGTTGATACCCAATATTTGCAATAACAGAATACATTGTATTATGCGTCATATTCCTAAACTATTTCTACTTTATAGACAATTCTGTGTGCGTGCGCGCGCATCAACCCCTGAGCAAGTGACGCTATGTCACGAAACGCGTCTGATTACATAGATGCAAGTTCACACCTATTATGAATGGATATTTGAAATGCTGTACCTGGCTACTGAATTAATATGTATACATTGACCTGCTTGACTATATGGCAATTATGTTACAATTTTCAACAGATCAACAGTATTTACCAATAAATCTTTACTTTATTGATTTTATTATTGAGCTTGTTGTACCTCATCTAAAGCCCCACGGGCAATTCATGTTTCTTCGCTACTGGAGTTTGAGTCAGAGTGTGGGCTTCGTGCTGGTCTGCACCTGCCCTTTACAGCTTAAAAGCAGAAGTATACCCATCCGTAAAAAAAAGTTTCATTTCCGGCACGTGCCGAAAATGTAACACTCCCATTGGTTGTGCTCTCAACCAAACTGTCAACCCATCCAATGGCTGGAGTCATAACTGATCACATGTGCAGCATCGTGGCAGTTGTAGATTAAACAGTGGTAAAGATGGCAGCTTCCTTGGCTGAAAACGATAGGAAGGGTTTACTTAAAAGTTAAGGTTTTACCAAAACCAATAACAATCTAATGCTGAGGCAATAAAGAGCATATACAACAGGCCCTTTGAGGTAAAACATGATGTGGCACGTGATAAAATCGAGTTTGCTTCATCTATTCTGTAGATTAATGGAGTCAAAGATATGCATGCAGTGCACGGCCCCAGATACAGCTTGCCCTCCAGCATAGAGAGTAGAGCTGCACGATTCTGGCCAAAATGAGAATCACGATTCTTTATCATCTAGGCAGGTGGGATGTTCTTCATGTATGAGGAGGAAGGTGTGAGGACACAGGTGGGGGTGTTCTTCATGTATGAGGAGGAATGTGGGATCTTCTCCATGCATGAGGAGTAAAGGTGGGATTCCTCCTCATGTGTGGAGTTTGGAGAAGTCCGGAGAGGCTGGCAATGAATGGGGCCCTGTGTGACTCACCGTAGTCCAAGAACTGCTCCAAAGAGAGGGGTGAGGGGGAGAACTTGGAGTAGTAGTCCACCAGTCCCTGGGTGCTGCTGCTGGTGAGGGAGGCACTTCTCATGAGGTCCCTGAGCAGCCTCATGGTGTGAGCGGATGGGGCTCTTCACCTCTCCAGCTACCACATAGGCACCCTGCCATAGGCCGCACGTCCCGGGCACCCTCCGTGTCCTCTCTCCGTTACAAGGATGCAGCTTCTCCACTCGCACACTTTTCTCCCGCGCTATCCAATCACAGCCACAGGAACACAGCCAGGGGGTGTGGCTATACGAATAAACAACCATCGCCATGTTCCTCCCCCTGGCCAATCACATTATCCAAAGAGCTTTCTTAAAACCAATAGAGGACCGTGTCTCACGTCTCTGCCAATCGCAGATTCAGAGAAAAGCAGGAGGTAGCTGCTGCCGACCAATCAACAGTAAGGGTGTGTTTAACTATCCCTGTTCCACGCTTGTTCCGATGGCTTCTCCTCCGGTCCAGGCTACATTCCGGGTGACCCGAAAAATTGCGGTAATCCAGGATCAAGATCGCGGGGGGGGGGGGGGGTGAATCGAGATCGCGATTCTCATACGATTAATCGTGCAGCTCTAATAGAGAGCAGCACACAATAGTCACATCACCAAATCCATCTCTAAATCTCCTGAGACCAGCAGTCAGAGAGAGCACAGCCCATCACTGCAGATATACAGGTGTGAAGCTCAAGGCACAGGAATGCCCAAGCATGGGAAGTGGACTATATTTAGGAGGGAATTTAAGACAAAGGGTACATTTTCAGAGTATGGTTTAGGCACAATTAACATTTCTAAATGTTTCCTACAATATAACATATTCTCACATTTTTAAGATCAGGTCCACTTTACCACTGACTGCTGAAGCTAGCCTGTCCTTATCCTAAAATGGCTGACACAGTCAATGTTTAGGCTTACCGCTGTGCAGCACATATAATATATTGTGAAATACCTCAGAGCCCTGTGAGGGAAGAGAAATAGGAGGCAACTTGTACGTTTGGTGTAATGGTCCTACACGCTGTAGGGCTTCGTACACCCAGACTTAACCTTGCATAGGAGCGGTGTGTACAGCAAGCATTTCCAAAACTAGCAGCCTGTCACTTTAAATCAAGCTTCCAGCAGGCTTTTGGAAAGCGCTATTTGAAAAACTTGAGAGTAAAAAAAAAAGCTTCAAGTAGTGCTGAAATGTACTAAAATGTTTAAAATCTCCCAATTCACATTTTGTGAGCCAATGACCAGTCCATGACCAGCACAGCTTGAAGAAGATACATCCCCACTCTGCTTGTTCATCCTTGTCAGCACAATACCTAATTGGTTCCTATAGGCGATTCTACCATTCTCATCTTAAAGAGGAGCCCCAGGCTCCTTTAGAAAACATTAAGCCCCCGTTCACACCTATGCGAATTGGTTGTGGCTTAAAGCGCATCCAATTCGCATAACATACCTTAAAATTGGTTCACATATGTGCGATGCATTCGCACTGCGCATTGCCCAAAAAACGTGTGCGTTTTCTAGGCGGTGCGGCTCAGATGCAAATTCAGGCCCATTATCTTCTATGGGCACGCATCTGATTCGCATATGCATTGCGTTCTGAACAGGCATTTTTTCCCCCTCTCTTCACTACACCTCCCCCTGCTCATCGAATTCGCACCTACAACGCAGAGGCATGCGCTGAACAGCTGCTTCTTCTCTTCGCACAGAGAACGGAGCTGGAATTCGCACCAGACTGGTATGAACCCAGCCTTAAAGTTAGGGGGGGTTGGAAACAAAAAGCCAAAATCTGTCCATGCAAAACTCCAAAAATGGACTGGACAAAATTATTGTCACTCTCAAAATTGTAATAAATATTTGCATTCCAAGTTTGTAATGCTCCTGTAATTAGTAATTAAAGGGGTTGTAAAACTTCATGTTTTTTCACCTTAATGTATTAAGGTGAAAAAACACCTTGCAGTGTCCAGCCCCCCGTTTTACTTACCTGAGCCCCGAATTTCCACGGGCGCGATCCCTCGTCACTCTCTCCGCGGCTTCTCAGCTCTTCATTGGATAGATTGATAGCAGCGGGAGCCAATGGCTGCGCTGCTGTCAATCAAATCCACCAGGGCCGAGTCATACACTCTGCGGCTATGGACGCCGAGTGTATGACAAAAGGAGCACGCTTGCTTCCCAGAGGGGGTTATCTATTGCGGGGAGGAGCCGAGAGAGCCGCCGTGGGACCCCAGAACAGGAGGATCAGGGCCACTCTGTGCAAAAAACAAACTGCACAGTGGAGGCAAGTATGACATGTTTGTCTTTTTTTTTTTTTTAAACGGGAGCCTTTACAACCACTTTAAAAACTCACCTGTATCAATTAACAGGTAGTGACAACATAGAAATCACACAGTGTCAGTTAAAATGGTGAACAATTGACTCAACCTTTCTGTTGTGTGTCTCTGGGTGCCACATGGAGAAGAGAAAGAGCAGCAAAGAATTGTCTGAGGAAACTATTATTATTATTATTATTATTAAGGATTTATATATTTAACAGTTCGCGCATCGCTTTACAACAACAGGGAAGACAGTACAGTCACAATACAATTCAATACAGAGGGCCCTGCTTGTTAGAGCTTACAGTCTAGAAGTATGAGAATAAAAACATGGGCAATCTCAAGGTTACAAGTCTAATCTCCAGAGATCCTAATGTTCCTGTGTCCACTGTGCGCAACATTGTTAAGTTACTGCGTCCCAATTTACATAAATGGGACTGCCTGCACGCGAATACATGAACACCTGTGTCGTCATGCAGTCGAACACGACCCTTGCAGCGTCATACACTTCAGTATGCCCATGTGAATGAGGCCTTAAATGAATGCAAGACATCGTTTTTCATTATAGTGAGAGGTCTGTGCAATCCCCCCAGGAAGACCTCCTCCCTCTCACACACACACACACACCTCAAGGAGGCAATAAGATCATGACCAGATGGTGTAGAATCTCCACAAAAAAAACTTTTCCAACCAACATGTTGGAGAAGTAACAAGAGCACTCTCCTACATACCCTTTTGGAACTGCGCAATAGGCTGAAAGTAACAGAACGCCAAACTTAAGAGATTCCTCTAGACCTATAACTGGCCACATTTCTTTTCCACGTGAACAACTTCACAGAAAAGAACTCTGTACCAATACACCTCCTAAATTTTGCTAGGGCATGCGAGTCAATGCCAGCATTATGGAAACAAACTACCCCACTAACTGTGGTTATGTGGTGCCATAGGATGACCAACGCCATGTTGATAGAACAGCTTCCCTAGAGGTCAAATATTATAAACTCCAAGCCACAAGGTATGCCTGGTACAGGTTTACCTCTTCTCAACCATACTGGAAAGTGTTCGGGACTTAACACAATGGGTAGAGGACACCTTGGGGGGGGCCCCCCCCAGCGTGGCTTAACTTTCCTTCCTTACCTCTCCTCACCCCCCCCCCCAATAACCACCCCCTACCCCCCAAATTTCTCTTCTTATCCTCTACCCTCCACTAACATTCTACCTCTTTACCGACCCCTTCTTCCCCTCTGAGTCTCTACTTTTCTATCCATATCACTTTCAATTCCCCCACCTGTCTTAACACTTCCAGATAAAATAGTTTCTTGCACAAAACCCAAAAATGAGAATGAGTGGAAAAGCTTTCAGACTGTTCACATAACCTAAGTTACCACAGAAATGATTAGCTTAGGTACGAATGGTTACCCTGGTGTATAAGCAAGTCGTACCATCTGAACCTTTAGCCCCCTTTCACACGATTTTTGACTGAAAAAATAAAAAATAAAATATTCGCATGACATGATTTTGAATGACTACCATTCATATTGGCACGACTTTAAGTCGTGCCGACTTAAAAGCAGTTCCTGCACTACTTTTTTTCTGAAGTCGGATCCGACTTGTGCATGAAGGGGAACTCCGCGGCAATTTTTTTTTTTAAACGGCATGAGCATACTGGGCCCATCGGTCTGGTTTGGATTTTAAGGGGAGAAGACGGCGTGGAGTCCCCCCCAAAATCCATACCAGCCCCTTAACCGAGCACCAGCCCCGCCGGTCAGGAAAGGGGGTGGGGACGAGAGAGCACCCCACCCCCTCCTGAGCCATACCAGGCCGAATTACCTCAACATGAGGTGTGGGTGCTTCGGGGCAGGGGGGCCCTGCTCCCCCCAAAGCACCTCCTCCCCCTCCCCCCATGTTGATGAGGACACGGTCCCCTTCCCAACAACCCTGGCCGTTGGTTGTCGGGGTCTGTGGGCGGGGGGGGGGGGCTTATCAGAATCTGGGAGCCCCCTTTAATAAGGGGGCCCCCAGATCCTGGCCCCCCACCCTATGTGAATGAGTATGGGGTACCCATTCACCTGGAATAAAAAAAACACACACACACACACACACACAGGTGTTAAAGGAATTAAAGGAATTAGGCAGCTCCGGGGGGGGTCTCTACCGACTTCGGGGGTCTCTTCGTTCTTCTCCACGCTCTCCGGTTGTCCGACGGGTTCTTCTGCTCTTGCCCGGTCTTCTCTCGATGTTGACGCGACGATCTCTCCCGCTGTAATGCCGTGTGCGCAACGACTTACATAAGCATGGGGCGGGGTCACCGGGTGACCCTGCCACTTTATGACGTCACTGCCCGGGGCATGCTGGGACTGTGATGTCATAAGGGAGCGGGGTCACCAGATGACCCCGCCCCATGCATATATAAGTCGTTGCGCACACAACATTACAGCGGGAGAGAGCGTGGAGTCAACATCGGGAGAAGAGCGGAGGGAAGAAGACTGAGAAGACCGAGCAAGAGCTAGCAAAACAGCAGGCAAAAGAGCAGAAGAACCCGGCAGAAGAGGGAAGAGACCCCCCCCCCCCCGGAGCTGCCTAATACATTACTTTAAAAATCTGTGTAGTGTGTTTTATTTTTGACACTTTATTCCAGGTGAATGGGTAGGTACCCCTTATTAAAAAGGGGCTCCCAGATTCCGATAAGCCCCCCGCAGACCCCGACAACCCTCCCCCCGCCCACAGACCCCGACAACCAATGGCCAGGGTTGTCGGGAAGGGGCCCTTGTCCTCATCAACATGGGGGCAAGGTGCTTTGGGGTAAGGGGCGCAGCTTTTTTTTTACTTTACTGTTACATTTTTTTGTACAAATCCTTTGCTGAAGTCTGGGTGAAATAGTCTACCGGCATCCCAATTCTCAGCTACTATCAAAGAATGGAGGGGGGGAGTCTACAGAGCTGAAAAGCAAATTGGGGGGGGGGGGGGGCAAACAAGCAGAGCTTTCCCTTTTGGGTGGAGCTCTGCGTTAAATTAGGTTTTCTTGTTTCTGCCCAGAAAACAGCTTTAAAGTGGAGGTCCACACAAAAATGCAACTTCCGCTGTCCGGATTCCTCCCCCCCTCCGGTTCACATTTGGCACCTTTCAGGGGGGAGAGGGAGCAGATACCTGTCTAAGACGGGTATTTGCACCCACTTCCGGGCATAGATAGCCGCATTATCTGCGGGTATCTACGCCACGTCCGGCGCCCCCCGCTGTCTTCTGGGAGACACACAGGTCCCAGAAGACAGCAGGCACCATTCAGATCGCGCAGCGTGACTCGCACATGCGCAGTAGGGAACCAGGAAGTGAAACTACAAGGCTTCACTTCCTGATTCCCTTACCGAAGATGGTGGCAGCAGCATCCGAGAGCCGAGGCAGAGATCGGCTTCGGGTGCCAACATCACGAGCGCGCTGGACATGCAAGTGTCCTTATTTTTTTAATACTGCAGCTGCTGATTTTTAAAATAAGAAAAAAATAAATAAAAAATAATCGGCGGACCTTTGCTTTAACCACTTCTCCACCAAGGACGTCATATGATGTCCTTGACTTTGAAGGGGGATATCTGAATAATCCCTTCAGCTACAGGCATCATTCTGTTCTTCTGGCGATTCTGCGCATCATAAAAACGATCATAGCGGCAGTTCCATCGCTTGATCGTTCTTACAGGCGGCGGGAGGGGGACACACCCCCCTCCGGTGCTTCTCTGGGCTCTCCCGTGCCACCGGGGGCTCGGAGAACAAATTGGCCGGCGCATGACGATAGAGATGACTGATGACCAGATGGTCATAGAGATGACTGGTGACCAGATAGTCACCAGTCATCTCTATGACCGTCGGAGTCCCGGGCGCGACGTCACGCCCAGTACCCGGAAGTAAACAAAGCCGCAATTGCGGATGTCAGCATGAGATCGGTGAATTTTTTTTTCACCGATCTCATGCTTTCCAGCCTGGAGGAGAGATGCGGGGTCTTATTGACCCCGCATCTCTCCATAAATAGGACCTGTCACAATGATTCCTGTTACAAGGGATGCTTACATTCCTTGTAATAGGAATAAAAGTGATCAAAAAAATAATAATAATAAATAATATAATTATTATTATAAAATAAAAAAAAAGTTAAATGCCCCTGTCCCCGGTAGCTCGCTATCAGAAGCAAACACGCAAGTCCCGCCCACATATGTAAACGCTGTTCAAACCCCACATGTGAGGTATCGCCGGGTGCGGTAGAGTGCGAGCAACAAATTCTAGTACTAGACCACCTCTGAAACTCGAAAATAGCAACCTGTAAAAAAAATTAAGTACCGAAGTTTGGCGCCATTCCATGAGTGTACACATCTTTTACATTATACAAAAAAAAAAAAATTGGGCTAACTTTACTGTTTTATTTTAATTTGTGAAACCGTTTTTTTTTTTCAAAATTGCACAAATACCGTGCAAGATAAAAAGTTGCAATGACCGCCATTTTATTCCCTAGGGTGTCTGCTAATTATATATATATATATATATATATATATATATATTATTATTTTTACATGGAGAGAAGTGCCAGAATAGGCCCGGTGGAGAAGCGGTTAATGCATATCTGTATTCAAAATGTCAACACTGTAATTTACATTATTTCTGGCCTATTCTTGTTAATCTGAACAATCTTGAAGTTTGTAAACATACTTTGTGAAGATCCCCACACATTTACTTCCTTGTTTTACAATTACAGGAGGTTCTGAGAGGAGGAGTTTCACAAGGCAGAGTCAGTACAGGAATCGCTGCTTGCAGGCAAGGTACCATGGGATATGTAGTCCTTAGAAGTCAAAACTAAACAGCAGTGGAGATGCTGCAAAGCATGCAGGGAATCCTGGAGGTTGTGGAAAGATGACCAGCAAACTGTCAGAACTCATAACATGAAAAGAAAACACATCCACGTAGCCATATTGCATTACGTTTTCTGAAAATGACAGTGCTGTAGATTGAAAAGGAAAGGTAATTTGTAATGACATTCGACTACAATATGACTTGTGTCGCAATCGTATGCGATATAGTATTTTTTCTTTGTTTGATTCCCCCCCCCCCCCCATGAAAGTGGAGTTACCCTTTAAGCAGTAACCAGCAGTACTAGAGCTTTTGTATAGCAAGACCTGCTATCAGCAAGCAGAAATTCCAGAGACAACTGGTATACACTACTTTATTGGTGCTCAAAAAGTGTTAGTGCCCTGCACATAGTTACTCTTTGGTCTTTGTTAGTAACCATAATAGGAGGTCTTTTTTCCCTTATTGCGTCTCCAGAAAAATAAGGGAAATCTGTCCAGCAAAACATAAGCAGTTCTGACTCTTCCCTACTGTATCCGGAGCCGGGGGGGGGGGGGGGGGGTCATTGCTCCACTCCTTTGGCAGATGCTTATTGCCTGGCTGTCACACTAACCTTTCAGACTTCCAATACTTTCAGAGGCGCTGCCTTGGAACAAGCATAATGAACAGGAAAGTCCGTCATCTTATTTCTTTAGGGGAAAGGTTCCCTTTAACACTGTTGTATTCTGGTAAGGCCCTTCACATGGGTGTTCCAGCAGTCTGTCTTTTACCTGCTTGATTCAAAACAGTCTACAATGTACCTTGCTGGGTGGCTAGATGTAAACAGATGTGCAGCCGCCGAAATCCTGGTCTGTTGCGGTTCAGACTGAGCAATAAGTTTGTGTCCAGATCCGCTTTTACTGACCTAACCAGACGAAGGTGGATAATAGTAGGGATGCACCGAAATTTCGGCCACCAAAACATATCGGCCGAAAATGGCAAAAAGCTGAAAAGGAATTCTTGCCGATAATTGAGCCTAAAATGGGGCTGGGCCTGTGCGGGGCCCACCCCTGGTGCCACCTATTACGGGGGTGTCTTTCTGGCCGATGCAAGCCGCAGTCCTCTCCTCCTCGCAGCGATCTTCGCGTGTCACGGAGCTTAACTACACAGGCCGCAATAACAATGTCCCGCCTCCTGTGACAGACGGCACACTGATCCAATGGTGGGACATTGAATCAGTGTGACGTGTCACAGGAGGCGGGACATAGTTACTGCAGCCTGTGACACACGGAGATCACCCTGAGGAGGGAGGCTACAGCATCGATCTCTTGTATTATGTCCCCAGTCTCTGACCCCCTCCTGTACCGTGTCCCCAGTCTCTGATCATCTCTATGTATAATTTTTTTTTTTTTTTTTTTTTTTAAAACAGTCACTTTCAGTATCGGTGCTTTCCCGATATCAGTTTCGGGACCAAAAAACCCATTCGGTGCATCCCTAGATAATAGGGCAGCGATAGCGAACCTTGGCATCCCAGATGTTTTGGAACTACATTTCCTATGATGCTCAACTACACAGCAGAGCATCATGGGAAATGTAGTTCCAAAACATCTGGGGTGCCAAGGTTCACCATCACTGATATCGGGGGGGGGGGGGGGGGTGGAACGCACATCCGTTTACATCTGGCCACCCATAGGGATTACCTTATTTCCTTTGGTTTGAGCAGTTAAAAAATACATTCAAAGCCATTCTGTTATATCGGTTTGAATAGGGCGAAAAATAAACAATTACTGAATATGTGGTCATTTTTGACCGGACTTATACTTTTATCAATTTGTAATAAAGCCATTTGATTTTACTATAAAATATTTCACTTTGTTGCCTCTCTGACAATTATACATCCCTAAAAGTCCTATAGGAACAAATAGGAGGCTCTGCCCCCTAGATGTTACTTTTCCTCCATAAATTACATTTGGATGTGAATTATCGTTTCCTCAGCTGGTATCATGTACCTGTTAGCGATGGGGGGGGGGAAAAAAAAAAAAAAAAAAAAAAAAAACACCCACACGTCTGCCTTTACACTTTAAAGCGCAGCTAAACCCTCCTATCATTTTCTGCCAAGGAAGCTACCATCTTGGCCTCTGTTCGATCTTCATTTGCCATGAAGCTGCACATGAGATCAGTTATAGATACCATACATTATACAAGATACAGTTTACGCAACGCTTTACAACATAAGGACAATTTAATACAGTAGGAATCGGAGCCTACAATCTAGAAGGTAGGGTCAAGAGATACACCAAAAAAAAAAAAGTAATGACTGTGTGGGATAGGCTGAGGCTGATGGAGAAAATAGGGGTACAGTTAGGTGGGGGCCAGAAAGGACTGAAGAGATGAGTTTTTAGGGATCACCTACAAGTGGACAGAGTAGGAGATAGTTGGACAAATTGGTGTAGAGAGATCCAGAGGGTGGGAGAGGCTCTGGAGAAGTCCTGGGAGGTGAGCGTGGGATGAGGTGACAAGTAAGCTAGAGAGCAGGAGGTCTTCGGAGGAAGAGGATGATTTTGTTGGTATTTTGAGACCAGGTTAGTGATGTAGCTGGGGCTGTGGATGGTTTTGCAAGTTATTGTTAGGATCTTGAATTTAATTTGTTGGGTGAGCAGAAGCCAGTGCAGGGATTGGCAGAGAGGGGTAGCAGACACTGAGTGGTTGGTATGGATGGGTTGAAGGAGGATAGACAATGTCGAGGTAAGCCAATGGAGGAGGGAGTTGCAGTAGTCAAGGCAAGAGATGACCAGGGAGTAAACTAGGAGCTTTGTGGTGTCATTGGTTAGAAAAGGGCGTATCTCGGCATTTGATGGTTTGACAGTTTGGCTGAGAACAGAATCAAATGTGACAAGTTATGCCGCGTACACGCGATCGGAATTTCCTACAACAAATGTTCGATGGGAGCTTGTTGTCGGAAATTCTGACCGTGTGTAGGCTCCAGCTTACATTTGCTGTCGGAATTTCCGACAAATGAGTGAGAGCTGGTTCTCAATTTTTCTGACCACAAAAGTTGTGGTCGGGAATTCCGATCGTGTGTATCCAATTCCGACGCACAAAAATCCTAAGCTTGCTCGGAATCCTTGAACTTCATTTTTCTCAGCTCGTTATAGTGTTGTACGTCACCGTGTTCTTGGCAATCTGAATTTTTGACATTTGTGTGACCGTAAGACAAGTTTAAGCCAACATCCATCTGGAAAAAACAAACAGTTTTGTTGTTGGAATGTCCGATCGTGTGTACGCGGCACTGTATTTCACACATGTGGACTGATCAGGTCCGTTTTTTTTTTTTTGGTAGGCACGATCTGACCACCCATTGCTCTACATGGGGAGGCGGCAGACATGTGTCCACTTTTACACGCCTGTATCTGATCTGATAAAAACAGATGGATAGGGATTGAATCCCCATCCGTCTAATGGATCAGATGACAGCCGAATGGAAATGGACAGACAGTCCGTTTCCAATCTGACCGGGCGATAGAGAACAGCAGGCTGTGTCCTTTCTACATCAGCGGAGTGGACACTGACCTGTCATCTGCCTGCTCAGCAGGGGGGGAAAAATCAGCAGACAAATCCCTGGCTGAGCAAGCGAATCCTCTTGACGGAGTGCGCCCCATGTGAAAGTGGCCTTACATTCCCAGCACGTGCCAAGAAAAGAACGTAACCGTTTTTTGACACTGTTAAAATTGATGAGTTTGGTTCCGCTTTGGAGTATAGTGAGGAAGCATTTCTACCCCAGGAGAAAAAGTATTTTTCTTGTCTCAGGGTTAACAGGTACTGTAAAAATAAAAGTGAAAAAAGCCTGAACTGAAGAAAACGAATGCAGCCCCCACATTGAAGGACAGGTAAACTGCAATATATTACATGTATGTTCTTGTATTTAGATACACATTAAAGTACCCAGCTTTTTTTTGTGGATAACAAAAGGAAAAGTCAAATCCAAAGACATATTGGCTATAAAACGTTCCCTGCGTACAATTTGCGGGTGCCAAAACATTTTACACATCAGAAACATTTGAGACCGAAGTGAATAAAGGCGTTAGTGCTGAGCCCAGGGGGGGGGGTCAGATTTTACACCACACGTGGCTTTTAGTTACATCTTGTCGTGAACTCCGCTGGGATAGAGAAGGAGGGGGAATAGTTCAACGTTCTCCACAGAACAGACCAGCAATCATGTTTTTGGTGATGTGTCAGTGCTTGCAGTCTCCTCTGCTTTCCACACAAGGCATCCTGCCGTGCAGCAAGACCTAGCAGAGCTCCTACAAATACAAACCGTGGAATTCAGAAAGAGTGTCTTGGATACTTGAGAGAATTCTGACGAGCCTCCACACTAATGTCGGTGCTTGGAACAGATCCACATACATGTCAGGAACAGGTCCATAAACCCGTCCCAGGAGGTGGCCGGCACTGAGCGTAGCTCTCCAGTTCGGAGCCCGAGAACATTTTTATTGTGGGGTATGTGTGTATTATATATATATATATATATATATATATATATATATATATAATAGATAAAAATTTCATGGCATCCTAGTCAAATGCCGCGTACACACGGTCGGAATTTACGACAAGAAAAGTTTGATGCAAGCTTTTTGTCGGAAATTCCAACCGTGTGTAGGCTCCATCTGACTTTTCCTGTCGGAATTTCCGAGAAGAAAAACTTGAGAGCCGGTTCTCAAAATTTGCGAACAAAAAAAAAAAATAATAATAATTTGGAAATTCCGATCGTCTGTAGCAATTCCGACGCGCAAAATTGCTACGCATGCTCGAAAACATTGAACTTAATTTTCCCGGCTCGTCGTAGTGTTGTACGTCACAGCGTTCTTGGCGGACGAAAGTTCAGAGAACTTGTGTATGCAAGCTTGAGCGGAATTTGTACTCAGCATTAGTCCGTAGGGTTCACAATTGAGTTGGTCCACCCTTTGCAGCTTTGACAGCTTCAACTCTTCTGGGAAGGCTGTCCACAAGGTTTAGGAGTGTGTCTATGGGAATGTTTGACCGTTCTTCCAGAAGCGCAGGCACTGATGTGGACGAGAAGACCTGGCTCACAGTCTCTGCTCTAATTCATCCCAAAAGGTGTTCCACTGGCTTGAGGTCAGAACTCTGTGCAGGCCAGTCAAGTTCCTCCACCACAAACTCGTTCATCCATGCGTTTATGAACCTACACTAGTCCAAATCATTTGGGGGGGGGGGGGGGATTATGGTGCAAGGTTGTTTTTCAGGAGTTGGGCTTGGCCCCCTAGTTCCAGTGAAGAGAACTCTTAAGGCGTCAGCATAGCAAGACAATTTGGACAATTGCATTCTGCCAACTTTGTGGGAACAGTTTGGGGACGGCCCCTTCCTGTTCCAACATGACTGCACACATCAAGGTCCATAAAGACATGGATGAGTGAGTTTGCGGTGGAGGAACTTGACTGGCCTGTACAGAGTCCTGACTTCAACCCGATAGAACACCTTTGGGATGAATTTGAGCGGATACTGCGAGCCAGGCATTCTCATCCGACATCAGTGCCCGTCCTCACAAATGCACTTCTGGAAGAACGTCTATGGGAATGTTTGACCACACTCCTAAACCTTGTGGACAGCTTTCCAAGAAGAGTTGAAGCTGTTATAGCTGCAAAGGGTGGACCAACTCAATATTGTAATATACGGACTAAGACTGGGATGTCATTAAAGTTCATGTGTGTAAAGGCAGGTGTCTCAATACTTTTGACAACATAGTGCATTTCCGGCTATGGAATCCACAATTGCAATCACAAGGCAGGCAAACCTGGTAGGGGTGTAGTCTTATACATATCAGGCTTCACCCACTGTCAGTGTGCCCCCTATAACACTGGTTGCTAGGATGCCATCAGTGATGCAACCAACAACATCATGACAACCAATATCTTATTCCCAGCCCATTCAACTGCCAGGCCAGAGTTTCCTGTAATTGTCCAAATAGGGCTATTGCTATAGTTGTGAAAATCGCATCAGCCAGTATCTCCAGCCCTTTGTTTACATTCAGCAGCCGGCCAGAAGATGAATAAAGATGGGGGATGCGTCACCGGTTACTAGGAGGTAGGTGGCCAGTGGTATCCTAGCAACCCCAAGCAGTGTGTGGGAAGTGGTCAAATTTCTGTCAAATTCCAAGCATAGACATGCCCGACTGATCATCAGTGCCCGTCTGTATACCAGCTTACAGCAATCTGATGGTAGTTCTCACTGGATCTTAAGGCAGCAATAATAAAAACAACCTGAATCTGTTGCACAGAACAGAGACCTTAAAGCTGTCACAAGGCTTTCCTGAATTAGGTGCAGTTTTTTTATTTTTTGGAAGGGCGCTACTGCCAGATGAACATCATAAAGACATTCTTAAAGTCTTGGAGTAAATGATATACGTCTTTCCCACTCTGGATGGGACAGGATTGGATGCGTCTGTAAGACCGTACCACCATATCAAAGCAAAGACTAATATGCAGGATCATCTCAGGTAGGCTTATTTACACTTGCAGTAGATGAAGGGGGTGGTAAAAATGAACAGTTCAGATACATTTTTACCGCCCCACAACTGTGGCATTGGAAAAAAAAATTATATTCCCCCCTCCCCCGTGTCACATTTTCTGCTGAACATAACTCGATCAACTGAATGGGGCAGGTTTTCAGGGGTTAAAACAGGCGGTTAGGAGGCGACATATCACCTCCTCACTACCTGTCAAGCACCCACTGAAAAGCAATTTACTGCAGATCGCCGTTTATGCCCCATGCACTTTGGGTGTTTAGCCCTGTTGCATAGGGCTCCGGCATTTAGCTGCAAGCAGAGGGTACAGGTGTCCTATCTATTCATCCCTGGGTTCATACTGCCCTAAACATTTGTACCGCCAATCGCACCATCCAGCTGCAGCAGCTGACAGGCTCTCAGAGTTTGACAGGCTGCCTGGTGCCCCTGTGCCCTCTGCCCACAGTTCCATGTACCAGGGCTCAATGCCAAGTGTGCATGAGGGCACTTCAAGCGTTAATGAGCCCCTGCTTCAGGTAGATTGACAAGAGGTTTGCTGGATGCTCTTTTTACCACCCGACTATAATAGAGAGCCAAGACTCCTAGTCAGACCCATCAGTGTGGCTGCACCTAATTAACCTAATTACAGCCCCTGTGGACTCCCAATCTGTGCAATGTGCCCGTCTACAGAACAAAGATTAGTCTGGATTTCAGGGACACTTCTCTGCTGTGACATGGACACTCCAATTATAATACAGATCAGAACATCATCACAATGGAGTTTAGGATTTGTCTTATTAAAGACCAACATAAAAGGTTCACAGAAATGAGATTGGAAGACGGTCATATACTGACAGATACGGGGAGATTTACTAAAGCTGGAGAGTGCAAAATCTGGTGCAGTTCTACATGGAAACCAATCCGCTTCCGGGTTTTATCATCAAAGCTTAATTTAGAAACGGATTGGCTACTATTCACAGCTGCACCAGTCTTAGTAAATCTCTCCTCTATACTGTTGTAAGTCTAAGTGCCAGTCAGTCACCTGTGTGTGCAAATCACATCTGACTGGAGGATTCAACTTTTTTTTTTCATTTTCCATTTAAGTCTGCTAATAGAGATATTCCAGGGCTAGGAGTATGTGATGTGTACGGAATACTGGATGTACACATTGGGTGAACGGGGGTCCTTCATGGGTCCGATTACCCTACACACATGACCAGGAAAGGAGGGGACATTTCCAGGGACACTTCTACTAAACCTTCAGCTCAGGTACAACATGGATAAGTCTGCATACAGATCCAGAGTAACAGCGTTTGTCCTTACTAGGGGGGAGATTTACTAAAGCTACAGAGTGCAAAATCTGATGCAGATCTGCATAGAAACTAAATCCGCTTCCAGGTTTTAGCCCAGGTTCACATTGGGGCTGCGGGAGTGAAGCCGTGCGAGTTCAGCTGAACTCGCACGATTTCACTCCTGCCTGTCAGTCCCGATTTCAGCTCGATTACACAGACATCTGACACAGATGTCAATGTAAATCGCGGCTGAAATCGCAAAAAGTAGTACAGAAACTACTTTTTGAAATCGGTGCAGCGCCGCAGATGCAGTGCCATTGCCCGCAATTTGTGGCAAATTTCGCCGATTTGACATGTCAAATCGCACCAGTGTGAACCAGGGCTTATTGTCAAAGCCTAATGGAACAAGCTGAAGTTAGAAGCTGATTGGCTGCCATGCACAGCTCCCACCAGATTGAGTGCACCAGTTTTAGTAAATCTACCATAAGGTGTGTACCCCGATCCAGAGTAACAGTGCGTGTGTCTTTACTAGGGGTGTACCCCGATCCAGAGTAACAGTGCGTGTGTCTTTACTAGGGGTGTACCCCGATCCAGAGTAACAGTGCGTGTGTCTTTACTAGGGGTGTACCCCGATCCAGAGTAACAGTGCGTGTGTCTTTACTAGGGGTGTACCCCGATCCAGAGTAACAGTGCGTGTGTCTTTACTAGGGGTGTACCCCGATCCAGAGTAACAGTGGTGTAGTGGGTAGCATTTTCACCTAGCAGCAAAAAGGGTTGTTGGTTCGAATCCCGACCACGACACCATCTGCCTGGAGTTTGCATGTTCTCCCTGTGTGGGTTTCCTCCGGGTACTCCGGTTTCCTCCAACACTCTAAAGACATGCTGGTAAGTTACTTGGCTCCTGTCTAGATTGGCCCTAGTATATGTATGAGTGTGTGTTAGGGACCTTAGATTGTAAGCTCCTTGAAGGCAGGGACTGATGCAAATGTACAATGTATATGTAAAGTGCTGCGTAAATTGATGGCGCTACACAAGTACCTGAAATAAATAAATGTCTTTACTAGGGGTGTACCTTGGATCCAGAGTAAAGCTGGATACACACACTATACAATTTCCTGTAGATTTTTTTCTTCAGATTTACCAAAACGATATATGGAGGTCAAACCTTAAAATTTTTTAATGTCTATGCAATCAGGCAGGCCCTTGTACTACATGGTTTTGGTAAATCCGACAACAAAAGCTGTATATGTGTATGGGGGGTCTTATGTTCAACTATGAAGTACAAGTGTCTGTCTGATTGCATAGAAAGTGTTTGGGTTTGACCTCATTATATGCTTTTGCTAAATCTAAAAGAAAAAAAAAAAAAAAAACACCCTAAAGAAAAATTGTATAGTGTGTATCCAGCTTTACAGCGTATGTCCTTACTAGATGTGTACCTGGATCCACACTGAGGACAGTGTACAGATCATGTCCCATGCTAGGTAAGTGCACCCATCCACAGTCCCACTCCCATGCTAGGTAAGTGCACCCATCCACAGTCCCACTCCCATGCTAGGTAAGTGCACCCATCCACAGTCCCACTAGGTAAGTACACATAGTGACAGTGATATGCTCTGGATACAGAGTACAGTCCTATGGTGTACACAGAGATACAAAGTGACAGAGTCCACCTCCTGTCCACATACATGGGGGGGTCGGATGGACACTTTGTTGCCATTAATAATAAAGTTTGGGTGTAAAGTTGCTCCCTTCCCCCCGTCGTCTCTCCCCCTCTCACCAGCCTTGCAGGGGTCCTTGTAGTCGATGTGTTCCTCCGGCTCGTCCAGCTCCGTGTACAGGTCGGTGTAATCGTCCTCCTCCAGAGGGATCACCCCGGGCAGGAGGAGCAGCCATAGAAGGAGCGGAGGGGCTCTGCCTGTCCAAGGCATCCCAGCGGTGGCGGGCGGGCGGCGGAGAGCTGTTCTGGTCTGGACTCCTCTGCTCTCCTCTTTTTGGGATGTGATGTCTCCGGGAGGCGGGCTCGCTGCAGATCAGCCCCCTCTACAGCCCGGCCGGGGGATATCATTGTGTCCTGGGAGAGAGCCAGCCTGCTGGAGGAGGGGAGAGAGGGGGGACTGATCACCCACCCCGGGGGCTGCAGAGCATTGCACAGCTGACCCAACAACCTACTGGACAGTCACCCAGGTGTGTGCAGAGCATCACTCCTCTCAATGTATGCAGAACATCACTCCTCTCAATGTATGCAGAACATCACCCCACTCCATGTATGCAGAACATCACCCCACTCCATGTATGCAGAACATCACTCCTCTCCATGTATGCAGAGCATCACTTCTCTCCATGTATGCAGAACATCACTCCACTCCATGTATGCAGAACATCACCCCACTCCATGTATGCAGAACATCACTCCTCTCCATGTATGCAGAGCATCACTTCTCTCCATGTATGCAGAACATCACTCCACTCCATGTATGCAGAACATCACCCCACTCCATGTATGCAGAACATCACTCCTCTCCATGTATGCAGAGCATCACTTCTCTCCATGTATGCAGAACATCACTCCACTCCATGTATGCAGAACATCACTCCACTCCATGTATGCAGAACATCACTCCTCTCCATGTATGCAGAACATCACTCCACTCCATGTATGCAGAACATCACTCCACTCCATGTATGCAGAACATCACTCCTCTCCATGTATGCAGAGCATTACTCCTCTCCATGTATGCAGAACATCACTCCTCTCCATGTATGCAGAGCATCACTTCTCTCCATGTATGCAGAACATCACTCCACTCCATGTATGCAGAACATCACTCCACTCCATGTATGCAGAACATCACTCCACTCCATGTATGCAGAACATCACCCCACTCCATGTATGCAGAACATCACTCCACTCCATGTATGCAGAACATCACCCCACTCCATGTATGCAGAACATCACTCCACTCCATGTATGCAGAACATCACTCCTCTCCATGTATGCAGAACATCACCCCACTCCATGTATGCAGAACATCACTCCTCTCCATGTATGCAGAACATCACTCCACTCCATGTATGCAGAACATCACTCCTCTCCATGTATGCAGAACATCACTCCACTCCATGTATGCAGAACATCACTCCTCTCCATGTATGCAGAACATCACTCCACTCCATGTATGCAGAACATCACTCCTCTCCATGTATGCAGAACATCACTCCTCTCCATGTATGCAGAACATCACTCCTCTCCATGTATGCAGAACATCACTCCTCTCCATGTATGCAGAACATCACTCCTCTCCATGTATGCAGAACATCACTCCACTCCATGTATACAGAACATCACTCCTCTCCATGTATGCAGAACATCACTCCTCTCCATGTATGCAGAACATCACTCCTCTCCATGTATGCAGAACATCACTCCACTCCATGTATACAGAACATCACTCCTCTCCATGTATGCAGAACATCACTCCTCTCCATGTATGCAGAACATCACTCCACTCCATGTATGCAGAACATCACTCCTCTCCATGTATGCAGAACATCACTCCTCTCCATGTATGCAGAACATCACTCCACTCCATGTATGCAGAACATCACTCCTCTCCATGTATGCAGAACATCACTCCTCTCCATGTATGCAGAACACATCACCCCACTCCATGTATGCAGAACATCACTCCACTCCATGTATGCAGAACATCACTCCTCTCCATGTATGCAGAACATCACTCCACTCCATGTATGCAGAACATCACTCCACTCCATGTATGCAGAACATCACTCCTCTCCATGTATGCAGAACATCACTCCACTCCATGTATGCAGATCATCACTCCTCTCCATGTATGCAGAACATCACTCCTCTCCATGTATGCAGAACATCACTCCTCTCCATGTATGCAGAACATCACTCCACTCCATGTATGCAGAACATCACTCCTCTCCATGTATGCAGAACATCACTCCTCTCCATGTATGCAGAACATCACTCCACTCCATGTATGCAGAACATCACTCCTCTCCATGTATGCAGAACATCACTCCTCTCCATGTATGCAGAACATCACTCCACTCCATGTATGCAGAACATCACTCCACTCCATGTATGCAGAACATCACTCCTCTCCATGTATGCAGAGCATCACTCCTCTCCATGTATGCAGAGCATCACTCCTCTCCATGTATGCAGAACATCACTCCACTCCATGTATGCAGAACATCACTCCACTCCATGTATGCAGAACATCACTCCACTCCATGTATGCAGAACATCACTCCTCTCCATGTATGCAGAGCATCACTCCTCTCCATGTATGCAGAGCATCACTCCTCTCCATGTATGCAGAACATCACTCCACTCCATGTATGCAGAACATCACTCCACTCCATGTATGCAGAACATCACTCCACTCCATGTATGCAGAACATCACTCCTCTCCATGTATGCAGAACATCACTCCACTCCATGTATGCAGAACATCACTCCACTCCATGTATGCAGAACATCACTCCACTCCATGTATGCAGAACATCACTCCACTCCATGTATGCAGAACATCACTCCTCTCCATGTATGCAGAACATCACTCCTCTCCATGTATGCAGAACATCACTCCTCTCCATGTATGCAGAACATCACCCCACTCCATGTATGCAGAACATCACTCCACTCCATGTATGCAGAACATCACTCCTCTCCATGTATGCAGAACATCACTCCACTCCATGTATGCAGAACATCACTCCACTCCATGTATGCAGAACATCACTCCTCTCCATGTATGCAGAACATCACTCCTCTCCATGTATGCAGAACATCACTCCTCTCCATGTATGCAGAACATCACTCCACTCCATGTATGCAGAACATCACTCCACTCCATGTATGCAGAACATCACTCCACTCCATGTATGCAGAACATCACTCCTCTCCATGTATGCAGAACATCACTCCTCTCCATGTATGCAGAGCATCACTCCTCTCCATGTATGCAGAACATCACTCCACTCCATGTATGCAGAACATCACTCCTCTCCATGTATGCAGAACATCACTCCACTCCATGTATGCAGAACATCACTCCTCTCCATGTATGCAGAGCATCACTTCTCTCCATGTATGTAGAACATCACTCCTCTCCATGTATGCAGAACATCACTCCACTCCATGTATGCAGAGCATCACTCCTCTCTATGTATGCAGAGCATCACTTCTCTCCATGTATGTAGAACATCACTCCTCTCCATGTATGCAGAACATCACTCCACTCCATGTATGCAGAACATCACTCCTCTCCATGTATGCAGAACATCACTCCACTCCATGTATGCAGAGCATCACTCCTCTCCATGTATGCAGAACATCACTCCTCTCCATGTGTGCAGAACATCACTCCTCTCCATGTATGCAGAACATCACTCCACTCCATGTATGCAGAACATCACTCCACTCCATGTATGCAGAACATCACTCCACTCCATGTATGCAGAACATCACTCCACTCCATGTATGCAGAACATCACTCCACTCCATGTATGCAGAACATCACTCCTCTCCATGTATGCAGAGCATCACTCCTCTCCATGTATGCAGAGCATCACTCCTCTCCATGTATGCAGAACATCACTCCACTCCATGTATGCAGAACATCACTCCACTCTATGTATGCAGAACATCACTCCACTCCATGTATGCAGAACATCACTCCTCTCCATGTATGCAGAACATCACTCCACTCCATGTATGCAGAACATCACTCCACTCCATGTATGCAGAACATCACTCCTCTCCATGTATGCAGAACATCACTCCACTCCATGTATGCAGAACATCACTCCACTCCATGTATGCAGAACATCACTCCACTCCATGTATGCAGAACATCACTCCTCTCCATGTATGCAGAACATCACTCCTCTCCATGTATGCAGAACATCACTCCTCTCCATGTATGCAGAGCATCACTCCTCTCCATGTATGCAGAGCATCACTTCTCTCCATGTATGTAGAACATCACTCCTCTCCATGTATGCAGAACATCACTCCACTCCATGTATGCAGAACATCACTCCACTCCATGTATGCAGAACATCACTCCTCTCCATGTATGCAGAACATCACTCCTCTCCATGTATGCAGAGCATCACTCCTCTCCATGTATGCAGAGCATCACTTCTCTCCATGTATGCAGAACATCACTCCACTCCATGTATGCAGAACATCACTCCTCTCCATGTATGCAGAACATCACTCCTCTCCATGTATGCAGAGCATCACTCCTCTCCATGTATGCAGAGCATCACTTCTCTCCATGTATGTAGAACATCACTCCACTCCATGTATGCAGAACATCACTCCACTCCATGTATGCAGAACATCACTCCACTCCATGTATGCAGAACATCACTCCTCTCCATGTATGCAGAGCATCACTCCTCTCCATGTATGCAGAGCATCACTCCACTCCATGTATGCAGAACATCACTCCACTCCATGTATGCAGAACATCACTCCACTCCATGTATGCAGAACATCACTCCTCTCCATGTATGCAGAACATCACTCCACTCCATGTATGCAGAACATCACTCCACTCCATGTATGCAGAACATCACTCCTCTCCATGTATGCAGAACATCACTCCACTCCATGTATGCAGAACATCACTCCACTCCATGTATGCAGAACATCACTCCACTCCATGTATGCAGAACATCACTCCTCTCCATGTATGCAGAACATCACTCCTCTCCATGTATGCAGAACATCACTCCTCTCCATGTATGCAGAGCATCACTCCTCTCCATGTATGCAGAGCATCACTTCTCTCCATGTATGTAGAACATCACTCCTCTCCATGTATGCAGAACATCACTCCACTCCATGTATGCAGAACATCACTCCTCTCCATGTATGCAGAGCATCACTTCTCTCCATGTATGCAGAGCATCACTCCTCTCCATGTATGCAGAGCATCACTTCTCTCCATGTATGTAGAACATCACTCCTCTCCATGTATGCAGAACATCACTCCACTCCATGTATGCAGAGCATCACTCCTCTCCATGTATGCAGAACATCACTCCTCTCCATGTATGCAGAACATCACTCCTCTCCATGTATGCAGAACATCACTCCACTCCATGTATGCAGAACATCACTCCACTCCATGTATGCAGAACATCACTCCACTCCATGTATGCAGAACATCACTCCTCTCCATGTATGCAGAGCATTACTCCTCTCCATGTATGCAGAACATCACTCCACTCCATGTATGCAGAACATCACTCCTCTCCATGTATACAGAACATCACTCCACTCCATGTATACAGAACATCACTCCTCTCCATGTATGCAGAGCATTACTCCTCTCCATGTATGCAGAACATCACTCCACTCCATGTATGCAGACATCACTCCTCTCCATGTATGCAGAACATCACTCCTCTCCATGTATGCAGAACATCACTCCTCTCCATGTATGCAGAACATCACTCCTCTCCATGTATGCAGAGCATTACTCCTCTCCATGTATGCAGAACATCACTCCACTCCATGTATGCAGACATCACTCCTCTCCATGTATGCAGAACATCACTCCTCTCCATGTATGCAGAACATCACTCCTCTCCATGTATGCAGAACATCACTCCTCTCCATGTATGCAGAACATCACTCCTCTTCATGTATGCAGAGCATTACTCCTCTCCATGTATGCAGAACATCACTCCTCTCCATGTATGCAGAACATCACTCCTCTCCATGTATGCAGAACTTCACTCCTCTCCATGTATGCAGAACATCACTCCTCTCCATGTATGCAGAACATCACTCCCCCCCCCTGATTGTACATATGTGCAAGCAGAGCATCACTCTCCCTGTGTGCAGAGCATCACTCCTCCCCCTATCTATGTATATGTGTTACGCAGAGCATCTCTCTTCTTTTGAGCATCACTCCTCTCCCTGATTGTACCTATGAGTATGCAGAGCATCACTTCTGTCCCTCACTCTACTCGGATGTAGGTGCCAAGTATCACTCCTCACCTTGAATATACATGTTATGCAGATCATCACTCCTCACCCTGATTCTACTCAGATGTATACAGAACATCACTGTTCTGCCTGACTTCCCAGGTGTTGGTACAGAGCATCCCTTTTGTGTTCACATGTATGCAGAAAATCACTCCTCTTCCTGACCCTCTGTAGGTGTATGCAGAGTCATTTCCTTCTCTGACTATACTCAGGTAATGCAGAGCATCCCTTCCCTCCCTGACCTTACCTGGGTGCATGCAGAGCATCGATTTCCTCCCTGACTTTACCTGGGTGCATGCAGAGCATTACTTCCTTCCCTGGCTTTACCTGGGAGTATGCAGAACATCCCCTCCCTCCCTGGCTTTACCTGGGTGAATGCAGAGCATCGATTCCATCCCTGGCTTTACCTGGGAGTATGCAGAACATCCCTTCCCTCCTTGACCTTACCTGGGTGCATGCAGAGCATCCCTTCCCTCCCTAGCTTTACCTGGGTGCATGTAGAGCGTCCCTTTCTTCCCTGACTTTACCTGGGTGCATGCAGAGCGTCCCTTTCTTCCCTGACTTTACCTGGGTGCATGCAGAGCGTCCCTTCCCTCCCTAGCTTTACCTGGGTGCATGCAGAGCGTCCCTTCCCTCCCTAGCTTTACCTGGGTGCATGCAGAGCGTCCCTTTCTTCCCTGACTTTACCTGGGTGCATGCAGAGCGTCCCTTTCTTCCCTGACTTTACCTGGGTGCATGTAGAGCGTCCCTTTCTTCCCTGACTTTACCTGGGTGCATGCAGAGCGTCCCTTCCCTCCCTAGCTTTACCTGGGTGCATGCAGAGCGTCCCTTTCTTCCCTGACTTTACCTGGGTGCATGCAGAGCGTCCCTTTCTTCCCTGACTTTACCTGGGTGCATGTAGAGCGTCCCTTTCTTCCCTGACTTTACCTGGGTGCATGCAGAGCGTCCCTTCCCTCCCTAGCTTTACCTGGGTGCATGCAGAGCGTCCCTTTCTTCCCTGACTTTACCTGGGTGCATGCAGAGCGTCCCTTTCTTCCCTGACTTTACCTGGGTGCATGTAGAGCGTCCCTTTCTTCCCTGACTTTACCTGGGTGCATGCAGAGCGTCCCTTCCCTCCCTAGCTTTACCTGGGTGCATGCAGAGCGTCCCTTCCCTCCCTAGCTTTACCTGGGTGCATGCAGAGCGTCCCTTCCCTCCCTAGCTTTACCTGGGTGCATGCAGAGCGTCCCTTTCTTCCCTGACTTTACCTGGGTGCATGCAGAGAGTCTCTTTCTTCCCTGACTTTACCTGGGTGCATGCAGAGCGTCCCTTTCTTCCCTGACTTTACCTGGGTGCATGCAGAGCATCCCTTCCCTCCCTAGCTTTACCTGGGTGCATGTAGAGCGTCCCTTCCCTCCCTAGCTTTACCTGGGTGCATGCAGAGCGTCCCTTCCCTCCCTAGCTTTACCTGGGTGCATGCAGAGCGTCCCTTTCTTCCCTGACTTTACCTGGGTGCATGCAGAGCATCCCTTCCCTCCCTAGCTTTACCTGGGTGCATGTAGAGCGTCCCTTTCTTCCCTGACTTTACCTGGGTGCATGCAGAGCGTCCCTTTCTTCCCTGACTTTACCTGGGTGCATGCAGAGCATCCCTTCCCTCCCTAGCTTTACCTGGGTGCATGTAGAGCGTCCCTTCCCTCCCTAGCTTTACCTGGGTGCATGCAGAGCGTCCCTTCCCTCCCTAGCTTTACCTGGGTGCATGCAGAGCGTCCCTTTCTTCCCTGACTTTACCTGGGTGAATGCAGAGCATTACTCCTCTTTCTGAGCCTGCCCAGTGCTATGCAGATCATTGCTCTTTTCCCTGGCTGTGTTAGGGTAATGCAGATCTGATCCTCTATACAGGTTCCTGGAGCCCTTCCCTTTCCCTGAGGATGAATGTCCTCAGCATCACCTCTCTATTTGATTGGCCTGAGGATGAATGACTTCCCTGCCCCAACAGATGGGTGTTGTGCAGTTTATAAACCCAGAGTGCAGAGTATCACTCATGTAGAACAAATGTCTAGGTAGGGATGTGCAGAGCATCACATTTCTCCTAGGTAAGATACAAGCAGAGTATAATTTCCTTCCTTCATTGTGGATGTTTGGTGTATTGTTCCTTCACACATGAAGAAGGTCACTTAGTTTGTTTTGGATAGAGTAGAGGGTATTGCCAACATTGTAGTGTCCAGCTGGGAGATTCCACTTCACTTCCTGTCCTGGAGAAGCAGCAGGAAATGGGAGGAAATCTCCCAAACGTGAGTGGAGATCCAATCTTAGACAGCTGTCACTGGAACATTTCTATCCAATGGATGATTAAGACCCTGTTTACACTTGAGTGTTTTTCAGCTCAAAGCTTAACGCTCAGAAACGTTCAACAAGTAAAATCCCATTCATTTCAATGGCCCCTGTTCACATTTGAGCATTTTGTTACCTGTAGCAAAATGCCTGTTGCTCAAAAAAGTACATGAGCTTTCCAGGCAGATTTGAGCGTTTTTGTCCCTATAGACTTCAATGTAAAACACCTGAACAGCGAGAAATTAGCTTTTTTTTTCAAGCCTTTTTTCAGGTGTTTTCAGCTCAAACAGCAGCTCCCCTCCCCTTTTCCACACCTTACCCCGGTCTTTCTTGGCCACAGCAAAAACGCCTAAATGAAAAATACTTATAATATTTGCAAGTCTGCTCCAAAAAAAAAAAAATCTCAAAAACGCTTTAAAAAAAAAAAACGCCTGAAAATACTGAGTTCAAGTGTGAGTGTAGCCTTACTGTTACCTCTGGTGACATCTCTATGGTGTCGGTGGCAGGGTGACCACATTTCCAAACTATCATTCAGGGACACCCTCCCTTCCCAAAAATCAGCTTGTGCTGTAACACAGCACAGTGATTGGACACAAGAGGCGGGATTTATGATTTCTCCAACACAAGCAGGGGGCGGGATTGTGCTCCTCCAGGCATTCCCGGCCAGGACAAGTACTGTCAGTGAGTAAAGCGGTGATGTGGTGGCCTTTTTTGGGGGCATAAGATTGGCCCGGGGGAGTGGCTGTGTCAGTTTCATTCCGGGACACTGTATTGTCCTGGAATGAATGTGCCCGGGACAGACCTGCAAAATGCGGGACTGTCCCGGGCAATCCAGGACACGTGGTCACCCTAGTCGGTAAGAGGAAAAACACTGCTGCATCCATGGGAGGAAATGTGCCTTGGTGTCTATGTTATTGAGATTAGGAAGGGGAGGAGGCCTGGGAGATTCTTGGAGGTGCATGGAACTGAAGGGGAGAGAGAAGGCTGAGGAAGGGAGGCTGAGGAGGGAAGTCAGAAGGCTTGAGGGGCTTTGGTGGAGGAAAGTGGTGGGGGCTCTGAGGGAGGGAGGGAAGAAGGATAGAGGCTCTGAGGGAGGGAGAGAGGCAGGGGATCTCTTAAGAAGGAAAGATGGGGGGCTCTGAGAAAGGGAGGAAGGGAAGCTGTGGGGCTCTAAAGAAGGGAGGAAGGCTGGGGGAGTTTAAAAGGATGAGGAATGCCGGGGGACGGTGGGGGCGAAGACTAAGGGGCCCCCAAGAAAGGAAGACTTAGGGGCTCCGAGGGAGGGAGGTAGGAAGCTAAGCTGGGGGGCTATAAGGGAGAAAGGAAAGCTGGGGATCTCGGAGGTGGGATAAAGGCTTGGGGGCTCTGAGGGAGGGAGGCAGGTAAGTCCCCATGCACACGAGACGCCGGTGCAAACTCTGCTGAACACACGTTTTTAAAGGCTAAAACCGGCGTTTAAAAACGCCCGTTTTGCCGCGATTTTAGCGGCGTTTTACCGCGTTTGCGTCTATAGGCGTTTAGTTAAGAAACATCATAAGACCCTCCCTAAGCTCAAAAAACATTATTATTTAACCATTTCAGCCATTTTGGGAGACCAGCAGCTGAGAGAGCAGCAGTGTACTTGTATTTAGCGTATCACTTGCCACATCATCTGCCACAAGCTGTGGATTGTCCACTTGCCACGTCACCTGATACGTCACCTGGCCACGTCACCTGCCACAAGTTGTGAATTGTCCACTTGCCACATCACCTGGCCACGTCACCTGCCACAAGTTGTTCATTGTCCACTTGCCACGTCACATGCCACGTCACCTGCCACAATTTGTGGCTTTCCACCTGCCACGTCACCTGGCCACGTCACCTGGCACAAGTTGTGGATTGTCCACTTGCCACGTCACCTGCCACATCACCTGCCATGTCACCTGGCCACGTCACATGCCACGTCACCTGACCACGTCACCTGCCACAAGTTTTGGATTGTCCACTTGCCACGTCACCTGCCACGTCTCCTGCCACCATTTGTGGATTGTCCACCTGCCACGTCACCTGCCATGTCACCTGGCCACGTCACCTGGCCACGTTACCTGCCACAAGTTGTGGATTGTCCACTTGCCACGTCACCTGGCCACGTCACCTGCCACAATTTGTGGATTTCCACCTGCCACGTCACCTGGCAACATCACCTGCCACAAGTTGTGGATTGTCCACTTGCCACGTCACCTGCCACAAGTTGTGGATTGTCTACAGTGCAATGCAAGCAATTACAGTTTTTTATCATATTTTTTTGATGGTTTTTCATCATTTGCCATCATTTTTGAGATTTCTAATGTAAAAAAATAGGTCACCTTTAAAAACGCTAATAAACGAAATCGCGGCAAAACGCCGGTACCGCGTTTTGCCGCGTTTAGCGGCGTTTAGCCGCGTTTTGCGTCTGAAACGTGGAAAACTTTTGCGTCTGAACCCATTTTTTTGCTTCTGGAAAAACAAGGTTAAACGCAACTGCCTAAAAACGGCAATAAACGAGACTGTGTGCATGGACACATAGGATAACATTGAATGGGTTCAGGAGCAGTTGAAAAAAGTGTCCAACTGCCTCTGAACGCGCGTTTAACAGCAAATAACAGCGTCTCGTGTGCATGGGGCCTAAGGGGCCCAGATGAAGGAAGACTGAGGGGTTCTAAGGGAGGGAGAGAGGTAGTAAGGAAAGCTGGGGGGGCTGGGGGCTAGGGTTGCCACCTTTTCTTCAAGTCAAACCCAAACACTTTAGCGGCGCACAGCAATTTTTTTTATAGTATAAACGATACATATATTTTGCTACTAAATAACATTTCTAATCATATGCAGTTAAAGTGGCTGTAAACACTGTACAACCACTTTTACCTACAGGTAAGCCTATATTAAGGCTTGAAATATCTACTAAACCTGCACGGTTTAGGAGATATTTACAATACGCGTGCGCCAACGTCATCAGCGCATGCGCACTTTAGAAAGGGCACGATCATGCAGTTTCTAAAGGGATTGTGCCGTTACTGCCGGCTCCAGCGCGCATGCGCGGGAGTGACGTCACGCGACTCCGGACAGTCACAGAGCCGGAGTCCGCAGCCCAGGAAGGAAGAGGGGTGAAGATGGAAGAGGGGTGAAGATGGACGCTTCCACGGGGACAGCGGTGACATCGCAGGCTTTTTTTTCAGGTAAGTGATACATAATGGGCTACGATGCAATTCATAGTAGCCCCTTATGCTTTACCTTTGCAGGGGAATAAAGAGGAAGTAAAACCCGTCAGGGTTTAATTCCTCTTTAATAACAAGTGTCCCCCTTTATATCAGAGTCCACAGAGTCCCCCTTTCACAGAGTTCCCTTTCACTGTAAGAGGGAACTCTGCAGACTCTGATATACGGGAGAACTCTGGGGCCTCTAACATAAGGGATGCTCTGGGAACCCTGATCTAAGGGGGAACACTGAGAACTCTGATGTACGGAGAAGACTCTGATGTAAGGAGAAACACTGTGGCTTCTGGTGTAAAGGGGAACTCTGATGTAAGGGGTGCTCTGGGAACCCTAATTTGCCTTAGTGTACTTACTCAGAGGCAGGAGAGATAAGGGGGAGGCTTCAGTCACAGGCAGGGATGGGTGGTGAGCTCACTCACCCCTTGGCAGTCAGCACCTCTCATTCAGATCTATCTGAGGCTGCTGGACTTTAAATTTCCAGCCCTAACTTTCCTTTTCTGAGGCACGTCGCTGGGGATTGGAGTTTGGGCAGACACAGAGGGGTAGGGGTGGAGGGAAGAGGTGCAGATTGAGCCCTCTCTCCTCTCCCGTCTGTGTGTGTGTGTTTGGGGGGGGTTTGTTAGTGCTGGCTTTGGGCACTGTGAAACAGTAAAGCCCTGTACACACGATCGGATTTCCTATGGATTCTAATCTGATGGATTTTTCCATCGGAAATCCAATGAAGCTGACTTCCATCAGTCTTGCCTACACACCATCAGTCAAAAATCCGACCGTCCCAAACGCTGTGACATAAAACACTCCGACAAGCCGAGAAAAATAAAGTTCAATGCTTCTGAGCATGCGTCGACTTGATTCTGAGCATGCATGGGTTTTTTGTCCAATGGAGTTCCACACAGACGATCGGAATTTGCTATCGTTTTTTTTCTCATCGGATAAATTTAAAACATGTTCTATTTTTTCTCACCGATGGAAAAAAGACCGATGGGGCCCATACACGATCGGTTTGTCCGATGAGAAAAGTCCATCGGACTGTTTTCATTGGTAAAACCGATCGTGTGTACAGGGCATAACAGACACTTTTAGCTTAGACAACTGCAGCTAGCAACCTTGCTGGGAAGCCATAGTCCAGTCTAAATAATGTGTCAGGGTTTCAGGCAGTCTGAAACCCGGAAACATAATTCCAATCCCAAACTGTCCTGGTGAATCCTGGACAGGTGGCAACCCTACTGGGGGCTCTGAGGGAGGGAGGCAAGAAGACTGTAATGACAGGGGTTAACGTTGTTTAAGATATTCCATTCCCGAACACACGACAGCTACCAGACACTCCAACCAGCTGAATAAGACCCCATACAAATAATTCTCCCTCCACAAACGAGACAACGCTCTGTGTTGAGGTTCCAAAACAGGGAATGACTCTTTATTTTCCACATGATAACATATCTTTCTTCAAAACACTTCCCCCCCACCCTTGGGAAACAGGGCGGGTTAGACTGTCCAATGACAATGGGGATACAGGTGTGGTCCAACTTCTCATCAGTACACAGTCTTAGCGGGGGGGAGGTTTCTGGAGTGATCCCCCCCTTTCCTCACAGCAAGACACTTAAACATCCCATAATAGGCAGCCAGGCTGTCTACCAAGCTCCAATCCACATCATCACAAACAACAATGAAAAGGTCTTTAGAAGTTAGTCTGGATTCATTAACATTACAACAGGCAGCCAGGTGGTTGGTGGTGATGACATGAACATCTTTCAACTAACATGTTGAATTCAGAATCAAACACACAGTAAGTAGTTCTTTACAGATATCCTGGGGAATATTGTGGATTAATATTACAGACCCATTTTAAAGCAATCCAAGACATATTCTCAATGTCCATTATTTTCTGGCTCATACTTTCTAAGAACTTCTGGGTTCCACGGGCCCACCCGTTACATCTCTCCCCTTTCAGCAGGAGACTAACACAGGAGGAGACCCCAGACGGCTTGACTCCGAAGTTAGTCCATAGTTCCATTCCTCTACTAACTGGACAACTCATCAGCATTGCCATTTTGCTTACCGGGTCAGTAGCTGATGGTGAAGTTGTAAGGCTGCAAGTCGAATAATGGAATTCAGTTCTGGACAGTCACTTGCTTTGCTCTCTCAATGGCTCCCAAAACTTGTTGTTGATGCTCTTGGGAGAGGTAAGGCAAAACCTGGGCGCAAATCCCATTTAACCTTTTGACAATTTCAGCCTGTTTGTGCATTTCAATGTTCAAGCCATGGGACATCTCATAATACATGACGTAGTGTCGTTGCATCTCCGATTTCTCACTGGCCAACTTGTCACATTCCAATTTTAGACTGTGATATTGGGCCTACGGTACATGTCGGGGGAGATAGTCTTACCCGGGTCTCGGCAGCAAGCTGGTCGGTTCCAGCAGCATTGGTCTGGGCACAGGTAGTCACTGAGTTGGCTTCAGCAGGGCCCATCGGGGCGTAAGCAGAAACGAGGGGGGCCAAATCATTCCCCAGTAGTACATCCGCTGGCAAATCCTTCATCACCCCCACATTCACGTGTCCCGAACCAACCCCCCCAATCCAGGTGAACACGGACAACGGGTAGTCGGAAGACGGTGCCTCCCGCTACTCTTATGGCTACAGTGTCTCCGGTATGTTGGCTCTCTGGGATGAGGTTTTTCTGTAGTAGGGTCATGGTGGCGCAAGTATCACGTAGGCCATTGGCTACCTTTCCATTGACCCAGACAGTCTGCCTGTGTTGCTGCCTGTTGTCCCAGTTAGCTGCTTGTATTGGATTAGCCTCGTGCAGGACGCCCCAATGTTCTTCCTCCTCAACGCAGTGGGCCACAGGCATGGATGTGCTGGGGTTCCCCCTTGCTGGCTGTCTCCATGACTGGGACTGGATGGCTGTATTCAACGGACAGTCTGGCTTTTTGTGCCCTAGCTGTTTACACCCGAAACATCTGATGGGTTGTGAGTAGTCCTGGGAGTTGAACCTGGGCTGCTGAGAATAAGTGGCCGCTGGAGGTGGTGTTGTAGGGTGGCACGACTGGGGTTGGTAGGCGATAGCCGGAGGGGGTGCCGCTGGTCGATAATCCACCCGAGCTGTTGTCTTGACCACAGGGTTATCCAGTTTGTGGGCATCTGTGTATTCGTCCGCCAGACGAGCTGCTTCAGGCAAGGTGAAAGGTTTTTGGTCCCGGACCCACTCTCTGACTTCCAGGGACAGTTTGTCAAAGAAGTGCTCCAGCAGGAACACCCGCAGCACCTCTTCCCCAGATTCTGCTTGGCATCCAGCGACCCAGTGGGATGCCGTGCGGTGTAGGCGGCATGCCCACTCAGTATACGAGTCTCCAGTCTGCTTGCTCGTCTCTCGGAACCACCTCCGGTATGCCTCCGGTGTGACGGCATACCTGGGCAACAATGCTTCTTTTACCAGTCCATAGTTCATAATATCCTCGTCTGGGATGGCCCTGAACGCTTCACTGGCCCGGCGGGACAATTTCCCAGACAAAATGTTAACCCATTCCTCTGTGGGCACCCGAGGTAGGGCACATTGCCGTTCAAAATCAGCAAGGTACCCATCAATCTCCCCTTCAGTTTCAATTACATTTTTAAAAGCAGCAAAATGTATCTTTCTCCTTTCAGTTGGTGCTGTTCTGACTTCTGATGCTGCAGCACCTTTTTGCTGTAGCCAATTTCCGTCCACAGCCGCTATAACTCGGTCTATGATCTCTGCTGTAGGGTTAGGACCATAATGTGCCAGTCTTATGTTAACAGCCCGATCAAAACTTGCCTCTTCGGGTGTCCTGTTTGTTATGCTGGGCCTTTCGGTTATGTTGGGTCTTTCAGCTCCATCCATTTCGACGAGTTCTGCGATAATGTCCCTTTTCTTACGGTTGTTGGCCGGTCGGCCCTGGTTCTCCAGTAAGTCCTTGAGGGAAGAGAGCTTTAGCCATCCCTACTGTGCTTCCATTGTCCTGTGTCCTCTTGTAGCTGTTCTTCTAGGCTGTGGGAATCATCCCGCTGCTTTGCCACCAATGTAACGACAGGGGTTAACGTCTTTTAAGATATTCCATTCCCGAACACACGACAGCTACCAGACACTCCAACCAGCTGAATAAGACCCCATACAAATAATTCTCCCTCCACAAACGAGACAACGCTCCGTGTTGAGGTTCCAAAACAGGGAATGACTCTTTATTTTCCACATGGTAACATATCTTTCTTCAAAACACTCCCCCCCACCCTTGGGAAACAGGGCGGGTTAGACTGTTCAATGACAATGGGGATACAGGTCAGGTGTGTTCCAACTTCTCATCAGTACACAGTCTTAGCAGGGGGGGGGGGTTTGCTGGAGTGATTTCCCCCCCCCCTTTCCTCACAGCAAGACACTTAAACATCCCATAATAGGCAGCCAGGCTGTCTACCAAGCTCCAATCCACATCATCACAAACAACAATGAAAAGGTCTTTAGAAGTTAGTCTGGATTCATTAACATTACAACAGGCAGCCAGGTGGTTGGAGGTGATGACATTAACATCTTTCAACTAACATGTTGAATTCAGAATCAAACACACAGTAAATAGTTCTTTACAGATATCCTGGGAAGTATTGTGGAATAATAATACAGACCCATTTTAAAGCAATCCAAGACATATTCTCAATGTCCATTATTTTCTGGCTCATACTTTATAAGAATTTCTGGGTTCCACGGGCCCACCCGTTACAAAGACTAAGGGGCCCTAAGGAAGGAAAAATAAAGGGCTCTGAAGGAGGGAGGGAGGCCAGGTGGGCTCTAAGGGAGGGAGGGAGGTTAGGGGGCTCCGATGGAGGGAAGCAGGAGGACTAAAGTGGCCCTGAGGAAGGAAGACTGATGGGCTCTGAGGGAGGGAGGCAGGAAGACTAAGAGACCCTGAGGAAGAAAGATTAAGGGGATGAAGGGGGCCATGGGAGGGAGGTTGAAGGGCTCTGAGGTAGGAGGGCTGTTAGGCAGGAGGAAGGCTGAGTACCTCTTGGGGGGTTTTGATCAGGAAAGGCAAGCTTTGGGGCTGAGTTGCTCTCCCACCTTCCATGAACAAACGCACAGATTAGACCTCCTTCCAACCCCAGCTCAGGAATGAAAGCAGCTTCTTTGCTCATGTGACATGTCACCTAAAGGAAAAGACATGAAGAAGGGCAGTTTTCCCTGCTCCCCAGTGGGCATCATTCAGAGAGTCTGGACTTAGTGGGCTCTCCTCTGCCCACAGTAAGCTGCCATTGTAGAGAGGATAAACCATTATACAGCAGCTATCTTGGTCCCTGCTTTGCCTGATGGGAGTGACACGCAATCCTATCGTTCAGCAGGCAGATAGAGAACTGAGCTCGGCCCCCTGAGATCCATTGTCCAAAGTAAAAACCCTGCATCCCTGGGAAAAAAAAGCTGGAAAATGACCAGGTATATAGGGTGACAACACTCCTTGTCCTTTCCCTAAAAAGAGTTCTATTGTTGTCACACGAGCTTCCAAAAGAAACTACAAGTGGATACATTATGCAGTCGTAGTCCACTGCTGCCACCATCAGGAAGTCTGATCTGAGAATTGATATTCAGCCATCACTAAAATTAACGGCTGCAAGAAATCGCTGTACTAAGATGTCGTTTAATCACCTCCTTTTTTTATATTTTTTGACACCTTACCCCAACCGCAACCCACTGTAACTGCTGTCCTGTTCCAAGAGACTATTTACATGTTACATGTTAAAACAGGATTGGTCACCAGGCTTTGGGCTTGTCTCAAAGGCATAAGTTCGAAACACTTCTGAGATCATTTAGAATTTATTGACAGATATGTAGCGCCCTCCCCAAAAGGTTGGGACGCTATCTAAAATTTTGAGGGATGTCTGAGCCAGTAGCTGGGATCAGACTGTTGAATTACAATGAGATTTGCTTCTGTTCTAGCTGTGGTTCGCCCGATGGTAGTTTCCCTATTTGCTTGAAGGTGGCGTTACCACCTCAGGCACCTGTTGGAACGTGGATGAACCATGGTGCATTGAGTGACCCTTTTCGGCAACGGTACAGGGGGAGTGGTCGCCCCGCTGTGCCTGCTGGGAGGGGATACTTAAGGGGCAGACGCCATTGCTGGGTTTCGTTTTTTGCATCGTGGCTCTCCGGGCGCGAGGTGTGTGTGTGTGGTTCTGGTCTTGGGGCCACGTTGGCCCGAGGCTGCATTGCTACATAGTAGACCCAGCTAGTCTGGCTGGGGCCTGCATACCAAATGGGGATCCCAAGCTGTCCGTCCAAATGGGAGGAAGCTATCTTAATGAAGGAGACCAGGGGAGGACCTGCCCTGGAGGAGACTGGCAGAGTGCTGACGTCTTGGGTGAGGCCTGGTAACTTTATTGAGGAGGGATCCATCAGATCACAAGCCCTGCAGTTCGCCGGATTGACTTAAAGGCTCTTTATACTGCACGGCTGGAAGTTTGGGACTTTGAGATCCTGTGGCAGAGGATTCCCGGACTATCCATTTGCAAAATTAAATATATCTCAACATTAAAAAGGTCTGTGGCAGAGACTTTGTTCATCTAAAGGTCTGTGGCAGAGACCAAATTCATCTTGGGCAGTCTGTGGCAGAGACTGCCCTGTTGCTGGTTCGTGTGTCACTCCGGCTGCTGGGCCATGTGAGAGGGGACTATCCGGGTGACCAATACCCACTCTAACATTGAGAGTGGTGAGTGACTTTAAACTGACACTTTTCCATAGTTGTGGCGAGTGCCTGAACCTTCCCCTGCTCTTCTCTTCCTTCTACTTTCTCAACCAGTGGCGGCCCGTCCATAGGAGGTGCCCGGGCGCCGCCCCCCCCCACCCTCCTGTGGTCACCAAAAAAAAAAAAAACGGGCCCTTTAAGAGTTATTTTTTTTTAATGTCTTTTTTTCACACATGGCGGCGTGACCATAGTGGGTGCAGAAGCGCCGCTACCGCTCGCTTCCGGCCGTCACTCACCACAACAATACATAGGTTCATGCATTGCATGAACCTATGTATTGCTGCCGCCCACTATTCAGATGGCCGGCCCCTTGAGCGCCGGCCATCTGAATCACAGCGTCTGATTGGCCTTTAGAAGTGCCTATCAGAGCCAGCCTGATGGCTGTAATCGGCTTCTAAATATCTAATGAGAGGATGCACAGGGGTGCGTTCCCTGGCCAATCAGGTTCACCGGGTCTGGTTACCGGTAACCTGATTGGCTGAAGTGACATCGAGGGCGGGAAAAGACATCGAGGACGGAAGAAGGACGGTGCTGACTCGAGGAAGGTAAGTGCAGGGCTGGGGGGGACAAACTGGCTGTATTATGAGGACAAACTGGGTGCATATGGGGGAGAAACTGGGTGCATATGGGGGAAAAACTGGCTGCATATGGGGGAGAAACTGGCTGTATTATGGGGGAGAAACTGGCTGTATTATGGGGGAGAAACTGGTTGCATATGGGGGAGAAACTGGCTGTATTATGGGGGAGAAACTGGCTGCATATGGGGGAGAAACTGGCTGCATTATGGGGGAGAAACTGGCTGCATTATGGGGGAGAAACTGGCTGTATTATGGGGGAGAAACTGGCTGCATATGGGGGAGAAACTGGCTGCATTATGGGGGAGAAACTGGCTGCATTATGGGGGAGAAAATGGCTGCATTATGGGGGAGAAACTGGCTGCATTATGGGGGAGAAACTGGCTGTATTATGGGGGAGAAACTGGCTGCATATGGGGGAGAAACTGGCTGCATATGGGGGAGAAACTGGCTGCATTATGGGGGAGAAACTGGCTGTATTATGGGGGAGAAACTGGCTGCATATGGGGGAGAAACTGGCTGTATTATGGGGGAGAAACTGGCTGCATATGGGGGAGAAACTGGCTGCATTATGGGGGAGAAACTGGCTGCATTATGGGGGAGAAACTGGCTGCATTATGGGGGAGAAACTGGCTGCATTATGGGGGAGAAACTGGCTGCATTATGGGGGAGAAACTGGCTGTATTATGGGGGAGAAACTGGCTGCATATGGGGGAGAAACTGGCTGCATTATGGGGGAGAAACTGGCTGTATTATGGGGGAGAAACTGGCTGCATATGGGGGAGAAACTGGCTGTATTATGGGGGAGAAACTGGCTGTATTATGGGGGAGAAACTGGCTGCATTATGGGGGAGAAACTGGCTGCATATGGGGGAGAAACTGGCTGCATTACGGGGGAGAAACTGGCTGTATTATGGGGGAGAAACTGGCTGCATTATGGGGGAGAAACTGGCTGCATTATGGGGGAGAAACTGGCTGTATTATGGGGGAGAAACTGGCTGCATATGGGGGAGAAACTGGCTGCATTATGGGGGAGAAACTGGCTGCATTATGGGGGAGAAACTGGCTGCATTATGGGGGAGAAACTGGCTGTATTATGGGGGAGAAACTGGCTGCATATGGGGGAGAAACTGGCTGCATATGGGGGAGAAACTGGCTGCATTATGGGGGAGAAACTGGCTGTATTATGGGGGAGAAACTGGCTGCATATGGGGGAGAAACTGGCTGCATATGGGGGAGAAACTGGCTGTATTATGGGGGAGAAACTGGCTGCATTATGGGGGAGAAACTGGCTGTATATGGGGGAGAAACTGGCTGTATATGGGGGAGAAACTGGCTGTATTATGGGGGAGAAACTGGCTGTATTATGGGGGAGAAACTGGCTGCATACGGGGGAGAAACTGGCTGCATATGGGGGAGAAACTGGCTGTATTATGGGGGATTAACTGGCTGCATTATGGGGGATTAACTGGCTGCATTATGGGGGATTAACTGCCTGCATTATGGGGGATTAACTGGCTGCATTATGGAGGAGAAACTGGCTGCATTATGGGGGAGAAACTGGCTGCATTATGGGGGAGAAACTGGCTGCATTATGGGGGAGAAACTGGCTGTATTATGGGGGAGAAACTGGCTGCATATGGGGGAGAAACTGGCTGCATATGGGGGGGGGAAACTGGCTGCATTATGGGGGAGAAACTGGCTGCATTATGGGGGAGAAACTGGCTGTATTATGGGGGAGAAACTGGCTGTATAATGGGGGAGAAACTGGCTGTATTATGGGGGAGAAACTGGCTGTATTATGAGGGAGAAACTGGCTGTATATGGGGGAGAAACTGGCTGCATATGGGGGGGAAACTGGCTGCATTTGGGGACAAACTAGTGGCGTTTGGGCACAGTGGCTGCGTTTAATGGGCACAGTGGCGGCAATTGATGATTTTTTTTTTTTCAGTTTGTTTGCGCCCCCCCAAAAAATTTGAGCACCAGCCGACACTGTTCTCAACGTTTACTGCAGAGGAAAATAAAGCCTGACTGTTGAAGGTTTTACATCTGTGTGGACATTGCATTACTACAGACTTTCCTACCCGGACAACGAAGCTGAAGAGGTAACGTGCAAAACCCAAAACTAACCAGCAGCTCTTACGGGGGTAGTGCTACAGATACATTAGACCTGTAGTTTACTCTTTCTGACTTGCATCTGACCTGCTTCAAGTGAGTTTTGCGTTCCGATGAACATGTTGAGTGATGCAAGACCCACTTGAAGTGAATAAAAGGCTGCTGACACAGGCTCTTAGGCCCTGTTCACACCCGGGCTTAGTAAAAAAAACACAAAAACATGTTTATGTGCACTTACCTGTTCTAGGCGCTTGAGATGTTGGCCCCCCGAGGCCGACCCCTCGATCCTGGCAGGTCCCGGCGCCGCCATCCTGACTAAGGGAAACAGGCAGTGAAGGCTTGCGGCTTCACTGCCCGTTTCCTACTGCGCATGCGCGAGTCTCGCGGCGCTGTATGAATGGGATACACACAGTTCCCAGAAGTTCCCGCGAGGAGGACAAGGAAGAAGACCTGCCGCGGACTAAAAAAAAGGCAGATTAGGAACATCCGCATAGCAACCGCCTTTTCTGGTGAGTAAAAAATTAAAAATTAATTCAATTTTTTTTTTTTGCAGGATTTTGGTGTATTTTTTTTTTTAGGGTGGAACTCCACTTTAACCAATCTTGTTTTTTGTACAATTTCCCTTTAAGGGGGCGTGGCAAGGGGTGTGTCCTATGCCTGCATACTTTTGCTGATAGGTGTCCCTCATTCCCATCTCAAAAAGTTGGGAGGAATGGGCTACGTGACAAGAAGTGTCTTTGGATCGTCTTCTGGCACTGGCTGGTCTTCCGTGATGCAGAGAGTGGTGAGGACATACATGATCACAACAGCAACATTCTCTGCAACATTGTATTTGAGTTCAGAGCAATTTGATGATGCTCCCTCAGGGGGCTGTTCATGGCACCCTGCACTCACAGGATGTCTTCAGTCTCCTATGTTGAATGAGGCTGGGCATCATGCAGCCTGGAAGACTAAGGACATTGTGTAGAGGCAAGCTACTAGAAGACTACTACAGTCTGAATATCGGATTCCTGATCTCCACTGCATTCTGTGGGTCCTCCTGCTGGCCTCTAAACCACTACAGGGGGCAGTAGTGACGTAGGGCTCTTGGAACTAACCAATGAGGGCAACAGGTCATCAGGAAGTTTTTTCAGGCAGTGTCTTCCCCTCAATACAATGAAAAGTATAGACGGAAAATGTGAGTATTAACTTATGTCGTGAATCTATTGATTCAGATGTACAGATAAGTCCACTTTATAGTCCAACTCAAGCCAAAATGTTTTTTTTTATTTTTTCCATTTTAAATAGAGCGGGGAGAGTTAAGCTGGCTATATACTGTTCAAAATTCGGCTGGTTTAGAAGTGACAAGATAATTTTCAATCAGTGTGTGGCAGCCCCTGCTTGAAGATATATGTTGAAAAACCTTTCTTGATCAGCGGCTGCAGCTGTTGATCAGTGTATTCTGACAGCGGTGGGTGCGGCTGTCAGAATAAAGCATCCTGATGGGGGGGATTCCTCCATCCACTTCATTTGTGTGGATGGAGGTATTTGTTAGCATCAGCCCATTGACTGAAGGAGAATAAAAAAGGAACCTGACAGTGTATGGCCAGCTTTAGAACCACAGGATTTATTGCTGTTTACGTCCCAGCTAATGAGATTTCCTCTCACGTCTTATCCCAGTGAAATGGGGAAAAAGGGACAGGAAGTAATGAGAAATATACAATGGGGGCAGAGACAGCAACACATTTTTTTGGGAAATTCTGTTTACCTCCAATCCCTGCATTTCTCTTCCTTAATAATAATACAGAGATAGAAAGTGAGGAGAAACTTCCACAATGTGGTCACAGGCAGCAGTAAATCCTGACAAATTCTAAAGATTTTCTAAATTTTATGTTACAGGAGACTGTTAAATATACAACACCTATACCAATAGTAGTAATTGAACCCTGTACACACGATCAGAATATCGTACAAAAAATATGGCTTTTGAAGCGATCGTACGATAACCTGATCTTTAGTACACAGCTTTTGTCTGAAATTTTCAGAAGTGACAAACACGAAAAATGTTCTCGTACGATACCAGAACGTACGATTTTAATTTAATCAGTACAGTTTTAGTCCAAAAATACATTTGTAGCGAGGGGTTACTATCAAAAGTATCCTAACAGTCTGTATTGTGTTTCTAATTAAGAATTTGGCTCCCTCTGGTGTCCGTGTTATGTTATGCTATTGAAGTTTGTTTGGTTCAGTTACATTATAGAACAAAGCATGGTGAGCATTGTAGTGCGAGAGGAAGTGACTCTATTGCTGTGGGTTGGATTGAGACTACAATACCCACAATGCCACTGTGCTACCAGAATGCAGTGCGCCACCGCATAGCCTGCTGGGTAATCATATATATAAGGACAAGCAAGGCCTCAGCTCTCTCTCTCTGGACGCCATCTTTCAACAGGCAGGAGGCCTGGTGTGAGTGTGTCTAGGCCGGAGAAGCCTGGGCCTAAAGTTGGAGAGCGGATCGCCCAATGGAGGGATCTTTATGGACAGCCTCGCTGATTGAGCCAGAGAAGGGACCGTCCTATGCTCCACAGCAGCTGAAGCCATCCATCCACCTACACCTTGTGAGCGGGCGCGCGGTGAACCGACGACATCTTAACTGACGGAGATACCAGTGAGCCGAGGGGTCCTTGGTGGTGAGAAGGCACTTGTCTACCCAAGTAGTTAACTGAGTTACAGGAGAGTGGTTCCTAGAATCCAACTTGTACTTGCTGACACTTGCCGTGCTACAGTTAGGGAACCATTGCACCCGAGAATTATACAGCGGCCTGAGAGACCTAGCGGTTCCTTTGCCACTACAGTACATTCACAGAGTGATTACCCTTTTCTCTTTACCGATTGTTTGGAATACAAATAAGTGCACCAACAGAGCTAGCAGAAGATGAAGAGAGTTTAAAGGAACAGTCATCACTTTGTCCCTTTTCAAAGTTTACCACAAAAGGGACACGCACCAGTTTGAACTGTCCACTAGAGGGAGCCATATAGCCATATGAACTTCTAGTGTTCGATATAACTGCTTGTATTGTATCTGTTGTTTTGCTGTTTTGGTGACTGTGTGTGAGACCTGGTTGGGAGGTGTCCCAGTGCTGGTATCATAGCATTGGGAGATTCCTCCACCATACACTTGCTCACATCTGACCCCAGGTCATGGTAATTCGGTCCTGTGATGAAGAAATACTGAACCAGTTATGTTCCATTGACTTTTACAGGGATCTGTGTACAGTCAAGTTTATTTGTATAACCACTGTTCTACCCTTTTTCCAAGTAAACATTTTGCAACTGGTTAAGTTACATCTTGTGTGGGACTCTATCTATGGCAGATGCAAGTCAGGTGACCAGTGCCGAGATAACGGTAAATATATATATATATATATATATATATATATATATATACATATTACAGTGTGGTTGTTGTGGTCCTTTTTCAACTTTGGGTTCCACCTTCATACTGTTGTCCAGTTGTGCCAAGGGGGGCTTGAGCCAAATTTCTGGGGTTGACAGGCAGAGTGCAGGACCAATAATAACCAGCAGCTCCTACGGGGGGTAGTGCTACATGTGGGGGACCGTCCGGGATTTCTGCAACTCTGCAATCAACCCCCCCCCCCAGAGGGAACTTCTACCAGCACCAAAATGGTCTCTGCCGCTGCAATCCAGTGGTGCCAAGAGGAAGGCGTCTGCTCAGAATCGAGCGTGGTGATCGAACTTCAAGGAGAAGTCTGAACTGAGGACCAAATCAGCCAAGCTGTGAAGACACTATCCCCAGACAAGAAGGCGTGGGTGATTGCTGTCAAAACAGACCATGGGACTCCTCACACCTATGCATTAGTGGAATGGAAACAAGAAATCCCTGAAAACTTTAAGGGCGCCAGAGTGAAATTGGCCAACAAGACAAAACTTGGTGTAATCCATCCAAAGGCCCCAGAAGAAGGCCCTACCTCTTCCAGTCAAGCTGGATCAAGTAAAGAAAAAATCCCTGCCCTGTCACCTCTGGCCACAATTGGACCAGAACTCTTTGCTGCTCATGGAGAATCTGTTGCAAAATGTCAGAAAGACCCTCCAACATACTCAGCAACTGGCTACAGGAAACTCAGGGTTTTGTCTGGAAGACAACCAGTACCCTCAGCGGAGGACAGCTTTGAGGAGTGGCTGGACCAGGCCACCCAAGCCTTGGATGAATGGGACATCCCAGAGGCTCACAAGAAACAGAGAATAACAGAGAGCTTAAAGGGGCCTGCCTTAGAAGCCATCCGCAATTTGAAGCTCAGTAAGCGAGACTGTGTTGCCCAGGACTACCTGAGAATCCTACAGGACGTGTTTGGGCGCACCGAGAAAGTTTCTGATCTTATCTACCAGTTGGAACACTCTTACCAAAAAGAAGGAGAGAAGTTGTCGGAGTACATGAGATGTTTGGATAAGATTATACACCAGATCCTGCTGAAGAAGGGCCTAGACCCTTGGAAGGTGGATGAAGTCAGAGCCAAGCAAGTTTTGAGGGGAGCCCAACCCTTGGACCCTATCACCCTCCTGTTGAGAACCCGGCAGGATGGAGGCATCCTGAAGTATCCAGATCTGATCCGGATAGTAAGGGAAGAAGAAATCATGCTGGACAACAAGAAAAAGAGTCAGAAGCCTGAATCCATTGCTGGTGTCAGGATGATCAATGCTGATGATAGTGACCCTCAGGTTGAGCTCCTTAAGACTCAAGTGTCACAGCTGATGTCCTTGTTGACCGCCAAGCCAACCGTTTTGCCCGGTGATTACGTCTCAGAGGGGCCCAAGAAATCTTTAGGCTCTACAGTTGCCCAGGTGCAGAAGCCACGAAACCCGGTGATCTGTTTTAACTGTGGAGGAGTCAGACATTATCGACAGGTATGCCCAAGCCCAGTGAAAGCTGCAGCACAGTACAGAAAGTCGTCAGAAAACTCCAGAGGGCCCCGGTGAAGGAGTCAACCGCGTGCCCAGCGACTTTAGCTAGCTCCAGCAAACCCAATGACACGAGGGGACAGCACCGGGTGTCCAGACCCCTACAGAGGGCTCCCATTGTTGCCTCCGAGCAACCCAGTATCCCACTCCCTTTGACCCAGGCTCGGAGAGTCAGTGCACACCAGACCCAACAGAGACTAAAACCAGATCAGAGTTTCCGAAAGAAAGGATACAAGCTACCAAACAAGCCAAGCTTGCCCCTGCTTGAAAATTCCCTGCTAAACTAGTGGGGCCCTCTCCGGTTGTCTCTATCCAAGTAGAAGGAACCTATACCAAGGCTCTCCTGGATACTGGAGCTCAAGTGACTGTCCTCTACAGAGACTTCTACGACTAAAAACCTTAAACACTTGCCGTTGCAGAAGTTAGAAGAGTTAGAGATATGGGGCATTGGAACTCAGAACTTCCCCTATGATGGCTATCTACCGGTCAAACTGACCTTCGACCCCTCAGTGGCTGGTACAGCGGAGACCTTTGACACTTTGGCAGTAATCTGCCCTCGCCCACCAGGGGCTAGTAAAAATTCCCTCATTATAGGGACCAATACTGACCTTGTCAGGAGACTGCTAACACCTCTAGCTCAAGGACAGGACACTTCAACTACAGGCGTGCACCCCATGTTGAGACAGGCTTATCAGCGCCTAGTACAAGAACAGAAGGCCCCAGCTGAAGGAGTGGGAAAGATCTGGCGCTTGGACAAGAGAGAGAGTGTTGCAGCCAGGTGAGGTGGCTTGTTTGAGAGCGTCCTTAAAGCTCAACTGGAGGCAACCAGGTCACTTTATCGTCTTTGAACCTGACAGACAGAAGGAAGACAAGGGAATAGAGATAATTCCTGAGGTGGTCCCAATTAAGGCCCTGCAGCGGAATCATGGGAAGGTCTCAGTGAGTGTTCGCAACACAACCACTTCACTTGTGAAGATGCCGGCTCGAATGTTGTTAGGCCAAGTGAGCACAGCCACCCTACTCTCACCATCTGACTTGGTGGGGAGAGAGAAGGATGAGATACCTGTGAAAGACTTCTACCCGAAGAATACCACTCTCCCTCCAGAATGGAGAGAAAGAGCTAAAACTCAGCTCTTGAGATGGCAGGCCGCATTCTGCAAGAGTGAATTCGATGTGGGGTGTGCAAAGAGCGCCACACACCGGATCCGTCTGCAAGAGGACAAGCCGTTTAGAGAGAGAGTCCGACGGATTCCTTTAGCGGACTTGGAGGACCTGCGTGAACAATTGGCAGAACTTAAGAGAGCAGGGATCATCAGAGAGTCCAGGAGTCCATACGCTTCTCCGATAGTGGTGGTGCGGAAGAAAAACGGGTCATTGAGGCTGTGCATCGACTACAGAACGCTGAACAGGAGGACCATCCCAGACCAGTACACCATCCCCTGGATAGAGGACGCTTTGCAGAGCCTGTCAGGGGCCAAGTGGTTCAGTGTACTGGACCTGAAGAGTGGGTATTTACCAAATCCCCATGCATCCTGAGGATAAGGTGAAAACTGCCTTTATTACCCCGGTGGGGTTCTTAAAGTTTGATCGCATGCCTCAAGGTTTGTCTGGAGCCCCGGTCACCTTCCAAAGGCCGATGGAGAAGACAGTGGGTGACATGGTGTTTGGCAGGACTCTGGAAGAACATGAAGAACGTCTGGAGAAGGTCCTGAAGAGACTCCATGACGAAGGCTTGAAGCTCTCCATAGAGAAGTGCCAATTTTACCAACCTTCGGTCAACTACCTGGGCCAGTGTCTGCTGAAGGAGTGGCCCCCGACCCTGAGAAGCTGGAAGCCGTCACCTCTTGGCCAAGACCCACTAATGTGATCAAGCTTAGGTCGTTTCTAGGATTCTGCTCCTATTACCGAAGATTCGTAGAGGGATTTGCGAAAATAGCTCGCCCACTCAATGAGCTACTGAAATGTGAAGGAGAGGGTGATGTCCCAGATTCACTTAAGCCTGTGAGACCAGCTGGAGGGCCCAGAAAACCCAGAGAGTCCATTCAGGACCAGCGGACTGCCAAACGTGATGAGGCCTTTAAATGACTGAAATGGAGCCTAACAACTGCCCCAGTCCTGTCCTATGCAGATACAACCAAGCCATATGAACTACACATTGATGCCAGTCGAGATGGGCTTGGTGGGGTGTTGTATCCGGAACATGACGGTCACCTACGGCCTGTTGACTATGTGAGTCGGAGCTTGGCCCCCGCTTAAAGGAACTACCCCACACACAAACTCGAGTTCCTGGCCTTGAAGTGGGCTGTGGTGGATAAATTGAGAGACTACCTCTATGGAGCAGAGTTCGTGATTAAGACCAACAACAATCCACTCACCTACACCCTCACCACTGCCAAGCTGGATGCCACAGGACACAGATGGTTGGCTGCCCTATCGGGGTTCACTTTCAGCCTGAAGTATCGACCGGTGGTTGGGAACAAGCATGCAGGCGCCCTGTCAAGAAGGCCCCATTGTTCCAGTGACCCCATAGAAGAGTGGACCCGGCTGACACCTGAAGGAGTAAGAGCCTTGTATCAGGGAGCTGAACATAAAGCTGGGGGAGGATCCAGGGCCGAAGACATTGGAGTTTCTGCTGCTGGTATCCCCAAGTACTATTGCAATGTAACCCAAGTCAGAGATGAAGGTCTGCCAAAACTTTCTAAGAAGGACCTAAGAAGGGACCAGTTGGAAGACCCCCTGGGTAACTTAGCCTTGAAGGCTCTGGAGAACCAATGCTCCGACATGCTCCTCACTGACTCCCCAAAGGAGGCCCGTCTACTGCACCGAGGGTGGAATCGGTTGCAGCTGCATCAAGGGGTGGTCTACCGAAGGGGCCCCTCTGATGGTCTTGAAGAAAAGTGGCAGCTGTTTTTACCAAGAAAGCACAGGGAGACCGTATTTACTGCTCTTCAGTCTTCACGACAACCATGGTCACCTAGGGCCTGAGAGGACTTTCCACTTGGTAAGGGACAGTTTCTACTGGCCCTGCATGCGGGCTGAAGTCGAGGGTTACTGCCACTCCTGCATCAGATGTATCCAAAGGAAAACTTTGCCTCACCGAGCCGCCCCAATGGGCCATCTTTAGAGTCAGGGACCCATGGAGCTGGTGTGCATTGACTTTCTGTGCTTGGAGCCTGATCTGAGTGGACAGGGAAATATCCTAGTGGTGACTGACCATTTTACTATATATGCCCAGGCATTCCCCACCAAGGATCAACAAGCATCAACAGTGGCCAGAATTTTAGTAGAAAAGTTATTTGTGCACTATGGTCTGCCCCAACGTATCCATTCAGATCAGGGGAGAGTCAAAAGACTTTTAGACTTGTTAGGCATCAAAAAGTCCAGGACCACCCCATACCATCCTCAAGGAGACCCTCAACTAGAGAGGTTCAACCGAACTCTCCTAGATATGCTTGGAACTTTGAATTCAGAGAAGAAGCAGCATTGGAACAAGCATGTAGCCGCCATTGTGCACGCTTATAACAATACTGAAAACGATGCCACAGGATACTCCTCTTATCGTCTAATGTTCGGACGAGAGGCCCAGTTACCAGTAGATCTGGCCTTTGGCACATCCTTAGACCATACCTCAGCAACCTCCCACAGAGGGTATGTAGATCGCCTGCGGAAAAGCCTGAAGACCGCCTATGATAAGGCCCAAGCTACCTCAGACGCAAGAGGACTAAGAAACAAAAGTAACTTTGATCTCAGAGTCCGAGTGCAGGATTTACAACCAGGCGACAGGGTGTTGCTAAGGTATTTGGGCGTCCCCGGAAAGCACAAGTTAGCTGACCGTTGGAAGTCACAGCCTTATGTCGTTTGCAAGCAGCTGCCAGGGCTCCCGGTGTACCAGATCCGGCCAGAGGGGAGCATAGGCCTGCTGAAGACTTGGCATCAAAATCATCTACTGCCCCTATCAGAAGCAGTTCGTCTGTCACCACCACCAGGTTCACAGACGACTGCCTCAACCTCTCAAAGGTCCCGACCGGTCACTAGGTCTCAGTCAGTGCCCCAAGTTGTGGATGATGAAGACAGTGAGGATGAAGAGATGGAATTATACTGGCTGTGGCCACCTCAGTTGCCAGGATCTACGACCCCCCACTTTGTCTTTACCTGAAGTGACAGACGCTGGGATTCTCAGGCCCCTGAGTTTGTGCCTCAAAGTTCGCCTTCTGAGGAGCGGGAGGATACTCAAGTTTCTATGCCAATAGCAGACCCTGAAGAGGTCCAATCCTTTCCAGAGGGGTAATTTGAGGCTGATACACAGGAGGAAGAAGAAGAAACTGTAGGAGAAGCAGAGTCCAGTGTGCCTGTAACACCCGAGCCAAAGGTGCAGAGAGAGAGAAGGACTATTCACCCACCCAAGAGACTGACCTATGACCAGTTGGGTGAAAGCTCTGAAGAGGCTGTGTTTACTTCAAAAAGGACACTTGAGACGCCTGGTCCTTCCACCTCACATTTAGTGGAGGACAACCCCAACTCACCCCTGGCACATCTGGCTGGGCCATTTCTGTTAAGGTGGCCTGTAGGCAGAACAACCTCCTTTCCCACGCCCAATGGTGGGAGGTTCCCCTGCCAGGGTTTTATGAAAATGCAAATTGCTTTGATTTCTTGTGTACACTGTGACAGAGCATCCCAGAGAGAGCCTGGGAAAGTCCTATTCGGGGTTTATACATCTCCCAGGCTCCTCTCATATACATTCAGGGATCTCTGAGCCAGGGTCCAGTTCAGGTGTTGGTTCTCTCCCACAGGTTAATTAAAAGCTCACCTGAGCAGACAGCCTTTGCTCAGCCTGGGAAACACAGACAACGTTGGTTTGTGAGAGCAAGAAGGTTGGTAAAACTTGTTACCCTGTGAATGTGGAAGCTGACAAGCGTTAGGCTTGTCCAGCCTGGTAGTGAGGGCCTGTACATACTGTGTAGTTAGAGCCGAGACACGGCTAGGCTTTTGTTTAGATATTTTTTCTTCTGTTTGTTTTCAGCACACTGTACAGCACCTGTCATTAGACTTTGTATATAGCACCAATAAACAACACTGTTTTCACTGATCCAATGGACTTGGTATCTGTGCCTGCTCATCCCAGGGAGTTTTTGTACCTACTACCTGTCCCCCAGGTTACATATGGTGGAGGCTGCGACCAGCTGTAGTAAGTTACTACTTAAAAGGCCAGTACCTAAAGTGACAACATGGAGGACCTCCTCAAACAAATGGTGTTGGCAAATGCCGCGTTGCAGCAAGCAAATGCTGCACAACAGCAAACTAACGCTGCATGGCAGCAAGCAAACGCTACACAACAGCAAACTAACGCTGAATTGCGGCAAGCAAACGCTGCACAACAGCAAGCCAACGCTATCGCACAGGAGCAAACCAAGGTGCTGTTCCAACAGATTGGTGCTGTACAGGAGCAATCGCAGAGGCTGTTTGAACAGCTTGCCACTGCTGCAAAAGCGGATAGGAAAACCCTTACTGAGGTTTTGGAGACGCTAGCACAGGGGTCACCTGCGATAATGAAGGATATTGGAGACAAGCCCTCAACCATCCATGTGGGTCGCTTTCTTTCAAAGATGACGGCAGTTGATGATCCAGAGGCTTTCCTACTAACATTTGAACGGACCGCTGAGAGGGAAGGTTGGCCCCAAACCCAGTGGGCAGGACTGATCGCCCCCTTACTTTCTGGAGAAGCGCAGAAGGCCTACTATGATCTGGAGTCAGCAGAAGCGGGAGATTATGAGAAGGTCAAGCGGGAAATCCTGGCACAACTTGGCGTTACCTTGGCTGTTCGAGCTCAGCGGGTCCACAGCTGGTTCTTCCAAGAAAAGAGGCCCCCAAGATCGCAGATGTTTGATCTGATCCACCTGGTGCGGAAATGGCTACAGCCGGAGTCCCTGTCTGCGCCACAAATAGTGGAGCGTGTGGTCATGGACCAATTCCTGAGGTCACTGCCAATTCCCCTGCAGAAGTGGGTGAGTCAAGGAGACCCCAAGTCAGCAGACAACCTGGTGGAGCTCGTTGAGAGGTACTTTGCTGCAGAGAACCTGGTCACCACCCCTACAGCCGCACGGACTTTCCATCCAAAACCACGGTCTCCCCAGGCAACCGGTAAGACTGTTCCAGGGGAAGTGGGTGGTAAGCATGGCAAGGAAATAGGGGGGAGGAATTTTGGTGCCAGGACTGAAGTTTGGCGGCCCAAGCAAGGGAAGCCACTGCCTGTCAGCAAACCAGATTGGGGAAACATCAGGTGTTTTCGTTGCCAAGAACTGGGACATGTTGCAGCAAACTGTCCATTAACAGATGAACCAATGCAGTGTGATCTATCTTTTAGAAGGCAGTCTATGTTTGCTGCCGTTTCATGCGCTGCAGTGCCAAATGCGGGAAAACACATGTGTCAAGTGACTATTAATAATAAGCCTATTACGGCCTTGCTGGACTCGGGAAGTCTAGTTACTTTGGTTACAGCTGAGATGGTTGAAACTGTGAATTTTCATGCAAAAAAAGTTGCTGTGATCTGTGTACATGGGGATACCCGCGAGTATCCAATAGCCACTGTTCAGGTTAAAACTGGCTTAGGTACGGTGACCCATTCGGTCGGACTGGTGCCCCACTTGGTGCACGAGGCTATCATTGGTAGGGACTTCCCTAAGTTTTGGGAACTGTGGGATTGTCCCGACCCAGTCGCAGTACCTAACTCAGTCGCAGAGCCAGAACTCATGGCCATTACTGACCTTGTGAGTTCAGGGGACTCCTCTCAGGGCTCTCCGGGTGATCCTTTCTCAGTTATGGCAGGAGAGCTGGGGGAGCCTGAAAAAGTCCCCACAACCAGTAGAGCTGGACAGCCGTCTGCTGAATCTGAGCCTACGTTAGAGTTTACCGATCTAAATGTGCACAAGGAAAATTTTGGTACGGAACAGAGAAAAGACCCTACCCTTGCTAGGGCCTGGGAAAATGTGGTGGTGGTTGATGGGGTACCTGTCGAACCGGGGGACGGGCCCTGTTTTCCATATTTCTGCAGCAATGAGGATTTACTGTATCGTGTATGTAAAACTAATGATGAAGTGGTTGAACAGTTGGTAGTCCCTAAGCTATACAGACGGGTGGTGTTGGAACTTGCCCATGGGCATTTGCTAGGAGGCCATTTAGGGGTTGAGAAAACCACTGAAAGGGTGTTGCGCAGGTTTTACTGGCCTGGGATATGGAAAAATATCGAGAATTATTGTCAATCCTGTCCTATATGTCAGATGTCAGCCCCCCAACCCCACTTTCGAAGTCCGTTAGTGCCCTTGCCCATTATTGAAGTGCCCTTTGAAAGGATTGCCATGGACCTGGTGGGTCCACTCCCCAAATCTGCCCGCGGTCATCAACATATCCTCGTGATCATGGATTACGCTACCCGTTACCCCGAGGCCGTTCCCTTACGCACTGCATCTGCTAAAAACATTGCCAAAGAGCTGTTTATGGTGTTCAGTCGGGTTGGCATCCCGAAAGAAGTCCTTACAGACCAAGGTACCCCATTCATGTCATGAATAACTAGGGAGCTCTGCAAGTTATTTAAGGTGACGCAGTTGCGTACCTCAGTGTACCATCCTCAAACGGATGGCTTGGTGGAACACTTCAATAAGACATTAAAGAGTATGTTAAAAAAGGTTGTTGATAAGGATGGGAAAAACTGGGACTTCCTGATACCTTACTTGATGTTCGCCATCAGGGAAGTTCCCCAGTCCTCTACGGGGTACTCTCCATTTGAGCTGCTTTATGGGAGACACCCTCGGGGACTCTTAGACATAGCCAAGGAAACTTGGGAGGGGGAGCAGACACCTCACAAAAGTGTTATTGAGCATATCGCTCAAATGCAGGATAGGATTGCAGCAATCATGCCGGTAGTAAAAGAACATTTACTGCAGGCCCAAGCCGCCCAACAGAGGATATACAACAGGGGGGCCCAACTTCGTGTTTTCTCACCTGGTGACCGGGTCCTCGTGTTAGTTCCCACTGTTGAGAGCAAATTCCTGGCTAAGTGGCAGGGACCCTTTGAAGTAATTGAAAGAGTTGGGGAGGTCAATTACAAGGTGTATCAACCAGGTAAAAGGAAGCCCGAACAGATTTACCACATAAACCTGTTAAAGCCCTGGAAGGATAGACTGGCATTAACTGCCAGGTCTCTCCCGGTAACCCTTAAGGGTACTGAATCCCCTCTGATCCCTGAGGTCACGATTCCAGACACCCTGTCATGTTCCCAGAAACAGGAAGCTAGAGAGTTCCTGATAAGGAATAAAGAGAAATTTTCAGAGTTGCTGGGCACGACTTCAGCAGTTCAGCATGATATTGTTACTGAACCTGAGGTCCGTGTCAAGCTCAAACCATACCGAATTCCCGAAGCTAGAAGAAAGGACATCAGTGAGGAAGTTAAAAGGATGTTGGAGCTAGATGTTATTGAGGAATCCAATAGTGACTGGTCTAGCCCCATTGTATTAGTCCCAAAACCGGATGGCACTTGGAGGTTTTGTAACGACTTCAGGAAGCTTAATGCGGTAACAAAGTTTGACACATACCCAATGCCCAGGGTAGACGAGCTTATAGACCGACTTGGCAAGGCCCGTTATCTGACCACTTTGGACTTGACCAAAGGATATTGGCAAATACCCCTGACTGGTAGGGCCAAAGAAAAGACTGCATTTGTGACCCCGGAGGGGTCGTTTCAGTATAAGAAAATGCCTTTTGGGTTGCAAAATGCCCCTGCAACATTTCAGAGGGCTATGGACAGGACCCTAAGACCTCACCGACAGTATGCTGCAGCCTATCTGGATGACATAGTGGTGCATAGCACTGACTGGGAGTCTCACTTGCCCCGTGTCCAGGCTGTCCTGGATTCCCTTTTCAAAGAAGGGTTTACGGCAAATCCCAAAAAATGTGCCATTGGGCTAGAGGAAGCCAGGTATTTGGGCTACACTATTGGCCGGGGTGTCATAAAGCCCCAGGTGAATAAAATAGAAGCCATCCAGGAGTGGCCACGTCCTGCAAACAAGAAGCAGGTCAGGGCCTTTCTTGGCATTGCGGGGTACTATAGAAGATTCATCCCAAATTTCGCAACTATAGCTGCCCCACTGACAGACCTTACAAAAGGGAAAGCCTCCGTAATGGTGAAATGGTCTCCAGTAGCAGAAGAGTCTTTTCAAGTACTGAAGAAGGCTCTTTGTGCACAGCCAATCCTATACTCCCCCGATTTCTCCAAAAACTTTTTGGTCCAGACGGATGCATCTGATGTGGGTATCGTGGCAGTACTTTCACAGGTACACAATGGGGAAGAACACCCTGTGGTGTACTTAAGCAGAAAGCTCAATGACCATGAAAAGAAGTACGCAGTCATTGAAAAGGAGTGTCTGGCCATAAAGTGGGCCGTGGACGCGCTCAGGTACTACTTGTTGGGGCGCCAGTTTGAGTTGATAACTGACCATGCTCCCCTGAAATGGATGGCCCAAAAGAAGGAGACTAATAGGCGGGTGAACCGGTGGTTTTTGGCCCTACAAGACTACGCCTTTACAGTAAAACACAGGCCAGGTGTTGAGATGGGGAATGTAGATGCCCTCTCCCGTGTTCACTCCTGTTGGGCTACAGGTGTTCCAACCCTGGGGTTGAAACAAGGGGGGAGGATGTGTGACAGAGCATCCCAGAGAGAGCCTGGGAAAGTCCTATTCGGGGTTTATACATCTCCCAGGCTCCTCTCATATACATTCAGGGATCTCTGAGCCAGGGTCCAGTTCAGGTGTTGGTTCTCTCCCACAGGTTAATTAAAAGCTCACCTGAGCAGACAGCCTTTGCTCAGCCTGGGAAACACAGACAACGTTGGTTTGTGAGAGCAAGAAGGTTGGTAAAACTTGTTACCCTGTGAATGTGGAAGCTGACAAGCGTTAGGCTTGTCCAGCCTGGTAGTGAGGGCCTGTACATACTGTGTAGTTAGAGCCGAGACACGGCTAGGCTTTTGTTTAGATATTTTTTCTTCTGTTTGTTTTCAGCACACTGTACAGCACCTGTCATTAGACTTTGTATATAGCACCAATAAACAACACTGTTTTCACTGATCCAATGGACTTGGTATCTGTGCCTGCTCATCCCAGGGAGTTTTTGTACCTACTACCTGTCCCCCAGGTTACAACACTAACAGGTCTTTTCTCCTCTTGTATATGAACAAAGCATGTTACAGGTTATGAACTGCTACTGTCTTTGGGGACCAAAGATTTCAAGTGGGGGGAGTGTGTAGCGAGGGGTTACTATCAAAAGTATCCTAACAGACTGCATTGTGTTTCTAATTAAGAATTTGGCTCCCTCTGGTGTCCGTGTTATGCTATGCTATTGTAGTTTGTTTGGTTTAGTTACATTATAGAACAAAGCATGGTGGGCATTGTAGTGCGAGAGGAAGTGACTCTATTGCTGTGGGTTGGATTGAGACTACAATACCCACAATGCCACTGTGCTACCAGAATTCAGTGCGCCACCGCACAGCCTGCTGGGTAATCATATATATAAGGACAAGCAAGGCCTCATCTCGCTCTCTCTGGACGCCATCTTTCAACAGGCAGGAGGCCTGGCGTGAGTGTGTCTAGGCCGGAGAAGCCTGGGCCTAAAGTTGGAGAGCGGATTGCCCGACGGAGAGATCTTTGTGGACAGCCTCGCTAATTGAGCCAGAGAAGGGACCGTCCTATGCTCCACAGCAGCTGAAGCCATCCATCCACCTACACCTTGTGAGCGGCCGCGCGGTGAACCGACGACATCTTGCCTGACGGAGATACCAGTGAGCCGAGGGGTCCTTGGTGGTGAGAAGGCACTTGTCTACCCAAGTAGTTAAATGAGTTACAGGAGAGTGGTTCCTAGAATCCAACTTGTACTTGCTGACACTTGCCATTCTACAGTTAGGGAACCATTGCACCCGAGAATTATACAGCGGCTTGAGAGACCTAGCGGTTCCTTTGCGACTACAGTACATTCACAGAGTGATTACCCTTTTCTCTTTACCCATTGTTTGAAATACAAATAAGTGCACCACCAGAGCTAGCAGAAGACGAAGAGAGTTTAAAGGAACAGTCATCACTTTGTCAAAGTTTACCACAAAAGGGACACGCACCAGTTTGAACTGTCCACTAGAGGGATCCATATAGCCATATGAATTTCTAGTGTTCGATATAACTGCTTGTATTATATCTGTTGTTTTGCTGTTTTGGTGAGTGTGTGTGAGACCTGGTGGGGAGGTGTCCCAGTGCTGGTATCATAGCATTGGGAGATTCCTCCACTATACACTTGCTCACATCTGACCCCAGGTCATGGTAATTGGGACCTGTGATGAAGAAATACTGAACCAGTTATGTTCCATTGACTTTGACTTTTACAAGGATCTGTGTACAGTCAAGTTTATTTGTATAACCACTGTTCTACCCTTTTTCCAAGTAAACATTTTGCAACTAGTTAAGTTACATCTTGTGTGGGACTCTATCTATTGAAGCTGTGAGTCAGATGACCAGTGCCGAGATAACGGTAAATAAATATATAAATATATATATATATATATATATATATATATATATATATATATTACAGTGTGGTTGTAGTGGTCCTTTTTCACCTTTGGGTTCCACCTTCATACTGTTGTCCAGTTGTGCCAAGGGGGGTTCGAGACAAATTTCTGGGGTTGACAGGCAGAGTGCAGGACCAATAATAACCACCAGCTCCTATGGGGGTAGTGCTACACATTACAAATACATTACATCACTTCCGAAATTGTATTCTGCCATACGAGAATTTTCGTCCTTTAGTAACCTTTTTGTTTACAATATGGAGACTAGCATCCAAAAAAAAAAAAAAAAGGACGATCATTTGTCCGATAATCTCATTGTGTGTACTAGGCTTTAGGTGGTGGCCCTTACAGGGAATCTGTCACCAACAAAGTAGTGCTTAGGGTATGCGGCCAATCACTCATGTAACTGGCATTGTTCTGCTGTCAGGGCCCTGGTTATTGTTGTAATAATAAAGTCACCCTGGGTGCAGCCTTGTGGAAATATTCTCTGCACTGTCCAGACCCAGAGCAGTGTGCCAAGATCCTGACTCCATACAGACTCCTTAAATAGAGAGATGTTTGAGTTTTTTGAATGGAATCCGCCAGCAATGCACGTCATTATGCACGTCAAGGCGCATTGGCACGGACATTACAGTCTGAATGGGCCTCTATTGATTTATAGGATTAGAGCTTTCCTTTATTTCTGATTGAGGCTTACTCAGCTGTGACATCCTGAGGAGGAGAGAAGGCCACACACAGGTCCTACGTATTGGTCATGTGTAGCCTCTAAAGCCATAGGCTCATACAAACTGTATTTCCTCCCACCGAAAGGGTTTTTTGACATGAAGACAACACATTTGAGTTACGTAATGTGTCCAATTTATAAATAAACAAAATATGGTTGGTAGTACCCTGCAAGGCGCCTCCATTCCCATTGTACATACAAATGCAGAGTTTTGCCCATTGCGACTTTAGATGAAGCGCCACACAACCAGTAATAAAAACATAGTACAGATTTATTGAGTATATGCCAGCAATAGCACTGGAAAAAGGTGCCATAATGCCAAGCAGTCGGCCCAAATATACAAATTCATTATATGGTTACCTACAGTAATCAAATAGTCCATGGTAAGTGTGTCATAGCATCTATGGTGATCCAACGAGTTTTGTGAGTTCAGGCTCACTCTTCAGGGGTTGATGCATAGACATAATCTATAAAGTAAATTGGTTAAAAGATATAACCTAGTAATGAATGTATCACCCCGCTACCTTAGGTAGGTAGGTTGCTAGAGTAGTGTATTTTTGTTACAGCCAGTTCAGGTAAATTAAGGCAGGCCTACCTGTGAGCTAGGCCTGTTTGTTTTGATATGGGGGCTGGGGAGCAGCAGCAGGTGACTGACATGTACTCAATCTCTCTGGCACCTGCTCTGTTTCCAGAGGGTTCTGGAAAAGAGGCAGGGCAGAGAATGGGAGTGACATGTAGTGTATCTGGGAGCCCTGACCAATCCCCAACTAGGACTGGCAGGGGGAAGGCCTCGTATATATACTTATTGTGGGAGGAGTTGTCGGCAACGTGGATTTACATCGCTGGACATTTTTTTTTTAATAAAGGACTTGTCCCAAGCTGTCTCTTGTGTTTTTTTCAATTTTTGACACATTTTTTTGGTGAGATGGTAGGGGTACAATGTACCCGTTACCAATTCACATAGGGGGGCCAGGATCTGGGGGTCCCCTTAAAGGGGGCTTCCAGATTCCGATAAGGTGCTTTGGGAGTCAGACCCCAAAGCATCCTCCCCATGTTGAGGGTATGTGGCCTGGTACAGTTCAGGAGGGGGGCGCTCTGTCGTCCCCCCTCTGTTCCTGCGGCCTGCCAGGTTGCCATGTTGCGTGCTCGGATAAGGGCCTGGTATGGATTTTTGGGGGGACCCCTACGCCATTTTTTTTTAAATTTTGGCGCAGGGTTCCCCTTAAAATTGTGGGGGACCCCTACACCATATATTTTTTTTAATTGGTGCAGGGTTCCCCTTCATATCCATACCAGACCTGAAGGGCCTGGTAATGAACTGGGGGGGAACCCATGCCGTTTTTTTCAATGAGTTTTATCTGTATTGCCGAGACCCGAAAATACATTATAGCCGCGAGTAGTTTTAAATGACTTTTTTTCCTTTAGAAATGTAATTTTGCTGCAGGACTGTTCTAAACACAGGAAAAATGCACCACTTTACAGGCATACAATGGACACCCCCCAGGCACGAAATGTTAAGGAATATTTCACTTTTATTGTTTCACTTTAAGCATTATTAAAATCACTGCCCCCTGAAAAAACGGATGTATTTAAAACTTTTTTTTTGCATTGATACATGTCCCCTGGGGCAGGAGCCGGGTCCCCAAACACTTTTTATGACAATACTTTGCATATAAGCCTTTAAAATGAGCACTTTAGATTTTTCATGTTAATCTCCCATAGACTTTTAAACGTTGTTCCGTGGCTTTCGAATTTGCCCCGAACACCGCATAATGTTCGCTATTCGGCTCGAACATCGGCTCATCCCTACTTTCCATAAAGGGATTCTCAAGAAGTAAAGCAGACCCCCCTCTCTTCTCCAGGAATTAAGAAGATGGATATACATCCTTATCTAAGTCAATGATTTTAACCTGTTTTAAAATAGAAGGGGATTATAATAATATACAGGGCCGCCATCAGGGGGGTACAGGCAGTACACCTGTAAGGGGCCCGGATGGGCCCCCCTTTTTTTAAAATTATTTTTATTTTTTTTTGTAAGGGGCCCGAATGTCAACCCCCCTTTTTTTTTTTTATTATTCATTTTTTTATTTAATTAGTTTTTTACATTTATTTATTTTATTTTATTTATTTATTTATTTTGTAAGGGGCCCAGAGGTCCTCAGAGGCCCGGAGGTCCCCAAGGCCCTGAATGTCAACCCCCCTTTTTTATTTATTTTTTTTATAAATTTTTTTATTCATTTTTTTATTTAATTTGTTTTTGTTTTTTTTGTTTTTTATTTAATTAATTAATTTATTTTGTAAGGGGCCCAGAGGTCCCCAGAGGCCCGGAGGTCCCCAGGGCCCCATATGGAAACCTCCCTTTTTTTTTTTTATTTAAAAAAATTATTATAAATCTTTTTATAAAAAATTTATTTTTTTTATAAATTTTTTTTTTTGTAAGGGGCCCAGAGGTCCCCAGGGCCCAAATGGAAACTCTTTTTTTTATAATTTTTTTTTTTGTAAGGGGCCCAGGATGGCAATCCCCCTTTTTTTGTTCTTCTGGTTTTTTTTGTGTTCGTCAACACCCAAACCCCCTGCTTCCCAATTCGTGGCACCCCCCTGCTTCTGAATTTGCGGCAGCCCCCCCCCCGCTTCTCAATTTGGCCCCAAAATTCCTGATGGCTGCCCTGATAATATATATAGTTCACAAACTGAAAGACAAATTTTAAATCAAAAAGCTAGGGAACAATAACAACTATCTGGGAATCCAAATAGAGAGAGAAGAAGATGGAAGCTCAGAAAATCTCTGAAATCTTGGAACAATTCCATTTGCAAGATGCAAAGGAAGTGAAAACTCCTATGGAACCAGGTTAACAAAAAAACAATGAAGCAGAAAACTTGCTACCCAACAATGACATGTATCGCAGAGCAGTGGCGGCTGGTGCTCAAAATTTTTGGGGGGGCGCAAACAAACTGAAAAAAAAAAAAAAAATCAATTGCCGCCACTGTGCCCAAACGCCACCAGTTTGCCGCCTCAAATACAGTCAGTTTGTTTCCATATACAGCCAGTGTGCCCCCATATATATACAGCCAGTGTGCCCCCATATATATATATATATATATATATATATATATATATATATATATATATATATAGCCAGTGTGTCCCCATATATATATAGCCAGTGTGCCCCCATATACAGCCAGTTTGTCCCCATATACAGCCAGTTCCCCCCAAATGCAGCCAGTTCCCCCCCCATATACAGCCAGTTCCCCCCAAATGCAGCCAGTTTGTCCCCCATATACAGCCAGTTCCCCCCAAATGCAGCCAGTTTGTCCCCCATATACAGCCAGTTCCCCCCAAATGCAGCCAGCGTGTTCCCCATATACAGCCAGTTCCCCCCAAATGCAGCCAGTTTGTCCCCCATATACAGCCAGTTCCCCCCAAATGCAGCCAGTTTGTCCCCCATATACAGTCAGTTCCCCCCATATTCAGCCAGTTTGTCCCCCATATACAGCCAGTTCCCCCCATATTCAGCCAGTTCCCCCCAAATGCAGCCAGTTTGTCCCCCATATTCAGCCAGTTTGTCCCCCAAATGCAGCCTGTCCCCCCCCAGCCCTGCACTTACCTTCCTCGGTCCGCGCCGTCCTCGATGTGTTCTCCCGCCCACGATGTCGCTTCAGCCAATCAGGTTACCGGTAACCAGATCCGGTGAACCTGATTGGCTGAAACCTCCACACAGTCTTCTTCCAGGAACGCACCCCCGTGCGTACCTAGGAGGAGTTTTTGGAAGCCGAATACAGCGTGAGAGCTGTATTCGGAAAGCCTATCAGAGCCGCTGGCTCTGATAGGCACTTCGAAGTCACACCCACCGCCGGCCGCCGCTCTAATTCATATGGCCGGCGCTCACCAGGAGGCCAGCCATATGTATAGTGGGCAGCGCGGCAGCGGTGACAATACACAGATTCATGCAATGCATGAATCTGTGTATTGTCTTTCAGTGGCGGTGCGGGAGCGAGAGGGGGCGGCGCTCCGGCGCCCTCTATGGACGCACCGCCACTGTCGCAGAGCGACCGGTAAGCTGCTATATGTTGCCACTGTGACAAGACCAGACAAAGCTGCAGCAGTGGGCATACTATGCAGGAAAGTTTGAGCTCCGTGTCAGCATGACTGGAACGCAATAAAAAGAGTGATGGAATACCTCAATTCAGATTAAATTACGGTTACCAGCGATATCCAAACCAAAACTGGTGTCAGGGAATTAGTTGACCAGACTGTGTGGACTGCACAGAGAGAACCAAAAACGCATGTAAAGTCAATTATAATGATGTTTATTAAGATAGATGATAAGTAAATACAAACAGTGCAAAACCAACCAAACAACCCACAAACAACAAATAGTATATACAGCTAAGGGCAGTACCAGAATCTTGAACATAAGCCAGGCCAGGGTCATACACAGCAGATCAGTAGATGGACAAAGGGGTGTTCCAGAAGCATAAACGTAGCCAGGCCAAGGTCATACACGGGGAGTCAGCAGATGAGGACATGGAACAAACAAGACAAGGAGAGGGCGGATGGACAGGGCAGGGATCCAAGCAAATCAGGTATGAAAGGTAATCAGGGGGGATAGGTCCAGGAAAGGCTCAGGATGGGGATCAGATCAGGTCAGGTGAGGTACAGGCTCAAGGTCAGAATACAGGCAGCGAGGTCAGGGCTCAAGGAGAGAGAGATACCAAGGCGAGCATGTAAGGCTCGCCGGGTATTTAAAGGACTTCAGTGATTGTCCTCACGTGACAGCTGAGCGGAGGAAGTGCTGCCTGCCCCACACTGCCGGAATACACCCGCTGGTGGACGCCGGTACTACAGCCCATGGATCAGGCATTACCACCAGCAGGTGAGATCCTCTATCAAAGATACTGGCTGCAAGAGGACACCTGCTGGTGGACACTAGTACTGCAATCCATAGGACCAACAGCGCCACCAGCGGTTGAAGCCTTTCCTGACAACTGGTCTGATATGTGGATGCTGATTAGGCCGGTGACTGCACAGACCGCAAATCCACAAGTGGATTCATCTTCCAGTATGGGGAAGGAACCATAAGTTGGTCTAGTCAAAAGCAAACAACTGTTGCTCTATCTTCAACTGAAGCAGATTACATTGCAGCAGCACACACGTGTCAAGAAGCGATATGGATTTGTCAATGTCAATGTCAAAACCAATTCCCATTTTTGAAGACAACCAGGAATGTATAAAGCTTATGCAACCAGAAAGGGTCAATCCTAGGACCAAAACACATCGACGTCAAGTATCACAGTAGTAGTAGAGGATCTGGAGAAACCCACCTCCCAATTGTACAGTTACTTGACGGTGGCCGCCAGTCCCGAATTGTCTTCTCTTTGCCAGAAATGGTTGAGAGATATTCTGGAAATAGATGATGATGACTGGAAGGAGATATGGGATTTTCCATTCTCCTCCCTGATCTCCGCCAGGGATAAAATGATCCAATACAAAATTCTACACAGAACCTATTATACACCACACAGGCTTTTGAATTTGCCGCGAACACCGCAAATTGTTCGCTATTCGGCGTTCGACTCGAACATCGGGCTCATCCCTATTAGACAGCTGTCCCTGGAATAGGTGACCCCGTTAGAAGATCTCTTCTGAGGACAACTCAATATTTTTTTTATTTCCCCTAACTTTACTTTTTGTACAAAATAGAGGTGTGCTGGCATTTATTTTTAATGATATGTAAAATGCATACACACAGACCAAACATGCACCTTGCTGTGCACTGAAAAAATTTATGTATACTGAGCCCATTAACATGCCATAAGTATGAATGGGGCTTACACTAGGGTGACCAGACATCCCCGGTTTCAGGGGACAGTCCCCAGATTGAGGACACTGTCTCTGGTCCAAGTCTGTCCCCGGTTTTGTCCCCGGATAGGATTTGAACAGGGGCTGGGGGGATTTCAAAGCCTTCCCTGGTGGAGTGATCTTCCTCCGCTCCCCACACAGTAGTAGCTGGGGCCTGGAGAGTAATGGCCCGTACACACGATCCAAATATCAGTTGAAAATTGTCGTCCGAGGAAGAATCGTACAATTTTCGGATCGTGTGTACACTACTTTCGAGAGCCGATCACAACAGTTCATCCGATATTATTTGATCGGACAAGCACGAAAATTTTCCTCATACGATACCAGATCGTACGATTTTCGTTTAGTCAGTCTAGTTGTCGTCCGAAAATACAAATACATTACAACACATGACATCACTTCAGATTTTTTTTTTCTGTTTTACGAGAATTTTCGTGACTTTAGTAACCTATTCAATTTCTACTTGCGACTATTAAGCGAAAAAAGTTGTACGATCTGTCGTACGATATTCGGATCGTGTGTACGGGCCATAAGACTTGACAGGCTGTGAGGCGGGCGGCGGCGGCGACGGGCAGAGAGTCGTTGATTGCCGCCATTACTAGTAAAAAAAAAAATATGTCTCCGGATTTCATTTTAAAAATCTGGTCACCTTAGCTTACACTGACAAAAGGTTTAGTAACTGAATGCTCTCAAAATAACTTCTGAGTGTCCAGCAGTGCTGTAGCTTCAATAATACAATTATTTCTAACAGACTGTAATCTTGGGGAAAAAAGGATTTCTCTGAGCCGCTGTGTAGATTTTTTTCTGCTCCTGAACACTTGTAAAAGCTTTCATACTTTCCTTCATGTAGCTTATTATAAGAGACAGCTACTCATCTTATTGATTGCAAAAATATCAAATGGTGTATAGCAGCCTTTCTCAACCCTTTTTAACATGGAGGAACTCATGAAACAACTACAAGTGGTTATGGGGAATGGGTATGGGAACTAGCTCATTAACCTTTAGGCCTCATATACACACACACGTTTATCATCTCCTCTTTCCTTTGAGGCATAAAAAGCTTGGCGCTTTCTGGCATTATAAGTCCTTTTTGATAACAGCAGAATTCTAAATGCTGTCAGTTTAATAGTGTTCTGGCCACCCTTACAGCATTAAGCTTGTTTTATGCCAATGATCTTGAACACATAACTCATATACCAACACTTCCAGCAGATTTGTTATGGTGTTTTGCAATCAGCCTGCTTGGCAAAGTAACTCCTTATGCAGTCTAATAACTGCCGAGGTCAATTAAAATGACTGATAATAAGAATGCCTTGGAGCCTGTTGGGACAGCCTTCTCTGTTCTTTTGGAGACATGTATTTGTTCATCTGAGGATTTGAAAATACAAGTCAAATAACTCCGCATAAGACAAACTGAAGACTGTATGGGTGGCCAGAAAACGAATAAACGGACAGAATTTTGATTTATGCTGTGTGCATCCATGAGGACTTATATTGTCTACCTCCTAAAAATGGGACATTTTGTTTTTTAATGGTTTTTAAATGTGGGGTTTTGATCATTTTTTGCATAACGGAAAATTTATATCAAATACTTACCGTAATTTTCCTTTCCTGATGGACTCCATGGCAGCCTACGTGTGGGTTAATCCCGCCCCTCATACCTCATAGGACCCTTCTCCCATAAATCTTTGCTCTGGGCCAGAGGCCGTGTTCCATAATTTAGCCTACTCCAGCCACTGGGAGGGAACTCCTGCTGCCATGGAGTCCATCAGGAAAGGAAAATTACGGTAAGTATTTGATATAAATTTTCCATTTTCCTGACAGACTCCATGGCAGCCTACGTGTGGGAAATAACTAGCCATACACACCCAGGTGGGCAGAGTGCTGGACAAAAGAAAAAAGGTTTAATTGGCACCATCAATAGACAAGATACGTAAACCAAATTAAACAGAAGATAATGAGGCTGGCTCTACGCAGTAGTGTGCCATGAACGTGTTAATTGAAGACCACAAGGCCACCTTGCAAATAAGTTCTGGAGGCACGTGACGTGATGCCGCCCATGATGAAGACACTTCTAGTTGAGTGAGCAGTCACCGCTTCTGGAGGCGCCAAGCCCTTGGCTTTATAGGCCCACTGAATGGCCTGAACAATCCATGCTCCGATAGATCTGGAAGAGGCACGCATTCCCTTATACTTCCTGTGAAAAGAACGAGCAGGTGGTCGGTCTGACGGAAAGAAGCTGTAGCTTCAAGATACTGACTCAGAGCTTTTCCAACATCTAAGGGATAAACACTGGAATCCTCGGTAGATCTGAACGTTGGAAGAGCAATCTCCTGATTGCCATGAAACACAGATGCCACTTTGGGGTTTGAACCCAACATAGGAATTAAAAGGTTTAGAAATGGCTCCTTGCATCCCTGAGAGCTGATTTCAGAGACCCCCTTGGCCGATGTTATAGCCACCAAGAAGACAACTATTAGAGAGAGTCATTTGACAGAAGATTGATCTTCATGTTCCAACTCTCTACCTAAGAAAAAATCCAGGACAAGGAGAAGATCCCAATTAGAAAAACTTGGCTCTGAGGTCTGAGCCTTATTGCTCCTCTGAAAAACTACTGAGTAAGAGGGTGTCTAGCCCAGGAAACACCCGTAAAGGCAGAGATTACAGCGATTTGGACTCGCAGCGAGCTGACTGACAATGAGAGATCCAATCCTGATTGTAAGAAGCCCAGGATATCATGTATCTTTGGGTTATTGCAAGAACCTGCAGTGGAAGAGGTGTAGTCTGAAAACTTTTTCCAAATCCTCTGGTAGACCCTGTTGGTGCCTGTTCTTCTGGCATTTAATATTGTGGAGATGGCCCTACTTGGACAGCCTAGGGCCTCCAACCTTCCCCTCTCAAGAACCAGATCATCAGATGTAGATGGGCCGGGCATGGATGTAGAAATGTCCCTTGTGATAGGAGATCTGGTCTGGAGGGTAGAGGAACTGGGTCCCGGAAGCTGAGTTGCATCAGCAGTAGAAACCATGGCTTGTTTGGCCAGTACGGGACTATTGCCACTATCTCTGCTTCTTCCATCCTGAGCCTCGACAAAAAACGGAGAATGACAGGAACCGGGGGAAAGGCATAGGCCCTGTGGAACCGCCAATGGTCTGTCAGAGCATCTACCCAAAAGCCTGGGAATACCAAGACCTCGTGTAGTATCTCTCTAGTCTGAAGTTACATGGGGAGGCGAACAAGTCTACTTCCGGAATGACTCCCAGGGACAGGACCCACCTGAAGACTTCGGGGCGGGAAGTCCACTCGTTGTCCAGAGAAACTCTCAACAGAAAATCTGCCTGAACGTTCAGGACTCCAGGGAGATAGACAGCTGTCAGGTTGGCCAGGTTTTTCTGGGCCCAGATCATGATAGGCTCTATTTCCTTTGACAAGGAGAGACTGCGAGTACCCCCCTGTCTCTTGATGTATGCGACTGCCGTTGTGTTGTCCAGTCTTAGGAGGTCTCCTGCTGTTAAGTGGTGAAAGGCCTGCAGGGCGCAGAACGCTGCCCGGAGTTCCAGAACATTGGAGACTATCCTGTGAGAGGGAAAATTCCATATGCCTTGGGCTACTTCTGTCAGCCCCTGTTGCTGGCATCTGTAGTGATGGTGACCCAAGACACAGGTGCGATGGAGTGACAATTGAGGAGGTTCCTCTGTTGTAGCCACCAAGGAAAGCTCTCCCGCATGGATGAGGTTATTTGGATAAAGTGATCCAGAAGCCCTGGATTATACTGCTGGAGGAAACCCTTCTGGAAGGGCCGCATTTTCCACTGAGCCCACTTTACAATGGGTGTTGTTGCCACCATGGTGCCAATGATCTTTAGGCATTGAGAGGCTTGGAGATGAGGACGACATTGCAAGCCAAACTCCCGGATCACTGGGATTTTTCCAGGGGTAACAAGATGGTGCTCTTGATAGCGTTGAAGTGTGCCCTGAGGAATACCAGGGACTGCGTAGGATCCAGATGGCTCTTTTCCAGATTCAGAAGCCAACCAAACTCGAGTAGAGTGGAGATGACCTGGGATCTGTGGATTAGCAACTGCTCCTTGTCCCGAGACAACAGCAGGTCGTCTAGATAGTGATACAGACGGATACCTCTGGTCCTGATCAGAGCCACGACAGCCAACAAGTTTTGAAAACACACGAGTCGATGTTGTAAGCCCGAAGGGGAGACAGGTGAACTGCAGACGGATTTGATCGTCAGCAAAGCGAAGGTATTTCTGGATTTCTGACGCAATCGGAACATGGAAGTAGGCGTCCTTCAGGTCTATAGAGACAAGCCAATCGCCTGGTTGGATTGCTTGACTGATCATGAGTAGTGTCTCCATCTTGAACTTCTCCTTCTAGATAAAAGAATTCAAGTGGGTTAGGTCTATAACTGGCCTCCAGGAGACGTTTTTCTTCAACACCATGAAGAGGGGCGAGTAGACCCCTTAAAGTCTTTTGTCGTCTGGAACTGGAATTGCAGCGCCCTGAGCCACAAGAGAGACAGGAGAATTCGCTTTTTCTCTTCCGAGAGAGGCAAGGATGCCGACTCGCTCTGTTTTAGGCAGGTGAAATATCATAAAGACTTGGGGCATCTTCCGGTGGACAAGAATCCCCTTTTTGAAAACTTCTGGCCTGAAGGCTGTTTTTTCTTCCAGGTCTTCTTGAACTCACGGCCAGGCCTATAGTAGCGAGCATTCCTTGCTCGATCTGAACTTTGCCTGGGCTGTGTTCTCTTCTGGTTTAGCAGACGGCGATCCTGGGGAAGGAACCCCGACTTGCCCCCTGTGGCACGGGTGATGGCACTGTCCGATATGTTCCCAAAGAGGGACGAACCCCCAAATGGAATCCTGCACCATGCCTGCTTGGAGGCAGGGTCAGCTACCCATGGGCGGAGCCACAAGGCACGCTTAGCAGTGACAGATGTCAGCATGATCCGAGCCACCAGGCGAATTATGTCTAGGGAAACCCCACGAGAAAAGCCAACGTCAACCATAGCCCATGAATAGGTAAGCTCCTGGCCAGTTCTTCCGAGATGCTCCTCAGAGAAGCATCTACGTCGTCTGCTCAGACTTCCATCGCTTTAGAAAGGGCTGCGAGAGCTAGAGCTGGTTTGCAGGTCATACCCGCTGTAATGTAGATCCGCTTGAGGTCGGTATAAATTTTCCACTCCAGGCAATCCCTAAAAGGAAACAGTATCCTACAATGGGAGTGTGACGTGCCTCACCATCCTCATTAGGGCGGAGTCAATGAGAGGAGCCGACTCCAGGTGTTTTACATCCTTGCTTTTAAATGGGTACATTTTTGATACCTTCATTAACAGGCAATTCTTCCTTTCAACACCACCCCATTCGTCGGTAATTATTGCGCTGAGTTCACCCAAAAAGGAGAAATTAGGGCGTTCTTTTTTGAGGTGTTTAAAATATTTCCTCTATTTGGAGGGTGCCTCCACTGGCTCTTCCATCTCAAAGCTTCTTTGACAGCTTTTGACCAGCTGTGGTACTAGGGCAAATTCAAAACCTGCACCAGGGTCATCTACCTCCACCTCACTGTCTGAGGCTTCAATTGAGGAATGGCTCGGCTGTGAAGGGCCTGGAGCCTTGAGATCATCCCTAATAGGGACTGACATAGTGTCGCCAGCAGGGTTGTGGGTATGACCAGAATCCCCTTTACTCAGGGACTTAAGGACCACCTTTCTGACCAGTGCTTCCACTTGTTGGTCTCCACCCTCTCTTTCTTATGCGACTTTAGAAAAGCATCGCTTGCAGAGCGATTTGCCTTCAGGAACCTGGGCCCCGCATACCCAGCAGGCTTTCCTCACAGAGCGGCTGGAGTGGCGGTGAGAGTGACGCCCAGAGGTGGTTTTAGACTCCTATCTGTGGTACCTAGATCTAAAGGAAGATCTGACGTCTGGACCTTGAAGAGGAGTGACAACGTTGAGACCTAGGACGGTCTTTGCCGTGCTTTGGTGTTCAGACCTAGAAGAGCTGAGTGAAAAAGAAAGGGTTAAGAGCTCCTGAATGAGTGAACCCAAGCATCACAAGTAGAAAATAAATAAATCCTACCTGCAGCGCAAGGGTTGGCCACAAGAGGGCGGTGACAGATCCATGGCAAGGCAGTTTGAAAGTGAAATGAATCATTACAGCCTTATAAGAAACAGGAGTGACAACAGGCATGAGAGAGCACTCAAAACATAGCCAGCACCCAGGGAGCCTGCAGCAAACAATTTACCTTGTAAACCAGAGCCCAGTGCCTGGGAAAATACTGCATAAGCCTGCAAGTCATCCCAAGTAATAGCTGCTTTGACAGCTATTTAAATCTGCCACCATTAACGATGTCACCGCCCCATAGCGGTTGCCATCCGGTGGCGGCCAATCGCATTCGCGACCGCCGCTGCCATTTTGGCGAAACTGCGCCTGCACGAACCAAGCACGGAATCTTTGTTCGCGGCTTGCGGATGCACAGCGACTTCCTGAAACGGCGAGCTGGAACGCAGCTGCGCTCCAGCCGCCGTGGCCACTCACTGGAGCTTGATAGAAAATAAGGAGACACACAAAACACAGAGATACGGCTGCCATATAAAAGGAATATCTTTGTACATTACCACCACCACGGCACGATCCGGACCAGAACCTGGGACTGGGGAGCTGTTCGCTCGACCCACCGCACGATCGGGCGTTTACAAAGCCTCCCGCTAATAGCTGGGACGTTTGGCCATATTGCCGCTTGCCTGCCAATGGCCAGGTTAGTAAGCTCTTCATGGTATCACATCATATCGCCCATGTCCACCTGCTAATAGCTAGGATTGCTGGACTGCAGAGAGGATCACCGCTAACCACCAACGTATCGCCGTGCACACCGCCAGGCCTGGATTACAGGAAAACTTCATGAAAAGGTAAGACTATATCTTGGTCCTAGGAGGAGGACAAAAAAAGGAACACGGCCTCTGGCCCAGAGCAAAGATTTATGGGAGAAGGGTCCTATGAGGTATGAGGGGCGGGATTAACCCACACGTAGGCTGCCATGGAGTCTGTCAGGAAAGGAATAATTTTGATATGTTTGTATATAAAACAGTTGAATGACTGTATTCTTGAGTTGGCTATTTCTATTAAATAAAGGGAAAGGGGCATTAAATATGATATTGAAATAGCTTTCCGGACTCAGAGATCCCCTGCTAATAATTACTATATCTACAGCTCACAGTACATTATCAAGATGGTCATTGGTAAGAATGTTCCTTCCATTACTGGTTAGTTGGATGAATGTTCCTTCCATTAGTGGTCAGTGGGAAGAATGCTCCTTCCATTGGTGGTCATTTGGAAGACAGCTCCTTCCATTGGTAGTCATTTGGAAGAATGCTCCTTCCTTTGGTGGTCAGTTGGAAGATTGCCAATACCATTTGTGGTCAGTTTGAAAAATACTCCATCTACTGGTAGTCAGTTGTAAGAAAATCTTCCTTTCATTGGTGATCGGTAGGAAGAATGTTCCTTCCATTGTTGGTCAGATGGAATAAAAGCTTCCTTCCATTGGTAGTCAGAAAAATATCCCCTTACAGAGAGCTAAAATGATCATTGGTGTCAGTGGTTACCTATCCGAGAAGCAGAAATTGCTCATTGCTCAAGCACTGTATGCCTTGAAAAAGTATTCATTAAATTTTCCACATTTTGTCATGTTACAACCAAAAAGGTAAATGTATTTTATAGGGATTTCATGTGATAGACCAACACAAAGTAGCACATAATTGTGAAGTGAAAGGAAAATGATAAATGATATTTTTCTCCATCTAGCCAGCTGGACCTTGGCTCTCTCCTTCCACACTGGTGGCAGAGTGGTGGTCTCTAGGCAGAGATTCTCTAGAGTGTGTTCTCCTCCTTCAGTCTTCTCCAAGTCGGACAGGGCCACTGGGGTGGCAGGGTTTACTCTCCCCAGCAACATCCAGGCCGGAATCTTCATGGGAGAACTGGTGACATTCCTGATGCTCACTGGAATTTGACCCCTCGCCTTTTTCATTGCCCTCAACGGGACCACTTCAGGGATCACTTCCAATCCTGGGTGGGTGTCTTGGGGGTCCGGCTCCAGGACCACAAAGGGGCCAGGCTGCTCCCATGATAGTTTTACAATAGCCTGCAGGCAAGTCATCTCACCAGGCTGCAACATCTTCTCTCTCCTTGACAGTCTCCAGACTTTCCCCACCCCCTCTTCCGGGCCTTCTGTTCCAGTACCAACTTCCGATAGACCTGCTGCAACATGGGGTGGATCCTGGCTTCTGAAACACCCCTTTCCAGTACTAGAGGAGTCAGCAGTCTCCTGACCAGATCAGTGTTGGTCCCTATGATCAGAGAACTTGTGTTGGCTCCTGGTGGGCGAGGGCAAACTACTGCCAGAGTGTCAAAGACTTCTGCCTTTCCTGTCACAGAGGGGTCGAAGGCCAGCCTGATTGAAACATAACCGTCGTATGGAAACTTGTGAGTACCAATTCCCCATATCTCTAAGTCTTCCAGCTTTTGTAGGGGCACGTGACTCAGGTGTTTCCGGTAAAAGTCTTTTTACAACAGAGTCACTTGGGCTCCTGTGTCCAGAATGGCTTTGGGATGACTCCCTCCACTTGAATGGGAACTAGGGGAGAGGGCCCTATTAACTTGGCTGGAAAACTCTTCTGAGGGGTCTCTTTCTTTGGACTCTTTGACTTTTGAGGCTTTCTTTTTCTTCCATTTCTCTCTGAACCTCAACCCTTGTTGGGCCTGGTATGCATTGATTTCTCTCAGATTTTCAAATTTCAACTCCTGACTGGTGGCAGTTGGTGTTTTAGGCGGGGCATTGTTTCTCTTTTCCTTTGCCTCTTCTGGCTTTTGAATCTTTTTGGAGCTTTCTGTAAGTAGTGGGCGCCCGGCTGACTCCTTCACCGGGGCCCTCTGAAGTTTTCCGCCAGCTGGTAGTAAGTGCTTCGGTTCTTCCTCGGACTGGGGCACACTCTTCCAAGGTGGCCAACTCCTCCACAGTTGAAACAGACAGTTTCCCTTCTTCCCTGCGGGGATGTTGGGGTGGGAACACTCTGGTGTGGTTCATTCCTGATCTCCTGTTTCTCCTTGGCTCCTGAGTTCTTAGTTAGCAGAGAGGTCATTAGATCCAGCACTTGAGCCATCTGGGACTTTAAGGTCTCCACTTCTGAGTCCCGTTCAGTGGTTACTGCTGTTCTGACTCCCACTGAGGGGGGAGGAGTGGTCTTCTCAACCGCCTGTTGGTCTTTCAACAGGGCTTCTTCATCCCTTATGATCCGCACAAGGTCTGGGTAACTAAAAAGCCATGACTCCTTCAGAGGTCTTCAGGAGGAGCCAAACTGGATCCGAACGCAAAGCTCCCCTCAGGATCTGCTTCATCCTAGTCGCGTCTATAACTTGTGGCAGCATTCCCTTTTTGAGTACAATTTGGCATAGCATTCTGTTTAGCCTCTGGACATACTCAGATAATTTCTCTCCCGGCTGTTGGAGGGTATGCTCGAACTGGTACATTAGTTCCTTCACCTTCTCCAGCTGGCCAAATTCCTCCTGCAACATAGACAGATAATCATATGCAGTACAGGCAGCATTGCTGAACCTAAGATTCTTCACAGCCTCAGCAGCAGCGCCCTTCAAGCTTTCATTGATGCGCTGCTTCTTATGTGCTTCTGGTACTTCCCATCCTTCTACTGCCTGCATTGCCTGCTCGATCCAGGTGTCAAAGTCTTCCTCTCCGGAAGGCACAGGTAGCTTTCCTGAAAAGATCCGGAGCTTCCGGTACCCGGCTTCCACATGTACTGCTCTTCTGGCACTTAGTGACAAAGTCTCCCAGAGCATTCAATAGTTCCGGGCCTATGGCTGCCAATGATGTCCCCGGGGCTATCGTATCCCGACTGCTTTCTATTTTGTTGGAGAGTATCGGGGATGATGGCGGGGAGATTTTGGGAGATTCCTTCTTCTCAGCCCTCGTATGCACTAAGCGGTATATCTGACCATCTGTGGCTTTTAAGCTCTGACCTCTAAAATCTTCCGGAACTTCTCCTCTCCATTCCACTAGTGCGCATGTGCACAAGGTATCTGGCCTTATGTCCATCACCCATGCCTTTTGATTCGGGGACAACAAAATTATGAGCTGCTTTATCTCATTTTCTTGCCAGATTCCCCCCGGGAGTTCAATAACTACCGCCTCGGTTGAATCTGTGCCAACCGCTGCGCACCACTGTGTCACTGCTGGCGGGTCCATGCTGGTACTTCTGACCGGCTTGATTGCAGCATGCAGTAACAGGAATCTCGGACCCGAGCCCCCACGTGTAGCGATACCCCCAGTTAAGAGGGCTGCCTGTATGATTTTTGGGCCCTGTAGTGCACCGCTGTCAACCCCTGGCAATCGGCTCTAACCTCTCTTGGCACAGTTAGTAGGGGATGATAGGATTGTGCGGCCTGTAACTCACAGCGGCACAATCCTATGACAAGAATACACAATAAGGCTTTAAAACTTCCTTTACCTATTTCTTCTATAAAGTAAAGAACACAGACACCAATATGTTTATCCCTTGTATGTTTACTTTGATTAATGGGTAAGCAGTAAAACAGGTGAGTACATGTCATAAGCACAGCCCTGCAATAAACAGTGTTAACAAGCAAACAGGTATTCAAACGTTATGCAACTCTAACAGTCCCCTTTGCGGCTACTTCCCCTCATGGGCAATATGGCGCCCAGGAATGTCTATGCTACCCAGTCAGGCCTGACCGAACTAAAGTGGAAGTCCTGCAGGGAAATCTTCGCTAGCAACGGTGGTACACTTGAAGAACAGAATTGTAATCCACCAAGGTAACAAAAGTACTGTGTCTATTTATGAGCAGGTGCTCTCTCACCCAACCGGACCAGTCCGTGTCCGTTTCTTCCGCTGCGGTGCCTAAACACACCGATCCCTCGACATCCGGGTCTTCGGTCCTCCTGGTAGAGATGCAGTATCAAGGAGAGACGTCCCTCAGGTTTCGTCAGTGCGCGGGGAAGGCTCTTTGGAGAAAACGGCCAGGCTTCTGGCCTAAAGTCACAGGAGCTCAGACAGCAGTTCAGCTTGCAGGGGAGGCGGTGTCCAAAGAGAGAGAACTGGGCCCCGCCTCTCCCTTATAAAGTCCGCCCCAGCAGTCCTTGCGTGGGCAAGGCACCCTGGGTGGCCAAAAGTGTACTGGGTAATGTAGTCTCTGAGGGATTTAGAGAGCAATACCCCGCTACACGTGCACACTGTGGCCAGACTACACTACACTGACTTAAAGCGGAGCTCCACCCTAAAGTGGAACTTCCGCTCATCGGAACCATCCCCCCCTCCGGTGTCACAATTGACACCTTTCAGGGGGGAGGGGGGTGCAGCTACCTGTCTAAGACAGGTATTTGCACCCACTTCCGGGAGTCCTCTTCCCGCAGAATACCCCTTGTGTTCTGGGAGACACTCGGAGAACACATGGGGACCAGTCAGAACGGCACAGCGCGACTCGCGCATGCGCCGTAGGGAACCGGGCAGTGAAGCCGAAAGGCTTCACTTCCTGGTTCCCTCACCGAGGATGGCGGTGGGGGCAGCAGAGTGACGAGCGATTGCTCGTCCTCTGCTGCGGACGTCGCTGGACTCCAGGACAGGTAAGTGTCCTAATATTAAAAGTCAGCAGCTCTGTAGCTGTAGCTGCTGGCTTTTAATATTTTATTTTCGACGGAGCTCCGCTTTAAGAAACTGCAGTTTAGCTCAATCAACTGCTTGTATTATCAGTAATAGAAAAGCAATAGTCTGCGGTGAGCTTTACGTGCACACTGTGGCCAGTATACACTACACTGACTTTAGAAACTGCAGGTTAGCTCAATCAACTGCTTGTATTATCGGTAATAGAAAAGCAATAGTCTGCAGTCAGCTTTACATGCACACTGAGCCCAGTATACACTGCACTGACTTAATATACTGCAGCAAGAATAAAGCCTCGTACACACGACCTGTTTTCTCAGCAAGAAAGCTGCTGGGAGAGCTTTTAGCCGAGAAAACCATTCGTGTGTATGGTTTCTCGTCGGGAAAACTGCCGGGAATCTCGACAAGAAAAATAGAGAACCTGCTTTCTATTTTTCTCGTCGGGATTCTCGGCAGAGTGTTTCCTGCCGAGAAAACCGTGAGTGTGTATGCTTACCTGTCCATGGTAAACCCGCGCATGCTCAAAAAGACTTTGACGCATGCGTGGTAGCATACAAGGGTAGTGTAGTGTGTAGCAAGATGGCGGCGACGGCATCGAATGTGACGAGCGCAGGCTCGTCGTAGTTGATGGCGTCACCGCGTTCTTGCCATTCAAAAGAATGGCGGTTCTTTTGAATGGCCGTGTGTGCACTCGGCGTGCAAGGCAAGCTTGCCGGGAATCCCGTCGGGAAAATCAACGTTTTTTCCCCCCGACGGGATTCCCGCCCGTGTGTACGAGGCTTAACACAGGAACACTCTGAATTGAAATCTAGCTAAACTAAATACAGTGTATATATATGTAGCGCTACCCCCAGTTAAGAGAGCCGCTGGATTTGTTTCGGGCCATGAATACAGCACCACCAACCCCCGGCAATCTACTCGACCCACTCTGGCACAGTTAGTCTAAGGGTTGTTATCTTATCACAATCGAGCAATAAATGCACAATGATAACACACTGAGGGCAAAGTGTTAAAGTATAACTAGTTTACTTCTGTGTAAAAGGCATAGGTTAACACATAACACATATATTGTCTGCAGAGCCCTGCAACGGTAAATATAGTACACACTGAGGATGCTGGCGATTACACGCCAAGTGCAGCTATTCCTATCTATGCGCCCTTATGGCGCAGCAACAAAAAGTTCTAACTCCTGGTCAGGCCTGACTCAGATATAACTTAGTCTCTTGGGGAACAATTTCTTTGCATGCAGCTTGAACGGTGGTGCACATATAGAAAGAAACAGTATTTGTAATCCACACGATAGGTAATAGAAGAACACTTCACCGGAGACTACACGACCCAGTTCTGCTACTAGTCTCCGATGGAACAACAGATAAAACTTGGTGGGCCAAGGCAGTCTCTAGGCCTAATCAGAGTAAAGTATTTGTTTGGATTGAGCAGGTGCTCGCTCACCACTCTGGACACGATCCCGTCCGACTGATGTCAGCAACTTGGAGAAGTCGGATGCCACCCAGGCTCACAGTGGGGTGGAAGGCTCTCTGGAAGTTGTGCAAGGCCCTGGCTTCAGGCCCTGCACTGCAGCAGATCCGCACGGGAAGACCTGTTAATAGCAGCACGGTGTCGAAAGAGGCCGAGCTCAGCCTCGCCCTCCTCTTATATAGTCCCACCCATGAGTCTCTGCGTGGCAAAAATGCACCCTGGGTGCCAAACGGGGTTATGGGTAACGTAGTCCCGGGGCCTTAAAGGAGACCCCGCTACACACTCCCCCCACTTAAACTCTTTGGTCCCCAAAGATAACTGTTAACACATACTACGCACAACATGAGACAAAGATGCGTATGACGTCGGCAAAGGAAGTTCCCACCAAAAACAAGGGGGTGGACTTCCTTTCCCACAGGTCACACTACCATTAGTGGCCTGCCTAGCTGTGCCAGCGGGTGAGTTGGGGTTGCCCCTCACCAAATGAACAGTAGAGGGATCAGGGTCTTTCACACTCCTCCTAGTAGTGACCGCAGTGTCTTCCGAGCTCTTCTCCATCTGTGGGTAAGTCAATTTTCGGGGGGGCCTTATGGTCCTTCTCATCCTTCGCTCTCTTGGGATTTATGGTTCAGACAATACAGGGTGCTTTTCTGAAACGGACTTGGGAGTTTCCGCTGGTTCTGGGACACTTGACTCAGGAGCAGGGAGATACATGGAATCTCTTGGATCCTCCTCTAAGAGTAAGTCACAGGCATCTTCCCAAGAATCTGACAAAGGACTGGACGGGATGAACTGAGTAGCTTCTGCATTCAGTGTACTGTCTATGGTGTCTACATCACGTGGAATATTAATAGCAGAAGTTTCTGGGGCCTGGGAAGGCCAAAGCCAATCAAGTTCTTCTCCCTCATCTTCACTTAGCTCTGAGGTCTCTGTATCCCCAATCTGAGGGGTCTGGGACCGAGTGTTCGGCCTGGGAGTATCCAGGATGGAAGTTGACTCAGGGGAACCCATCGCAGGGGGAATCCGAACTGCTTCAGCTAGTGGGAGTAGGTGGTTCCAATGCCAAGTCTTTAGGGGCCCCACCTTCCCTTCTGGCTTTAGTCTGTAAACAGGTAGGCCCGGTAGTTTTTTTGCAAATAACATAGGGTTCAGATCTCCATCTGTCTGCAAGCTTGTGTTTTCCAGGGACCCCCAAGTTCCGTAGCAACACTCTGTCTCCAGGTTGTAAATCTTGAATCCGAACTTTCAGATCAAAGTTTTTCTTGTTGCGAGCCCCCCTTTGTTCTGAGGCTGCTTGGGCCTGCTCATAGGCCAATTTTAAATTGTGTCTGAGTCTATCTACATATCCTTTGTGAGAAGTGGCAGAACAATGGTCTATGGAGGTGCCAAAGGCCAGATCTACTGGTAGTCTTTCTTCTCTTCCGAACATAAGTCGATAGGGTGAATACCCTGTAGCGTCACTGGTGGTGCTGTTGTATGCATGCACAACTGCTGCTATGTGGTTGCTCCAATGCTGCTTCTTTTCACTGCTTAAGGTCCCCAGCATGTTTAGCAGGGTTCGGTTGAACCTCTCCGGCTGAGCATCACCTTGTGGATGGTAGGGGGTAGTTTGTGTCTTCTTGATCCCCAAGGAATCCAGGAGCTTCCGGGTCAGCCGACTTTCAAAGTCCCTTCCCTGATCTGAGTGAAGCCGTTGTGGTAGCCCGTAGTGTACGAAGTATTTCTCCATAAGTACTTTGGCTACAGTGGAAGCCTTCTGGTCTTTGGTTGGGAAGGCCTGGGCATACCGGGTGAAATGGTCGGTTACTACCAGAACATTTCCTAGCCCACTCAAGTCGGGTTTGAGGCAGGGAAAATCAATGCATACCAAATCTAGTGGGCCTTGAATTTGCAGATGGCCCATTGGGGCAGCTTGATGGGGTAAAGTCTTTCTCTGGATGCAGCGTGCACATGAGTGGCAGTATTCTTCAACTTCGGCCCTCATGCAGGGCCAATGGAAACGGTCCCTAACGAGTTGGAAGGTCCTTTCCGGCCCCAGGTGGCCATGGTTGTCGTGCAGAGCAACCAAGACAGTCTCTCGGTGTTTCTCGGGCAGAAACTATTGCCATTTGTCTTCCAGGTCATCAGAGGGGCCCCTTCGGTAGACCACTCCCTGATGCATCTGCAACCTGTCCCACTCCTTCCTCAACAGGCGAGCTTCCTTTGAAGAGCGACGCAAGAGTCTATCTGGGTCCTGCCTCTCCAAGGCTTCCAAGACCAATCTCCCCATCGGGTCTTCTAATTGGTCACATCTCAACTCCCTCTTTGACAGTTTTGGCAAGTTATCTTTCTCCAACTGGGCTACCCCACAGTACTGTTTGGGGACCCCTACTACAGTGACCCCTATTTCTTCTGCTCTTGAGCCACCACCGGCCTGGTGTTCAGCCCCCTGACAGAGGGCCCGCAGCCGGTCAGGTGCCACTTGTGTCCAGTCTTCTATACTGCTGATGGGCACATGAGATCTTCTAGACAAAGCGTCTGCATCTCGATTTCCAGCCCCAGGCCTGTATTTTAGGCTGAAATTGAAGGCAGACAGTGCCGCCAGCCACCTATGTTCTGTGGCATCCAGCTTTGCTGTGGTGTAAAGATAGGTAAGAGGGTTGTTGTCGGTTTTCACGGTGAACTCTGCCCCATACAGATAGTCTCAGAGTTTGTCAACTACCGCCCACTTGAGGGCCAGGAACTCCAACTTATGAGTAGGGTAGTTCTTTTCAGAGGGAGTCAGACTTCTGCTCACATATGCAACAGGTCTCAGTTGCCCTTTGTGCTCCTGATAAAGCACTCCTCCCAGACCATCATGACTGGCATCTACGTGGAGTTCATAAGGCTTCTTTGGGTCTGCGTAGGCCAGGACAGGGGCAGTGGTTAGACTTTTCTTCAACACCTGGAAGGCCTCTTCACACTTCTCGTTCCACTGGTCCTTGACTGACTCCCCTGGCTTCCTGGGGCCTGAGTCATCCTCTTCCCCCTCCGTCTTGAGCAGTTCATTCAGAGGCCTTGCTATCCGAGCAAACCCTTCCACGAACCTCCTATAATAAGAACAGAATCCCAAAAACGATCTGAGTTCTGTCACAGTGGTGGGCCTTGACCAGGAGGTGACTGCCTCCAACTTTTCGGGGTCTGTGGCTACCCCATCCTCGGACACTATGTGTCCCAGATAGTTAACTGATGACTATAGAACTGGCACTTTTCAGGTGAGAGCTTGAGTCCCTCCTCACTGAGTCTTCTCAAAACTTTCTCCAGCCTCTCTTCATGTTCTTCCAAGGTTCTCCCGAAGACAATGATGTCATCCAAGTATACAAGGACTTCGATGAGGTTCATGTCTCCTACAGTCTTTTCCATGAGACGTTGGAAGGTGGCCGGGGCTCCAGACAGACCTTGGGGCATCCGTTTGAATTCAAAGAACCCCACTGGGGTTATGAAAGCTGTCTTCTCCTTGTCTTCTGGATGCATAGGGATCTGAATGTACCCGCTTTTGAGGTCCATGACGTTGAACCACTTGGCTCCAGACAAGCTCTGTAGGGCATCCTCTATCCTCGGAGTGGTGTACTGGTCGGGTATGGTCCTCCTGTTGAGGGTCCTCTAGTCTATGCACAGCCTCAACGACCCATTGTTCTTCCTGACCACCACTATCGGGGAGGCATAGGGGCTTCTAGATTCTCGAATCACACCAGTTCGCTTGAGCTCGGCGAGCTGTTCCCTCAAGTCTTCGAGGTCTGCTAGTGGAACTCGCCTAACCCTCTCCCTGAAGGGCTTGTCTTCCTGGAGGCGGATTCGATGGGTGGCACTCTTTGCACACCCCACATCGAACTCATCTTGGGAGAAGATCTTTTTCCACCTGGTCAACTGGGCCTTGGCTCTCTCTTTCCAAGCCCTGGGCAGGTTTGGGTTCTCCATGGAAAGTTTCTCCCACACAGTCCTTTCTCCCTCTGCCTTCTCCATGTCCGACAAAGCAACTGGGGTAGCAGGGCTCACCTGGCCCAGCAACATCCTGGCTGGGATCTCCATGGGGCCATCCGTAGTATTCCTGACACTCACAGGTACTTTACAGTGTGCCTTCTTCAGGGCCCTCAACGGAACCACTTCTGGGACTACTTCTAAGCCCGAGTGTTCTCCCCCTGGGTCGGGTTCCAACATGACAAAGGGCCCAGGCTGCTCCCAAGTGAGTTTCACAGTGGCTTTTAAACAGGCTACTTCACCAGGCTGCAGCACTATTCCTCTTCTTCCCAGCCTCCAGACCTTCCCTACCCCCTCTTCTGGGGCCTTTCAGTTCCAAGATCAGTCGCTGATAAGCTGTCTTCAGCATTGGGTGGATCTCGGTGACTGTGGGGTCTTTTCTTCTTGTCAGAGGGGCCAAGAGTCTTCGGACCAGATCCGTGTTGGTCCCTATTATTAGGGAACTCTTGTTAGCTCCAGGCGGTCGGGGGCATACCACAGCCAAGGTATCGAACACTTTGGCCTTCCCGGGTATGGACGGGTCAAAAGTCAGTTTTATAGGCAGATAGCCATCATAAGGGAAACTCTCAGTCCCAATCCCCCATATTTCCAGCTCTTCAATCTTCTGGATGGGTAGGTGACTTAAATGCTTGTCATAAAAGTCTCGGTACAACAGGGTCACTTGTGCCCCAGTATCCAATATGTCTCTGGTGTAGACTCCCTCCACTTGGACAGGTACTATCGGGGAGGGGCCTACCAGCTTCTCTGGATACCGCTTCGAAGGGGTCTCTTTCTTTGGATCTTTGTGTTTCCCTTTTTGACTCTCTTTCTTCCATTTCTCTTTGGACTTAAGTCTCTCTTGGGCCTGGTACGCATTGATTTCCCTCCTTTTAATGGGTGTAACTACCCGCTGAGGGACATTATTCTCTTTCTTTGGTGTACGTTCCCACTGAGGAACCCTGTGCTTTTTCTGAGGGTTTTTTTCCACTCTTTTCCTGTGCTTCTCATTCAGTTTGGAGCTCACTGGAGATGATGGGCACCCGGTTGACTCCTTCACCGGGGCCCTCTGAAGTTTTCCGCTGGCTTGCGGTTATTCATCTTTTTTTTCTTTGGGCTGGAACACACTTTGACAAAATGGCCAGCTTCTCCACAGTTGAAACAAATCACATCCCCGCAATCTTGCAAGGATGCGGGCGCTGAGATGTTTGGAAACAGTTCCGTCTTTGGACTTTCCCTCTTTGGCACCACTTGATCCTTGGCCATCATAGAGGTCAGCATCCCCAATACTTGGGACATCTGTGACTTCAAGGTATCCACCTCTAAGTCTCTCTCGAGGGTCATGGCCGTCCTGACCATCACTGCCGGAGGATTGGTTGGCTCGACTGATTGGTTCCTCCTTTTGTCTTCCAACATAGCCTCTTCTTCTCTGACCACTCGGATTAAGTCGGGGTACTCCAGGCTCTTCCCGTCCTGTCGAGTGCGTAACGCCAATGCGATGGGGTCCAGGGGCTGTGCTCCCCTCAACACCTGCTGAACACGGGCCTCATCCACCTTCCTTGGGTCGATCCCCTTCTTCAGTATAATTTTATGTAGGATCTTATCCAGACGCCTCATGAACTCTGACAGTTTCTCTCCTGTCTTCTGATAGCAGTGTTCCAGCTGGTAAGTGAGCTCAGTGACTTTTTCTGTTCCACCAAACACATTCTGCACAATGTCCAGATAATCCTGTGCATTACAGTCTTTCTTGCTCAGTTTGAGGTTGCGTATGGCCTCCAAGGCTGGCCCCTTTAGTGATTCTCTGTTTCTTTCGGTGTTCTGGGACCTCCCATTCTTCTAAAGCCTGGGTGACACCGTCTAGCCACTCCTCAAATCCCTCTTCTCCCGAAGGTACAGGTTCCAGAAAACATCCTGAGTTTTTTGTATCCCGACATCGGGTAGTCTGTAGGATCCTTCTTACACTGGGCTACAATCTCCCCCATGACCGCACATACTTCTGCACTGATGGTGGCCGGTTGGTGACCCGGGACTCGCTTTCGCCTTCTGCTTTCCTGCTTTTGGGGACTGCGGTGGAGATGATTGTGGAGGTGATGGTTTTGGTGTCTGAAACCATCCTCATTTGACTGGCAGCGCATGTATTAAGCTATTGGTCATCCACTGATTTTATGCTTGGACTTTTGAAATGCTCTGGGATTTCATTCTTCCATTCTACTAGTGCGTGGGTCAGCGAAGAATTCGACCTGACATCCATCACCCATGCTTTCTGGTGTGGGGACAGCGACATTACTAGCTGCTTTACTGCTACTTCTTGCCAGTTTCCCGGGAGTTCAATAACTACTGCCGCGGCTGAATCGGTGCCCGCCACCGTGCACCACTGTTCCACTTCCAGCGGGTCCATGCCGGTACTTTTGGCGCGTTGCTTGCTGTATCGGGATCCCGGACTCGAGAGCCCCCACGTGTAGCGCTACCCCCTGTTAAGAGAGCCGCTGGATTTGTTTTGGGCCCTGAATACAGCACCGCCAACCCCCGGCAATCTACTCGACCCACTCTGGCACAGTTAGTCTAAGGGTTGTTATCTTATCACAATCTAGCAATAAATGCACAATGATAACACACTGAGGGCAAAGTGTTAAAGTATAACTAGTTTACTTCTGTGTAAAAGGCATAGGTTAACACATAACACATATATTGCCTGCAGAGCCCTGCAACGGTAAATATAGTACACACTGAGGATGCTGGCGATTACACGCCAAGTGCAGCTATTCCTATCTATGCGCCCTTATGGCGCCCTTATGGCGCAGCAACAAAAAGTTCTAACTCCTGGTCAGGCCTGACTCAGATATAACTTAGTCTCTTGGGGAACAATTTCTTTGCATGCAGCTTGAACGGTGGTGCACATATAGAAAGAAACAGTATTTGTAATCCACACGATAGGTAATAGAAGAACACTTCACCGGAGACTACACGACCCAGTTCTGCTACTAGTCTTCGGTGGAACAACAGATAAAACTTGGTGGGCCAAGGCAGTCTCTAGGCCTAATCAGAGTAAAGTATTTGTTTGGATTGAGCAGGTGCTCGCTCACCACTCCGGACGCGATCCCAGTCCGAGACTTCCACCGACTGTGTCTCCGCACACAGCGTCTGCAACGGCTGGGTCCCCGGTCCGACTGATGTCAGCAACTTGGAGAAGTCGGATGCCACCCAGGCTCACAGTGGGGGGGAAGGCTCTCTGGAAGTTGTGCAAGGCCCTGGCTTCAGGCCCTGCACTGCAGCAGATCCGCACGGGAAGACCTGTTGATAGCAGCGCGGTGTCCAAAGAGGCTGAGCTCAGCCTCGCCCTCCTCTTATATAGTCCCACCCATGAGTCTCTGCGTGGCAAAAATGCACCCTGGGTGCCAAACGGGGTTATGGGTAACGTAGTCCCGGGGCCTTAAAGGAGACCCCGCTACACTTATATATCCTAACTCCTAGGATGCGTATATATAATAAATACACTGACTAAAGCTAACTCAATCGCCTGCCTGCTCTATCTAACTGAAATGAAATGACACTCTGACTCTTTATCTATCTCTCTCACACGCCACAACACACTACACAAGGCCGACACGCAGGCGGCCTTATATAGTGTGGGGCATGTACCTACTCCCCTGAGCCATGATTGGCCAATGGCACCCTTCCTTTGGCCAATTACGGCTCTCTGTACTGACGGTGCTGTGATTGGCCAAGCATGCGGGTCATAGTGCATGCTTGGCCAATCATCAACCAGTAATGCACTGCGATGACGCAGTTAATTATGGGCCGTGCCGCGCCACTCGAATTTGGCGCGAACGGCCCATATTGTTTGAAATTCGGCAAACAGCCAAACAGACGATGTTCGAGTCGAACATAAGTTCGACTCGAACACGAAGCTCATCCCTAGTCTCTACCAGCTTTGCACATCTAAAGAGTGAAATGTTTGCCCATTCTTCTTTGCAAAATAGTTTAAGCTCTGTTAGATTGGATGGATAGCGTCTGTGAACTTCAATTTTCAAGTCTTGCCACAGACTCTCAATTGGATTAAGGTCTGGACTTTGACTGGGCCATTCTAACACATGAATATGTTTTGATCTAAACCATTCCATTGTAGCTCTGTATGTTTAGGGTCGTTGTCCTGCTATAAGGTGAACCTCCACCCAGTCTCAAATCTTTTGTGGACTTAATGCCCCATACACACGATCGTTTTTCATGCCATTTTTAAAACTGACGTTTTTCTCGTCATTTTTTTTCTTGTTTCCTCTCAAGCCTGTCTTGCGTACACACCATCATTTAAAAAAATGTTCAAGCAAAGCGCAGTGACGTACAACACGTACGACGGCACTATAAAGGGGTAGTTCCATTCTAATGACGCCACCCTTCATGTTAGTAAAGTTTGTTGAGCGACGATTCGCGCTTTCCAGCCTTGTGCTTTTCAGTCCGTTACAGCGTGACGAATGTGCTATCTCCATTACGAACGCTAGTTTTACCAGAACGAGCGCTCCCGTCTCATACTTGATTCTGAGCATGCGCGGTTTTTTTCACGTCGTTAAAGCATACACACTATAGTTTTTCACGTCGTTAAAAAAAACTACATGAAAAACGACGTGAAAAAAGAGAGCATGTTCGAAATTTTTAATGGCCGTTTTTCACGTCGTTAAAAATGCTCTGGAGCATACACACGATCAGTTTTAATGGCCATTTTTAAAAATGGCATTTTTAATGGCATGAAAAACGATTGTGTGTATGGGGCATTTAACAGTTTTTCTTCTAAGATTACCCTGTATGGCTCCATCCATCTTCCAATCATCTCTGACCAGCTTCCTTGTCCCTGCTGAAGAAAAGCATCCCCACAACATGATGCTGCCACCACCATGTTCCACGGTAGGTATGGTGTGTTCAGGGTAATGTGCAGTGTTAATTTCTTTTTCGTACATCACGGGACACAGAGCGACTTAGTCATTACTAATGGGTTATATAGTTTACCTTCAGGTGTTGGCACTGGCCAATTCCAAACCGGAAGTACCCTCCCCTATATAAGCCCCTCCCACCCGGGAGCACCTCAGTTTTTTGCCAGTGTCTAAGGTGTTGGCCAAAGAGTAACATGTGTTTTCACTGGGCTTGCGTACAGGTTCTTTTGGGCCTTAGTAAGCTGTTCCGGATCCCACCAAAAAAGCTTCATAGCTAAACGGTCGGTACCCGGGCCTTGCAGCAGAAGAGCAAGGTTTTGCCTGTAATGCTTCTCTTAGGAGGGCTGGACCCTGGGATCCAGAGCTCTGGTCATACCCACGACCAAGACGCTGTCTGTGCAGGGTGCTATACAGGTCCAGGGGAGTGGAATCCTTGGGAACCCGGTCCCTGAAGGTTTAATTACAATGCCTGCCGTGATAGGTGAAGTTTGGACTTTTGTGGACCAAACAAAGTCCTGCGGCGGGGATCAGGTAAGTGGGGGCCCTCAGGAACTTGGTTCTATTGGGGGACCCCCAAGCCTAATTTGTCTTTCTGTCTGTTACCTAACGGTATTCCCGCTAAATATCTGTGTTTGCCTATAACTACTGAAAATGTAAAATTTTAATAGTAGTCAAGAAAAAAAAAAAAAACAGGGACCGCGGTACCTGTGTTAAACCACTAGAGGCCGCTGTAGTCCATTTTTCTTGTAAATGTGGATCTTTGGTTTTCTCAACTCAAAAGATCCAGGCAGCTGGTAAGTTTCTCTGAGGGAATCCACTTCCTCTGCCCTGTTGCTGCGTTCATCCACCGCACAGGCCCTCCGGCAAAAAGGGCCCTGGCTCCTAGTCCTCTGTTGGTTTTCGAAAAGGGCGCCATTGGCGCACGGGCGCGCGCGCGGGCGCGTGCACGCGCCTCCTATGAAAAAAAAGGGGCGGGGCGGGTGGATGACGCTCGATGCGCGCCGCGGCGCTTCTGCGCATGTGCGGGCGTCCCAGCATGGTTAAAAGACACAGTACAAGTGTCAGCTGCATGCAAACAGAGCTAGCAACAAACAGTGGCACACAGAGGCGGTTGATGCAGGCATCCCCATAGAAAGGCACTTTAGTGGACACCAGCTGGTATATAGCAGCACCTGTGTTAGACTATTACCAGCAAAAATTGGTGTATGACGACGGGAATACCTCAGCTTTGTGCTTAAAGGATATGTCGTCCAGACGCTCCGGAAATAGATCTTCCAGGAAGCCAAAGGGGTCTCCATCGGGCTCTGAGGATATTGGGCATGCTTGCACTGCACCAATCTCCCCTGAGAATGCAGAGGTCAGTAGCCGTAGAAACCCCGCAGGAATGCCTGGTGCTGCGGCTGTCCCCAGTCCACCTGCTCCTGTATATATAACAGAGGAGGTTTTATCCTCAACTCTGGGAGGATTAGAAGAGAGATTAACAGCATTGATCGCTGCTTCCCTATCTCAGGGAAAGCGCGTCCGATCTCCGTCTCCTCCTTCAGAGTGCCTGTTAGTGGAGGAACAGCCCCACACAGAGATCGACCTACCTGAAGGGGATCAGGATGAGGTTGATTCACTTATAGAGGAATCAACAGTGGAAGAACCTTTCTCAGCTTCTCAGGCTGAAAGATTATGGGTTCAGTCTCTGACTAACATGGTCCGATCAGCATTTAAATGCCTCTGGCGGAACCACCATCCACTACGGTTTCCTCGCTGGGGTCGCTAAAAGCTCCCCAGGCGGTCTGTTCCTTCCCAATCCACCCTTTATTAGAAGGGCTTATTTACCAGGATTGGGAGCATCCTGATAAAATATTTGCTCCCCCCAAGAGATTTCCGGTGATCTATCCCATGGAGGATAAGTTCATAAGAAAATGGAGGGTCCCTATAGTGGACGCAGCCATCTCTTCTGTTAACAAATCACTGACATGTCCAGTAGATAATGTTCCAATGTTCAAAGACCCAATAGATAAAAAATTGGAGTCTTTACTAAAATCTGCTTTCTCTACAGCAAGTATGGTGACACAACCTGCGGTAGCAGCGATTGGAGTCTGCCAAGCAGTGAAAGATCAGTTGAAACAAGTCTTAAGGGACTTACCAGATCAGCAGGCTCATGCCCTAGCTGACCTGCCTAGAGCCTTGTGTTTTGCGGTGGACGCCATAAAGGATACAATCCAACAGGCCTCCCGCTTTACGCTGTCTATAGTACATATGCGTAGGCTTCTGTGGCTCAAAAACTGGTCTGCTGAAGCTCCCTGTAAAAAACTGCTGGTTAGCTTCCCATTTCATGGAGAACGCTTATTTGGAGAAGATCTGGACAAATATATCCAGAAAATTTCTGCCGGTAAAAGTTCACTCTTACCGGTTAAGAACAAGGGTAGAAGTCCTTCTTTTAAGAGGCCTACCTCTCCAGTCCCGGGCACATCGGCTGTGAAGCAGTTCCGACGGCCTCCGCGGTCAAATTCAGGGGGCAGAAATCAGGGACAATCACAGGGTAACAAGAAGCCCTGGATCAAGAGAGGTACAAAACCTCCCCCTAAGGCATGAAGTATTGCCCCCGCTCAATCGGGTGGGGGGAAGACTTCAGTTGTTCACAGAGACCTGGCGGGACACCATCAGAGACAGATGGGTGCTCTCCGCAGTAAGTCTGGGATACAAGCTGGAGTTAAAAGGCACTCCTCCTGCCCAATTTATGAGGTCAAACGTGCCAAGAGATCCCCAAAAGAGAGGATCCCTCCTTCTGGCACTAGAACAACTATTGCTCCAAGGGGTAATCATGAAGGTTCCCCTGGAAGAAAGCGGATTCGGGTTTTACTCGAACCTTTTCACAGTCCCCAAACCAAATGGGGACGTGAGGCCCATATTAAATCTAAAAGGGCTAAACAAGTTCCTAAATATCAGGACTTTTCGGATGGAGTCGATCCGATCAGTGGCCACCGCCCTACAAGGGCAGGAATGGCTAGCCTCGATCGACATAAGGGATGCTTATTTGCATATTCCCATCTTTCCGGCCCATCAGAAATTTCTACGCTTTGCAGTAGAAGGGCGCCATTTTCAGTTCAGAGCCTTACCTTTCGGTCTGGCCACAGCACCACGAGTGTTCACAAAAATTCTGGCCCCATTATTGGCCAATCTAAGAACACAGGGTGTAACGATAATGGCATATCTAGACGACCTGCTACTAATAGACCACTCAGTGGAAAAGCTGGAAGTAGCTATTCACAAGACAATCGAGTATCTGGAATATCACGGTTGGATTATCAACCGGGACAAGTCAGTTCTAAGACCAGTCAAAAGTCTGGAATACTTAGGGCTAAGGCTGGATTCAAATCAGAGAAAGATTTTCTTACCTCCAGAGAAGGTGTCGTCTTTAAGAAATTTGACCCACTTAGTGGGTACAAAAAGAAAACCATCCATACGTCTCTGCATGAGGCTGCTGGGAAAGATGGTGGCTTCATTCGAAGCGGTACCCTACGGTCAATTCCATTCAAGGAATTTGCAAAGGGCCATACTGTCAGCCTGGAACAAAAAAGTTCAGGCTTTAGACTTACCAATGTCCCTGTCCCCTTCCGTTCGCAAGAGCCTCCATTGGTGGTTGGTGCCCCAGAATCTGGAAAGAGGGAAACCCTTCAGTCCGGTTTCTTGGAAGGTGGTCACTACAGATGCCAGCCTCATCGGCTGGGGGGCAGTGCTGGAGCAATGGTCTCTCCAGGGCAGGTGGTCAGAAGCAGAAAAGGCCCTGCCCATCAATCTCTTAGAGATACGAGCAGCCCGGTATGCCCTAGTAGCATGGACATCCAAACTCCAGGGGTCCCCTGTCAGAATTCAATCAGACAATGCCACGGCAGTGGCATATATCAATCATCAGGGTGGCACCAAAAGTCGTGCAGCCCAGAAGGAAGCAAATTGCATCCTGGAGTGGGCAGAAAGATATGTCCCAGCCATATCCGCGGTTTTCATCCCAGGAGTGGAAAATTGGAGAGCGGACTTTCTAAGTCGCCAACAATTATGCCCGGGGGAATGGTCTCTTCACCCCGAGGTTTTCCAGGCAATATGCCAGCGGTGGGGAACACCGGATGTAGATCTGCTAGCATCCAGATTCAACGCAAAGGTGGACAGGTTTGTGTCTCGCACAAGGGATCCCCTAGCTTGCGGCTCGGATGCCCTAGTGTTCCCTTGGGATCGGTTCAAGCTGATATATGCATTCCCACCGCCACAATTGTTACCGCGATTACTCCGCAGAATCAGGGTAGAAAAGAAACCAGTGATTCTGGTGGCTCCAGCGTGGCCCCGAAGGGCATGGTACGCGGAGATTGTAAAAATGTCAGTGAGGAGTCCTTGGACCCTCCCACTTCGTCCGGACCTGCTGTCGCAAGGACCGATATACCACCCTTCCTTACCAGCCCTAGGTTTGACGGCCTGGCTATTGAAGCCCACATTCTGAAAAAGAGAGGGCTCTCTAATTCTGTGGTATCTACCATGATCAATGCCAGGAAACCGGTATCCAGGCAGATCTATTATAGGATCTGGAAAGCGTACATTACGTGGTGTGAGACCAAAAAATGGCATCCACGTAAGTACATGATAGGGAGGATTCTGGACTTCCTACAGTGGGCTGTAGATAGGAAGCTGGCCTTGAGTACTATCAAGGGTCAGATTTCGGCCTTGTCAATATTTTTTCAAAGGCCCTTGGCTTCGCATTCACTAGTCAAAGCCTTTATACAAGGAGTGATGCGTATTAGCCCTCCGGTTAGTATTCCCATATGTCCTTGGGACTTAAACCTGGTTCTGTCGGTTCTACAGAAACAACCGTTTGAACCATTACAACACATTTCCTTGGTTCTTCTCACCAGGAAATTGGTTTTCTTAGTAGCCATTTGTTCGGCTAAAAGAGTGTCGGAATTAGCAGCTATGTCCTGTAAGGAGCCATATCTGGTTGTCCATAAGGACAGAGTAGTATTACGTCCTCATCCAGCCTTTCTTCCTAAGGTGGTATCGAGGTTTCATTTGAACCAAGATGTGGTTCTTCCTTCTTTTTTCCCCAAACCTAGCTCAGTAGAGGAAAAGTTATTACATTCTTTGGATGTAGTAAGAGCAGTTAAAGCTTATCTAAAAGCCACTGCTCAGATTCGCAGAACGGATTCTTTGTTTGTTCTGCCGGAAGGCCCCAGAAGGGGTCAGGCAGCATCAAAATCTACTTTAGCCAAGTGGATTTGACAGGTCATAATACAAGCCTATGGCTTGAGAAAGAGACCGCCTCCGTTCAAAGTTAGGGCGCACTCCACAAGAGCGGTTGGAACTTCATGGGCAGTGCATCACCAGGCCTCCCTGGCTCAAGTATGTAAGGCCGCAACATGGTCTTCGGTACACACGTTTACTAGATTCTATCAGGTAGACGTTAGAAGTCAGGAGGATGTCGCCTTTGGGCGCAGTGTGTTGCAGGCCGCAAAAGATCCTCATGCCTGATGGCGCCCAGCTTATGTACCCCCCCCTCATTTGGCATTGCTTTGGGACGTCCCATTAGTAATGACTAAGTCGCTCTGTGTCCCGTGATGTACGAAAAAGAAAAAGGGATTTTTATAACAGCTTACCTGTAAAATCCTTTTCTTGGAGTACATCACGGGACACAGAGCTCCCACCCCTCTTTTTGGGACACTTATTGCTTGGCTACAAAACTGAGGTGCTCCTGGGTGGGAGGGGCTTATATAGGGGAGGGTACTTCCGGTTTGGAATTGGCCAGTGCCAACACCTGAAGGTAAACTATATAACCCATTAGTAATGACTAAGTCGCTCTGTGTCCCGTGATGTACTCCAAGAAAAGGATTTTACAGGTAAGCTGTTATAAAAATCCCTTTTTTCCACCACACATAGCATTTTGCTTTTAGGCCAAAAATTTAAATTTTGGTCCTATCTGACCAGAGTACCTTCTTCCACATGTTTGCTGTGTCCCCAACATGGCTTCTCGCAAACTGCAAACGGGACTTCCTATGTCTTTCTTATAACAATGGCTTTCTTCTTGCCACTCTTCCATAAAGGCCAGATTTGATAGTTGCCATGGGTTACCATGGGCCTCTTGGCTGCTTCACTGATTAATGCTCTCCTTGCCTGGCCTGTCAGTTTAGGTGGACGGCCATGTCTTGGTAGGTTTGCAGTTGTGCCATACTCTTCCCATTTTTGGATAATGAATTTAGCAGTGCTCCGTGAGATGTTCGAAGTTTGGATTTTTTTTTAACCTAACCCTGCTTTAAACTTCTCCACAACTTTATCCCTGACCTGTCTGGTGTGTTCCTTGCTGTTTGTTCACTAAGGTTTTCTAACAAACCTCTGGAGGCTTCAGAGGACAGCTGTATGTATACTGAGATTAAAGCGGAGGTCCGCCCACCCCTGCAAAAATTAAAAGCCAGCAGCTACACATACTGTAGCTGCTGACTTTTAAATAATAGGACACTTACCTGTCCTGGAGTCCAGCGATGTCGGCACTGCAGCTGATGTTTCCATCAGCGGTCTGGTGCTGCTGTCGCCATTGCCGGTAAGGGAATCCGGTAGTGAAGCATTGCGGCTTCATGCAGAGTCCCTACTGTGCATGCACAAGGCACCGCTGCGCTCTCCTACTGGCACAACGGCGGGGGAAGAAGGAGGGAGGAAGGAGCTGAGCTGCTGAAGTAATGTGCCACGGCCGGGACTCCCGGAAGTGGGAGGGGGAGGAGACAAATGAGAGGAAGTTCCACTTTTGGATGGAACTCCGCTTTAAATTACACACAGGTGGTCGCTATTTACTAATTAAGTGACTTCTGAAGGCAATTGGTTCCACTAGATTTTAGTTAGGGGTATCAGAGTAAAGGGGGCTGAATACAAATGCACGCCACACTTTTCAGATATTTTATTTGTAAAACGTTTTAAAAACCATTTATCATTTCCCTTTCACCTTACAGTTATGTGCCACTTTGTGTTGGTCTATCACATAAAATCCCAATAAAATACATTTCCGTTTTTGGCTGTAACATGACAAAATGTGGAAAATTGTAAGGGGTATGAATACTTTTTCAGGGCACTGTATGTAAAAATTGAAAATAAACTATTACAATTAAAATCATAGCAAGACTATGTATTATTTTAACTATTTCCTTTGTTGGATTTACAGTGTGGAATAGTTTCTAGCCCTGTTATTGTTCTTGTCTGTCATGAAGAAATACACATCAGAGTCTCCTCCCCTACCCGATATAAGGTGTCAGTGCCTGAGGATGGGATTCTTGTGTTCAGTCATCACAGGTGTTAATGAAATTCCCTACACTAGATAATAAAATCCCGAACTAAGTCAGACACATTACATCAACTGTAAGATGGAAGAAAGTAGTTTGCAAACTGTGGTTGATGATGCCAAAATATTATACTGTATATAACTAATAGCATATGTTGATCAGCATGTACCCTTTGTACCCTCTAACAGCCTGGATTTGGCAACTGACATAGAGCTACCATCTTTATTCCATATACAGTTATGGTAATGTCTGTCAGCTATGGTAGGACAAGGGTTGCCGCACAGACTTCAGGCTCTCAGATCCTACATCTGAAGCCACATTTCAGCAATTTAGGCCCTTAGGTCACCCACCTGAGGCCACATGGGGTCCTAGGTTACCCCCAGCCTAATGCAATCCTCTACTGGGATTAACACAGAGCCCATGTGCTCATTAAGCATACATACCAGCACCCAGCACGCCTAGGAGAACCCCCCCCTTCTAATTTGCCAGGGCTGTATCCATATTCATGCTGCTCATTTGCCTAGTCTCCACCTATAGCCCATAGAATCTTCCTAGGTTGCTAGGCATAGGGATACTCAGACAGCAAAAAACAGCACCAGAGCACACTGAGCAGTCTACGCTAAATGATCCTAGCTGTCTCCCTGTTAAGCAAAGAAACAAAAACTTTTATACACTCATCCAAGGAGGGTGTTACAATAGACATTTTGAGGACAGCTGCAATGTCCCCCCCTGCTGCCAGTTCCACAGGCACCTTGTACTGGAACGCTGAGCAGGCGCACATACAGGCGGTCCCCTACTTACAAACATCCGACTTACAAACGACTCCCACTTACAAATGGAAGGAGACAACAGGAACTGAGAGGAAATCTACCCCTAGAAGGTGAAATGTTCTGAACAGGGGCACAGACAGCAAAACAAATGTTACAGGGGTGATAACCCTTCCCTATGTTTTCCAAAAAGCTTAAAAATAGATTTTTTTGGCTGGAGCTACACTTAAAAAATGTACCTGATCCAAATTACAAACAGATTCAACTTAAGAACAAACCTACAGTCCCTGTCTTGTTTGTAACCCGGGGACTGCCTGTACAGGTGTAGATCAGTGCATCTCTTGATGCACCGCAGTAGAAGACCTGCCATCAGTGTGCACACCCATATGGGAGTAAAGTAGGGTTGGCACTTTTTCTTCAAGCCAAACCAGAACACTTTAGTGACGCACAGTACATTTTTTTTGTTTTAGTATATACTATAGGATTGTAACAGACCTGAGACACCTTTGGGCACTCCAAAGAAAATAGTAATGCAGCACAATAGCAGGTGGACTGAAACCCGGACACATGATTCAAAACTCGGACTGTCCAGGTGAATCCCTGACAGGTGGCAACCCTAACACTTAAGTTCATTCTTTCTTCTCCTTGGTCATGTGATCCATCACTTGACTGGGGAGTGGAAGAAGTTTTAGTTCCCAGTGGATGCCTGTGCTGATAGCAGGTCTGTGTTGAATATCTGCTGCGTGCAGCCCCCACTCAGCTCTCTCACTGACAGCTTGCAGCCAGCTGCAAAACTGTAATAGTGTCCTTCCAACCTCCTATATGGCCCCAGCTCTCAAAGTGCCCCCCTAGTCCCGCATCATGGCCCGCAGTGCCCCCTACCTTCCTGAAAAGCCTCTAAAACTCCCACACTGCCTCTCAGACCCCACAATGCAATCCAGTCTCCCACAGTGCCCCCTGCAAAGCTTTCAGACCCATGCAGAGTCCTTATCCCCCACAGTTCCTCCCTAGCCCCCTCCAGGATCCTCATCCCCATAGGGCCACCCAATCTACTGCAGAGTCCTCTAGCCCCCTTGAGAAACAGAACCTCAATTTCCCTATAGTGACACCCAACGCCAAAACTTCCAGTCGACCACAAAGCCGATAAATCACTTCAAAGCCTGCTATATTTTTCTCCCACTGACACCAACATGAGGGCATTTTTCCTCCCATTTACCTTTTATGCTTATATCAGTGTTTTGCCCCCTACTGACCACTGAACACGCATTCTTACTTCATCTGGACACCAGCTTTTTTCAGTTCACCACCATCACCAGGGCATTTCTTACTGTCCATCAATGCCAGGACATTTCTTACTGTTCATCAATGCCAGGGCATATTTTCCACTACTGACTACTGATGCCAAATAGTTAAAAATAACTAGAGATAGTTTCCGGGGGACCCATCAAAATGTAGCCATGAGGCCCTGTGATTTCTAGTTACACCCTTGTTTATGGCCCCTTCCTTTGAGATTAAATATGGTAAATTACAATACATACTATATTGTAAGTTCTGAAGTGCCTTAATTATTTTGTGGAATTAAGTAGGCGTGGCCCACATTAGACATAATGACGATCCTTTAAAATTTAAGCCCATTCAATTCATCTAACAGCTTCTTTGAGAAAATACGAAAGACTGCCATTCATTAACTCTCCCTATGATTGTGCTAGTTACCTGGCTGTAATGTTGGTCCAAATGCTTTACTGCTGAGTCACTAGCTTGGAACAAGAATGATGATCAGGAGTTTTGACTTTCCACAGACATTACTAGATGCATGCTTGTTCCAGACTGGTGACTTGGAATAAATTAGGCCCCTTTCACACGGCCGGTTTGTTGCAGCCGCTGGATCCCTGCGGCAAGGATCTGTGAATTCTTGCTGCTGGAATGACCGGGTTATGCGATCAGCAATGGCTGCTCTGCCCATTTAAATTAATGTGAGCTGACTGCATCCAGGCTTGGCCATCTGTCCCAAACTGCAGCTAATTGCTCTGTGTGCGGCTACATGCGTTCAGCAGTGTCTGCTGTCAGCCCGACATTCGTTTAAATGGGCTGAGTGCATCCTGATTGCTTAACCCAGTCATTCCAGCAGCATTAATCCACAGATCCTTGTGGCAGGACTACGGCGGCTGCAACAAACTGGCTATGTGAAAGGGGCCTTAAAGGGGTTGCTCCACCGGAAAAAAATTTTTTAAAGCCAGCAGCTACAGCTACAGCAGCTGCTGGCTTTTAATATTTGGACACTTACCTGTCCTGGAGTCCAGCGACGTCCGCAGCAGAGGACGAGCGACCGCTCGTCGCTCTGCTGCTCCCTCCGCCATCCTCGCTGAGGGAACCAGGAAGTGAAGCCCTGCGGCTTCATGCCCAGTTCCCTACGGCGCATGCGCGAGTCGCGCTGCGCTGTTCTGATTGGTGCTCCTGTGTTCTGGGAGCCGAGTGTCTCCCAGAACACCAAGGGAAGTCTGCGGGAAGTGACGTAACTCCCGCAGATTCCCGGAGACAGGACTCCCGGATGTGGGTGAAAATACCTGTCTTAGACAGGTATCTTCACCCCCCTCCCCCCTGAAAGGTGTCAATTGTGACACCGGAGGGGGGGAGGGTTCCAAATAGCAAAAGTTGCTATTTAGGGTGGAGCTCCACTTTAAGGTCAAAAACAGCCCGACAAGTAGCATTTTAAAAAAAATACAGATTTTCCTATAATAGTTTTCAGGGATAGTTTGATGCTGAGCTGGCGTACCTCAGATAATCAAAGCCTATTCCTCCTGGATGGACCACAGATCACTACATTATTATCTAACATTGCAAATGGTAAAACCAGACAATCAGGGATATTTATAGTTACAAACATTCTTTAAAATCTGGAACCATCCCTGGAAATCAGAAGCAGTTAAGTTTAACCTGTGCACATGTGGATTGGTAGCATTCTTTATAATTGGTAGTAATTGGATTTATAAAAATTTTTGGGGGATTTTAGAGCAAAATATGTGATCAATGAGATCTCGTCTGTAATTTCTAGAATGTGCTAATAGAACCTTAAACTAATCTGATTAGTAAGGGCAACATACGAATTTTTGTTTTTGCTCTGCTTAAATTATTTAAATTAGCCAAGTCCTCATATATTAGAGCAAGAAACATTGCTCTGAAAAAACTTCAAGATCTGAACCCCTCCAGTATGAGGGCAAGAACTAGCGCATAAGTGGTCTTCACTGAATGTAATGTGACTTGACTTTTATTGTAGGGTGACCAGATGTCCCCAGTTTCCAGGGACAGTCCCCGGATTGAGGACACTGTCCCCGGACCAAGTCTGTCCCCGGTTTTGTCCCCGGATTGAATTTCAACAGGGGCTGGGGCAATTTCAAAGACAGTCAGTGCAGAATTAAAAAATAAATTCTGAATTACACACTCCGCCACTCCTACTAGCTTAGGGGGTGTATTTTTTCCATTATCTGTGCCCCTTTCTGATGATCATGTGCTGGTCGGAGCGGTTTTCAGTTTGGGGCGAATGCCCATTCCGCTCCGCTCACATGTTTTTCTTCTTTGGCTCAAATCCCGGCCAGCCACCTGCCTGCTTATCTCCTTGCCTTCCTCCGCTCAGCACCCAGTAGTAGCCGGGCCCAGAAAGTGAGACTTAAAAGAGGAAGCTGAGCTCAGCCGACGGTGTCCAGCAGCAGGAACAGAGGGGAAGCAAATCAGATCGTGGGGCTGCCAGTGCCTTCAAGGCTTCAACACAGGTGTGCTTTGGGGGTGTCTAGACTGAATAGACTATATTGCACTTTGTTCGTCTCTCTGGCAAAATGGATGGTATCATACCTCACAGGCAGCAGGCACTTATTGGTCATAAGTTAACAAAATCAGCACCCATGTTATGCGACACACTGGGACAGAGCCAGCCAGTGCCATGATAGAGTGCCTGCTGCCTGTGAGTCATCATAATGCTGATGATTTTAACCAGTTGCCGACCGCCCCATAGCAGATTTACTGCTACAGGGCGATCGCGCTGCGCAGGATCACGTATATACGTCATCTTGCATTTCTGAGTACCAGAGCCAATCAGCGGGACTCAATGACCACCGGTACCCGCTGATCTTTATGTATACAGGCAGAACGGTGGTCTGCCTATGTAAACAAGGCAGTCCATCGTTCTGTCAGGAAGGCATAGATCCCTGTACCTGCTTTGCAGGATCAATGTTTTCCATACTGAGTCGCTGATTGCCGCCATTACTAGTAAAAAATAAATTCAAAAAAAGTCCCCGGATTTCATTTTAAAAATCTGGTCACCTTATTTTATTGCTAATTCAAATAATGGAGTGTCATGGAGAAGGTGGGTTAATCCTCAGAAAACACTCAGCAGTTTGAATTTGCAATAAAAGTCAAGTCATGAAGGCTGAAGTTTGTGATTTTGCTTTATTGACTTCCAAGACAGGTTTGCAGCTGTGGTTATACAACCTGCACCCACATTTATCTCTTCTTTAGAGTAGGCATTGCTAAGAACACGGATACTCTACTTTCCAATATGGGAGGTCAGATTTCCTTCCTGGTTTAACCATTGTATGATGGGTTGATCCTCCTTTTATAGGAATCCTAGAGCTGCAATCAAGACCCCTATGACCAGAAAAAGTCACCAGTCCTTCTTCTTTTCTTCCTGCAAACAATGTAAAGATGAACTTGGCCAGGAAGCATGATTGCAAAAGGCAGGCCTGGTCAGATTTTCCCAAACTCCATAAAATTATAATAAGAAATGTTGTTTATTTACTAAAGCTGGAGAGTGCAAAATCAGTCTCACTTCTGCAGAGAAACCAATCAGCTTCTAACCTCAGCTTGTTCAATTAAGCTTTGGCAAATAAACCTGGAAGCTTATTGGTTCCTATGCTAAGGTGACCAGATATTTAAAATGAAATCCGTGGACTTTTTTTTTATTAGTAATGGCAGCAATCAGCGACTCTGCCCATCGCCGCCGCCCGCTTCACAGCCTGTCAAGTCTTACTTTTCGGGCCCCGGCTACTACTGGGTGGGGAGTAGAGGAAGATCACTCCGCAAGGGAAAGCAAGGAGATAAGCAGGCAGGCGAATGACCAGGACTTAAGTCAAGGCAGAAGAACATGCGAGCGGAGCTGGATGGGCATGCACTCGAAACTGAAGAAATATTCCCTCTGCTCCGACCAGCACATGATCATCAGAAAGGGGCACAGATAATGGAAAAAAATACACCCCCCTAAGCTAGTAGGAGCGGCGGAGCGGGGGTGTGTAATTCAGATTTTTTTGTTTTTAATTCTGCACTCACTGTCATTGAAATTGCCCCAGCCCCTGTTCAAATCCAATCCGGGGACAAAACCAGGGACAGACTTGGCTAGGGGACAGTGTCCTCAATCCGGGGACTGTCCCCGGAAACCGGGGATGTCTGGTCACCCTATCCTATGCAGAAGTGAGACTGATTTTGCACTCTCCAGCTTTAGTAAATAAAGCCCAAGGTGTCCTTCATAAAATATCCAATTCTCAATCTCTACACAGCAACCCTATATACAGTTCTATCAACCCCTTCAACCAACCGCAGCCAGATATAAAGTTTCCTTTATTCTTCCCTTTAAAACAGGCATATATACAATTTTCTTAAACCCCCACCACCATAAAACCAACATATAAAGTACTCTTAATCCTCCAACAGTAATCCATAGCTGCAATGTCATCAGTGGCGGCATAGTGCTAACTAATGGTGTTAAATATAAAAACAAAAATGTAGTATATTGCAGATTACCAATCCTTAAAGTGATTGTAAACTATCACCTTGAAAAAAAAAACATTCAGTTTAAAATTGAAATGAAAGGCAAAATATTTTTGTATAAATATTATAAAAACATTATAAATACCCTTTTCCCCTTTTTTTTATAAGTGATCACATTCCCTTTCTTCTCAGCTGCATAAGAGCTGGGGCAGGAGAAGCAGCAGCACACAGGTGGGGTGTGTCAGGACAAGTCTAAACATTGGAGAAGAGCAGGCTGTGTTCCCAGCACAGCTAGAGAACTGACCACACTGAACTATCCTGCTTAGTGTGGTTAGAGGGAAAGCAGAGGGACTGACAGAAACACCAGGGATTTCATACAAAGGAAGCAATGTAAAGAGAACAGGAGACTTTCTCATACAAGTACATGGTGCAGCAGGCACAAATCAGGCATTCGAAATGTTGGGGTAACAAACACTTTAACCATTTGTCGACCGCGCTATAGCCGAATGATGGGTACATCGCGCTCGTCTAGTCTTGCTTGCAATCACATTTGAGGATAGGAGGTCTTTAGAATTGGGGACATCAATTCTGGTGATCCTAGTGGCTACCAGGGATTTCCCTACACTTTCCGATTAACTATTTTCATATTACTGGGTTTAGTAACACTTTAAAACTGTAATCTTGTAACTTTTGTAAAATGGCAGTAAAAACTTGGCTGTGCTAGTAATTTTTGGGTGTTGTGTCAGTAAATTTCTATCTAGTAGGTTGGCGATACTGGTGCTGCCTCATCAGTGCAGCCTATCAGTGCCCATCAATGCCCCTTAGTGCTGCCTTATCAGTGCCCATTGGTGCAGTCTATCAGTGCCCATCAGTGCAGCCTCATCAGCGCACATCAGTGAAAGAGAAAAGTTACCTGTTTGTTATAAAATTTAGCAAACTATGAAAAAGTTGTTTTTGTTTTTCAAAATTTTCGGTCTTCTTTTGTTTATTTAGAAAAAAAAACTGAAAACCCAGTGGTGATTAAATACCACCAAAAGAAATCTCTATTTGTGTGAAAAAATAAAAATAAAAATGTCATATGGGTACAGTGTAGCATGACCGCGCAATTGTCATTCAAAGTGTGACAGAGCTGAAAGCTGAAAATTTTGGCCTGGGCAGGAAAGGGGGTAAAAGTGCTCAGCAGGCAAGTGGTTAACGTTTTTTTTTTTTTTGGGATATAGGTTTTACATAACTGAAAAAAAGATGATCTTAATAAGTAATTGGTAAATGGTTTGTCTCAACCCTCCAAATGCTACATTTCCTGGACTGCTTGGTGGTAAAGAAGGTTGAAAAATATCAGGCTTGCTGGTATGATAAAAATAAAGGAAAAACTAAAACGAATGCAGCCACCCCCTCAATAACAAGGTGATCTGTCTGGGGGAGCTCTGGGTCAGGATGTCCTGGTCATCAGAGAACTTTTCTCAGTTATCATGATGGGTTTACTGCATTTGTCCAGTCCTGGCAAAAAGGACCAAATAGGAGTAGGAAAATTATATGCTGATGATAATCAATTTACAGGTCAGATCTCAGATGAGGTGCAGGAAAACATTTTCAGAATCTCCAAATTCTCAGATAGCTTATCGCTCCTCTAAGGAAGGGGTGTCAAACTCAATTTCATCGTGGGCCGAATCAGCATTATGATTGCCCTCAAAAGGGCCGGTTGTATCTGTAAGATTAGATGTCCAGCGCATCCCCTCCCCTTTACATTAGATGTCAACAGCCACCCCACTATCAGAAGTTGAGTCCCCCACTCTCCCTTACATCACAGTTCACCCCCCCCCCCCTTACCTTATGCTGCTGCTTGGAAGAAGATGGATGCATTGCTTGAAAGCAGGAAGTACAGGGTCTGGAGGAGGACCAGAGGAGGGCTGGAGCTCTCCTGCAGCTGCAGGAAGAGGTGTGAGGGCCACATGAAATGGCCTAGAGGGCCGGATTCGGCCCAGCGGGCCTTGTGTTTGACACCTGTGCTCTAAGGTATGTTGGGAACTACACATTTTTCATTCTCCAAACAATGGTTTCAATTTTCATCCCAGGAAAACAGACAGACAAATATTTTGCCATAGATTTGCCACGTTCTTACCAATCTGACTGACAAATGGGTGAGAGACATGTACTGTGAAAGCGCTGTTCCCTATTTCCATAGAAAAGGAAACAAATATCAGTTGCAGAGAGTTAAAAAAATGTGTTAAAAACCTCTTTATGTGACAAGGATTATATCTGAAGATTTACACCGTGGACCAGTTGTAAGCCACGCTTGAATTGGTCAGCCTTTTTTGGTTTTGTCAGCCTGTACGTAGCAAGCATAATTCTTGGTCCTTTTGTAAAACAAACAAGTAACAAGCTTTCATTCTGTTGTACAACAATTTCCTGACATTTTATCAATGAGATTCAGGCTACAGATATAGGCTTGAAAATGTGTTTATTGTCAATTTCACAAAGAACAACATTAAAATTCCAACTTAGTGACAACCATTAGTAGACAAGGGTAATGAGTCACCTTAATGGCTATCACCCATTAGCAAACAACGTATTATAAGAGTTGACAACTGTCATCTGCTGCGAGGCGTGCGCACAGGGTGTGCCAGGTGTGCCCAGGCACACCCTAATCACCCTGTGCAGAACAGATTCCCCCTACTGACCTGGCTCCCCTCCTTCGCCCCCCCCCCCCCCACAGCACTGCCGGCTTCCCTCCCCTCCGACCGATTGTTGCTGTGGATTTTTTAGGAGGAGTGGGGGAAGGGGCCAGTAAATATTCCATTTACCAGCCCCTTCCCTTTCTGAATTAACATCGTGAGTGATCGGTAGAGTGTGTTTGAGCTTTGGGGTGCACACCCTAATGCCAAAGGCTGCGCACACCTATGCTGCGAGGACACTTCCAAGCCAAAGAGCCTTGTTGTTCATGATAAAACTATATGGGGGAATGATGAAGAGAAAAGAGGGAAAGGGAAAAAAGGAAAGAAACCCAAGTAGGGGCACAGATAGAGTGAGAGAGGAACATAAATATAGGGAAGGGGTCATATATTAGAAAGAGAACTTCTAGGAAGACACTCGTGAGGTGAGGTATATAGAGGACAGAGGGTGAGACACCAAATGATAATCACCTCAGCCCAGGGGCAGATCCAGAGTCTTTTCTCGGGAGGGGCACTGCCAAAAAAAGATTTTTTTGTGGGAAATTTATCGGGGAAATGGTTAGTGTCGGTGCTTCAATCATCCCGGCAGTTGTTATGTTGTTAGTTGTTATGGTGTCAGGATGATTGAAGCGCATTATTTCTATTATTACATTGTTATATGTGTAGCGGGGTTCCTTTAAATGCTCTCAAACTACTATTCCCAGAACCCCACTGGTTCCCAGGATGTTTTGCTTCTGCCCCAGAGACTCATGGGTGGGGATATATAAGGGAGGGGCGAGGCCTGGCTCGGCCTCTTTGGACACGGGACGGCAGAGACGGATACACCTGTGCGGACCTGTGCTGGGTAGGGCCTGAAGCCTGGGGCCTTCCGCAGCCGACCAAAGAGCCTTCCACCCCACTGCGAGCCTGGGTGGCATCCGACATCTCTACTTACAGCCTGGATGGGATCGGGGACCCGATCGCAGCAACCGCTGTGGGCGAGTGAAGTCACAGCCGGTGGAAGTACCGGACGGAGATCGTGTCCGGCGGGTGAGCGAGCGTAAGCTCATTCCCTAACCTGTTTGCTAGTACTGTGCCTATAAACTGCCGAGGCCTACTACCTCATGTTAAAGACTCTCACTGGAGATTCACAGCAGGACTGATCCAGAGGATCTCCAGTGAAGTGTTGTCAGTTATCAACTTTCCCTTTTCCTGGATTACAATTGTTGTTTATCCTTAAGTGCACCACCTCTACAGATGCCGGTGAAGAATCCATCATTCATACAGGACTGAGTTCTAGAGTTAGGAATCAGGCCTGATTCATTAGGGACCTAGTTTAGTTATTGCGCCACAGGGCGCCTAGTTAACAGTCGCCCCACGTGGCGTCTCCTTATCCACCTCCCCCCTTTCCCCATGGTGTAGTGTGACTGATATTTTAATATTGCAGGGCTCTGTGAATATTCTAATGGTCAAGTTGTTATCACTGTTCATTCCCTTTGCATAGCTGAAAGTAAAAATCTGTTATTCCTTTATAACTACTCCGTGTCTGAGTCTCTCATAAAGTATAAGTATTAAATGTGTATACCCCTAAACTAACTGTGCCAGAAAGGGTCGAGTAGATTGCCGGGGGTTGGCGGAGCTGTACTCAGGGCCCAGACCAAATCTGCGGCTCTCTTAGTTGAGGGTAACGCTACACGTGGGGGTTCTCGTCCGGATAGAACAGAAAACCCGCCAAGAGGTACCGGCATGGACCCGAAAGACATCAGAACGTGGTGTGGAGTAGCTAAGACAGATCCAAGCCAGTCAGTGGTCATTAACATGCCCGGTCAGGAATGGTCGACCGAGACGGTGGAAGGATTAATGAAGTCAGTGACCCCAGATGGTACACCGTGGGTGATGGGAACAAAGTTAGACCCAGACACCTCACACCAGTATGCACTAGTGGAGTATTCAGATGGGAAGCCAGAAGTTTACAAGCGCAAATATACGCAGACGTCGGATAACAGATCTTATAATCTGGTGCATGCTGTTAAGAAGGAGCCACCCCTAACGGGACCACCGCGGACTGCGGCCCGTACCTCACCAGAGAGGAGAGATGGAGCGACACCTCCGGTGACGCCTGCACCTGCCACGGTCATATCACCCGAACTGATAAAGGCGCTTGGGGACCTACTAACAAACTGTCAGAAGGCAAGCACGGTGCACATAGAGACTAGCTACCGGAGACTAAAAGCATTCTCGGGGAAGCTCCCCGTCCCTGCGGGGGAGAAAGATTTTGACACTTGGGTGGAACAGGCATTGCAGGCAGTAGAAGCATGGGAGGTGCCTGAGGCACAGAAGAGACAGCGAGTCTTAGAAAGTCTGAAAGGTGCCGCGGCAGAAGCGGTGAAGAGCTTCAGGTTTGGAAATGAAAACTGTACAGGTCAAGATTGCCTGGCCATGCTGCAGGAAGAGTTTGGTCAACTGGAGAAGGTGTCAGAGATGATCTATCAATTTGAACACACTCTCCAGCAGCCGAATGAGAAACTGTCAGAATATGTTAGAAGGCTGAACAGGCAGTTATGCAAGATTGTACTTAAGAAGGGAATGCTGCCCAAAGATGCAGATGAAGCACGCATGAAGCAGATCATGAGGGGAGCGCGGCGCTCAGACCCGGTCTGGCTGCACCTGAAAACCTCAGGAGGAGGAATGTCACTAACCTACTCTGATCTAATAAAAATTATTAGGGACGAAGAGGCGCTGCAGGAAGATCAGCAGGTGGCCAAGGCGAATGTCACACCTGTACCAGTGTTGGTCCATTCGGTCAAGAGGCCGGAAAGAGATGCGGAGGTTGACACTTTGAAATCGCAAATGGCCCAAGTGTTGGAGATGCTGACCTCTTTGATGGAGAAAGATCAGAGAAGACCAGAGAAACCAAGCCCAAGAAAGGAGTTGTTCCCGAACACCTCAGCACCGGCCTCCCTACAGGACCGAGAAGAGGTGATTTGCTATAACTGCGGAGGGAGTGGCCACTTTGCTAACGTATGCTCCAGCCCAAAGAAGAAGAGAACAGATAATTGCAAGCCGACGGGAAACTCCAAAGGGCCCCGGTGAAGGAGTCAACCGGGTGCCCATCATCTTCAGTGCGCTCCAAACTAAAAAAAAAGGCCAAGAATGGAGGAGACAAAACTCCTAGGAGGATTTATAGTACCCCCCCACCAAGAGGTACCCCAGAGGGAGGGGGCAAGACCCCTCAGTGGAAATACAGCACCCCAAAGAAGGAACATCCACCTAAGAGGAACAATAACATCCCTCAGCGGGTTTGTGCCCCCATTGAGAGGGAGAAAGTCAATGCATGCCAGGCTCAGGAAAAATTAAAGTCCAAAAGGAGCAGGGCAAGGAAAAGCCCAAAGAAGAAAGTGACCCCGGTCCAGCCATACCCAAAGGAACTGGTGGGCCCGTCTCCTACTGTGCCCATTCAAGTGGAAGGAGTCTATACTAAAGCTCTTCTGGACACCGGAGCACAGGTGACTTTACTATACCCGGACTTCTATGATAGGCACTTGAGTCATCTGCCTATCCAGAAGATAGAAGAGCTGGAGATATGGGGACTTGGAACCCAGAGTTTCCCTTACGATGGGTACCTGCCCATAAAGATGACTTTCGACCCATCCGTGGCTGGGAAGGCTGAAGTGTTTGACACCCTTGCAGTTGTGTGTCCTCGGCCGCCTGGAGCCAGCAAGATTTCTCTGATCATTGGGACAAACACGGATCTAGTCAGGAGACTCCTGACCCCTCTAGTGAAAGAGAGAAACCATTCAGCCACCAAAATCCATCCCATGCTAAAGACGGCCTACCAACGACTGGTCTTAGAGCAGAAGACCCCGGGAGAGGGGATAGGGAAGGTGTGGAGACTTGGCAGAGAAGGAGTAGTGCTACAGCCCGGAGAAGTAACCTGTCTTAGGGCCACTGTGAAGCTTACGTGGGAACAACCTGGCCCCTTTGTCATGCTGGAATCCGACCCAAGGGAAGAGTCCTCAGGCCTGGAAGTGATACCAGAAGTGATTCCGTTCAAGGCCCTGAAGAAGGCCCATGGCAGAGTTCCGGTGAGTGTTAGGCACACTACGGGAGGGCCCATGGAGATTCCTGCCAGAGTGTTGCTGGGTCAGGTGAGCCCTGCTGCCCCGGTCACTTGGTCCGAAGTCAAAGGGACGGGTGACGGAGGAGATGTTTGGGAGAAGCTGTCCGTGGAAAACCCGAACCTACCCAGGGCTTGGAAAGAAAGAGCCAAGGCCCAGCTGATTAGGTGGGAGAAGATCTTTTCCAAAGATGAATTCAATGTGGGGTGTGCAAGAAGTGCCACCCATCGGATCCGCCTCCAAGAAGATAAGCCCTTCCGAGAGAGGGTCAGGCGGGTCCCCCTGGCAGATCTGGAGGATCTGAGGGAACAACTTGTAGAACTAAAGAAGACTGGTGTGATCCGGGAGTCTAGAAGCCCCTATGCCTCCCCAATCGTGGTGGTCAGAAAGAAGAATGGATCGTTGAGGCTTTGTATCGATTACAGGACTCTCAACAGGAGAACCATCCCTGACCAATACACCACGCCAAGGATAGAAGATGCCTTACAAAGTTTGTCTGGAGCCAAATGGTTCAGTGTGATGGACCTCAAGAGTGGGTACTATCAAATCCCTATGCACCCAGAAGACAGGGAGAAGACAGCCTTCATAACCCCAGTGGGATTCTTCGAATTCAATAGGATGCCTCAGGGTCTATCTGGAGCTCCTGCTACCTTTCAACGCCTTATGGAGAAGACTGTTGGAGACATGAATCTTATAGAAGTCCTTGTGTACTTGGACGATGTCATTGTCTTCGGGAGAACCTTGGAAGAACATGAAGCCAGGCTGGAGAAAGTATTGAGAGAGACTCAGTGAAGAGGGACTTAAGCTTTCCCCCGAGAAGTGTCGGTTCTACCAGTCTTCTGTGAACTATCTGGGGCACATAGTGTCTGAAGAAGGGGTGGCCACAGATCCTGAGAAGTTGGAAGCAGTCACTTCCTGGCCACGACCCACCACAGTAACAGAGCTCAGATCCTTCCTGGGGTTCTGCTCCTATTATAGGAGGTTTGTGGAGGGGTTTGCTCGGATTGCCTGCCCGTTGAATGAATTGCTAAAGGCAGAAGGGGAAGAGGATGACTCAGGGCCCAGGAGGCCTGGTGAGTCAGTTCAAGATCAGTGGAACCCAAGATGTGAAGAGGCCTTTCAGGCCCTGAAGAGGAGCTTAACCACTGCCCCAGTCCTGGCCTACGCCGACCCTACCAGACCTTATGAATTACATGTGGATGCCAGCCATGAGGGTCTAGGCGGTGTGCTTTACCAAGAACATGAGGGACAACTGCGACCAGTGGCCTATGTGAGCAGGAGCCTGACCCCCTCAGAAAAGAATTACCCCACTCATAAGCTGGAATTCCTGGCCCTCAAATGGGCGGTAGTAGACAAGCTAAAAGACTACCTGTATGGGGCAGAGTTTACTGTGAAGACAGACAACAACCCCCTGACCTACCTCTTTACCACCGCAAAACTAGATGCCACCGGACACAGGTGGTTGGCCGCATTGTCTGGATTCAACTTCAGTCAGAAGTACAGACCAGGAGCTGGAAATAGGGATGCAGATGCCCTGTCCCGGAGGTCTCATGCCACGACAAATGACTGGGAAGATTGGACCCAAGTGGCACCGGACGGGGTGCGGGCCCTTTGTCAAGGGGCTGAATTCCAAGCCAGAGGAGGCTCCAGAGCAGAAGAAATAGGGGTTACCATGGTAGGAGTCCCCAAACACTATTGTGGAGTAACTCAACTGGAGGAAGACAACCTACCGAGACTGTCCAAGAAGGAGTTGAGGTGTGACCAATTGGAAGACCCCATGGGGAGATTGGTCCTCGAAGCCCTGGAGAATCAGGATCCCAACAAACTCCTACATCACCCCTCAAAGGAGGCTCGCCTGTTGAGGAAGGAATTGGACAGGCTGCAGGTACATCAGGGAGTGGTCTACCGAAGGGGCCCCTCTGATGACTCAGAAGATAAGTGGCAGTTATTCCTTCCAGAGAAGCACCGAGAGACTGTACTAATTGCCCTGCATGACCACCATGGTCACCTAGGGGCAGAAAGGACCTTCCAGCTTGTTAGAAATCGGTTCTATTGGCCCTGCATGAGGGCAGAAGTAGAGGAGTATTGCCATTCCTGTGCACGATGCATTCAGAGAAAGACCCTACCCCATCAAGCTGCCCCAATGGGCCACTTACAGAGTCAGGGCCCAATGGATCTTTTATGCATTGACTTTCTCTGCCTCGAACCCGACCTGAGTGGATTGGGGAATGTTCTGGTAATAACCGACCATTTCACCCGCTATGCTCAAGCTTTCCCAACCAAAGACCAGAAGGCATCCACCGTGGCCAAGATACTTATGGAGAAGTATTTTGTCCATTACGGACTACCACAGAGACTCCACTCAGATCAAGGAAGGGACTTTGAGAGTCGGTTGATCCGAAGACTTTTGGATTCATTGGGAATAAAGAAGACCAGAACCACGCCTTACCACCCACAAGGAGATGCTCAGCCGGAGAGATTTAACCGGACCCTGCTCAACATGTTGGGAACCTTAGAAATAGAGAAGAAGCAACACTGGAGTCAACACATATCAGCCCTAGTGCATGCCTATAACTGTACCACAAGTGACGCCACTGGCTACTCCCCTTATCGACTTATGTTTGGGAGAGAAGCAACCTGGCCTTTGGCATTTCTTTAGACAATACCTCAGCTACATCCCACAAGGGATACGTGGACAGACTTAGACGTAGCTTACAGTTGGCCTATGAACAAGCCCAGGCGGCTTCGGATCAAAGGGGAGCCCGCAACAAGAGAAATTTCGATCTGAAGGTTCGAGTGCAAGATCTGCAGCCCGGGGACCGAGTACTGCTATGCAATCTGCGGGTCCCTGGAAAACACAAGCTTGCCGACAGATGGAGGTCTGAACCCTATGTCGTCTGTAGGAAGTTGCCTGGTTTGCCTGTCTACAAACTAAAGCCAGAAAGAAAGGTGGGTCCACTGAAGACGTGGCATCAAAACCACCTGCTCCCACTTGCTGAGGCAGTCAGAATACCTCCCGTGAGAGACTCCCCTGAACCGGCCTCTATTCTGGATACTCCTAGGCCGAGCACTCGGTCCCAGACTTCTAGAGTTGAAGATGGGGAGGCCTCCCAATTGAGTACAGATGAAGGTGGAGAACTGGACTGGCTGTGGCCTCCCTCGACTCTGGGAACGTCCGCCATAGATCTCCCAAATGGAGGGGATACCCCAGATGCAACGCTGAATCCGGAGGCTACTGAATTCATACCCTTCAGTCCCTCAGCTGATTACTGGGAAGATGTTCCTGACACTTGCGTAGAGGAGGACCCTAGAGATTCCATACGTCAGTCGACTTCTGAATCCGAGGTTCCAGAACCAGCAATGTTACCTGAACTTACTCCTGAAGAAGAGCCTGTGGTGCCAGAGTCAGAAGCACCAAGAGAGCAGAGGGCTCGCAGAGTCATCAGGCCTCCCAAGAAACTAACTTACCCCCAAATAGGGACGAGCTCAGAGGACTCTGTTGTAACGGCTAGGAGAAGTGTTGAACAACCTGATCCTTCCACTGTCCATTTGGTGGAGGGCAACCCCAGCTCACTCTCTGGCACAGTTAGGCAGGCCACTCATGGTAGTGTGACCTGTGGGCAAGAGAGTTCCATCCCAAAGTTTTGGTGGGAATTCCCTATGCCAACATCATGCTCGACATTGTCCAAAATGGTAAACAGTATTTGTTGAAATTTATCTTTGGGAACCAAAGAGTTTAAGTGGGGGGAGTGTGTAGCGGGGTTCCTTTAAATGCTCTCAAACTACTATTCCCAGAACCCCACTGGTTCCCAGGATGTTTTGCTTCTGCCCCAGAGACTCATGGGTGGGGATATATAAGGGAGGGGCGAGGCCTGGCTCGGCCTCTTTGGACACGGGACGGCAGAGACGGATACACCTGTGCGGACCTGTGCTGGGTAAGGCCTGAAGCCTGGGGCCTTCCGCAGCCGACCAAAGAGCCTTCCACCCCACTGCGAGCCTGGGTGGCATCCGACATCTCTACTTACAGCCTGGATGGGATCGGGGACCCGATCGCAGCAACCGCTGTGGGCGAGTGAAGTCACAGCCGGTGGAAGTACCGGACGGAGATCGTGTCCGGCGGGTGAGCGAGCGTAAGCTCATTCCCTAACCTGTTTGCTAGTACTGTGCCTATAAACTGCCGAGGCCTACTACCTCATGTTAAAGACTCTCACTGGAGATTCACAGCAGGACTGATCCAGAGGATCTCCAGTGAAGTGTTGTCAGTTATCAACTTTCCCTTTTCCTGGATTACAATTGTTGTTTATCCTTAAGTGCACCACCTCTACAGATGCCGGTGAAGAATCCATCATTCATACAGGACTGAGTTCTAGAGTTAAGAATCAGGCCTGATTCATTAGGGACCTAGTTTAGTTATTGCGCCACAGGGCGCCTAGTTAACAGTCGCCCCACGTGGCGTCTCCTTATCCACCTCCCCCCTTTCCCCATGGTGTAGTGTGACTGATATTTTAATATTGCAGGGCTCTGTGAATATTCTAATGGTCAAGTTGTTATCACTGTTCATTCCCTTTGCATAGCTGAAAGTAAAAATCTGTTATTCCTTTATAACTACTCCGTGTCTGAGTCTCTCATAAAGTATAAGTATTAAATGTGTATACCCCTAAACTAACTGTGCCAGAAAAGGTCGAGTAGATTGCCGGGGGTTGGCGGAGCTGTACTCAGGGCCCAGACCAAATCTGCGGCTCTCTTAGTTGAGGGTAACGCTACATATGAAATTAAATAGTTCAATGCAGAATCAGTGGGAGCCCCGAGTGTGTCACTTGCCACCGTCGCCTGCAATTAGTGGGAGCCCTGAGTGTGTCACTTGCCACACGTTGTGGATTGTCACTTGCCACGTCACCTGCCACATCTTGTGGATTGTCACTTGCCACACCTTGTAGATTGTCACTTCCCACATCACCTGCCACACCTTGCTGATTGTCACTTGCCTGCCACCAGATGCAGATTGTCATTTGCCACGTCACCTGACACAATTTGCGGATTGTCACTTGCCACGTCGCCTGCCACACCTTGCGGATTGTCACTAACTTGCCTGCTAAGGTGTAGTTTTGGTTGTCTCTTGCTGTGTCCCAGACTCCCAGAGTCAGGCAGCAGAGAGATAATGTAATCTCTCTGCTGCCTGCACAGTGAGGGCGGAAGTCACTGCAGGAATGCAGGGCAGGCACGGGCGGTGAGAGATGATCTCATCTCTCTGTTCCCCCGCTCCCGGATAGCTGATTGGCCAGCTGCCACACTGAGCCTGCTCTCTCACTCTCACCTGCGCTGCCAACACACTGAGCAGCACGGTCAGCCCACCAACCACGCCGCTCCCCCGACAACAAACCGTGCCGCAAGTGGAACCGCCCGCTTTCTTACCCGTCTGTGGAGCCGCACGCTATTGCACCTGCCCGCAGAGCGGCCTGACGTGACTCACTGACGTCACTCGTTGCTAGACGCCAAGCAGCCCAGGCGTTAGCAGCGAGTGCAGGGAAGAGGCTCCACCCACCTCCTCCTCCGCTCCTGGTATCGTGTCAGTGCGCCACGTAACTACATTAGACGAGTCTCTCTCTGCGCCGCTGATCGGCTGATGTGAGAAACTGAGAGAGAGACTCAGAGAGGCAGCGGCAGCCGCAGAACAAGTACTGTATATAATCGAGTATAAGCCGACCCGAATATGAGCCGAGGCACCTAATTTTACCCCAAAAAACTGGGAAAACGTATTGACTCAAGTATAAGCCTAGGGTATCCTAGGCTTATACTTGCCTCACTTTGCCTCACTGTGCCCATGCCTCACTGTGCCCATGACTAGACTGATGTTTAACATGGAAGTCTATGGAAGGAGTGCCCGGTGTCTGGGAGAACTTTGAAAAATCGGTTCTCCCAGACACCAAACTTTTCAAACTTATAGAGGAGACATGGGGCTACATGTGTGCCAAGTTTGGGCTCCAGAGGACCTACGAACGGCCGGTACCGGGTCCGCAAAATCACTGGAGAAATGACCGTTTAACATTGGAGTCTATGGAAGGGGTGCCCGGATTTAAAAAATCAGTGCTCCACGGCCGTAGGTCCCCCAGACACCAAACGTTGCACACTTGTAGAGAAAACATGGGGCTACATGTGTGCAAAGTTTGGGGTCCAGGGGACCTACTACCGGCCGGTACCGGGTCCGCAAAATCACCGGAGAAATGACCGTTTAACATTGGAGTCTATGGAAGGGGTGCCCGGATTTAAAAAATCAGTGCTCCACGGCCGTAGGTCCTCCAGACACCAAACTTTGCACAGTTGTAGAGAAGACATTGGGCTACATGTGTGCCAAGTTTGGGGTCCAGGGGTCCTACGGCCGGTCGGTAGCGGGTCCCCAAAGTACGGGAGATCAGGCGCAAAAAAAATAAAACAGAGCAAGCAAGTGAGTGTGACAGATGGTCTCAGGGGGGGGGCAATTGCCCTGTTGCCCCCCCTGGATCCGCCACTGCCTCAGCCCTCCCTGTGGTTAGGCTATTAGGATGACCCTGTCGGGGTCGAGAGCATAGTCCTGAGGGTATCTGAAGCAGAGCCAAATGGACCGCAACACCTTGTATTTATCAAAGGTGTTGTCGTCTAAAGCAGGGTTCCCCAACCCCCGGTCCGCGGCCCACTGCCGGGCCGTGGCCTATTTGCAGATGGGCCGCGAAGGCTGCACTGTGTGAGGTGCGGCAGCGGGCAAGCAGAGAGATGACATCTCTCACCGCCCGCCCGGATCACGGCACTTCCGCCCACACAGCGGGGCTCCTACTGCGGTGAGGCGCGGGAGCAGAGAGATGAGATCATCTCTCGCCGCCCGCCTGGAAAGCGGCACTTCCGCCCACACAGCGGGGCTCCTATACTACGGTGAGGCGCGGGAGCAGAGAGATGAGATCATCTCTCGGCGCCCGCCCATAACGCGGCACTTCCGCCCACACAGCGGGGCCGCTATACTGCAGCGAGGCGTGGGAGCAGAGAGATCATCTCTCACCGCCCGCTCTGCATTACCGCTGTTCTCCCTCACCTGCCTGTGCTGCCACCACGGCAGGTGACAAAAAAATCTACTGGCAGGTGGCAATCCACACCTGGTGGCAGGTGACGTGGCAATCCACACCTGGTGGCAGGTGACGTGGCAATCCACACCTGGTGGCAGGTGACGTGGCAATCCACACCTGGTGGCAGGTGACGTGGCAAGCAACAATCCACACCTGGTGGCAGGTGATGTGGCAAGCAACAATCCACACCTGGTGGCAGGTGATGTGGCAAGCAACAATCCACACCTGGTGGCAGGTGATGTGGCAAGCAACAATCCACACCTGGTGGCAGGTGACGTCGCAAGCAACAATCCACACCTGGTGGAAGGCGACGTGGCAAGTGACAAACCGCATCTGGTGGCAGATTCTGCATTATGGTGAGTTTGAACTATTTCATTTTATATTACAATGCAATGACAGAAATAATGCGCTGCAATCATCCCAACACCATATCAGCCATTGTTCTGTGATGATTGAGGTGCTAACACTAGCCATTTCCCCGACAAACTGCCCGCGAAAAGCTACATAACCCAACCCCGTCCCCCCCCCCCCCCCCCGGGCCTTGGCACGATTCTATTACACAACACCGGTCCTCGGTGCCAAAAAGGTTGGGGACCACTGGTCTAAAGCCAACATCTCCTCCATTCTCATAGTATCATTCATGGTCGAGACCCATCGTTATAGGGGAGGTGTGGTGGTTGTCTTCCAATATGATGGAATGAGTTGTCTTGCCTAAAAAAACTGAGGAGATTCCGTTTCTGTGATGTTATAGACCCGGGAGTATCAAGAGGAGTGCAATCGTTGGAGTAGGCAATAGTTACCTCATAAATTTTATTGTAACATTTAAATGCCTGAGTCCAGAAGGGGCGGATCCTCTCACACAGGCTAGAAATATATACAGTATAAATAGCTAATGTACAATGTTTTTGAGTAAGCAACTCCACCTATTTTCATATTAATTCTACAAGTGTTAACAAGGTATTAACCACTTCCTGCCCAAGGTATGTCATTTGATGTCCTGGACTTTGAGTGGGGATATCTGAATATCATCCAGACATAATTTTGTTCAGCTGGCAGTTCAGCCGCCTGATCGATCTTACAGGCGGCGAGAGGGGGCGCCCCTCTCCCGCTGCCCTCCGATGCTTCTACCGGCTCGCCCCTGTGATCAGTGAGCCGGAGAAGGAATCCGGCGACGCCGAAAGTTAGCCATAGAGAAAACTGAGGGCCAGATGGTCCCCGACAGTCTTTATGACTCCCTGAGGCCCGGGCGTGAGGTTATGACATCACGTCCGGGCCGGCGGAAGTAGCAATGCCAAGGACTGGGCAGAAAAGCCTGAGATCGTGCAGCCTGGAGGAGAGATGTGTGGTCTCTCCATAAAGAGGACCTGTCACGCACTATTCCTGTTACAAGGGATGTTTACATTCCTTGTAATAGGAAAAAATAGGAAAAAAAGTGATAAAAAAAAAACTTTTTTAAAGGGAAAGTGTAAAAATAAAAAAATTGAAATAAACAATAAAAAAATAAAAATAAAGTTATGTCCGCATTTGTAAACAATGTTCAAACCACACATGTGAGGTATCACCACGAAAGTTAGAGTCAGCGAAATAATTCTAGCCCAAGATCTCCTCTGTAACTCTAAACAGATAACCTTTAAAAAAAACGCCACCCATGGGGATTTTTAAGTACCAAAGTTTGGCGCCATTCCATGAACGTGCGCAATTTTAAAGCGTGACATGTTAAGTATATATTTACTCAGCGTAACATCATCTTTGACAATATGCAAAAAAATTGTGCTAACTGTACAGTTTTTTTTCTTTTTTACACATGAAACATCGCTGTGCAAAGACCGTGTGACATAAAAAGTTGCAACGACCGCCATTTCATTCCCTAGGGTCTCTGCTAAACATATATAATGTTTGGGGTTCTAAATAATTTTCTAGAAAGAAAAAAAAGATTTTTACGTGTAGGAGCAAAGTGCCAGAATAGGCCTGGGCTGGAAGTGGTTAAACAATATATTACCCCAACATTTCATATTCCTGATATATGTTGGTTGTACCAAGACAAGTACTTGTGTTATAAAGTATCCTGTTCTCTTTGTATTTCTTCCTTTGTGTGAAATACCTGGTGATCCTGCCAGTCCCCCTGCTTTTCATATTTCAAACTGACCGCGCTATTCATGCGAGCACATTAATCCCAGCTTGATCAGTTTTCTGTCTGTGCTGGGATCACAGCCTGCCAGTCCTCCAATAATTTGACTTACCCACACACACAATCATTCACTAGGAAGATCAGTGTACTACTGCTTCTCCACCTATACCTATCTAAGTCCCTTATGCAGAACAGAATTTATGTGATCACTTATCAAAGAAGAAAAAAGTGAGGGAGTGAGCAATAGGGGGTGTCTACGTTACTTCATATAGTAGGACCTTGGAGAATGGACATAGCCACCCTCTAACGGTGAATTGGATCGCAGCAGCAAAACAGAAAAGAATCTGGAGACTTGGAGGGAGCTAAGTGCAGTAGATGGTGTTTTTCTGAGTTAAGAATTCATACTCAAATAGCTTTAAATAGCAAAATGTTGTGTCACTTTAGGGCCTCCTTCACATAGCCAAAGCTAAATAGGCCATGGTGCACAAGTATCTTGCCAAAAACTGCGGGCAGGAGCCCACATAGGTGAAGACAGCTGCAGCTGGAAGCCTGTACAAAGTATCAGCAGTACGCAATTTTCTAAAGTAATCACACAGGGAGAGATTACCTGCAGGTAGGAACAGATGATTGTCCCAGGATGCAAACTGTCCCTCCCTTTACAATAACCTCAAACACCTGCGGTCGCTGTCAGCCTGTCACTGCTTTTTACAGACTTCCCAGCCATGGCTGTCCACACACACTTGGGCCCCCAGATGCAGGTTTCTGCAAATCTTGTGGCACCACAGCAGATTTATCATGTGATTGTGGCCTCAGTTATCCAAAATTGTTTAGATTGGTGAATTTTTGTTCCCTTCCTAGGCTTGTGTAAAGTATGCTGCTATAGGCTTTGTTAAAGAGATTAGGAAAATTACCCTGAAAGGGTTAGACCATCATTGAGTCCAGTGACTTCATAACAGCAATATGTAGTGAGCGTGGCTTGATCACATACAATTCACACTTCTCAAGGCAGTGACAGGACAGAGCATGTGCTGACAGCTACAGCATGCAGAATCCCTGAGGACAGAGGAACTCACTCAGACCGCTTGAGTCACTGGATGATACCTCTAGGGCTGTGTTCTTTCTACACCATTTCTCCAAAGTAGCTGTACAACCCACACATTCTGCAACATCCCATCAACTGTTTACTTCCTTTTCATTACGCTCACCTAGTGGGGACAGAATGGGAAGAGAAAGGGTTAGAACTGTTAGCAGGCTTTTCTTTGGCTCTATTCACACCTGACTGTAGTGCAGCCACAGCTGCTACATCACGTTTTTTAAGATTTTTTGTTTTCTTTTTTTTCAGTGGAGTGTTTTTGGAGCGGCACCATTAATTTGATAGGTGGCACTGATAAGGCGGCACTGATGGGCACTGATGAGGAGGCATTGATGAGGCTGCACTGATATGTGGCACTGATAGGCCTCACTGATAGGCGGCACTGATAGGCGGCACTGATAGGCATCACTGATAGGTGGCACTGATAGGCATCACTGATAGGCGGCACTGATAGGCATCACTGATAGGCGGCACTGATAGGCATTACTGATAGGCTGCACTGATAGGCGGCACTGATAGGCGGCACTAATGGGCACAGATTGGCAGCACTGGTGGGCACAGATTGGCAGCACTGGTAGGCTCTGTTGGGGCTTCACTAATAATCAGGACACTGATTATTAGTGCCCTGATTGTCAGTAGGGATGAGCTCGGTGTTCGAGTCGAACATACGTTCGACTCGAACATCGGCTGTTCGATCGTTCGACGAAGATCGAACGATTTGGGCCGTTCGCGCCTAATTCGAGTGACGCGAACGGCCCACAATGCACTACGCCATCGCAGTGTCATCCAGGCGCTGTGATTGGCCAAGCATGCACTGTGACCCCGCATGCTTGGCCAATCACAGCGCCGGCAGCGAGGAGAGCAATGATTGGCCACAGGCAGGATGCCTGTGGCCAATTATTGCTGAGGGTGTTTAGTACACGCCCCACACTATAAAAGGCCGCCAGCACGGCGGCCTAGTGTAGTGTGTTCCGGAGCAGGGAAAGAGAAGCATAGGCAGGGACAGTGACATTTTTTTTTTCTTGCTTAACCTGGATTCCTTTAGTTTAGGGAAAGAGAAGGATAGGTAGGGAGAGTGTCAGTGTGTTTTACTGTGCGAATCCTTGTTTCTAGGGACAGGGAAGGACAGTGAGGGAAATTCTCCTTGTGCTATAGTGTGCTAAAGCATTGATCATCAACCATCTTTAAAAAATCATTTTTTCTAGGGACAGAAAACTATAGGTAGGGAGAGTGTCAGTGTGTTTTACTGTGATAATCCTTGTTTCTGGGGACAGGGAAGGACAGTGAGGGAAATTCTCCTTGTGCTATAGTGTGCTAAAGCATTGATCATCAACCATCTTTAAAAAAACATTTTTTCTAGGGACAGAAAACTATAGGTAGGGAGAGTGTCAGTGTGTTTTACTGTGCTAATCCTTGTTTCTAGGGACAGGGAAGGACAGTGAGGAAAATTCTCCTTGTGCTATACTGTGCTAAAGCATTGATCATCAACCATCTTTAAAAAAACATTTTTTCTAGGGACAGAAAACTATAGGTAGGAAGAGTGTTAGTTTCTTTCACTGTGATAATCCTTGTTTCTAGGGACAGGGAAGGACAGTGAGGGAAATTCTCCTTGTGCTATAGTGTGCTAAAGCATTGATCATCACCCATCTTTAAAAAAACATTTTTTCTAGGGACAGAAAACTATAGGTAGGAAGAGTGTCAGTTTCTTTCACTGTGATAATCCTTGTTTCTAGGGACAGGGAAGGACAGTGAGGGAAATTCTCCTTGTGCTATAGTGTGCTAAAGCATTGATCATCAACCATCTTTAAAAAAACATTTTTTCTAGGGACAGAAAACTATAGGTAGGGAGAGTGTCAGTTTCTTTCACTGTGATAATCCTTGTTTCTAGGGACAGGGAAGGACAGTGAGGCAAATTCTCCTTGTGCTATAGTGTGCTAAAGCATTGATCATCAACCATCTTTAAAAAAACATTTTTTCTAGGGACAGAAAACTATAGGTAGGAAGAGTGTCAGTTTCTTTCACTGTGATAATCCTTGTTTCTAGGGACAGGGAAGGACAGTGAGGGAAATTCTCCTTGTGCTATAGTGTGCTAAAGCATTGATCATCAACCATCTTTAAAAAAACATTTTTTCTAGGGACAGAAAACTATAGGTAGGAAGAGTGTCAGTTTCTTTCACTGTGATAATCCTTGTTTCTAGGGACAGGGAAGGACAGTGAGGGAAATTCTCCTTGTGCTATAGTGTACTAAAGCATTGATCATCAACCGTCTTTAAAAAAACATTTTTTCTAGGGACAGAAAACTATAGGTAGGAAGAGTGTCAGTTTCTTTCACTGTGATAATCCTTGTTTCTAGGGACAGGGAAGGACAGTGAGGGAAATTCTCCTTGTGCTATAGTGTGCTAAAGCATTGATCATCAACCATCTTTAAAAAAACATTTCTTTCTCGTACATCACGGGACACAGAGCGACATAGTCATTACTAATGGGTTATATAGATACCCTCAGGTGCTGGCACTGGCAACTTCCAAAACCGGAAGTACCCTCCCCTATATAAGCCCCTCCCATCCGGGAGCACCTCAGTTTTTTGCCAGTGTCTAAGGTGTTGGCCAAGAAGAAACATGTGTTTTTCACTGAGCTTGCGTACAGGTTCTTTTGGGCCTCAGTAAGCTATTCCGGATCCGACCAAAAAAGCTTCATAGCTAAACGGTCGGTACCCGGGCCTTGCAGAGAAGAGCAAGGTTTTGCCTGTAATGCTTCTCTTAGGAGAGCTGGACCCTGGGATCCAGAGCTCTGGTCATACCCACGACCAAGATGTTTTCTGTGCAGGGTGCTATACAGGTCCAGGGGAGTGGAATCCTTGGGAACCCGGTCCCTGAAGGTTTGATTACAATGCCTGCCGTGATAGGTGAAGTTTGGGCTTTTGTGGACCAAACAAAGTCCTGCGGCGGGGAACAGGTAAGTGGGGGCCCCCAGGAACTTGGTTCTATTGGGGGACCCCCAAGCCTAATTTGTCTTTCTGTCTGTTACCTAATGGTATTCCCGCAAAATTCTGTGCATGCCTGTAACTACTAAAAAAATGTAATAAATTTTAATGGTGGTCAAGAAAAAAAAAAAATATATATTTTTTTATATATATTTAAGATATTAGACTGCGGTACCTGTGTTTGTCCACTAGAGGCCGCTGTGGAATGTTTTCTTGTCATGTGGACTAGTTTCTTCTCAGCAGAGCAAGTCCAGGCAGATGGTGAGTTCTCTTATGGGAAACTGCTTCCTCTGCCATGTTGCAATGCTCGTCCATCCGCCGGCCTGCGGCAAAGAGGGGCCCTGGCTCTTGTCCCTAGTCTCCATTTTTCAAAATTAGCGCTGAAGGCGCACGTGGCCGCGCGCGTGCGCGTGCACGTGCCTCTATATATAGAGGTGAGCCAGGAAAGGGGGCGGAGCCTGGGGGATGACGCTCTGTGTGCGCCGCAGCGCTTCTGCGCATGTGCGGGCGTCCCAGCATGTAAAAACCACAGTTTTGTGTGGTGAGCTGGCTATGAAGTACAGAGACAGAGCTGGCAACATTTAAAAAAAGGGGATACAGCAAGCGGTTGATACAGGCATCCCCTAGAAAGGCACATTAGTAGACACCAACTGTGATATAGCAGCAATTGTGCTAGACTATTCTCAGTAAAAGTGGTGTATTACGGCTGGAATACCTCAGCTTTAGGCTTAGGAATATGCCGTCCAGAAGCTCCGGAACTGAATCTTCCAGGAAGCGAAGGGGGTCTCATCGGGCTCGGAGGATCTTGGACATACTTCTGCTGCACCAGTCTCCCCTGAAGTTCAGAGGTAAGTGACCGTAGAGACCCCGCAGGGGTACTTGGTACTGTGGCTGTCCTCAGTTCACCTGCTCCTGTGTATGTAACAGAGGAGGTTTTTTCCTCAGCTCTGGGAGGATTAGAGAGAGATTGTCAACATTTATCGCTGCCTCCCTGTCAGGGAAAGCACGCCCGATCTCCGTCTCCTCCTTCAGAGTGCCTGTTAGCAGAGCAACAGTCCCATACAGGGATCGACCTGCCTGAAGGGGATCAGGATGAGGTTGATTCTGTTATAGAGGAATCAACAGTGGGGGAACCTTTTCTCAGCATCTCAGGCTGAAAGATTATGGGTTCAGTCTCTGACTAACATGGTCCGATCAGCATTTAAAAATGCACCTTGCGGAACCATCAACCACTACTGTATCCTCGTTGGGGTCGCTAGAAGCCCCCAGACTGTCTGTTCTTTTCCACTTCACCCTTTACTGAAAGGGCTCATTTACCAGGATTGGGAACGTCCTGAGAAAATATTTATTCCCCCAAGAGATTTCCGGTGGTCTATCCCATGGAGGATAAGTTCATCAAAAAAAAAAAAAAAAAAAAATGGAAGGTCCCTACAGTGGACGCAGCCATCTCTTGTATGTATAAATCACTGACATGTCCAGTGGATAATGTCCAAATGTTCAAGAACCCAATAGATAAAAGATTGGAGTCCTTATGAAAATCTGCTTGGTGATACAACCAGCAGTAGCAGCTATTGGGGTCTGCTAAGCAGTGAAGGATCAGTTGAAACAGGTCTTGAGGGACTTGACAGATCAGCAGGCTTTGCCCTAGCTGATCTACCTAGAGCCTTAGGCTTTGCGGTTGACGCCATAAAGGATTCAGTCCATCAGGCCTCCCGCCTTACGCTGTCTATAGTACATATGCGTAGGCTCCTATGGCTCAAAAACTGGTCTGCTGAAGCTCCCTGTAAAGAATGGCTGGTTAGCGTCCCATTTCATGGTGAACGCTTATTCAGGGAAAACCTGGACAAATATATCCAGAAAATTTCCAGCGGTAAAAATACGCTCTTGCCGGTTAAAAACAGAGTTAGAGGTCCCTCTTTAAGAGGCCTGCTTCTCCAGTCCCTGGGGCATCGGCTGTGTAACAGTTCCGACGGCCTCCTCGGTCAAATCCCGGGGGTAAAAAACAGGGACAGTAGCAGGGTAATGAGAAACCCTGGGTCAGGGGAGGTACAAAACCTCCCCCAAAGTTAAATTCATTGAAGCCCCCACTCAGTCGGGTGGGGGGAGGACTCCAGTTGTTCGCAAGAGACCTGGCGGGACACGATCAAGACAGATAGGTGCTCTCCGCAGTAGGTTTGGGATACAGTTTGGAGTTAAAAGACTCTCCTCCTTCCCATTTTTAAGGTCAAACGTGCCAAGGGATCCCCGGAAGAGAGAGTCCCTCCTGTTGGCACTAGAACAACTATTGCTCCAAGGAGTAATTATGGAGGTTCCCCTGGAAGAATGAGGGTTCGGGTCTTACTCAAACCTCTTTACAGTCCCGAAGCAAACGCGGACGGGAGGCCCATATTAATTCTAAAAGGGCTATACAAATTCCTGTATATCAGGACTTTCCGATGGAGTCGATCCGATCGGTGGCCACTGCCCTACAAGGGGAGGATTGGTTAGCCGCAATCGACATCAAAGATGCTTATTTGCACATTCCCATCTTTCCAGTCCACCAAAAATTTCTACGCTTTGCAGTAGAAGGGCGCCATTTTCAGTTCAGAGCCTTACCCTTCGGTTTGGCCACAGCACCACGAGTGTTTACAAATATTCTGGCCCTTTATTGGCCAATCTAAGAACACAAGGTGTAATGATAATGGCATATCTGGATGACTTGTTGCTGATAGACCACTCAGTGAAAAAACTAGACGTGGTCGTTCACAAGACAATCAAGTATCTGGAATCTCACGGTTGGATTATCAACCGAGACAAGTCAGCCCTAAAAACCAGTCAAAAGTCTGGAATACTTGGGGCTAAGGTTGGATTCAGGCCAGAGAAAAATATTCTTGCCTCGAGGAAAGGTGTTGTCTTTGAAAGATTTGATCCACTTAGTGGGTACAAAAAAGACAGCCGTCCATACGCCTGTATATGAGGCTGCTGGGAAAAATGGTGGCATCATTCGAAGCAGTACCCTACGGTCAATTCAAGGAATTTGCAAGGGGCCATACTGTCAGCCTGGAACAAAAAAGTTCAGGCCCTAGACTTACAATGTCCTTGTCCCCTTCCGTTCGCAAGAGCCTCCGTTGGTGGTTGGTTCCCCAGAATCTGGAAAAAAGGAAATCCTTCAGTCCGATTTCTTGGAAGGTGGTCACTACAGATGCCAGCCTTATAGGCTGGGGAGCAGTACTGGAGCAATAGTCTCTCCAGGGCAGATGGTCGGATGCAGAAAAGGCCCTGCCCATCAATCTCTTAGAGATACGAGCAGCCCGGTATGCCCTAGTAGCATGGACATCCAAACTCCAAGGGTCCCCTGTCAGAATTCAATCAGACAATGCCACAGCAGTGGCATATATCAATCATCAGGGGGGCACCAGGAGTCGTGCAGCCCAGAGGGAAGTAAATTACATCCTGAAATGGGCAGAAAAATATGTCCCAGCCATATCTGCGGTATTCATTCCAGGAGTGGAGAATTGGAAGGCGGACTTTCTAAGTCGCCAGCAATTAGGCCCAGAGGAAGGGTCCCTTCACCCCGAGGTTTTCTGGACAATATGTCAGCGGTGGGGAACATCGGATGTAGATCTTCTAGCATCCAGATTCAACGCAAAGGGGGACAGGTTTGTCTCTCGGACAAGGGATCCCCTAGCTTGCGGCTCGGATGCCCTAGTGTTCCCTTGGGATCAGTTCAAGCTGATATATGCATTCACACCGCCACAATGGTTACCTCGATTACTCCGCAGAATCAGGGTAGAAAAGAAACCAGTGATTCCGGTGGCTCCAGCGTGGCCCCGAAGAGCGTGGTACGCGGAGATTGTAAAATTTCAGTGGGGAGTCTTTGGACTCTCCCACGTCGTCCGGACCTGCTTTCGCAAGGACCGATATACCACCCTTCCTTACCAGCCCTAGGTTTGACGGCCTGGCTATTGAAGCCCACATTCTAAAAAAGAGAGGGCTCTCTAATGCTGTGGTATCTACCATGATCAATGCCAGGAAGCCGGTATCCAGGCAGATCTACTATAGAATCTGGAAGGCGTACATCGCGTGGTGTGAGGCCAAGAAATGGCATCCACATAAGTACGTAATAGGTAGGATTCTGGACTTCCTACAATGGGCTGTAGATAGGAAGCTTGCCTTGAGTACTATCAAGGGTCAGATTTCGGCCTTGTCAATATTTTTTCAAAGGCCCTTGGCTTCGCATTCACTAGTCAAAGCCTTTATACAAGGAGTGATGCGTATTAGTCCTCCGGTTAATATTCCCATATGTCCATGGGATCTAAACTTGGTTCTGTCGGTTCTACAGAAACAACCATTTGAACCATTACAGCATATTTCCTTGGTGCTTCTCACCAGGAAATTGATTTTTCTAGTAGCCATTTGTTCGGCTAAAAGAGTATCGGAATTAGCAGCTATGTCCTGTAAGGAGCCATATCTGGTTATCCATAAGGACAGAGTAGTGTTACGTCCTCATCCAGCCTTTCTTCCTAAGGTGGTATCGAGGTTTCATTTGAACCAAGATGTGGTTCTTCCTTCTTTTTTCCCCAAACCTACTTCGGTAGAGGAAAAGTTATTGCATTCTTTGGATGTAGTAAGAGCAGTTAAAGCTTATCTAAAAGCCACTGCTCAGATTCGCAGAACGGATACTTTGTTTATTCTGCCGGAAGGCCCCAGAAAGGGTCAGGCAGCGTCAAAATCTACTTTAGCCAAGTGGATTCGACAGGTCATTATGCAAGCTTATGGCTTGAGAAGGAGACCGCCTCCGTTCAAAGTTAGAGCGCACTCCACGAGAGCAGTTGGAACTTCATGGGCAGTGCATCACCAGGCCTCCCTGGCTCAAATCTGTAAGGCCGCAACATGGTCTTCAGTTCACACGTTTACTAGGTTCTACCAGGTGGACGTTAGAAGTCAGGAGGATGTCGCCTTTGGGCGCAGTGTGTTGCAGGCCGCAAAAGATCCTCATGTCTGATAGCGCTCAGCTTATATATGGTGTATCCCCCCCCTCATTTGGCATTGCTTTAGGACATCCCATTAGTAATGACTATGTCGCTCTGTGTCCCGTGATGTACGAGAAAGAAAATAGGATTTTTATAACAGCTTACCTGTAAAATCCTTTTCTTGGAGTACATCACGGGACACAGAGCTCCCACCCCTCTTTGGGGACACTTATTGCTTTGCTACAAAACTGAGGTGCTCCCGGATGGGAGGGGCTTATATAGGGGAGGGTACTTCCGGTTTTGGAAGTTGCCAGTGCCAGCACCTGACGGTATCTATATAACCCATTAGTAATGACTATGTCGCTCTGTGTCCCGTGATGTACTCCAAGAAAAGGATTTTACAGGTAAGCTGTTATAAAAATCCTATTTTTTTCTAGGGACAGAAAACTATAGGTAGGAAGAGTGTCAGTTTCTTTCACTGTGATAATCCTTGTTTCTAGGGACAGGGAAGGACAGTGAGGGAAATTCTCCTTGTGCTATAGTGTGCTAAAGCATTGATCATCAACCGTCTTTAAAAAAACATTTTTTCTAGGGACAGAAAACTATAGGTAGGAAGAATGTCAGTTTCTTTCACTGTGATAATCCTTGTTTCTAGGGACAGGGAAGGACAGTGAGGGAAATTCTCCTTGTGCTATAGTGTGCTAAAGCATTGATCATCAACCGTCTTTAAAAAAACATTTTTTCTAGGGACAGAAAACTATAGGTAGGAAGAGTGTCAGTTTCTTTCACTGTGATAATCCTTGTTTCTAGGGACAGGGAAGGACAGTGAGGGAAATTCTCCTTGTGCTATAGTGTGCTAAAGCATTGATCATCAACCATCTTTAAAAAAAAAAAATTCTAGGGACAGAAAACTATAGGTAGGAAGAGTGTCAGTTTCTTTCACTGTGATAATCCTTGTTTCTAGGGACAGGGAAGGACAGTGAGGGAAATTCTACTTGTGCTATAGTGTGCTAAAGCATTGATCATCAATCAGCTTTAAAAAAAACATTTTTTCTAGGGACAGAAAACTATAGGTAGGAAGAGTGTCAGTTTCTTTCACTGTGATAATCCTTGTTTCTAGGGACAGGGAAGGACAGTGAGGGAAATTCTCCTTGTGCTATAGTGTGCTAAAGCATTGATCATCAATCAGCTTTAAAAAAACATTTTTTCTAGGGACAGAAAACTATAGGTAGGAAGAGTGTCAGTTTCTTTCACTGTGATAATCCTTGTTTCTAGGGACAGGGAAGGACAGTGAGGGAAATTCTCCTTGTGCTATAGTGTGCTAAAGCATTGATCATCAACCATCTTTAAAAAAACATTTTTTCTAGGGACAGAAAACTATAGGTAGGGAGAGTGTCAGTTTCTTTCACTGTGATAATCCTTGTTTCTAGGGACAGGGAAGGACAGTGAGGGAAATTCTCCTTGTGCTATATTGTGCTAAAGCATTGATCATCAACCATCTTTAAAAAAACATTTTTTCTAGGGACAGAAAACTATAGGTAGGAAGAGTGTCAGTTTCTTTCACTGTGATAATCCTTGTTTCTAGGGACAGGGAAGGACAGTGAGGGAAATTCTACTTGTGCTATAGTGTGCTAAAGCATTGATCATCAATCAGCTTTAAAAAAAACATTTTTTCTAGGGACAGAAAACTATAGGTAGGAAGAGTGTCAGTTTCTTTCACTGTGATAATCCTTGTTTCTAGGGACAGGGAAGGACAGTGAGGGAAATTCTCCTTGTGCTATAGTGTGCTAAAGCATTGATCATCAACCATCTTTAAAAAAACATTTTTTCTAGGGACAGAAAACTATAGGTAGGGAGAGTGTCAGTTTCTTTCACTGTGATAATCCTTGTTTCTAGGGACAGGGAAGGACAGTGAGGGAAATTCTACTTGTGCTATAGTGTGCTAAAGCATTGATCATCAATCAGCTTTAAAAAAACATTTTTTGTATGGACAGAAAACTATAGGTAGGAAGAGTGTCAGTTTCTTTCACTGTGATAATCCTTGTTTCTAGGGACAGGGAAGGACAGTGAGGGAAATTCTCCTTGTGCTATAGTGTGCTAAAGCATTGATCATCAACCGTCTTTAAAAAAACATTTTTTCTAGTGACAGAAAACTATAGGTAGGAAGAGTGTCAGTTTCTTTCACTGTGATAATCCTTGTTTCTAGGGACAGGGAAGGACAGTGAGGCAAATTCTCCTTGTGCTATAGTGTGCTAAAGCATTGATCATCAACCATCTTTAAAAAAACATTTTTTCTAGGGACAGAAAACTATAGGTAGGAAGAGTGTCAGTTTCTTTCACTGTGATAATCCTTGTTTCTAGGGACAGGGAAGGACAGTGAGGGAAATTCTCCTTGTGCTATAGTGTGCTAAAGCATTGATCATCAACCATCTTTAAAAAAACATTTTTTCTAGGGACAGAAAACTATAGGTAGGAAGAGTGTCAGTTTCTTTCACTGTGATAATCCTTGTTTCTAGGGACAGGGAAGGACAGTGAGGGAAATTCTACTTGTGCTATAGTGTGCTAAAGGATTGATCATCAATCAGCTTTAAAAAAACATTTTTTGTATGGACAGAAAACTATAGGTAGGAAGAGTGTCAGTTTCTTTCACTGTGATAATCCTTGTTTCTAGGGACAGGGAAGGACAGTGAGGGAAATTCTCCTTGTGCTATAGTGTGCTAAAGCATTGATCATCAACCATCTTTAAAAAAACATTTTTTCTAGGGACAGAAAACTATAGGTAGGAAGAGTGTCAGTTTCTTTCACTGTGATAATCCTTGTTTCTAGGGACAGGGAAGGACAGTGAGGGAAATTCTCCTTGTGCTATAGTGTGCTAAAGCATTGATCATCAACCATCTTTAAAAAAACATTTTTTCTAGGGACAGAAAACTATAGGTAGGAAGAGTGTCAGTTTCTTTCACTGTGATAATCCTTGTTTCTAGGGACAGGGAAGGACAGTGAGGGAAATTCTCCTTGTGCTATAGTGTGCTAAAGCATTGATCATCAACCGTCTTTAAAAAAACATTTTTTCTAGGGACAGAAAACTATAGGTAGGAAGAGTGTCAGTTTCTTTCACTGTGATAATCCTTGTTTCTAGGGACAGGGAAGGACAGTGAGGGAAATTCTCCTTGTGCTATAGTGTGCTAAAGCATTGATCATCAACCGTCTTTAAAAAAACATTTTTTCTAGGGACAGAAAACTATAGGTAGGAAGAGTGTCAGTTTCTTTCACTGTGATAATCCTTGTTTCTAGGGACAGGGAAGGACAGTGAGGGAAATTCTCCTTGTGCTATAGTGTGCTAAAGCATTGATCATCAACCGTCTTTAAAAAAACATTTGATCTAGGGACAGAAAACTATAGGTAGGAAGAGTGTCAGTTTCTTTCACTGTGATAATCCTTGTTTCTAGGGACAGGGAAGGACAGTGAGGGAAATTCTCCTTGTGCTATAGTGTGCTAAAGCATTGATCATCAACCGTCTTTAAAAAAACATTTTTTCTAGGGACAGAAAACTATAGGTAGGAAGAGTGTCAGTTTCTTTCACTGTGATAATCCTTGTTTCTAGGGACAGGGAAGGACAGTGAGGGAAATTCTCCTTGTGCTATAGTGTACTAAAGCATTGATCATCAACCGTCTTTAAAAAAACATTTGATCTAGGGACAGAAAACTATAGGTAGGAAGAGTGTCAGTTTCTTTCACTGTGATAATCCTTGTTTCTAGGGACAGGGAAGGACAGTGAGGGAAATTCTCCTTGTGCTATAGTGTGCTAAAGCATTGATCATCAACCGTCTTTAAAAAAACATTTTTTCTAGGGACAGAAAACTATAGGTAGGAAGAGTGTCAGTTTCTTTCACTGTGATAATCCTTGTTTCTAGGGACAGGGAAGGACAGTGAGGGAAATTCTCCTTGTGCTATATTGTGCTAAAGCATTCCTCATAAACCATCTTTGAAATCCTTGTTTTTTGGACAGTCAGGGAAATTGTCGTTGTGCTATTCTGTGCGAAAGCAATCATCCTCAACCATATTTAGAAATCCTTAAGTAAAGGGACAGAGAAGGACACCTGAAGGTAGCCCTTATTGCTTTTTTCACATCTCCCTGCAGGCCATCTATTAGAATGTCTGGAAGGCAAACAAGGAGAGGCAGACAGTCAGGAGGCAATAAAAGAGGGCAAGCAGGCTCTGTGTCTGGGGGCAACAGTGCTGGTCGTGGACGCGGTGCATTGTCATCAGCACATGGCCATGGGACACGCTTGTCCTTCTTTTCGGCAGCTGGACATGTTGAGCCACATCATGCCGAAGACTTGGTAGAGTGGATGACCAAGCCCTCCTCCTCCTCCTCATCCTCTCTCACCCAGGCTCAGGGTACTGGCAAAGCAGCTGCCAAAGCGTCCTCTTCCCTGGTATCAATGTCAGACTCATCATCAGTCACTCCTTCCCTAGACCCACCATGTCCTCCTCCTGAGGAGTCCCCCGAACTGTTTGAGCACAGTGTTGGGTACATGCTCCAGGAGGATGCCCAGCGTTTCGAAGGGTCTGATGATGAAACCCAGCTAGAGGAAGGCAGTAGCGTGAGAGCAGACAGAGGGGATGCTCAAGAAGGACACCAATCTGGCAGTCATGTTCCAGCAGCTGCAGCATACTGCCAGATTGGCTCCAGTGATGAGGAGGGAGGGGATGATGAGGTCACTGACTCCACGTGGGTGCCTAATAGGAGAGAGGAGGAGGAGGAGGATGAGGAGGAGGCACATCTCCAACGAGGCAGGATGCCCTTTGGTGGCCAGCGTAAGGGCAGTACACCGACGGAATCACACCGCAGAGCTCCGCCTGTGCAGGGCGCTGCCTCTGCCCGTCATTCAAAAAGTTCTTTGGTGTGGGCCTTTTTTGAGGCTAGTGCATCAGATCGCACAGCTGCTGTTTGCAACATATGTCTCAAGCGTATATCGCGTGGCCAAAACATCAGCCGCTTGGGTACCACATGCCTGACCAGACATATGTTGACCCGCCATGCAGCTCGTTGGCAAGCCTACCTCAAAGACCCACACCAAAGAACAAAGCGGACCTCTCCTTGCACCGCATCAGCTGGGATCTCCAACCCCACTATAACTTCAGTCCTCTCTGAAACATGCACTGAGAGGAATGAAGGTGTAGAATTAGGTGTGTCACAGCCAAGTAGTTGCGGCCACTCTGCTAGCAGTACACCGACGTCCGATTCTAGCAGGCAAATTTCCCTGCCCCAGCTGCTGGACCGTCGAAAGAAGTTCACTCCCAGCCATCCACATGCCCAGCGGTTGAATGCTAGCTTGGCTAAATTGCTAGCGCTTCAACTGCTGCCTTTTCAGTTGGTAGACTCGGCCCCCTTCCGTGAGTTTGTGCAATGTGCGGTTCCTCAGTGGCAGGTTCCCAAACGCCACTTTTTCTCACGGAAGGCTATTCCGGCTCTCTACCGGCATGTGGAAGGCAATGTCTTGGCCTCGCTGGACAGGGCGGTCAGCGGTAAGGTGCATATTACCGCTGACTCATGGTCCAGCAGGCATGGACAGGGACGTTACCTTTCTTTCACGGCCCATTGGGTCACTCTTTTGGCAGCTGGGAAGGATGCAGGACAAGGTGCAGTAGTGTTGGAGGTTGTTCCACCGCCACGCCTCCAAAATGCTACTACTGGTTGTGACACACCTCTCTCCTCCACCCCCTCCTCTTCTTCTTCCTCCATGGCCTCTTCCTGTGGTTTGTCCTCTGAACCAGCGGTGCTCCGTAGCCGTTCAAGGGGCTACGCAAGTACGCAGGCAAAAAGATGCCATGCCGTGCTTGCGCTGGTGTGTTTGGGGGACAGAAGCCACACTGGGGCAGAGGTCCTGTCTGCTCTGCAGGGCCAGGCCGAGAGGTGGTTGACGCCACGCCAGCTTAAGCCAGGAATGGTGGTTTGCGACAATGGCACCAACCTCCTCTCCGCCCTCCGACAGGGACAACTGACCCATGTGCCCTGTGTGGCTCACGTCCTTAACCTGGTGGTGCAGCGGTTCTTGGGCAGGTACCCGGCTTACAGGATGTCCTGAGGCAGGCCAGGAAAGTCTGTGTGCATTTCCGCAGATCTTATAATGCCAGTGCTCGCCTGGCTGAGCTGCAAAAGGAGTTGAACCTGCCCAAGAACCGCCTTATATGTGACATGCCCACCAGGTGGAACTCAATGTTGGCCATGCTGCAGCGGCTGCACACGCAGCAGAGGGCCATCAATGAGTACCTGTGCGACTACGGCACCAGGACAGGGTCAGGGGAGCTTGGTTTTTTTTCTCCACGCCAGTGGGGCATGATCAGGGATGCATGCACTGTCCTGGCACCATTTGAGGAGGCCACGAGGATGGTGAGCAGTGACAGTGCATGCATCAGTGACACTGTACCTCTTGTCCACCTGTTGGAGCACACGCTGCGTGGAATAATGGACAGGGCACTTGAGGCAGAACAGAGGCAGGAAGAGGAGGACTTCCTTGCCTCTCAAGGCCCCCTTTACCCAGACAGTGTTCCTTCTGTCCCACCCATCGCACAGGAAGAGGAGGAGGAGGAGGAGGAGGAGGAGGAGGAGGATTGTGTCAGCATGGAGGTGGAGGCTGGCACTCAGCATCATCAGCAGCAGTCTTTTAGGGATGATTTACAGTCCCAAGAAACCAGTGGACTTGTACGTGGCTGGGAGGAGGTGGCTGTGGATCATGTCGTCCTTAGTGACCCAGAGGACTCCGGACCGAATGCCTCAGCAAACCTACGCTGCATGGCCTCCCTGATCCTGCAAAGTCTGCGGAAGGATCCTCGTATTCTTCGGATCAAGGAGAGGGACCATTACTGGCTGGCCACTCTCCTTGATCCACGGTACAAGGGTAAGGTTGCGGACCTTATGTTACCGTCGCAGAGGGAGCAGAGGATGAGACAACTCCGGGAGGCCTTGCAGAAAGGTCTGTGCAACGCGTTCCCAGAGACTGGGAGGTTACAAACTCCTGGTCCTGGACAACGAGTTGCTGAGGCTTCGGCCAGTCAAAGAAGGAGCGGTGGGGAAGGTGGCCGTCTGACCGATGCGTTCAGACAATTCTTTAGTCCGCAGCCCCAAAGTATGATCGGTTCCAGCAACCATCGCCAGCGTCTGATAAACATGGTGCAGGAATATCTAGGGGCAAGGTCAGACTTGGACACCTTCCCCACCGAAAATCCTCTGGCTTACTGGGTCTTGAGGATGGATCACTGGCCAGAGCTTGCACAGTATGCAATTGAGCTACTGGCCTGTCCTGCATCCAGCGTTCTTTCGGAACGCACATTCAGTGCTGCTGGAGGATTTGTCACGGATCACAGGGTGCGCCTGTCCACCGACTCGGTTGATCGACTGACTTTCATCAAGATGAACCAGTCTTGGATCACCACCAGCTACCACACACCTGATGCTGATATAACAGACTAATTGATTTTAACATGTCACATCCCTTCAAGACTGATGCTGATGCTGAGTGCCTGTGCTGTTATGTTGACTGGCTATCCTCCTCCTCCGAGTCCTCAATGATACGATTGATGATGATAGCTTGGAAGATCATTTTTGTTTATGGGTGCCGCCACCAGTGGCTAAGGCCCAATTTTTCAGCCCCTGTTTTACAGGGGCGTGTAATTACAATTTTTTTAGCAATAATTTGCCATAGGGCTCATTGCTGTGCTCCAAGTACAGTATCTGTGAGGGGTTGGAGTGTTGTGCCACCAGTGCCTAAGGCCCAATTTTTCAGCCCCTGTTTAACAGGGGCGTGTCATTACAATTTTTGAAGCAATACTTTGCAACAGGGCTCATTGCTGTGCTCCAAGTACAGTATCTGTGAGGGGTTGTAGTGTTGTGCCACCAGTGCCTAAGGTCCAATTTTTCAGCCCCTGTTCAACAGGGGCATGTAATTACAATTCTTGATCTAATAATTCACAGCAGGGCCCATTGCTGCACCCACCAAGAGTAACTCTGAGGGCTTACAGTGTTGTGGCAACGCCACCACCACCACCACCACGAAAGGCCCAATTTTTCAGCCCCTGTTCAAAAGGGGCATGTAATTACAATTCTTGATCTAATAATTCACAGCAGGGCCCATTCCTGCACCCACCAAGAGTAACTCTGAGGGCTTACAGTGTTGTGGCAACACCACCACCACCACCACCACCACGAAAGGCCCAATTTTTCAGCCCCTGTTCAACAGGGGCATGCAATTACAATTCTTGATCTAATAATTCACAGCAGGGCCCATTGCTGCACCCACCAAGAGTAACTGTCAGGGCTTACAGTGTTGTGGCACCAGCACCACCATCAAAGGCCCAATTTTTACTACCACTGTTCAACAATTATATGTAATTAAAATTCCTGATATAATAGTTGACAGCAGGGCGTTCCAGCACCAACCAAGAGTAACTGTGAGTGCTTACAGTGTTGTGCCAACACCAATAACTAAGGGGCCTATTTCTGCAGAGTATATACGGCAGGTCCCTACTTTCAAACATCCAACTTACAAACGACTCCTACTTGCAAACGCAAGAAGACAACAGGAAGTGAGAGGAAATCTACCCCTTGGAAGGAAAATTCTCTCCTGTAAGAATTAATATGGGAGAAAGGTGTCTCCTCTGTACTGATGCTTTATCAGCAATCCTTGTTTCAAGAAAAACACCACATTTCAAAAACAGTTGTCATTGGGACGGAAAGTGAGGTAAAATGTTCTGAACAGGGGCACAGACAGCAAAACAAATGTTACAGGGGTGATAACCCTTACCTATGTTTTCCAAAAAGTTTAAAAATAGATTTTTGGGCTGGAGCTACACTTAAACAATGTACCTGTTCAAAATTACAAACAGATTCTACATAAGAACAAACCTACAGTCCCTGTCTTGTATGCACCGCCTGTATACGGCTGTTCAGAGTATATAGGGCCTTTTTTATTTTATGTGCGGGGTTCCCCTTAATATCCATACAAGACCCAAAGGGGCTGGTAATGGGCTGGGGTAGGGGGGGGGGTCATGGGGTAGCTATGCCATTTTTCTTAAAGATTTTCATCCATATTACCGGGACCAGACATTACATTAAAGCCGCAAGCAGTTTTAAATGGCTTTTTTTTCCTTTAGAAGTGTCATTTTGTGCAGGGACAGTTCTAAACACGGGAAACATGTGGCACTTCACAGGCATACTTTAGACACCCCCCAGGTACGATATTTAAAGGAATATTTGACTTTTTTTTTTCACTTTATGCATCATTAAAATGACTGCTCCCGAAAAACGACAGTTTTTAAAACTTCTTTTTGCATTGATACATGTCCCCTGGTGCAGAACCCGGGTTCCCAAACCCTTTTTAGGACAATAACATGCATAATAGTCGTTATAATTAGCACTTTAGAATTCGAACGTTCGCATCCATTGTATTTAATAGGGTTCTAATGTTCGTACGAACTTTCGGTCCGTTCGCGGGTTCTGGTGCGAACCGAACCCGGGGGTGTTCGGCTCATCACTAATTGTCAGTGAAGATGTACCCTGTGTGAATTTGCCAGTTTTCGGTTCTCCTTACTCTCCTCTTTCCCAGTGTCAGCGTGAGCGGAGGATTGCCGATAACCAGCAAATCCTGTTTACATCCGTGAAGCTGTGATTGGACACTTGTGATTAGACAGTGGTAAAGAACTTATTTAGGGAAGCCTATCTCACACCCACCTAACAACTGTCCCCGAGCCACCCCCATCAAATTATTCCCCGCATCTGTTACCTTTTGTACCACCACCCCCTCCCTTTAGAATGTAAGCTCTACGAGCAGGGCCCTCCTATCCCTTCTGTATTGAACTGTACTGTAATTGTGCTGTCCCCCTCTACATTGTAAAGCGATGCGTAAACTTTTGGCGCAATATAAATCATGTATAATAATAATAATATAATAATAATAATCTCAGATCACTGCCGAAGCACGCCGCAGGGGGTGCTCAGGCAGCCCGGAGGACGTCATATGATGGACTTCCGGCAAAGTGCGGCCGCGCTGCAGCTGTCATTCAGCTATAGCGCAGTCGTGAAGGGGTTAATAGACTATCGTTAACATGGCAGTTCTATAGTTTCTTTAATTGACTGTCTGTGTCCCTGCTGGGGAGATTTCCCCGTACCTCCTCTCTCCTTCCTTCTCTAGCCAAAATAAAATCCTCTCTATTGGTCCTAAACACCATTTTCTCTCGAAAATAAAGCAATATGAGATGGAACATATTACAGTTGTCACTGTGTCTTCCATTGGGGGACACCTGATCTGGTCACAACTGTCTAGGAAGAGATATCCTTTTGCTTGTGCTATGACAAAGTGTGAGCTCTATGTAGGATCTATTGGACATTGCAGCCCGCAAGCACAGGTCTGACGGAGGAGATACTGACAAGAGGCTGCACAATCATTTGAAGGGCCCCATGCCAACGGTGCCAACAGTGAACAACTGCAGCCAGCAGAGGCTTGGCCAGATTTGTAACCTGTTCGCATTTAGGACCTCATTCACAAGGGGCATATCAATGCGTACGCCAATGCGTACCCCGTGTGAGGGTCATGTTTGGGGATGCACGGGTGTTATGTGCAGCATCCCCAAGCAGGCAGTCTCATTGATGTCAATTGGGACGTAGTGGCTGTTCCCAATTTGACCACCGCAAACAATATGCGTTCAGGACCGTGCACCAGCACGAATGTGTCAGTGTAACCGCTGCGTCTCAATTGACATCAAAAGCCTACATCAGGATGCACGGAACACTTGTGCATAGCTCCCAACTGTCCCTGATTTCGAGGGACTGTCCCTGATTTGGAGCAATGTCCCTCTGTCCCTCATTCCTCCTCATTTATCCCTCATTTTGGTCTCATCTATATAGATGTATATAAAATGCACAATTTATCTATCAAAAAGTGTTTTCCAGCACTAAACCTTTCATCTGATTTCTAAATTGCTGCATTTGTAACCTCCAAAAGTCAATATAAAGGAATAGTAGTGGTAAAAAAAGCAATTCTCCTTTAAGGGGGCGTGGCCAGGGGTGTGTCCTATGCCTGAATACTTTTGCTGATAGGTGTCCCTCATTTCCATCTCAAAAAGTCGGTAGGTATGCTTGTAGTTCCCTATGCGAGTAAACATGGCCCTCACACTTTGATACATCTGGGCGGTTACATGAAATTAGGCCCTGCGGACAGTTTGCATCCAGGGATGGCATTTCTGGCTGCACACAAGCTAACTGCAGTTAATCCTCCAAATTGTATGTGGCCACAGCACAGAGTCCTGCTGCGTCCAGATTAGGGTTGCCACCTGTCCAGGATTCACCCGGACAGTTCGGGTTTGGAATCATGCGTCCGGGTTTCAGACTGCCTGAAACCCGGACACATTACTTAGACTGGACTATGGCTTCCCAGCAGGTGTCTGGCTGCAATTGGTTGTCTAAGCTGAGAGTGTCTGTTACACTCTTTCACACTGCCCAAAGCCAGCACTAACAACCCCCCCCCCAAAACACACAGACGGGAGAGGAGAGAGGGCTCGATCTGCATCTCTTCCTCCCACCCCTCCCAACCCCTACCCCTCTGTGTCTGCCCACACTCCAATCCCTGGTGCTGTGCCTCAGAAAAGGAAAGTGGGGGGGGGGGGGGGCGGCAGAGATTTAAAGTCCAGCAGCCTCAGATACATCTGGATGAGAGGTACTGACTGCCAAGGGGTGAGTGAGCTCACCGTCCATCTCTGTCTGACTGAAGTCTCCAACCTTCTCTCTCCTGCCTCTGAGTGAGTACACTAAGATAAATCAGGGTTCTCAGAGCACCCCTTACATCAGAGTTCCCCTTTACACCATAGGCCACAATGTTTCCCCTTACATCAGAGTCTTCTACGTACATCAGAGTTCTCAGTGTTCCCCCTTAATTCAGAGTTCTCAGAGCATCCCTTATGTTAGAGGCCCCAGAGTTCTCCCGTATATCAGAGTCTGCAGAGTCCTCCCCTTACAGTGAAAGGGAACTCTGTGGACTCTGATGTAAAGGGGACTCTTGTTATTAACTTCATATGATTAGAAATGTTATTTAATAGCAAAATATATGTATAGTTTATACTATAAAAAAAAAATTGCTGTGCGCCGCTAAAGTGTTCGGGTTAGACTTGAAGAAAAGGTGGCAACCCTAGTCCAGATGCATCGTTAACACATTGTTTCTCAAACTTTTGTGTCTTGCGGCGCACTAAAAAAAAAATCTAAAGATTTTCATGACACACCTGAAAAGATTTATCAATTTTTATGGTAAAGAACTTATTTATTTTTACATATATATTTAATCCTAAATTTTATTGTGAAGGATGTGCCTGCTTTCGAGAGCAGATCAGATTGAAGCGAGGCTCCAAAGTCGACAAACGGAACAAACAAATGGAACGGTCTCTATTATTATAATATAATTAGAGCGATCGAGTTCTCCCGAGATCTCACTCGCATTACGAAAGGAACCAATGAATGACAGACTGACAGATATTGCATTTTTATATACAGTATCTCACAAAAGTGAGTACACTCCTCACATTTTTGTAAATATTTTATTATAGCTTTTCATGTGACAACACTGAAGAAATGACACTTTATTTCAATGTAAAGTAGTGAGTGTACAGCTTGTATATCAGTGTAAATTTGCTGTCCCCTCAAAATAACTCAACACACAGCCCTTAATGTCTTAACCGCTGGCAACAAAAGTAAGTACACCCCTAAGTGAAAATATCTAAATTGGGGCCAATTAGCCATTTTGCCTCCCCGGTGTCATGTGACTCGTTAGTGTTACAAGGTCTCAGGTGTGAATGGAGAGCAGATGTGTTAAATTTGGTTTTATCGCTCTCACTCTCTCATACTGGTCACTGGAAGTTCAACATGGCACCTCATGGCAAAGAACTCTCTGAGGATCTGAAAAAAAGAACTGCTATTCTACATAAAGATGGCCTAGGCAATAAGAAGATTGCCAAGACCCTGAAACTGAGCTGCAGCACGGTGGCCAAGACCATACAGCAGTTTAACAGGACAGGTTCCACTCAGAACAGGCCTCGACCAAAGAAGTTGAGTGCACATGCTCAGCGTCATATCCAGAGGTTGTCTTTGGGAAATAGACGTATGAGTGCTGCCAGCATTGCTGCAGAGGTTGAAGGGGTGAGGGGGGGTCAGCCTGTCAGTGCTCGGATCATACGCTGCACACTGCATCAAATTGGTCTGAATGGCGATGCCACCACAGGCCGGTTTTGGAACATGGGCAGGTCGTGGTGGATTGAGTGTCCTTTCCCCGGGAATAGTTCAGTGGGAGTGGTGTACCCGCTGAGCATGCTGGGGAAGGGTACTTAAGGGGCAGACACCATCTTTTGGGTGTTCTTCCCTCGTGGCCCTCCTGGCGCGAGGAGTGTGTTGTGTGATTTTGGCCTCGGGACCATGTTGCTCCGAGGCTGCAACTCTACCAAGTAGGCCCCATTATGCTGTCTGGGGCCTACACTTTGAAGGTGATCCTGTGCTGTCCATCCTGCGAGAGGAAGCCACTCAATGGAGGAAACCAGGGGAGGGCCTGTCCTGGAGAAGACCGAGCGGAATGCCTGTTAAATCTGTTGGAGGATGCACCGTAGCTAAAGTTACCTTACAGTCTGCCGGGTTGTCTTAAAGGCTCTTTGACAGTTTGGCTGGGAGTTCGGGCGTTAAGGTGCCTGGGCGCGTGAAGAAGATCCTCCAGAAGACAGACCTCGTGGTTAGGGCGTCTCCCCCTTTTATCTCCTCCCATCGACACCATGGCAGGTTCCCCGCCCTCGCCGCACCATCTCCAGAAAGGGACAAAAAGGGTAGCACTGTAATGGCAAATCTACCTTGAGCCTCCAGGCACCTCCAGGCACCTCCAGAGGCCAAGGAGATTATTACACCATCCAATCCTCCATGAACACAAGTGGTCCACTATTCCCATACTTACACACCTGGGTGTCCCACCTAAATTTAGAGACCCCGCTACATACTCCCCCCTGTGATTTGACGCTGGTCCCCAGCGTCTGGTGCAAACCCATGTCTCCCATGGAGTGATGACACAAGCCTAGCCCCAGAGGCTATCCCTAAATTTTTGAACCTCAACCATACCAAGACCTGCTCAAAGGGGAAAGGGAATATAAAACAATAAAACTTTTCCCTAAAAACATCTATCATGTACACATATACAATCCCTCCCTTCACTGTCTAAGAACCACCCCATACTCAGCAGTCCTGACAGACGAATCTCCTGCAGAAGGGAAGAAAAAAAAAAACACAACACACAAAATAAAATCACATCCTGACATTTTTGTGTTAATTTGGAATAAATGGGTCTATCAGCCGAGAGACCCATTCGCTCCAATGAGTAAAGTGATGCGCGTGTAAAAAAACAAACAAACAGCCGTTGCACAACACTGCCACCTGGTGACAGCGCCGCGGTAATGACACTTGGTGCAATCTTCATTCTTCCTGCGTCCCTACACTAATTCTACCCCCAAAGTCCGTCTTCGAGCTGTGAGGAAGAGAGAACAAACAAAAACTGCTCTCATTCCTCCTGAAGAGTAGAAAACAAAAGCCCAAATAAAAAACTAGGGCACAGTTCAGATGCTCCGGCAAGAACACCTCTGGAAGATTGTAGGAAAGGAAACAACAAGTGAGTCTCTTCTCACAAATAGAACTTCGGGTCAGGCAAGAACAAGGTCTTCAGATGTTTATCAAAAACCTCAATTGAATAGTCAGCATCCTCTCCATCTTTCCTGCAGATGCGCACCTTGTCTGCGTGGATATGGCGGCCCCACATCCAGTCTGCTCTGCAGTCCCGAAACTTTTTCGACACTGTTGATGAACAGGAGAAGTATCGTCGTGCATGAGGCACTTTGAGTTTCTCCCAAACAAATTTGTCATACCATCTCTGGCGTATGACCTCAACTTCAAAAAGCAAGTCCCGAGGCAAGTAGGGATATTCCCACCCATACTCACGGGCGACTCTCTGTGAGAAAAGTCGTTGCAATCTGGCCAAAGGAGGCATGGCTTCCCGCTCACCTTCTCCGGGTTGAACGATGGCCTCCGGTTGCCGAGGTACTTTCACTACCTCTGATGGCTTTTCTCTCGGTGCTCGTAATGAGGCTCGCTGCAGCCCCGCCACCAAGACGGGCGATGTTGTAGATTGTGGGAAGGCACTCTGAGGACTAGACTTCCTCGTAGACTCCGGGGCTTGTACCCGGGGCGTGCTGTCTCCTATTCACATAGGGGAATCCTGCGGTACACGTAACACAGGCAATGGGCGTTTGTCCCAGCCCTTCCGATGAAACAGTTTATCAATCTCCCCGTCATCTCCACAATCTGACAGCGACTCTAGGTCGGAAGTGTCATACATCTCGGCGGGAAGGTAGTCTCTGGTAGACGTGGTACTACCCTCCCTTGTGGGCTCCACCGGCTGTGGACCCCCGACACCTCCAACCAACACCACAGTCCCAGCCCCTGGCTCACCTTGACCTTTTGTAGAACTGGGATGTCCAGGACTCTTCCAACCGGATCCATCCAGGCCAGGCAAGCGACGGGGTGATGCTCGACCACGACCACAGGAGGCCTGCACCAGGCCAACTTTCCTCTTCGGAGGTGGGAGCAGAGAATCTGTGGTGACCGAAGCAGCATCCTCGGATTTTTCTCTCTCAGTCTCTGATTGGGCAGTCACATCGCCCTGGTCAGTGCGTACGGGAACCTCCGCAAAGGCCTGGATCTCTCCTTCCAGAGTAGCGGTACCTGTGAGGCTGTTGAGGCGAAGGGCCCGGGGCCTTACTGTGGATGGCTCCACCTCGAACAAGAACTCTTTGCATGCCTCGCAACGCCCGAATGGCTTCAGGTGGACCACCAGTCCCGAGCATCCGGGACAGATCATGCCGAGGGCCTCCGTGTCTCTGCATGAGTACAAACCAACTGCCTTCGGGGCCTGAGTCTTATCCCCGTGTCTGTAAGGGGAGCAGTGAACATAGTCATCTTCGTGGGGTAGGGAACCGGAATCCACGGGGAGCTTGAGGCCATCCCGACTATCTGCTGCTCCATCACGCACTGACCACGCACCGAAGTCTCCACGTGAGTTCCTCCACATGGCCAGACTCCTCCCATGACTTGCACGTTTTCGCGGGCTTCCTTCAAGCTCCGCCCACGAACTGTATAGTCACGGGGTGCCTCGTGGCGCAGTGCAATAAAAGCCCCCACATGTAGTACTTCACACGGCTGGACTCCTCCCTCTTCTCACTCCTCTGCATGGGCCTTTCCCGTCCTAGGGTAATTTCCACGACTTTGAGCAGGGATGCACTTTGGCCAATCACATGGCCGACCCGCTCGGAACTCCTCCGGGCAGCAAAGTCCAGACACAGCCATTCTTTCTTCCAAAGTTAAAACACATATCATCCCGGACTCACGAGCCCCCACGTGTAGCGGCCTCACCCCATCTCCTTTGTCTAGGGGTATGTCACACGACAGGGTGAGATGCGCTACGGCCCATGTCCTCCCCATAGCTGTGGGTGAGGTGAAGGCCAGCACCAGATATTTCCTCGGGCCTATGTGCTTTTGTCTAGAATCAAGTCCTGCTGTGTCAACACTTCCCTCTGCTCCCATTAACCAGAGTTCCACACACCGATCACAGTCCAACTCTTGCTTTATTGTACATCTCACAATAAAGAGTGCTTCAGTAGCCAACTGGTTGCGACTTGATAACATTTTGATACGGGGAATGAGCAGGTCGAGGCACTATCCTGGTTGTCAACTAAACCACTGTGATCTCGCCAGCGGTTACTATAGCATTTAGCTAGAAAGGACTTAGAATCTGAGAGTCTCTACCAGCGACTCAAGAGAACGTAGATAGGAGTACCTTCGCTGCGCTGCGGCCCCTATCAGGGGAAGATGTCCCTCCAAGGGAGATACCAGAGGCCCATCCGTCACTGGGTTGATGCTGCTCCAGACTCTCCGAATGGGTAACCTCCCCGGCCTCCTCACCTCAGACATGGGCCCCATCCACCTCAGGGACCCTCGGACGTCTCCACCCTCGCGGGATCCAGTCGAAGTCACTGGACCCCAGGCCTCCTAGTATAGTACCTCACCCCAGGCTGAAGGTGCCTGGGATGGACTCCAACTCCATTCCGGTCAGGCCTAGGGCGCCTGGGCCGGAATCCAGAACCGCCCGCACCCAGGCCTAAGGTGCCTGGGCGCGTGAAGAAGATCCTCCAGAAGACAGACCTCGTGGTTAGGGCGTCTCCCCCTTTTATCTCCTCCCATCGACACCACGGCAGGTTCCCCGCCCTCGCCGCACCATCTCCGGAAAGGGACAAAAAGGGTAGCACTGTAATGGCAAATCTACCTTGAGCCTCTAGGCACCCCGCCACCCAGAGGCCAAGGAGATTATTACACCATCCAATCCTCCACGAACACAAGTGGTCCACTATTCCCATATTTACACACCTGGGTGTCCCACCTAAATTTAGAGACCCCGCTACACTGTATATGTTACTTTTTTTACTGTAGCGGGTGGTCATATTTAGGGGAGGCATCTGAGTGGTACCAGGCTCAGATGCAACAATTGTTAGGATTCCTGGACCAATTTATGCCAGTGGAGGATATCAGTGGTGTTCGGTTCCCTGTGGCCTATAGGTAGCGCTGTTGCCATAGGCCGGGGTTGAACCACCATTGGAGGGCTGCGCCCTTTGTGTCCTCTCGCGGCAGTAGTACAGCGGGGCGTGGAACCTGCTGTGCATGCTGGGAGAGGGTATAAAAGGGGAAAACATCTTCTGCTCGGGGTCCACTCCCAGGCACCTTCAGCCTCGGGGTGAGTGATGGTGGTCTCGGGGTGTCTTAGGCCCAGGGACGGGGTTGCGGTTCCACCTCAGACACCTTCGGTCTGGGGTGAGGTACTCTCTAGAGGCCTGGGGCCCAGTACCTTCGACTGGGTCCCGCAAGGGATCGAGGGCTCCTAGGGTGTCCCCCCGGTGTGGACGCCTGAATCTGGGACGAGGAGGCCAGGGAGGTGACCCTTCCGAAGATCCAGTGCAGCATTTGCTGGTGACGGCGGGGCCTCTGGTAACTGTCCGGATGGATGTCCTTTCCCTGACAGGGGCCATTGCTTAAAGAAGGTAGTCCACGTTCTCATGGTCTGTGGCAGAAACCCATCGTGAATCAGGTCGGTGGCAGAGACCCAACAACCAGGTCTGTGGCAGAGGCCTTATTCATCTGGTCTGTGGTAGGGACCCCCTCACGGTCGGTGCAGCGACCTGCGCCAAGCCTGTTCGTGCTATAACGAAACAGGAGAAAAACCAAGTTCAAGTTTGTGCCTGGACCTCCTCCCCACTGTGTTCTGAACTGTTCTATGTCTAACCAGTCGCTCTTAAAGGACTATTTATTGCTCTGAAGAATAAATAAGTGTTGGACTTTCAGTGGTGTGGAACTTGACTTTCTGGGAGTTAAAGGGTCCTGCCTCCACCTGCGTGGAGGGTGGGAATCATCCTCAAGGGAAGTGTTGGCTCTGGACAGGGACACAGGCCCGAAGGTAAAAGGTTTTAGCTCACACCTCTGCACACAAGAGGATACGAGCTGGTGGTGCGCCACACTCTCCTCCCTGGTCCCCTAGACGAGAGCCATTGACCGAGAAGAGAAGGAGGGAGTGAGAGGTGAGCATTACTTAATTAAAACATTTTGATATGTTCAAGGTTTCAAAACGCTAGCAATTTTAAATATTATAAATAGTTTAAATATTTTTCAAAACTCCCACAGCACACAATTTGAGAATCACTGGTTTAGCAGTATTTGATTGCAGCAGCCTATTCACCCCCCTGTCTGATTGAGGCCTGAGACTGGGATGGGGGGGGTGCTTATAAAAAAATAAAAAATCACAGCTGGGAAACAATAAGGCAACACAGTTTTCTTCCCTCTAGTTTCTTTTCATGACCGCTTTTCTCGACATTTCCCATGAAAGACATTTAGATTATGATTAACGCAGCGGAAAAGGGCAACTTGCCAAAAATTCTGTTACATCTGATGTAAAATTAAGAGTTGAATAAACAACAAAGAATATTCTGTTTTTTACCATTGGTATAGTGCAGTATTGTACACAAGGCTTAGAAGAATCTATTTATCATTAACCTGGGTAGTGTCATCATGACAGCTTTGTTATGTTATCCAATCTTCCTTCTAAAGTACAGTTAGAACTTTGAAAACAGTTTCTGTGTGCCAAGCTGTGCAAATGTTGACATCTAGTGGTAAGTATTGGAAATACAGGATGGTAAATCTTATTTTACACTAAAAGGCCCCTTTCACACTGGGCAGACTCTGTTTTGATCAATATATCTGTAGCACCGACCACCGAAGGAGCTGCTGAATTTGTTTGGGCCTGTACTCTGCTAGTGAACCCCCACTGACTTGGCTCAATCCCCTTGACACAGCTGTGGTGCAATGTTGGTGTGGAGCTAATGGTGAAGGATAACCCCACAATATACAATATAATAACAGTATACTTTTGCTATTACCTGCGTATCCAATGGGTCCACCTGCTGCTGAAAAGGGAACAACACTCCACACCAAAGTACTTAACCAAGAACGTATTTTTACTAAGGATAGTGTAAAGTAATAATTTCAGCAGTTGCACTGTCACATAAACATAACGTAACAGTACAGTAGGTACACACAATAGATTGTATCTGTACAGTTATCCTAGGTGACCTCTGAGAATGTGGCTCCAATTGGGACTAGTGCTCAGAGTGATTACTCCTTACTCTGTGCACCTTCCAAATTCCAGCACACTCTGATGAATACAGAAATACAAATGATAAATATGGTACAACACAACTACAAGGGAGCTCCCCCTACTTTAATAAAGGTGCAAGGCCTTGCAATACAAGATGCAGTCTTTGATCTTCTTTCTTCTGCTAGCTATTTGAGTTTGTAACAATTTGTAATCCAACAGTGGAATAACAAGGGTTAACTTGAGATGAATATTGGAACTGTTCCTGTAGTGTGATCCACTTGTAATTACCTCTGGTGTAATTGCTCAGGAATAACACAGTGTTAAAGTGAAGTGAAGGATAGGCTTGAGGCCTGCTTAAACTCAGTCTTTATTATATTCTCCTCCGTGAGACTACAGGTCCCAGCAACACTGTGTCAAAGTCTAAGTGTATGCAAGTGCATAAGAAACTGTGGGCAACAGCCCTCTCACCAAACTGGGCCTGAAGGGATGGAACAGCTTCGCTCCGCTGGTCACAGTCTTGCTACTCACCGGCTGGCTTCCGTCACACAGCTCCGCTCCGCAAGATGAACCGGACCCTCTGATGGCTCCAACAGATGTCTCTGGATCCTTCCTGATCCGGTCACTCAGTTTCTCCAGCGATCAGATGAATGGCAGAGTCTTTAAATGTTCCGTTCCGCAGTGGCAGTAGGCCGCGCTATCTGGAGACCTCCTCACAGGTCCTTACAGGCAGGCCATGCGTCCAGAAGATACCTAAGATGGCCACGCGAGGCCTTTTTATATCCTACCCAGCATGCAATTCAGTACTGAGTGTTCCTGGGTAGGTCACTCGGCATTGTGGGTAGGTCACTTGTATAATATAAACAAAACAGTCATTTGTATAATATTTCTCTATGTTCTTGAAAAACTGAAAATATTTTAGCCACTAGATGGTGCCAAATACCAATTTATAACATTAGTCATAGATTAACATTACATTAGAAAGCAAAAATGCAAGCGCTACATACTCCCCCTGCTTTGACTCTTTGGTCCCCAAAGACATTCAAAATCTTGGTTCTGTTACACATTTTTGCCTCTAGGCGGTTGCATAAGACTGACAGAGGAGCCTCCCACCAATTCTCATGTGATGGGGAGCTGTTCTGTGCACTCACAGCTGGTACAGATGTGTCAAGGGGTGAGATGGGGTTGAGTCTTTCTGAATCAGCAGTAGAAGGACCAGGCGTCTCAGAATTTCTTCTGGCAATGAATTGAGTCCCTTCAGAGCATTCACCCAATGTATCATAAGTTAGTCTTTTTGGCTAGTGAATTACTCTCTTGGCTCTCTGTTCTTTTGGTGTCTCAGGTAGACTGACATCTTCTTCGATTTCCTCATCCTCCTGTTCATCCAGTTCTGTGCCCTGTATTCCAATTTCAACACCAGCAGGGAATTCCTCAGGAATTGTTTCCAACGTGGGGGTTTAAGACTCCTCTGAATTTTCTGTTAACCTGTCCTGAGGTACGAACTCGGGGGCTTCAGGCCTAAGAGGTCCATTGTCTCCTCCTCTTGTCTGGGGTGAAACACCGGCTTCAGCTTCCGGTGTATCAGATGGCCACAGCCAACTTATCTCCATTTCCTCTCCTGCTTCATCCTCAGTTGCTGAGGGTCCAGGCTGAGACCTAGTTACTGGTCGATGCACGGCAGTGGATGTAGATGGTAATTTTTCCTCCGAGGTTATCCTAACTGCTTCTGTGACAGGTAAAAGGTGGTTTCGATGCCAGGTCTTTACTGGTCCAGTGCTCCCTTCCGGTCTGATCTCATACACTGGGAGCCCTGGAAGTTGTCTGCATACAACATATGGCTGCGACTTCCTGCAATCAGCCAGCTTATGTTTGCCTGGGATGCCCAGATTTATTAATAGGACTCAGTCACCGGGTTGTAGATCCTGAACCCGTACTTTGAGGTCAAAGTTCATCTTGTTCCTACTTCCTCTGGTGTCTGATGTGGCTTGGGCCTTTTCATAGGCTATCTTCAAACTCCTCCGCAACCTATCCACATACCCTCGATGAGAGGTCTCCGAGGTGTGGTCCAGAGAGGTTCCGAAGGCCAAATCTATTGGTAACCTGGCTTCACGCCCAAACATCAGCCTGTAAGGTGAATATCCTGTAGCATCACTCTTGGTGCTGTTGTAAGCATGTACCAAAGCAGTGATGTGCTTGCTCCAATGTGGTTTTTGTTAAGAAGTCAAGGACCTCAGCATGTTGAGAAGAGTTCTGTTAAACCTCTCTGGTTGAGGGTCTCCTTGTGGGTGATAGGGAGTAGTTCTAGACTTCTGGATGCCTAGTAGATCCAACAGTCTTTTGATCAGAGTGCTCTCAAAGTCTCTTCCCTGGTCTGAATGGATCCGTTGAGGTAGGCCATAATGGATGAAAAACTTCTCCACGAGAGTCTTTGCTACTGTGGCTGCTTGCTGATCTTTAGTAGAGAATGCCTGAGCATAGCAGGTGAAGTGATCGGTGACTACTAAAATGTTTCCTTACCCACTCAGGTCGAATTCCAAACACAGGAAGTTAATGCAGACCAGATCCATTGGCCCTTGGCTCTCTAAGTGGCCCATTGGAGTGGCTCGCTGGAGCAAAACCTTCCGTTGTATGCACCTGAGGCAGGAATGACAGTAGCTCTCCACTTCAGTCCTCATGTAAGGCCAGTAGAACCTGTCCCTTACAAGTTGAAGAGTCCTTTCTGATCCCAGATGGCCATGGTGATCATGCAAGGCAATCAGTACTCTCTCTCTGTGTTTCTCTGGCAGAAACCGTTGCCACTTCTCTTCAGGATCTTCAGAGGGGCCCCTTCGGTAGACCACCCCTTGTTGTAGCTGCAACCGATCCCACTCTTTGTGTAGCAGCTGAGCTTCTTTCCGGGTGCTCCTGAGCAGTAGATCAGAATGTTGACTCTCCAACGCCTTCAGTACTAATCCACAAAGTGGGTCTTCCTGTTGGTCTCTCCGGAGGTCTTTATTAGATAGTTTAGGTATACCTTCCTGTACGATCTGAGAGACATTACAGTAGCACCTAGGCACCCCTATGGCGGACACTCCAACTTCTTCAGCTCTGGCTCAACCTTTTTCTTGCTGTTCTGCCCCTTCACATAGGGCTCTTACTCCTTCAGGGGTAAGTTGGGTCCATTCTTCTGGGTGGCCCTCGGAACAGTGAGGTCTTCTTGACAAGGCATCCGCATCTCAGTTACCAACTCCTGGTCTGTACTTCAGACTGAAGGTGAATGCCGAGAGGGCAGCCAACCACCTGTGACCGGTGGCGTCCAACTTTGCGGTGGTGAGCAGGTATGTGAGAGGGTTGTTGTCCGTCTTGACTATGAACTCCGCACCATACAGATAATCTTTTAGCTTGTCCACCACAGCCCACTTCAAAGCCAGAAATTCAAGTTTGTGAGTGGGGTAGTTCTTCTCAGCGGGGGCTAGACTTCTGCTCACATAGGCAATGGGCCTCAGATGCCCGTCATGTTCTTAGTAGAGCACTCCGCCTAGCCCATCTCGGCTGGCATCCACGTGCAGTTCGTAGGGTCTGGCAGGATCTGCATAGGCCAAGACCGGAGCAGTGGTATGGCTCCACTTCAGCTGTCTGAAGGTTTCTTCGCATTGCGGAGTCCACTGGCTTTGGATGGACTCTTTTTTCCTGGGTCCCTCTTTTGGTCTTCCAGGTTTTTCTGAGTCTGGTTCTTCAATAGCTCAGTAAGTGGGTGAGCTATTTTGGCAAACCCTTACACAAACCTAGGAATGATCTAAGCTTGTTACATTTGTGGGTCTGGGCCAAGAGGTGACAGCTTCCAGCTTCTTAGGATCTGTTGCCACTTATTCCGCGGACACGATGTGCCCTAAGTAGTTTACTGAGGGTTGATAGAATTGACACTTTTCCATCGACAGCTTCAGGCCTTCGTCATGAAGTCTCTTCAAGACTTTCTCTAGGTGCTCTTCGTGCTCTTCTAGTGTTTGGCCAAACACTATGACATCATCCAGATACACCAGCACCTTAATCAAGTTCATGTCACCCACAGTCTTCTCCATCAATCTCTGGAAGGTTGCCGGGGCTCCAGACAGGCCTTGGGTGGTCCGATTGAATTCAAAGAATCCTACAGTGGTAATAAAAGCGGGCTTCTCCCTATCTTTGGAACACATGGGGATCTGGTAGTATCCACTCTTTAGATCCAGCACGCTGAACCACTTCGCCCCTGACAGGCTCTGTAAGGCATCCTCTATCCGAGTTGTGGTGTATTGATCGGGAATGGTCCTTCGGTTCAGGGTCCTTTAGTCAATACACAACCGTAATGACCCATTCTTCTTTCTCACTACCACTATGGGAGAGGCATATGGACTCTGGGACTCCCTTATAATCCCTGTTTACTTCAGCTCAGCCAGCTGTTCTCGCAAGTCTTCAAGATCTCCCAGTGGAATCCGTCTGACCCTCTCCCGGAAGAGTTTGTCTTCCTCCAATCGAATCCTGTGTTCAGCACTCCTTGCTAGCCCCACATCGAACTCACTCTTTGAGAAGGCGGCTCTCCATCTCATGAGTTGGGTCTTGGCCCTCTCCATCCAAGCAGGTGTAAGGGATGTGTTCTTTGGGTAGAACTCTTCCAGGGGAATCTCTCTGTCTTGTTCTCCCACAATGCCACACAGTGAGACTGGGGTTGCTTGGTCTACCTGGCCCAAGAGCATTCTAGCTGGCACCTTTACAGTAGAGGCTGTTGTGTTTCGGACACTGACTGAGACTCTCGCTTTGTTTCTCTTCAGTGCCTTGGTCGACAACACTTCAGGGACTATTTCAAGGCCTTTATCATGTTTCTGTCTGTCCGTCTCAAGGACAACGAAAGGGCCAGGCTGTGTCCAACTCAGCTTGATGGAGGCTTTTAGGCAGACTACCTCACCCAGTTGTACCAGATTTTCACTCTGGCCTAGGTGCCAGATTTTGCCCACTCCTTCTGGTGGGGCCTTCAGCTCGTGCACTAGATCCTGGTACACCTGTGTTAGCATAGGGTGCACCTTCGGGGAAGAGGTGCTCTTCTTCTGCACAAGTGGTATGAGTAATCTTCGGACCAGGTCAGTATTGGTTCCAATAATGATAGAGTTTGTTTTAGCACCTGGAGGGCGAGGGCAAACCACTGCTAGGGTATCAAAGGTCTCTGCCTTCCCGGCTACACAGGGATCAAAGGTCAGCTTGATTGGTAAGTACCCATCGTAGGGGAAACTCTGAGTCCCAATGCCCCATATCTGCAGTTCCTCTAGCTTTTGGAGTGGCAGATGTTGGAGGTGCGAGAGGAGAGGAGAGGTGTAGAGGAGTGTCACTTGGGCCCCAGTATCCAGGAGGCCCTTAGTATAAATTCCTTCCACCTGAATGGGGACATCTAATCTGGGGGGTAGTTTAAAGGAGGTAACCGGTTTGACCTGTTTAGTGGTTTGTGCCCGAGCTTCTTTCTTGCTGGAGTTCGGGTTCCACTCTGCTTTCTGTGGGACTCTGTGGGCCTGGCGTGCATTGGCTCGTCGACACCTTAGTCTGGGCAGGAAGGGCTGAGGTGCTGGGTCGTTTTGAGACAATGCCAGGGGTCTTCTCTAAGGGTTTCGATCCCTCCTGTGGGGCTTTCTTCACGTCGTTACGTTTTTTGGAGTTAACTAACAATCGGGCACCCGGTTGGCTCCTTCACTGGGGCCCTCTGGAGTTTTCCGCCGGCTTCTGGCGTTGTGTCTCAGACTTCACTGGGCTTGGGCACATTCGTCGATAGTGTCCTTTTCCTCCACAATTGAAACAAACTTCGTCACCCATCGACCTTGAGGAAGTGGATGTAGCCTGAATTACTTTTGTCGCAGTTTCTCCTTCTTTATCTGTTTCAGAGACCTTTGCCATCAATGAAGTCAGCATCTCCATCACTTGTGTCATTTGAGACTTTAAAGTGTCTATTTCAGGGTCCTGTTCCACTGTTCTTGCAGGTCTGACTTCAGCTAGAGGGGTAGAGGTTAATTGAATAGTTGCTTGCTGGTCATTTAACAGTGCCTCTTCATTCCTCACCACTCTGATAAGGTCAGGGTACCTTAGTGACATGACGCCAACAGAGGTTCCAGACTGGATCAGAGCGCAGAGCCCCTCTTAAGATTTGCTGTATCCTGGCTTGGTCTATGGCAGCGGGCGTTATTCCTTTTCTTTAGCACAATCTGATATAACATCTTATTTAGCCGTCTGATGTATTCGGAAAGACGCTCTCCTTGGTTTTAGAGGGTGTGTTCAAACTGGTAGATTAAATCAACTGCCTTCTCTAACCGCCCAAACTCTTATTGTAACATAATCAAGTAATCGTAGGCTGTACAGGTTCAAGTTCCTGACAGCTCCTCGTAGGCTCTCACTTATACGCTGCTTCTTTTGGGCCTCTGATAGTTCCCATTCTTCCAGAGCTTACAGGGCTTGCTCTATCCAGACATCAAATTCTTCCTCCCCAGCCGGCACACGGTGTTTTCCTGAGAAGATCCTCAGCTTCCTGTACCCAGCCTCCACACATACTGTGTTGCTCTTCTGGCACTTTGACACGAAATCCCCCAAAGCTGTAAGGAGTTCTGGCCCTATCATGGTCAGGGGTGCTGAGGAGGTGGCTGTTCCTCTAGCTGGCTCTACCCAACCAGTACTGAGGGGGCCCTCATCTGGAACTCTTGGGTGTACTATGTAAAACTTTGTCTTGTTTCCCAATTGTATGCTTTTTCCTTTGAAACTTTCGGGTACTCCCTCTCTCCATTCTAACAGTGCATGAGTGCGAGAGGTCCCTTGATCCGGCCTAATGGCAATCACCCATGCTTTTCTGTGAGGGGATAGTGTCTTTACAATTTTGTTGACCTCTTCTTCTCCCCAGTCCTCGCCAGGGAGCTCAATTGCTACACTCGCTTCTGAGCGAGCACCTTCCGCTTCGCACCACTGGACCACGGTGAAATGGTCCATACTGGCGCCAATAGGGTGAGGCTTGATTGCAGAGTTACAGTTTATCCCGGACTCGAGCCCCCACGTGTAGCAATGACCCCCAAAGGAGCTGCTGAATTTGTTTGGGCCTATACTCTGCTAGTAAACCCCTACTGACTTGGCTCAATCCCCTTGACACAGCTGTGGTGCAATGTTGGTGTGGAGCTAATGGTAAAGGATAACCCCACAATATACAATATAATAACAGTATACTTTTGCTATTACCTGTGTATCCAATGGCTCCACCTGCTGCTGAAAAGTGAACACTCCGGTCACTCAGTTTCTCCAGCGATCAGATGAATGGCAGAATCTTTAAATGTTCCGTTCCGCAGTGGCAGTAGGCCGCGCTCTCTGGAGACCTCCTCACAGGTCCTTACAGGCAGGCCATGCATCCAGAAGAGACCTAAGATGGCCGCGCGAGGCCTTTTTATATCCTACCCAGCATGCAATTCAGTACTGAGTGTTCCTGGGTAGGTCACTCGGCATTGTGGGTAGGTCACTTGTATAATATAAACAAAACAGTCATTTGTATAATATTTTTCCATGTTCTTGAAAAACTGAAAATATTTTAGCCACTAGATGGTGCCAAATACCAATTTATAACATTAGTCATAGATTAACATTACATTAGAAAGCAAAAATGCCAGCGCTACATATCTATCCGCAATCCCTGGATTGTATTGTTGTATATTTGCTATACTTCTTTTTGCAAAAAAAACTTTTTGATAAAAAAAAACTATGTATATACTTTACCTGTGGGATCCCTCTAGAAGTTGGAAATCACTGTAGTAGACACCGCCATTCCAAAGATCTCCATTAACTTTTGGGTCTACTGTCGACCGGCTGCCCTGCTGAATTGTCAACACAGGAGGTTGCTTGCTCGACATGGGCTTCATTCAGAGACTGCTTTGCATTTTCTAGATGAATACAAACTATTCAAAACTACAAAGTGTTCATTTAAACACTATTGAATTATTAAACACTGTACAGGACTTAACATAGTTTCAAGCCCACTTGGATTTTGGCAGATTGTGATTAGAACTGTACAGCACTGTAAAATGCTTTTAATATGTAAGCCCAGGTTCACACTGGGCTGCGGGAGTGAAGCCGTGCGAGTTCAGCTGAACTCACACAATTTCACTCCTGCCTGTCAGTCCCGATTTTGGCCGCGATTACAGGGACATCTGCACAGATGTCAATGTAAATCGCGGCCCGAAATCGCAAAAAGTAGTACAGAAACTTTGCACCGATTAGGACGGTTCCATTGCCCGCAATTTGCGGCAAATACCGGTGTTTTGACATGCGATTTGGCATGCCAAATCGCATGTCAAAACGCACCAGTGTGAACCAGGGCTTAGTGCAATAGTTTTTAAACAAATAGCTTTATTTTAAGTTTTTACACTATGGGGAGTGTTTTGTTTGCCTTGCATCTTCACATGTAAAACTGCTCCTCTTACCTAGATGTGCTGAGCCAAGGGAAAGTTTGCTTTGCTGAGTGTGCATCGCTTTATATGTCTTTGGGGTATAGGAGAAGATCGAAGGAGTCCTGGGCTGTTGATTTTAACCTCTGGAGAAGCTTACTCATTATATGCCTTTTATCAGGGCCGTCTTTACCGCAGGGCAAAACGGGGCAGCTGCCCTGGGCCCTATCATTATTGGGGGGCCCGAAGTACATATCCCCTGAGCCTGCCCTGCCTGCCAGTGGGGCCCCAGAGGAAGCAGGAGCTGTAGCACTTCGTATTCATTTTATTTTATTTATTTGAAAAGCCCATGGCGTGTGAAACACACCCAAAAACTCCACCTGGTGCCAAAAAAAGTGCACACACATAAAGAGTGACACAAAACGTGCAACGGGTGTTACACTTGTCCTCCACTAGGAAGGACCTTACCCTGATCCCCCGGGGCATTAGGCTCCAGACGGGGACTGAGGTACATCACGCGGTCCATCTGGCCGAAACCAGACGGACCCCTTTCTCTGGAGGGTCTGCCGAAACAGACCCACCCAAGTACTTGGTGGGGCTCCCCCGAAGGGAGACCCCATGAGAGCAGGTGGACTAAGCCAGAAGGCCATGTCCACCGACTCCCAAGTCGTATAGGGCAGGCCCGGGGACCTACACCCTACTAAACACACTGTGACAAAACGTGTACACAACCAACAAAAAAAGACATAAAAGTGACGCACACAGGGATAAATAAAAAGAAAGTGGGGAGAAGGAAGGTTCCTCCGGTCCCAGACAAAAGGCCCGGCCCAGGAGGCAGGTGCTAAAAAAGTGTGTTTATTGTGCAGTGACCGTGGTGCCATCTATCAATGTGACCCTCACTCACAGTGATCGTCTGGCACCCTTGGACTGCCACTCCAAGGGCACATACACCATAGGCTTTTCGGTTCCTATCCGACCCCCCAACCGGTCAGTGCAGCCCTCCGTCCCTGCCGATAGAGAGCCCTTCAAGGTTTTCTCAGGGAGAGCTGCCTCCTTGACACAGCCTCTACCGATACTAGCCCTTCCAGACTCCCATCGATCCGGCGGATTTGCATGGCTTAGACCAAACCAAATGCAGCCACTCATCCTCACCAGGAGCACCCTTCCAGATGGCTCAGACTCGACCATGGGCCAGCCCCCAGTTTACTGTCGGGCAGCCGGCGTAGTCACTACCGAAACCATCCTTCCAGGTGCAATGACGCCATTGGATTTGCATCCGCCCTCCCCATGTAGGAGGTGCTTCAGCGCATCCTCTGGCAACTGATAAGAACAGATACTACACTTGATCTTAGCCAAAAGGGCACTTCATATCCATTATCGGAGGTGCAGGTAGCAGCGAAAGCAGACGGTGCCAAGCCATTCTTCCCGACAATACGACGGGGGGGGGGGGGGGTGTGTGTTGTTTTTAACACTCACGGCGACTCCTTAATTAGCTCCAGGCCAGCAAGTTCTTAGCTAAGGCACATTTTCTCTAGCTAATAACGGTTGCTCGGGAGTTAGGCTGTAAGCGCTGCCTATCCTGTCCTGTCACTACCTTTTCCCCTGCCCCTTCCTCACTTCACCGCGTCCGCCTGTCCAATCCCACACTGCGCTGCCTTTTGGGTCTGCCTAACCCGCCCATTCCAACTCCCTGCATTGCCCGCAGTGTGCAGTGAAAGTTGATCTGCGAGCAGCAGCTGGGCGGGAGATTTAATACAAGCAGGGCCGGCGCTACCACTAGGCGAAGTAGGCAGCCGCCTAGGGGCGCACTACCACCTAGGGCGCAACCTCAGCCTCTGTCCTGTGTGACAGTGTGAGCTAGGCTCTCCTCTCTCCTGATCGCTGGCCTGGCCCCATTCAGTGTGCCGCCACGGCGCCACCAAATTGACCCCATGTGTAGCGCAGAGCGCCCCGCTGCGCTGTCACACCTCAGTCCTCAGACAGGTATAATCACACAGCGCCGCTCCGGGACTCCTTTGCTCCAGCCTGTCCCTCTGGTGCGGCGCTGTGTGTCTTGTGTGTGCAGCGGAGGGGCGGGGCTGAGGAGTAGCTGACTGACCTCCCGCCCAGCGAGGACTCCATGGAGCGGGTGGATGGCATTGGCGGCAGCGCGGCGCTGGCCTGGCCCTGGCGGGGACTCCGTGGAGATGATGGATGGCGCTGGCCTGGCCCCTGAGTAGAGCCCTGATGATGGCTGACGAAGCACCAAAGAGCAGAGGTAAGGAGGAGGACGGATCGATCTACATGCTGTATGAGGGGGAGGGGGGAGTGTGTTTGAGTAGTGCAGGAAGTAGGAGTCAGGGGGGTCAGTGTATGTGTCCTGTAAGGGGGGGTCAGTGTATGTGTCCTGTAAGGGGGGGGTCAGTGTATGTGTTATGTAAGGGGGGGTCAGTGTATGTGTCCTGTAAGGGGGGTCAGTGTATGTGTCCTGTAAGGGGGGTCAGTGTATGTGTCATGTAAGGGGGGGTCAGTGTATGTGTCCTGTAAGGGGGGGTCAGTGTATGTGTCCTGTAAGGGGGGGTCAGTGTATGTGTCATGTAAGGGGGGGGTCAGTGTATGTGTCCTGTAAGGGGGGGTCAGTGTATGTGTCCTGTAAGGGGGGTCAGTGTATGTGTCATGTAAGGGGGGGTCAGTGTATGTGTCCTGTAAGGGGGGTCAGTGCATGTGTCCTGTAAGGGGGGTCAGTGTATGTGTCATGTAAGGGGGGGGTCAGTGTATGTGTCCTGTAAGGGGGGGTCAGTGTATGTGTCCTGTAAGGGGGGGTCAGTGTATGTGTCCTGTAAGGGGGGGTCAGTGTATGTGTCCTGTAAGGGGGGGTCAGTGTATGTGTCATGTAAGGGGGGTCAGTGTATGTGTCCTGTAAGGGGGGGTCAGTGTATGTGTCCTGTAAGGGGGGTCAGTGTATGTGTCCTGTAAGGGGGGGTCAGTGTATGTGTCATGTAAGGGGGGTCAGTGTATGTGTCCTGTAAGGGGGGTCAGTGTATGTGTCCTGTAAGGGGGGGTCAGTGTATGTGTCCTGTAAGGGGGGGTCAGTGTATGTGTCCTGTAAGGGGGGTCAGTGTATGTGTCCTGTAAGGGGGGTCAGTGTATGTGTCCTGTAAGGGGGGGTCAGTGTATGTGTCCTGTAAGGGGGGTCAGTGTATGTGTCCTGTAAGGGGGGGTCAGTGTATGTGTCCTGTAAGGGGGGGTCAGTGTATGTGTCCTGTAAGGGGGGGTCAGTGTATGTGTCATGTAAGGGGGGTCAGTGTATGTGTCCTGTAAGGGGGGGTCAGTGTATGTGTCCTGTAAGGGGGGGGGTCAGTGTATGTGTCCTGTAAGGGGGGGTCAGTGTATGTGTCCTGTAAGGGGGGGTCAGTGTATGTGTCCTGTAAGGGGGGGTCAGTGTATGTGTCCTGTAAGGGGGGGTCAGTGTATGTGTCATGTAAGGGGGGGTCAGTGTATGTGTCCTGTAAGGGGGGGTCAGTGTATGTGTCATGTAAGGGGGGGTCAGTGTATGTGTCCTGTAAGGGGGGGTCAGTGTATGTGTCCTGTAAGGGGGGGTCAGTGTATGTGTCATGTAAGGGGGGGTCAGTGTATGTGTCCTGTAAGGGGGGGGTCAGTGTATGTGTTATGTAAGGGGGGGTCAGTGTATGTGTCCTGTAAGGGGGGGTCAGTGTATGTGTCCTGTAAGGGGGGTCAGTGTATGTGTCATGTAAGGGGGGGTCAGTGTATGTGTCCTGTAAGGGGGGGTCAGTGTATGTGTCCTGTAAGGGGGGGGTCAGTGTATGTGTCATGTAAGGGGGGGGGGTCAGTGTATGTGTCCTGTAAGGGGGGGTCAGTGTATGTGTCCTGTAAGGGGGGTCAGTGTATGTGTCATGTAAGGGGGGGTCAGTGTATGTGTCCTGTAAGGGGGGTCAGTGCATGTGTCCTGTAAGGGGGGTCAGTGTATGTGTCATGTAAGGGGGGGGGTCAGTGTATGTGTCCTGTAAGGGGGGGTCAGTGTATGTGTCCTGTAAGGGGGGGTCAGTGTATGTGTCCTGTAAGGGGGGGTCAGTGTATGTGTCCTGTAAGGGGGGGTCAGTGTATGTGTCATGTAAGGGGGGTCAGTGTATGTGTCCTGTAAGGGGGGGTCAGTGTATGTGTCCTGTAAGGGGGGTCAGTGTATGTGTCCTGTAAGGGGGGGTCAGTGTATGTGTCATGTAAGGGGGGTCAGTGTATGTGTCCTGTAAGGGGGGGTCAGTGTATGTGTCCTGTAAGGGGGGGTCAGTGTATGTGTCCTGTAAGGGGGGGTCAGTGTATGTGTCCTGTAAGGGGGGTCAGTGTATGTGTCCTGTAAGGGGGGGTCAGTGTATGTGTCCTGTAAGGGGGGGTCAGTGTATGTGTCCTGTAAGGGGGGTCAGTGTATGTGTCCTGTAAGGGGGGGTCAGTGTATGTGTCCTGTAAGGGGGGGTCAGTGTATGTGTCCTGTAAGGGGGGGGTCAGTGTATGTGTCATGTAAGGGGGGTCAGTGTATGTGTCCTGTAAGGGGGGGTCAGTGTATGTGTCCTGTAAGGGGGGGTCAGTGTATGTGTCCTGTAAGGGGGGGTCAGTGTATGTGTCCTGTAAGGGGGGGTCAGTGTATGTGTCCTGTAAGGGGGGGTCAGTGTATGTGTCCTGTAAGGGGGGGTCAGTGTATGTGTCCTGTAAGGGGGGGTCAGTGTATGTGTCATGTAAGGGGGGGTCAGTGTATGTGTCCTGTAAGGGGGGGTCAGTGTATGTGTCCTGTAAGGGGGGGTCAGTGTATGTGTCATGTAAGGGGGGGTCAGTGTATGTGTCCTGTAAGGGGGGGTCAGTGTATGTGTCCTGTAAGGGGGGGTCAGTGTATGTGTCATGTAAGGGGGGGTCAGTGTATGTGTCCTGTAAGGGGGGGTCAGTGTATGTGTCCGTAAGGGGGGTCAGTGTATGTGTCATGTAAGGGGGGGTCAGTGTATGTGTCCTGTAAGGGGGGTCAGTGCATGTGTCCTGTAAGGGGGGTCAGTGTATGTGTCATGTAAGGGGGGGGTCAGTGTATGTGTCCTGTAAGGGGGGGTCAGTGTATGTGTCCTGTAAGGGGGGGTCAGTGTATGTGTCCTGTAAGGGGGGGTCAGTGTATGTGTCCTGTAAGGGGGGGTCAGTGTATGTGTCATGTAAGGGGGGTCAGTGTATGTGTCCTGTAAGGGGGGGTCAGTGTATGTGTCCTGTAAGGGGGGGTCAGTGTATGTGTCCTGTAAGGGGGGGTCAGTGTATGTGTCCTGTAAGGGGGGGGCAGTGTATGTGTCCTGTAAGGGGGAGTCAGTGTATGTGTCCTGTAAGGGGGGGTCAGTGTATGTGTCCTGTAAGGGGGGGTCAGTGTATGTGTCCTGTAAGGGGGGTCAGTGTATGTGTCCTGTAAGGGGGGGTCAGTGTATGTGTCATGTAAGGGGGGGTCAGTGTATGTGTCCTGTAAGGGGGGGTCAGTGTATGTGTCCTGTAAGGGGGGGTCAGTGTATGTGTCCTGTAAGGGGGGGTCAGTGTATGTGTCCTGTAAGGGGGGGGGTCAGTGTATGTGTCCTGTAAGGGGGGGTCAGTGTATGTGTCCTGTAAGGGGGGGTCAGTGTATGTGTCCTGTAAGGGGGGGGTCAGTGTATGTGTCATGTAAGGGGGGGTCAGTGTATGTGTCCTGTAAGGGGGGGTCAGTGTATGTGTCATGTAAGGGGGGGGGTCAGTGTATGTGTCCTGTAAGGGGGGGTCAGTGTATGTGTCCTGTAAGGGGGGGTCAGTGTATGTGTCATGTAAGGGGGGGTCAGTGTATGTGTCCTGTAAGAGGGGGTCAGTGTATGTGTCCTGTAAGGGGGGGTCAGTGTATGTGTCATGTAAGGGGGGTCAGTGTATGTGTCCTGTAAGGGGGGGTCAGTGTATGTGTCCTGTAAGGGGGGTCAGTGTATGTGTCATGTAAGGGGGGTCAGTGTATGTGTCCTGTAAGAGGGGTCAGTGCATGTGTCCTGTAAGGGGGGTCAGTGTATGTGTCATGTAAGGGGGGGGTCAGTGTATGTGTCCTGTAAGGGGGGGTCAGTGTATGTGTCCTGTAAGGGGGGGTCAGTGTATGTGTCCTGTAAGGGGGGGTCAGTGTATGTGTCCTGTAAGGGGGGGTCAGTGTATGTGTCATGTAAGGGGGGTCAGTGTATGTGTCCTGTAAGGGGGGGTCAGTGTATGTGTCCTGTAAGGGGGGGTCAGTGTATGTGTCCTGTAAGGGGGGGTCAGTGTATGTGTCCTGTAAGGGGGGGGCAGTGTATGTGTCCTGTAAGGGGGGGTCAGTGTATGTGTCCTGTAAGGGGGGGTCAGTGTATGTGTCCTGTAAGGGGGGGTCAGTGTATGTGTCCTGTAAGGGGGGGTCAGTGTATGTGTCATGTAAGGGGGGTCAGTGTATGTGTCCTGTAAGGGGGGGTCAGTGCATGTGTCCTGTAAGGGGGGTCAGTGTATGTGTCATGTAAGGGGGGGTCAGTGTATGTGTCCTGTAAGGGGGGGTCAGTGTATGTGTCCTGTAAGGGGGGGTCAGTGTATGTGTCCTGTAAGGGGGGGTCAGTGTATGTGTCCTGTAAGGGGGGGTCAGTGTATGTGTCATGTAAGGGGGGTCAGTGTATGTGTCCTGTAAGGGGGGGTCAGTGTATGTGTCCTGTAAGGGGGGGTCAGTGTATGTGTCCTGTAAGGGGGGGTCAGTGTATGTGTCCTGTAAGGGGGGGTCAGTGTATGTGTCCTGTAAGGGGGGGGCAGTGTATGTGTCCTGTAAGGGGGGGTCAGTGTATGTGTCCTGTAAGGGGGGGTCAGTGTATGTGTCCTGTAAGGGGGGGTCAGTGTATGTGTCCTGTAAGGGGGGGTCAGTGTATGTGTCCTGTAAGGGGGGGTCAGTGTATGTGTCATGTAAGGGGGGGTCAGTGTATGTGTCCTGTAAGGGGGGGGTCAGTGTATGTGTCCTGTAAGGGGGGGTCAGTGTATGTGTCCTGTAAGGGGGGGTCAGTGTATGTGTCCTGTAAGGGGGGTCAGTGTATGTGTCCTGTAAGGGGGGGGTCAGTGTATGTGTCCTGTAAGGGGGGGTCAGTGTATGTGTCCTGTAAGGGGGGGTCAGTGTATGTGTCCTGTAAGGGGGGGTCAGTGTATGTGTCCTGTAAGGGGGGGTCAGTGTATGTGTCCTGTAAGGGGGGGTCAGTGTATGTGTCCTGTAAGGGGGGGTCAGTGTATGTGTCCTGTAAGGGGGGGTCAGTGTATGTGTCCTGTAAGGGGGGGTCAGTGTATGTGTCCTGTAAGGGGGGGGTCAGTGTATGTGTCCTGTAAGGGGGGGTCAGTGTATGTGTCCTGTAAGGGGGGGTCAGTGTATGTGTCCTGTAAGGGGGGGGTCAGTGTATGTGTCCTGTAAGGGGGGGGTCAGTGTATGTGTCCTGTAAGGGGGGGTCAGTGTATGTGTCCTGTAAGGGGGGGGTCAGTGTATGTGTCCTGTAAGGGGGGGTCAGTGTATGTGTCCTGTAAGGGGGGGTCAGTGTATGTGTCCTGTAAGGGGGGGTCAGTGTATGTGTCCTGTAAGGGGGGGTCAGTGTATGTGTCCTGTAAGGGGGGGGGATCAGTGTATGTGTCATGTAAGGGGGGGGTCAGTGTATGTGTCATGTAAGGGGGGGTCAGTGTATGTGTCCTGTAAGGGGGGGGGGTCAGTGTATGTGTCATGTAAGGGGGGGTCAGTGTATGTGTCATGTAAGGGGGGGTCAGTGTATGTGTCATGTAAGGGGGGGTCAGTGTATGTGTCCTGTAAGGGGGGGTCAGTGTATGTGTCCTGTAAGGGGGGGTCAGTGTATGTGTCCTGTAAGGGGGGGTCAGTGTATGTGTCCTGTAAGGGGGGGGTCAGTGTATGTGTCCTGTAAGGGGGGGTCAGTGTATGTGTCATGTAAGGGGGGGTCAGTGTATGTGTCCTGTAAGGGGGGGTCAGTGTATGTGTCCTGTAAGGGGGGGGGGTCAGTGTATGTGTCATGTAAGGGGGGGTCAGTGTATGTGTCATGTAAGGGGGGGTCAGTGTATGTGTCATGTAAGGGGGGGTCAGTGTATGTGTCCTGTAAGGGGGGGTCAGTGTATGTGTCCTGTAACGGGGGGTCAGTGTATGTGTCCTGTAAGGGGGGGTCAGTGTATGTGTCCTGTAAGGGGGGGGGTCAGTGTATGTGTCCTGTAAGGGGGGGTCAGTGTATGTGTCATGTAAGGGGGGGTCAGTGTATGTGTCCTGTAAGGGGGGGGTCAGTGTATGTGTCCTGTAAGGGGGGGGGTCAGTGTATGTGTCCTGTAAGGGGGGGTCAGTGTATGTGTCCTGTAAGGGGGGGTCAGTGTATGTGTCCTGTAAGGGGGGGTCAGTGTATGTGTCCTGTAAGGGGGGGTCAGTGTATGTGTCATGTAAGGGGGGGTCAGTGTATGTGTCCTGTAAGGGGGGGTCAGTGTATGTGTCATGTAAGGGGGGGGGGTCAGTGTATGTGTCCTGTAAGGGGGGGTCAGTGTATGTGTCCTGTAAGGGGGGGGTCAGTGTATGTGTCCTGTAAGGGGGGGGTCAGTGTATGTGTCCTGTAAGGGGGGGTCAGTGTATGTGTCCTGTAAGGGGGGGTCAGTGTATGTGTCCTGTAAGGGGGGGTCAGTGTATGTGTCCTGTAAGGGGGGTCAGTGTATGTGTCCTGTAAGGGGGGGTCAGTGTATGTGTCCTGTAAGGGGGGGGTCAGTGTATGTGTCCTGTAAGGGGGGTCAGTGTATGTGTCCTGTAAGGGGGGGTCAGTGTATGTGTCCTGTAAGGGGGGGTCAGTGTATGTGTCCTGTAAGGGGGGGTCAGTGTATGTGTGCTGTAAGGGGGGGTCAGTGTATGTGTCCTGTAAGGGGGGGTCAGTGTATGTGTCCTGTAAGGGGGGGCAGTGTATGTGTCCTGTAAGGGGGGGTCAGTGTATGTGTCCTGTAAGGGGGGTCAGTGTATGTGTCCTGTAAGGGGGGTCAGTGTATGTGTCCTGTAAGGGGGGGTCAGTGTATGTGTCCTGTAAGGGGGGGTCAGTGTATGTGTCCTGTAAGGGGGGGGGGATCAGTGTATGTGTCATGTAAGGGGGGGTCAGTGTATGTGTCATGTAAGGGGGGGTCAGTGTATGTGTCCTGTAAGGGGGGGGTCAGTGTATGTGTCATGTAAGGGGGGGTCAGTGTATGTGTCATGTAAGGGGGGGTCAGTGTATGTGTCATGTAAGGGGGGGGTCAGTGTATGTGTCCTGTAAGGGGGGGTCAGTGTATGTGTCCTGTAAGGGGGGGTCAGTGTATGTGTCCTGTAAGGGGGGGTCAGTGTATGTGTCCTGTAAGGGGGGGGGGTCAGTGTATGTGTCATGTAAGGGGGGGTCAGTGTATTTTTCAGGTGAGGGGGGGGTCAGTGTAATTGTCAGGTGGGTTAGTGTAGGGGACAGGGGGTTAGTGTAGGGGTCAGATAGGTCACATGTGTTGCAAGGGCAGGTTAAAGTGGAGTCGGGCGCAGCCGGGGGGGGCGGCAAAATTAGGTTTCGCCTAGGGTGTCAAAGATCCTTGCACCAGCCCTGAATACAAGTATAGCTGCCTAAGCCGCCCAAGGAGAAGCAGCCTGAATGGGGGAGGCATAATTGGTGAGCAATCCTTTTGCCCCCACCATCACTTGCTCTGTCCCCCCTTCTCCCTCCCTCTCTCCCCTTCTTACCCCCCCCCCACACACACACACACACTCTCTCTCTCTCTCCTCTTTCACCCCCCTCATTTCCCGCTCTCACCTCTTTTGCTCCATCCTCTCTCTCTGCCCCTTTCTCTCTTACCTCTTCCCCCCCCCCCATTCTTTTTTCCCCTCTCACTCTTTCATCTACCTTTCTCTCATCCTCCTTCTACCCCCCCTCTTTCTCCACCTCTCCTCCTCCCTCCTATCTCCTCTCTTTAGCCCCCTCTATTTTTTTCTCTCCAATCTTTTTCTCCTCTCCCCCCCACCACATGGTCCCCCCAACAGTCTCTCCTTTTCTTCAGTCCTCACCCTCCTCATGTCCCCCTCTTTTTCTCACTTTCTCTCCCTCCTCTCCATCTTTCTCCCCCCCCCCCATATATATTTTCTCATCCTTTCTCGTTCCCCCTCTCATATCCCCCCTTCTCTTTCTCCCCTCCTCTCACTCTTTCTCCTCTCTCTCACCTCACTCTCTCTAACTTTGCCCCCTCTACCTGACCCCGCTTTTTTCCCCTCCCTTTCTCTCTTGTTCCCATATCTCTCTTTCTCCTCCCTCTTTTCCTTTCTTCCCCTTCCTCTCGCTCATCCACCTTTTTTCCCCCTCGTATTACCCCTTCCTCTTTTCGTTTTCCCTCTCTCTCTTTCTCTCCCCACCAACCCCAACACTCCCCCCTTCCCCCCTCTTTCTTTCACCTTTCTCCTCTTTAGCCCCCCTCTCTTTTGTCCCCCTTTCTCCCCGTCTCTCTTTCTCTCTGTCTCTCTCCATTTTTCCTCCTTCCTCTATCTCCTTCTCTTCACTCTCTCTCATATCTCCCCTTTCCTTCCCCAGTCCTGTCCTGGGGGGGTTTCCAACCCTGTTCATCACCTACCCAATGCAGAATTCAAGCCTGTCCGTTGCTGGCTAGCCTTGGAATTAGAAGCAGCATAACATCAAATCTCATGATGTCTACGATATGTAAGTCACCTCAAACTGTATTTACCACTTTAACCATGACCACTTTTTGCTGTGGCACACATAGCATAGCCTCTAGCAACGAATCAGTGAGGCATATTGTGTGCTGTAACCTCTAGCAACCAATCAGTGAGCGGTAATGATATGCTGTAACCTTTGGCAACCAATTGCGGTAGCTGCCTGATTTTCTGCAGTAAACTGTTTTTAAGTCTAGCACCAGGGTGATCTTTATCGTGGGCCAAAAGGGGTTTGTATTTGTGGGGGTGGAGAGCGAAATTGCATGGGAAATTGGGGGCCCAAGAAAATGTTTGCCCAGGGTCCAGTTAATATTAAAGATGGCCCTGCCTTTTATGACCATTCTTAGTGAGAGGGTCATAAGTTTCTGGTAAGCCTCTTTGAACACTGTGTGGGGTGTGCAGAACACTATTTGTGACCAAGATTTTCCTCTTACTGACACCTGAAAGGGGATTAGTCACTTCATACTGTTTGTGTATGGACACTGATTATCCACTTAAGCCCCGAACCATTTGGCTGGCCAAAGACCAGGCCACTTTTTGCGATTTGGCGCTGCATTGCTTTAACTGACAATTGCGCGGTCGTGCGACGTGGCTTCCAAACAAAATTGACGTCCTTTTTTCCCCACAAATAGAGCTTTCTTTTGGTGGTATTTGATCACCTCTGTGGTTTTTATTTTTTTGCGCTATAAACAAGAATAGAGTGCCAATTTTGAAAAAAAAGCAATATTTTTTACTTTTTGCTGTAATAAATATCCCAAAAAAAAATAAAATTTCCTCAGTTTAGGCCAATACGTATTCTTCTACATATTTTTGGTAAAAAAAAAATCGCAATAAGTGTTTATTGATTGGTTTGCGCAAAAATTATATCGTCTACAAAATAGGGGATAGTTTTATGGCATTTTTATTAATATTTTTTTTTTTTACTAGTAATGCCGGCGATCAGCGAATTTTATCGTGACTGCGACATTATGGCGGACACATCGGACACTTTTGATGCCATTTTGGGACCATTGTCATTGATACAGCGATCAGTGCTATAAAAAATGCACTGATTACTGTGTAAATGACACTGACATTGAAGGGGTTAACCAGTAGGGGGCGCTGAAGGGGTTAAGTGTGTCCTAGGGATGTGTTCTAACTGTAGGGGGGATGGGCTATGTGTGACACGACACTGATCACCACTCCGGATTACAGGGAACGCTGATCAGTGTCCTGTCACTAGGAAGAATGGGGAAATGCTTGTTTACATCAGCATTTCCCCGTTCTTCCTCGTGAGACGATCGCGGGTATCCCCGCGGACATCGAGTCCGTGCGACCCGCGGTCGGACTCAAGGAGCTCGCGGTGGCGCGCGCGCACCCACAATGGAACCCAAAATGGGGTGGGTCTTAGTCAGGATTGGTGGGAAAAGTGAAATGTGAATATGTGATTCAAAGTTATGGTTAATGCTATTGTTTCTCCCCTCCTTCTTCCCTTTTCATTACAGGGCTCAGACACAATGTTTCAGTTGGGTAGTTTTTTTCCTAAAGTGTTATTTTTGTACAATTGTTAGTCGGTTTCTGGATTGGATTATGTCAGCCGTTGAGGGCATGATTTACTCCAGACACTGGGGACCAGTATCAAACCACCAGGGGGAGAGTGTAGCGGGTATGTACTTTCCCGGGTGTAATTTGAACTTGGCAGAGACATTAGTGATGTGTAATTCCCTGCAGCCCAGCAGGTGGCGCTGTTGCCCTGGGCTGGGGTTGAATCATTTTAGTGTGTCGTGCCTCCTTTTTGTCCTCCCTCGGCAGCGGTATGGTGGGGCGGGGAACCCGCCGTGCTTGCCGGGAGAGGGTATAAAGGGGTCGGTCATCTTTGTCACGGGGTCGAGTCCCAGGCACCTTCAGCCTGCGGGTGGTGGTTCGTGTTGGTCCTCTAGGCGGCCTAGGCCTAGAGGACAGCCGGAGGTCGTGTTCCATCCCAGGCACCTTTGGTCTGGGGTGAGGTACTCGGATGGAGGTCTGGAGCTCAGTGCCCAACACTGAGTTCCGCGAGGGAAGGAGATCCTAGGGAACCCCGGGAGTGGGTACCCGAATCCGGAAGGCGTAATGGACCGGGGGGAGCTCCTCACTTGAAGACCTGGTGCAGCATATTGCCAGTGACGGGTGAGCCTCTCTTCGGAGACCGCCTGGAAGGAAATTCCCCCTCGCTCGGAGACCGCAACCCACTTTCAGGAAGGAAAGTGGAGAACACATTGTGTCTGGGCCTATTCGCATCCACACCTCCTTTTCTGTTCTGTTTCTACAAGGGAGTTCAACTGATTGTGTTCATTTGAGAAGAATAAAGGAGTGTTGAACTTTAATGGTGTGGGGCTCATTTCCTGACAGACATTGTTCGAGGTAACTCTTGGTGGAGGCTCCAGGTGCACAGCACTGACCCGAAGGTAAAGGAACTTTGCTTATACCACACTGACACCTGTGGTGAAGGCCAGGCGTGGTGTCCCCGCTCCCTTCCCCTCTAAGGTACCCCTAGACAAGAGACAGACGAGCTGAAGACAAAGAGGGGAGTGAGGAGGGCGCTACACCATGTAATGCTAAATAATGGACAATGCTAAAGAGTGGTATTTGGCTCCCTCTGGTGGTATGCAATGTGAACGAGATCTGTTTAACTTTCACAGCAGGGCAGGAAGTGTTTTGTTTACTTTGTGAAAGGACTCACCTACCCACAATGCCCACTCACCTACCCACAAACACTAGGTGGCTGAACTGCATGCTGGGTAGGTAATAAAAGGTGGATTGCGGCCATTTTATGGTCTCTTCTGGACGCATGGAGTGTTCCAGAAAAGGCATACCTCCCAACTTTTAAAAGTTCCACCGCGGGACATTCAGTCCATGACACCAAAGTAGTTGAGCGGTGGGGGGGGGGGGGGTGCTGCCGCGGGACGGATTCGTTTTTATTTACGGTTTTGTCTCATCATGTTGTTGAGCGGGGCTCCTCTTCCTCCGATTCCTGCTGTGCGGGAAAATGATGACTATCGCGGGACTGCGGGACAGAAGTGTAAATGCGGGAAAAACCCGCAGAATCCGTGCATGTTGGGAGGTATGGAAGAGGGCCTACATCGAACAGCAACCACTGACTCTGCCTTACCACAGTGTGCTGGAGAAGCGGTGTGATCGGGTCTGAGGATCCAGAACCCCTGATGTAGCCAAGTGAGTGTCCCGGTCATCTTGCGGAGCAGAGCAGCGTGACGGTGCTGACTTGCAGCAGGACTGAGACAACTGGAGCGGAGGTTCCCAACTTTTCAGGCCTGGTGTGGTGAGGGGGCTGTCGCTCAGAAGTTATTTAACACACTTAGACTCATCTCACAGAGTTGCTGAGACCTGTAGTTCTACAGGGAGGTCTCATTCAAATAGACTGAGTTCAATCAGGCCTCAAAGCCTATACTTCATTGACGGTTGACTGATGGTTAAGGGATACCTACACCAGAGGCATCTACAAGTGTGTTGCATAGCAGGAGTTGTTATCACTCTTCATTTTATGTTACTTCATTACTTGTTAAACCCTTTGATCACAAACACTGCAGCATAATAGCTAGAAGAAGAAAGAAGACCAGAGACTACACTTCTCACTGGGTGGTTTTGTGCTTTGGTTACAGTAAAAAGGACTGCATTATACCTCAGGGGGAGCTCTTGAGAAATTGTATTGTGCTGTGTTTGATACCCTTGCATTAGTGAGTTTAGTGCGGCCGTACTAGAAGTGGGAAGGTGGCCAGTGTCAAGGCATTGTCACTCTGAGCACTAGTCCCACTTGGACACACGCCTGCAGTAGAGATTCAAGGAACCATTAAGTGTTAATAATTTGTATATTGATACAGTTATTATAACCACTGTTTTATACCAGTTTCAGTAAACTTACATTCTGGTTAATCACAATTGGTGTGAGGCTTGTTCATTATCCTAACGGGGGAACAACGGATGCCCAGATAACGGTAAAGGTACACTATATGCACATTGTTATTGTGGGATTGTTCCTTGCAGTAAAAGCTTCACATCAACACTGTTACGCAGCTGTGTCAAGCGGGCTGAGCCAATTTATTTGGGGGTAGGAGAGCAGAGTATAGGCCCAATCAATTACCAGCAGCTCCTTCGGGGGTCAGTGCTACACTTATGTGTAGCGGGGTGTTCCCCTTTAATGCAGAGAGACTACATTACCTAGAACCCTGTTCGGCAATGTTTCCACCGCAGAGACTCATGGGAGGGGTTATAAGAGGAGGAGGCGAGGCTGGGCTCGGCCTCTTTGGGACACGAGACTTCAGAGACTGATCCTCCTGTGTGGATGTGTCGGAGTGCAGGGCCTGAAGGCCTTGCGCAGCACCAAAGAGCCTTCCACCCCTCTGCGAGCCTGGGTGGCATCTGACTTCGCTCGACTACAGCCTTGTTGGCAGGGCCGCTGATAGGGGGGGACCACCAGCCCTTCTGTAGGGGGCCCGAGCACACAGGGGGCCCGGACAGCAGGAGGATCGGTGGAGCAGAGAATAAAGAATGACAGCGTCTCTCACCCAGCAAAGCCGGTTTCTCTCCAGCACGCTCCCGCCGGCTTTCAGCTGCTAGGTGAGAGACACAGGGCTGGATTTAGGGGATGCCGGGTTGGGTTGTTATGCCCCCCTGGCCGGCCGCAGCTGAGCTCCTTCCTCCACCCCCTCCCCGCCCGCACTCGCAGCTGGGATGAGGAGACGGCAACTTGGAGCCTGGAGCGGTGAGAGAAGAAGTGCCAGCGGGAGGTGTGCTGTGTTTTGTTCTCCCCTCCTGTGAGAAGAGCGCTAGTCTTTACAGTACATGAGACCGGATCGCTCTTACTGTAGATTGCACGTCACTGTACACACACAGCCCCCTATCCACATTTGTTGCTGCCAGGAGGTGAGCACTGAGCAGCCTTTGGAGGAGATGGGGGCGCTGTGTGTGTGTGTACAGTGCAATGCAATCTACAGTAAGAGCAATCCAGTCTCATGTACTGTAAAGACCAGCACTCTTCTGACAGGAGGGGAGAACAAAACACAGCACACCTCTTCCTAGCTGTGTTGGCATTGGCAAATGTAATGGAGATTTTGGGAGGGCAATATGTGTGAGGAGGAAGAATGGGGGAATATGTGCTGGGAGGAGAGATTGGGGGGGGGGCAGGCGGGTAATTTAGAGGGGGTTGTGCTAGGAGGGGGATTTTTGTTTGGAAATTTGTGCACGGGGGCCCCGCCAGGTAGGCTGTACGGGGCCCCGTGATTTCTATAAGCAGCCCTGCTTGTTGGATCGGGGACCCGATCGCTGAAGAGACGGAGTGTGTGTGTGAGACACAGTTGGTGGAAGTTCCCGGACTGGGACCGTAGTCCGGGCGGGTGAGAGGGCATATGCCCAACCGATATACTGTTACTGCATATAGGCCTATAGACTGCCGTGGCCTATGAGTTGTTCTTAGTGCTCTTATTGAAGACCCTTGTTAGAGCTGAACCTACCGTTCGTATAGCCAAGTTTCTACTCCATCTTTACCTACCCCATTGGATTACAAAGTTTGTACTCTGTTAATGTGCACCACCGTTAAAGATCTGCCGGTGAAGATAAAGGACTAAGTTGTAGATATCAGAACCAGGCCTGGTGGGGTTTCTAAGGTGTTTTGGTTACTGCGCCACAGGGCACTTAGCTAACGGTCGCCCGCGTGGCGCACTTGTTATGTGTTAACCCTATAGTGTGTTAGTGTGGCTGGGCTCTGCATTACAAATGATTATTCTGTAAACTGTTATTGATGTTACCCTTTTCTTTACCAAGAGCTTAAGTAAAATCTTACATTTATTTCAATTTAATATTGTCTCAATGCTCAGTTATTCATACAGCATAAGATATACAATTTACTGTCAGTACTAGCTGTGCCAGTAGGGGGTAGAGCATATTGCCGGGGGTTGGCGGAGCTGTCTTCAGGGCCCAAACTAAATCTGCGGCCTTCTTACTTGGAGGTATCGCTACACGTGGGGGTTCTCGCCCGGGATCCTGATGCAGCAAGTGAACGCCAGAGGTGCCGGCATGGATCCCATGGATCCACGAGCGGTAGAAGAGTGGTGCAAAGCCTCTAACGCAGAGCCAAACCAGTCGATAGTCATCAGCCTCCCTGGGGAGGCATGGTCGACTGAAACGGTAGAGGAGTTGATGAAGTCAGTGTCCCCAAATCACACACCGTGGGTGACGGAGATAAAGTCAGACCCAGACATCTCATATCAGTATGCATTAGTGGAGTACTGGAACGGGATGCCAGAGGCCTGTAAGCGCAAGTGTGTGCGGACGCCAGACAACAGAACTTATAGGTTGGCGCACGCAGTAACTGAAAAAAAGGAACCATCACCAACGGGATCACCGCAGGCTACGGCCCGTACCCCACCTGAAAAAGGAGGCAGGGCGACGCCTCCGGTGACGCCTGCACCTGTCACTGCTATATCACCAGAACTGATAGGTGCGATAGGGGATCTGCTAACCAAGTGTCAGAAGGCAAGCACGGTGCATGTAGAGACTAGCTACCGGAGACTAAAGACATTCTCAGGGAAGCTCCCTGTCCCCGCAGGGGAAGAAGACTTTTACACCTGGGTGGAGCAGGCATTGCAGGCAGTAGAGGCATGGGAGGTGCCTGAAGCGCAGAACAGGCAACGAGTGATGGAAAGCCTTAAAGGCGCAGCAGCAGAAGCAGTGAAAAGTTTTCGGTTTGAGAATGCAGATTGCACGGCTCAAGACTGTCTTGCCATGCTGCAAGAAGAGTTTGGTCAATTGGAAAAGGTGACAGAGATGGTCTACCAATTTGAACATACTTTCCAACAACCAGAGGAGAAACTTTCCGAGTATGTTAGAAGACTGAACAGGTTGTTGTGCAAGATTGTGTTGAAGAAGGGGATGAGGCCCCAAGATACAGATGCAGCAAGAATGAAGCAAGTCTTAAAGGGAGCGCTGCGCTCGGATCCAGTCTGGCTGCACCTGAAAACCTCAGGAGGAGGAACGTTGCTGACTTATGCTGACTTGATAAAAATCATCAGAGATGAGGAGGCACTACAACAGGACCAGCAGATGATTAAGGAAAATGTTGTACCCGCACGGGTGCTAGTCAATCCAGTAATGACCCCTGAAAGAGATTCGGAGATAGACACCCTGAAAGCTCAAATGTCCAAGGTGTTAGAGATGTTGACCTCTCTGATGGAAAAAGACACAGAGGGTCCCAAGAGAGAAGTACCAAGGAAGGAATTATTCCCAGTTGCCTCAGCGCCCGCATCTTTACAAGAATGGGGAGATATAGTCTGCTTTAACTGTGGAGGAATTGGACATATTGCGGCTACATGCTCCAGTCCCAAAAATAAGAAAATAGACAACCGCAAGCCGGCGGGAAACTTCAGAGGGCCCCGGTGAAGGAGTCAACCGGGTGCCCATCACCTTCAGTGAGCTCCAAGCTGAAAGCAAAGCAGAAAACAACAGGAGATAAAACGCCTCGGGGGAAACACAACATTCCTCAACAGAGATACACCCCAGAGAAAGGGGGTAAGACCCCTCAGAAGAGGCACAGCACTCCCCAGAGGGGGTGCACACCTAAGAAAAACAATAGTATCCCTCAGCGGGTCCCTACACCCAGTAAAGGGGGGGAGTCAATGCATACCAGACTCAAGAAAGACTGAAGTCCAAAGGGGATTGGACGAGAGGAGGTTCAAAGAAAAAAAGTCTGAAGAAAGCGACCCCTGCCGGGCCTTACCCGGAGAAGCTGGTAGGCCCATCTCCTATAGTGTCCATTCAAGTGGAGGGAGTCTACACCAGAGCAATCTTGGATACTGGGGCGCAAGTAACCCTGCTATACAGAGACTTTTACGATAAGTACTTGAGTCACCTACACATCCAGAAAATAGAGCAAGTAGAGAATTATTTGATTGGAACCCAGAACTTCCCCTACGATGGCTATCTGCCTGTCAGGATGACATTTGACCCATCTGTGGCTGGAAAAGCCGAAGTGTTTGATACCCTGGCAGTTGTGTGCCCTCGGCCACCAGGAGCCAACAAGAGTTCCCTGATAATAGGGACAAACACGGACCTGGTCCGAAGACTTCTGACCCCTCTAGTGAAAGAGAAAGGGGCAGCGGTCACCAAGATCCACCCCATGCTGAAGACAGCTTACCAAAGGCTGGTCTTAGGGCAGAAGACCCCAGGAGAGGGGATAGGGAAGGTGTGGAGACTTGGAAGAGGAGGGATAGTGCTGCAGCCCGGCGAAGTAACCTGTCTCAGAGGCACTGTGAAGCTTACTTGGGAGCAGCCTGGACCCTTTGTCATGTTGGAATCTGATCCAAGAGAAGGGTCCCACGGTCTGGAAGTGATACCAGAAGTGATTCTGCTGAAGGCCCTAAAGAAGGCCCATTGTAGAGTCCCAGTGAGTGTTAGGAACAATACGGATGGCCCCATGGAGGTCCCAGCCAGGATGCTGCTAGGCCAGGTGAGCCCTGCTGCCCCTGTCAACCTGTCAGAGGTGGGCGAAGGAGGAGATGCTTGGGAGAAGATATCCATGGAAAACCCGAATCTGCCCAGGGCTTGGAAAGAGAGAGCCAAGGCCCAGCTGAACAGATGGGAGAAGATCTTCTCTAAAGATGAGTTCGATGTGGGGTGTGCAAGGAGTGCCACCCATCGGATCCGCCTCCAGGAAGATAAGCCCTTCAGAGAGAGAGTCAGGCGGGTCCCCCTAGCAGATCTGGAGGATCTAAGGGAACAACTCTCAGAACTCAAGAGGACTGGAGTGATACGGGAATCTAGAAGCCACTATGCATCCCCGATAGTGGTGGTCAGGAAGAAGAATTGGTCATTGAGGCTCTGTATCGACTACAGGACTCTCAACAGGAGAACCATACCCGACCAGTATACCACTCCAAGGACAGAGTATGCCCTACAGAGCTTGTCTGGGGCCAAGTGGTTCAGTGTTATGGATCTCAAAAGCGGGTACTATCAGATCCCTATGCACCCAGAAGACAAGGAGAAGACAGCTTTCATAACCCCAGTAGGGTTCTTTGAATTCGACCGGATGCCCCAAGGTCTGTCTGGAGCCCCAGCTACTTTCCAGCGTCTCATGGAGAAGACTGTAGGAGACATGAACCTTATTGAAGTCCTTGTATACCTGGACGATGTCATAGTCTTTGGAAGAACCCTGGAGGAACATGAGGAGAGGCTGGAAAAAGTCTTGAGGAGACTCAGTGAGGAGGGACTCAAACTTTCGCCTGAAAAGTGTCGGTTCTACCAGTCTTCTGTGAACTATCTGGGGCACATAGTGTCCGAAGAAGGGGTGGCCACAGACCCCGAGAAATTGGAGGCAGTTACCTCCTGGCCACGGCCCACCACAGTAACAGAACTCAGATCCTTCTTGGGTTTCTGCTCCTACTATAGGAGGTTTGTGGAGGGATTCACCCGAATTGCTAGACCATTGAATGAACTGCTCAAGACTGAGGGAGAAGAGGATGACTCAGGGCCCAGGAAGCCGGGAGAGTCCATCAGAGATCAGTGGAATCAGAAGTGTGAAGAGGCCTTCCAGGCCTTGAAGAAGAGCCTGACCACTGCTCCAGTCTTGGCCTACGCAGACCCAACCAAACCCTATGAACTACACGTAGATGCTAGTCATGACGGTCTGGGAGGAGTACTTTATCAAGAACACGAAGGGCAACAACGGCCTGTTGCCTATGTGAGCAGGAGCCTGACCCCCTCTGAGAAGAACTACCCCACTCACAAGCTGGAGTTCCTGGCCCTTAAGTGGGCGGTAGTAGACAAGCTCAAAGACTACCTGTATGGGGCGGAGTTCACTGTGAAGACCGACAACAACCCCCTTACCTACCTTTTTTACCACGGCCAAGCTGGACGCCACTGGACACAGGTGGCTGGCCGCACTGTCTGGATTCAACTTCAGCCTAAAGTATAGGCCAGGGGCTGGGAATAGAGACGCAGATGCTCTGTCCAGGAGATCTCATGCCCCCACCAGTGATGTAGAAGATTGGACCCAAGTGGCACCGGACGGGGTGCGGGCCCTTTGTCAAGGAGCTGAATTCCAGGCCAGAGGAGGCTCCAGAGCAGAAGAAATAGGAGTTACCATGGTGGGAGTCCCAAAACACTACTGTGGAGTGACTCAATTGGACGAAGACAACCTGCCGAGATTGTCCAAGAAGGAGTTGAGGAGTGACCAATTGGAAGACCCCATGGGGAGATTGGTCCTGGAGGCCCTGGAGAATCAGGATCCAAACAAACTCCTGTGTCATCCCTCAAAGGAAGCTCGCCTGTTGAGGAAAGAATGGGACAGGTTGCAGGTACATCAGGGAGTGGTCTACCGAAGGGGCCCCTCTGATCACTCAGAAGATAAGTGGCAACTGTTCCTCCCAGAGAAACATCGAGAGACTGTTCTGATTGCCCTGCATGACAATCATGGCCATCTAGGGGCTGAAAGGACCTTTCAACTTGTCAGAAGTCGGTTCTATTTGCCCTGCATGAGGGCAGAGGTAGAAGAGTACTGCCACTCATGTGCACGATGCATCCAGAGGAAGACTTTACCCCATCAAGCTGCCCCAATGGGCCATCTACAAAGTCAAGGCCCAATGGATCTGGTATGCATTGACTTTCTCTGCCTTGAACCCGACCTGAGTGGACTAGGAAATGTTCTGGTGATAACCGACCATTTCACCCGGTATGCCCAAGCTTTCCCAACCAAAGATCAGAAGGCCTCCACCGTAGCCAAGGTACTTATGGAGAAGTACTTTGTCCATTATGGGCTGCCACAGCGACTTCATTCAGATCAAGGAAGGGACTTTGAGAGTAAACTGATCCGGAAACTCCTGGATCCGTTGGGAATCAAGAAGACTCGAACTACACCTTACCACCCACAAGGAGATACTCAGCCGGAAAGGTTTAACCGAACCTTGCTCAACGTGTTGGGGACTCTGGAAAGTGAGAAAAAGCAACATTGGAGCAAACACATAGCAGCCCTAGTACATGCTTACAACTGCACCATCAGTGATGCTACAGGCTACTCCCCATATCGTCTCATGTTTGGGAAAGAAGCGAGACTACCTGTGGACTTGGCCTTTGGCACCTCTCTGGACCATTCCTCAGCCACATCCCACAAAGGATATGTGGACAGGCTCAGACACAGCCTGAAAGTAGCCTATGAACAAGCTCAAGCGGCCTCAGATCAAAGGGGAGCTCGAAACAAAAGAAACTTCGACTTGAAGGTCCGGGTACAAGACCTACAGCCCGGGGATCGAGTACTGTTACGCAATCTGGGGGTCCCTGGGAAGCACAAACTTGCAGATAGATGGAGATCTGAACCTTATGTCATCTGTAGGAAGTTGCCGGGCCTGCCTGTCTACAAGTTGAAGCCGGAAGGAAATGGGCCCTCTGAATACGTGGCATCGAAACCACCTGCTCCCACTTGCTGAGGCAGTTAGAATACCTCCCGTGGGAGACTCCCCTGAACCGGCCTCTATCCTGGATACTCCAAGGCCGAACACTCGGTCGCAGGCCTCCCGAGCTGAAGATGGAGAGGCCTCTCAACTTAGTGGAAATGAGGATGGAGAACTTAATTGGCTGTGGCCTTCCCCAACTCCAGGAACTTCTACCATAGACCTTCCAACCACTGAAGACACCACAGATGAAACACTGAACCCAGAAGCCACAGAGTTCATCCCCTCTAGTCCTTCAGCAGATTACTGGGAAGATGCCCATGATGGTTGCTCAGAGGAAGAGGAGCCTGTGGCACCAGAGCCAGAAATCCCAAGAGAGCAAAGGGCTTGAAGAGTCATCCGGCCTCCTAAGAAGCTGACCTACCCACAAATGGGGAATAGCTCAGAGGATTCTGTAGTTACCGCTAGGAGGAATGCAGAAAATCCGGATCCCTCCACTGTCCATTTAGTGGAGGGCAACCCCAGCTCACTCTCTGGCACAGCTAGGCAGGCCACCCATGATAATGTGACCTGTGGGCAAGGGAATTCTACCCCTCAGTTTTGGTGGGAATTCCCTATGCCAACATCGTTTGTAGAATTGTCTAGAGTTGTACATAGTCTTTGTTAAGGTTTATCTTTGGGGACCAAAGAGTTCAAGTGGGGGGAGTGTGTAGCGGGGTGTTCCCCTTTAATGCAGAGAGACTACATTACCCAGAACCCTGTTCGGCAATGTTTCCACCGCAGAGACTCATGGGAGGGGTTATAAGAGGAGGAGGCGAGGCTGGGCTCGGCCTCTTTGGGACACGAGACTTCAGAGACTGATCCTCCTGTGCGGATGTGTCGGAGTGCAGGGCCTGAAGCCTGAGGCCTTGCGCATCACCAAAGAGCCTTCCACCCCTCTGGGAGCCTGGGTGGCATCTGACTTCGCTCGACTACAGCCTTGTTGGATCGGGGACCCGATCGCTGAAGAGACGGAGTGTGTGTGTGAGACACAGTTGGTGGAAGTTCCCGGACTGGGACCGTAGTCCGGGCGGGTGAGAGGGCATATGCCCAACCGATATACTGTTACTGCATATAGGCCTATAGACTGCCGTGGCCTATGAGTTGTTCTTAGTGCTCTTATTGAAGACCCTTTTTAGAGCTGAACCTACCGTTCGTATAGCCAAGTTTCTACTCCATCTTTACCTACCCCATTGGATTACAAAGTTTGTACTCTCTTAATGTGCACCACCGTTAAAGATCTGCCGGTGAAGATAAAGGACTAAGTTGTAGATATCAGAACCAGGCCTGGTGGGGTTTCTAAGGTGTTTTGGTTACTGCGCCACAGGGCACTTAGCTAACGGTCGCCCGCGTGGCGCACTTGTTATGTGTTAACCCTATAGTGTGTTAGTGTGGCTGGGCTCTGCATTACAAATGATTATTCTGTAAACTGTTATTGATGTTACCCTTTTCTTTACCAAGAGCTTAAGTAAAATCTTACATTTATTTCAATTTAGTATTGTCTCAATGCTCAGTTATTCATACAGTATAAGATATACAATTTACTGTCAGTACTAGCTGTGCCAGTAGGGGGTAGAGCATATTGCCGGGGGTTGGCGGAGCTGTCTTCAGGGCCCAAACTAAATCTGCGGCCTTCTTAGTTGGAGGTATCGCTACATATATTTATTTAATCTCTACACATGGGAGAGGAAAAGCAAGACCCAGGGCCTAGATTTACCATTAGGCACAGTAGGCTTGTGATTATAGGCAACAGAAACAAAGAAGTGACGCATTAATGTAAAAGTGTAAGCCACTTTCAGTAGAAATATCATTATATCACATTTTATAACCCAGGTTGGGACCTTTAAAACAAGAAAATGTTCTCCCTTAAAGGATATGTAAAGGTTTGTTTAAAAAAACAAAAAAAACAAACCTGTTATACTTACCTCCTCTATGCAGTTGGTTTTGCACAGAGTGGCCCGGATCCTCCTCTTCTGGGGTCCCTCAGTGGCGCTCCTGGCTCCTCCTCTTCTCGAGTGCCCCGCTGGGGAGCCACGCTCCTGTGTCCTGCTGCTGCATCCATTGACACAGACAGCAGAACTCTGCCCAGCCCCCAGGTCCCGCGCCATTGGATTTGAATGACAGCAGCGGGAGCCAATGGCTGCACTGCTATCAATCTATCCAATCAGGACCTGAGACACCGGCTGGTGCTGGTGTGCTCGTCCCCGTCGCTGGAAAGACCGGTTTCAGGTAAGTAAAAGGGGGGCTCTGGGGGGCTGCTGCATCACAGGAGGTTTTTTACCTTAATGCATAGAATGCATTAGGGGGAAAAACCTTGAGGGTTTACAATCCTTTTAAGGGGTTATCATAGGGGTACCAAAGAATGCGTGCATAAAGGGTCCAGTGAAGCAGTGACAGGAGTCAGGTAAGTGTTTAGAGAGGGGGGTGGGTAGAACAGTTAGTGGGAAGAATTTTACCTTAATACAGATAATGTAAAAACATTTGATACACATGTTCAGGAAAAAAACCGCTCGAGCAAAGCGCGGTGACGTACAACATGTACAACAACACTTACAATGGCACTATAAAGGGGAAGTTCCATTCGAATGGCGCCACCCTTTGGGCTGCTTTTGCTGATCTCGTGTTAGTAATGTTTGGTGAGAGACGATTTGTGCTTTTCAGCCTTGTGCTCTTCAGTCCGTTACAGCGTGACGAATGTGCTATCTCCATTACAAACGTTAGTTTTACCAGAACGAGCGCTCCCGTCTCATACTTGATTCTGCGTTTTTTTCCCCTCGGAAAAGCATACACAAAACGACGAGAAAAAAAAGCGAAAATATTTTTGAAATGTTTATTTTTTAGCCCAAATTATTATTAAGATAATATTGTGAGGGGGTTAGCTCGGCAGCGGGTGTGTGTGACCCCCGGGATGGGCTCCCCACACAAAACAGGCCCAGCAAACGGAGGTTGTGGTTTTCAAAATCAAAAAGGTGCGGTTTATTTTCTATTTACAGTGACAAAACACAGCAAAGCAAAAGAAACATAACCAAAATAAATCCTGGTCAAGTTGACCTCTGACTAAACATACAGGTTTCCTAACTAACAACTGGGATCAGCCTAGTGCTGTCCTAGTCCCTAAGTCCCTGGTTTTAAATGTCCAAGCAAATAGCCACACAGGCTTTTTCTCACCGCACAGGGGTTCACTCTCCCTAGACAGTCCACACAGGTCTGGTTCCAGGCATGAGCTAACATCTAATGAAGCTGGGAGTTTTTATAGAGGCCTAAATGAGCTGACAAGTTTCAGCTGGTCTCATCAACTCCCTGTCTGCACGACGCCCAGCCCTCTCCCTAGAGGTATGAGTCATCCATGAGCCCACTAGCCTCAGCTGGGCCTATACAACACTCCACCTAGTTGTATAAGTCGGCGTAAAGCCTGAATCTGGGCGAAATATATCTACCCCCCTGGATGCAACCAGGTGACTTTACCTTCCTGCTGTCACATACCCCCCCCTCTTGTTTTAACCTCGGGGTTGGAACACCAGCAATCAGGCATTCATGTACTCGAGACAAAGCATCCACATTCCCCATTTGAACGCCAGGGCGATGCTTTACTGTGAAGTTGAATTCCTGGAGGGCCAGGAACCACCTATTCACTCTTCTATTTGTTTCCTTGTTTTGAGCCATCCACTTTAACGGAGCGTGATCCGTAACCATGTCAAAGTGCCTACCTAGCAGGTAGTACCGAAGGGAATCTAGAGCCCACTTCACCGCTAAACACTCCTTTTCAACGGTGGCGTAATTTACCTCATGGGACTTCAACTTCCTGCTGAGGTAAATGACTGGGTGCTCTTCCCCGTTCCAGACCTGGGACAATACTGCTCCTAACCCCACATCTGACGCATCACTTTGTACGACAAAGTCTTTAGAGAAGTCGGGTGAGTACAACACTGGCTGGCTACATAAGGCTTGTTTCAAGAATTGGAATGCTGCCTCAGCCTCGGGGGTCCATTTAATCATGACCGACCCTTTCCCCTTCGTCAGGTTGGTTAGGGGCACAGCCTTAGAAGCAAAGTGGGGAATGAATCGCCGATAATACCCAGCGATTCCCAGAAAGGCTCGTACCTGCTTCTTGCTGTTGGGACGTGGCCAACTCTGGATGGCCTCGACTTTGTTGAGTTGGGGTTTTATTACTCCCCTCCCAATGGTGTACCCAAGATATTTGGCCTCCTCCTGCCCAATGGTACACTTCTTGGGGTTAGCCGTAAACCCCGCTTCCCGAACAGAGTCCAGGACTGCTTGCACTTTTGGCAGATGTGAGGCCCAATCTGTGCTATGGACAATTACGTCATCCAGGTAAGCCGCAGCATACTTCCGATGGGGCCTCAGCATCTGGTCCATTTTCCGCTGGAATGTGGCCGGCGCATTCTGTAACCCGAACGGCATTCTTTTATATTGGAACGCCCCGTCTGGGGTTACAAATGCGGTTTTCTCTTTGGCCGACTTGGCCAGGGGGATTTGCCAATACCCTTTTGTGAGGTCAAGAGTCGTCATGTATCGGGCTGTTCCCAGCCGGTCGATCAACTCATCTATACGTGGCATGGGGTAGGTGTCAAATTTTGTAACTTTGTTCAACTGACGAAAATCGTTACAAAATCGCCAGCTCCCATCCGGTTTAGGCACCAACACGATGGGACTAGACCAATCACTTTGGGACTCCTCTATCACCCCTAAGTTCAGCATTTTCTGTACTTCCTCCCGTATTGCCTCCCGTCGAGCCTCTGGGATCCGATAGGGTTTTAACTTCACCCTTTCACCGGGCGGGGTAATGATGTCATGCTCTACCCCAGATGTTTGTCCCGGCAGCTCAGAGAATACCTCCTTGTTGCGAAGCACAAACTCCTTAACCTCCTGTTGTTGGGGTTGTGACAAGGTGGCTGCTATTCCAACCTCAGGAATCACGCAACCAGTTTGAGCTGGTGACCAAGTGTCTGCGACTAGGGACTCTCTATCCCTCCAGGCTTTCAACAGATTAACGTGATAGATCTGTTCGGGCTTTCGCCTTCCTGGTTGTCTGACCTTGTAATTCACTTCGCTCACTTTTTCCATTATCTCGTAGGGGCCTTGCCATTTGGCAAGGAATTTACTTTCAACCGTAGGGACAAGTACCAATATCCTATCCCCCGGGGAAAAGGTACGGGTCTTGGCTCCACGGTTGTACACTCTCTGCTGTGCCAACTGCGCTTGGGCCAAATGTTCCTTCACGATGGGCATTACCTGTGCAATTCGATCTTGCATCAGGGCGACATGCTCAATCACACTCCTGTGGGGAGAACTCTCACTTTCCCAAGTTTCCTTGGCAATATCCAACAGCCCTCTTGGGTGTCTCCCATACAGTAACTCAAAGGGGGAGAATCCCGTAGAGGATTGGGGCACCTCCCTAATAGCAAACATCAAATAAGGAAGTAAACAGTCCCAATCCTTTCCATCTCTATCCACCACTTTCTTCAACATTTGTTTTAGGGTTTTGTTGAATCTTTCAACCAGCCCATCGGTTTGGGGGTGATACACAGACGTACGCAATTGCGTCACTTTGAACAATTTACACAGCTCTTTCATAACCCGGGACATAAAGGGTGTACCTTGGTCCGTAAGCAGTTCTTTACAAATACCCACCCGGCTAAAAACAAGAGATAGCTCTTTGGCTATGGTTTTGGCCGAGGTATTTCGGAGAGGGATCGCTTCTGGATAACGGGTGGCATAGTCCATTATAACTAATATGTACTGGTGCCCCCTAGCGGACTTGATTATAGGACCTACCAAATCCATGGCGATCCTCTCAAACGGGACCTCAATGATGGGTAGAGGGACCAGCGGGCTACGGAAATGTGGCATCGGGGCCAACCTCTGACACACAGGGCAGGAGGAACAATAATTTTCTACGTCCTTCATCACCCCCGGCCAATAGAATCTCTGTAATACCCTCTCTCGGGTTTTCTCTGTCCCCAGATGACCTCCAAGAATGTGCCCATGGGCCAACTCCAACACCAACTTCCTGTAAGGTTTGGGCACCACAAGCTGCTCAACGGTTTCTTCTGCCCTTTTTGCCACCCGATACAGTAGGTCCTTCTCTACGCTGAAGTATGGGTAAGTGCAGGTATTATCTGGGTTCACTAACTCGCCATCTATTTTCACTACGTTTTCCCGTGCCTTTATTAGGGCGGGGTCTTTCAACTGTTCTGTGGCAAAGTTTTCCCTGTGAACCTCAAGATCAGAAAACTCCACAGACGGTAGGTTTTCGTCTGAGGAGGTGGGCTCCTCTCCAGTTTCTTGAGTCTCCCCTGCCAATACTGATAAGGGAAATTCCGGAGAGTCCTCACCACTCTCAGGGGAGTTCTGGCTATCACATTCCTGGTACATAGGGGCACCAGTGAGGGGCTCAGGATCATCCCACAGTTCCCAGAACTTCGGAAAATCCCTTCCCACAATGGCGTCATACGGTAACTGAGATACTAAGCCCACTGGATGAGAGAGGGTACCTTTGGGGGTCTCGAAACACACTGTAGTCACTGGATACTCTCGGGTGTCCCCATGCACACAAATAACAGCTACCTTGCTATTCCCAGAGACCTCTGTTTTAACTAACTCAGCCTTTATCAGGGTCACAAGGCTACCTGAATCCAGCAATACCACAACATTTCTACCATTAACACACATTTTGCATAAATGTTTCTCAGTTCCTCGAATGGCAGTGCATGCGACTGTCGCACACAGCGACTGACGTCTGCCCGTCAGAAAGTCACACTGCATGGGTTCCTCCACAACCGGGCAATTGGCTGCAATATGTCCCGCTTGCCGGCAGCGGTAGCAAACGATCCTTCTTGCCGCCTCTTGAGCCGCTGATTTCCCAGGCTGTTCTCGCCAAACTTGGGGTAGAGCTCCCACCCTCTCACTCTCTCCACCCTTACCCCTTGGAATCCTCTTATCCGCCCCTGGGGATGGTCTGGTCTTAGGGTGGAAAGTCCGAGTGTCTCTGGAAGAGGCCGTCAGGTTCTCTGTAGCCAAGTATTTCTCCACATGATCCACAAGACCATCGGCCGTCTATGGGTCTCCATGGCTTACCCACTTTTGGATGGCAGTAGGAAGAGCTCTCAAAAACCGATCCATTACAACACGTTCCACAATCTTTGGTGCGGACAAAGTCTCTGGCTGTAGCCACTTTCTGCTCAGGTGAATGAGATCATACATTTGAGACCTGGGGGGTTTTCCAAGCTGGAAAGTCCAGTTATGCACACGCTGAGCCCGGACAGCCTGGGTGACACCCAGCCTTGCCAATATTTCAGCTTTTAGCATCACATAGTCTTTTGCTTGGTCAGGCTCTAGGTCATAGTAAGCCTTCTGCGATTCACCAGTTAACAGAGGAGCCACCAGTCCAGCCCACTGCTCCTCAGGCCACTTTTCTCTTTCAGCAGTCCTTTCAAATGTGGTCAAAAATACCTCTGGATCATCCTCTCCAGTCATTTTTGTCAATAAACGACTCACCCCAAAGGACGCGGTATTAGTGGGACGGCTTTCCTCACTGGTCTGCGGACGTTGCTGCATTACTGCTTCCATTTGTTGTAGTCTCTGCTCTTGCTTCTGTAACAGGTCTATGAAGCGGGCCTCAGATTGCTGCTGGGCTTGTTGATGAGCTTGCTGCTGGGCTGCAAGGCTCCTTTGCAAACCTGCATTTGTCTGCTGTTGATTGGCATTTGCTAGAGCCAGCTGTTTCAGTATCTCCTCCATGCTGGCTTAAAAAAAACTGCCACTGGTTCTCCACCAACTGTGAGGGGGTTAGCTCGGCAGCGGGTGTGTGTGACCCCCGGGATGGGCTCCCCACACAAAACAGGCCCAGCAAACGGAGGTTGTGGTTTTCAAAATCAAAAAGGTGCGGTTTATTTTCTATTTACAGTGACAAAACACAGCAAAGCAAAAGAAACATAACCAAAATAAATCCTGGTCAAGTTGACCTCTGACTAAACATACAGGTTTCCTAACTAACAACTGGGATCAGCCTAGTGCTGTCCTAGTCCCTAAGTCCCTGGTTTTAAATGTCCAAGCAAATAGCCACACAGGCTTTTTCTCACCGCACAGGGGTTCACTCTCCCTAGACAGTCCACACAGGTCTGGTTCCAGGCATGAGCTAACATCTAATGAAGCTGGGAGTTTTTATAGAGGCCTAAATGAGCTGACAAGTTTCAGCTGGTCTCATCAACTCCCTGTCTGCACGACGCCCAGCCCTCTCCCTAGAGGTATGAGTCATCCTTGAGCCCACTAGCCTCAGCTGGGCCTATACAACACTCCACCTAGTTGTATAAGTCGGCGTAAAGCCTGAATCTGGGCGAAATATATCTACCCCCCTGGATGCAACCAGGTGACTTTACCTTCCTGCTGTCACAATATGTAAAAACATCACTGTTTATGCATTCTAATCCACACAGAAATAGAAAGTATATGTAGCGCTACCCCCAGTTAAGAGAGCCGCTGGATTTGTTTGCGGGCCCTGAATGCAGCACCGCCAACCCCGGGAATTTATTTGACCCACCCTGGCACAGTTAGTCTAGGGGTTATTCTAGTATCACAGTCTAACAGTACATGCACACAATCTATCTGTATTGTAAGGGTAAACTCTTTGCATAATGATAACACACTGAAAGCAAGTGATGAAGTATAACCCAAAGTATATTTACCCAAAGTTTTTTTACTTTGGGTAAAAGGCACAAGGTTAACACATCACATATATGTCTGCAGAGCCCTGCAGCAGAAATATAGTACACCCTGATAATGCAGGCTTATTCCCTTCTAGTGCAGCTATCTCTATCTATGCGCCCTTATGGCGCAGCAGCAAAAGTTCTAACTCCTGGTCAGGCCTGACTCAGATTTAACTCAGCCTCTAGTAGAATGATTTCTTCGCATGCAACTTGACTGGTGGTGCACAACAGGAACAGTATTTGTAATCCAAAGGGGTGGACAATAAAGAACACTTCACCGGAGACCAACTCAACTCAGTTCTGCCGCTAGTCTCCAGTGGAACAGTAAATAAAGGCCGATGGGCCAAGGCAGTCTCTAGGCCTAACAACAGTACAGCCTATAGTTTTAGCCTAATCAGAAAGCCCAAGAGGACAAAGGATGAGAAGGGCCATAAAACCTCCTAGAAGATTGACTTACCCACAGATGGGGAGGAGCTCGGAAGACACTGTGGTTACTGCCAGGAGGAGTATGGAAGACCCTCCTCCTGGCAGTAACCACAGTGTCTTCCGAGCTCCTCCCCATCTGTGGGTAAGTCAGTCTTCTAGGAGGTTTTATGGCCCTTCTCATCCTTTGTCCTCTTGGGCTTTCTGGTTAGGCTAAAACAGGTTCCTCTTCTGGAACCGACTTGGGAGTGTCCACTGGTTCTGGGGCACTTGACTCCGGAGCAGGGAGGTACATGGAATCTCTTGGATCCTCCTCTGAGAGTAAGACACAGGCATCTTCCCAAGAATCCGACAAAGGACTGGACAGGATGAACTCAGTAGCTTCTGCATTCAGTGTTCTGTCTATGGTGTCTTCATCAGGTGGAAGATCAATAGCAGAAGTTTCTGGGGCCTGGGAAGGCCAAAGCCAATCAAGTTCTTCTCCCTCATCTTCACTTAGCTCAGAGGTCTCTATATCCCCAATCTGAGGGGTCTGGGACCGAGTGTTTGGCCTAGGAGTATCCAGGATGGAGGTTGGCTCAGGGGAACCCATCGCAGGGGGAATCCGAACTGCTTCAGCTAGTGGGAGCAGGTGGTTCCGATGCCAAGTCTTTAAGGGCCCCACCTTCCCTTCTGGCTTTAGTCTGTAAACAGGTAGGCCCGGTAGTTTCTTGCAAATAATATAGGGTTCAGGTCTCCATCTGTCTGCAAGCTTGTGTTTTCCAGGGACCCTCAAGTTCCGTAGCAACACTCTATCTCCAGGTTGTAAATCTTGGATCCGAACTTTCAGATCAAAGTTTTTCTTGTTGCGAGCCCCCCTTTGGTCTGAGGCTGCTTGGGCCTGCTCATAGGCCAACTTTAAATTGTGTCTGAGCCTATCAACATATCCTTTGTGGGAAGTGGCAGAACAATGGTCTATGGAGGTGCCAAAGGCCAGATCTACCGGTAGTCTTGCTTCTCTTCCGAACATAAGTCGATAGGGCGAGTACCCTGTAGCATCACTTGTGGTGCTGTTATATGCATGCACAACTGCTGCTATGTGGTTGCTCCAATGCTGCTTCTTTTCACTGCTTAAGGTGCCCAGCATGTTGAGCAGGGTTCGGTTGAACCTCTCCGGCTGAGCATCACCTTGTGGATGGTAGGGGGTAGTTCGTGTTTTCTTAATCCCCAAGGAATCCAGGAGCTTCCGGATCAACCGACTTTCAAAGTCCCTTCCTTGATCTGAATGAAGCCGTTGTGGTAGCCCGTAGTGTACAAAGTATTTCTCCATAAGTACTTTGGCTACAGTGGAAGCCTTCTGGTCCTTGGTTGGAAAGGCCTGGGCATACCGGGTGAAATGGTCGGTTACTACCAGAACATTTCCTAGCCCACTCAGGTCGGGTTCGAGGCAGAGAAAATCAATGCATACCAAATCCAGCGGGCTTTGGCTTTGTAGGTGGCCCATTAGGGCAGCTTGATGGGGTAAAGTCTTCCGCTGGATACAGCGTGCGCATGAATGGCAGTACTCCTCTACTTCAGCCCTCATGCAGGGCCAATAGAACCGGCTCCTGATGAGTTGAAAGGTTCTTTCAGCCCCCAGGTGGCCATGGTTGTCGTGCAGAGCAACCAAGACAGTCTCTCTGTGTTTCTCGGGCAGAAACAATTGCCATTTGTCTTCCAGGTCAGCAGAGGGGCCCCTTCGGTAGACCACTCCCTGATGCACCTGCAACCTGTCCCAATCCTTCCTAAACAGGCGAGCTTCCTTTGAAGGGTGACGCAAGAGTTTATTTGGATCCTGATTCTCCAGGGACTCTAGGACCAATCTCCCCATCGGGTCTTCTTAATTCAATCTTATTTTATTTGTTTATGCAATGAAACGACAGAAAAAGACATACATTGTCTTAAACATTACAAACATTAATAGGATACATCCTCAACAGGCATCATGTGTGTCAGAACAGAGCAGGGCTAAGTACCATCAGATGAAGGTATACACAAACCTATTTGGAGAGTATGAAGTAGGGTCACTCAATGGGTTATAGGTAGTAGGTAAATTGAAGCCCTGGTACGTTATCCTACTGGGTTCTTAGAGGTGTATTTATGTGTAGAGAAAAGAGAAAGAGTCAGAGTCAGGGGCAAATAGTAGGGGTACACAGATAGGGGACAGGGATCAGAATCACTCCATCAAGGTCCGAGAGTGGTCTCGTCCAGGGCACACTCCGCCCAAGAGATAAACTCCGAGGAGTACCGAAACACGGACCACGAAGTCCATGTGAGAGAGAACTGTTCACTTTTGTCATTTTCCTCCGCCACCAGGCGCTCAAGGTCCCTAATGCGGTCCACCTCAACAGCCCAATCCCCCAGGGAAGGCATGGTTGCCGTTCTCCAATGACGGGGAATCACTACCCTGACCGCCGCCAGAAAGTGTCGCAAGACATCATTTCTGATGGATTTAAATGATCCTGGGATAATAGACAAGAGAGCCACCTCAGGTGAAGGGTGGATAGAGGTCGCCATCAATTTGCAGTACAGTGTGAAAATCCGCTGCCAGTACTTCCGCACAGGAGGGCACTCCCACCAGATGTGGAGCATGGTTCCCCGGGAGCCGAGGCACCGCCAGCAGGCATCCGACACCTCCGGATTGAAGTGGTGAAGAGTTGATGGACATCTGTACCATCTTGTTAACAGTTTAAACCCCTTCTCCTGGGTCTTGGTGGCTATGGACAATTTGTGCGTCAGGGTAAAACATTTCTGCCAGTCAATAGGGGAGATAGTGTGACGGAGGTCTGTCTCCCAGGCCACCGTATACGGTGGGAGGCCAGGGGAGTAAACATCGAGCAGAAGGGAGTATAGTTGCGATACAACATGCGTTGGAGGTTCCACCTGCAGGAACAGTTCCTCGAATCCCGTCGGTTCAGCAAGAATGTCTGTAATAGATGGGAAAGTCCGGATGTAGGAGGCAGTCTGTTGCCTCCGAAGCCACTGCATGGGGTGACGGGAGGTCAGACCGGTAGAGGTATCTGACCTCAAAGTGGGGTCTGCACGAAGGACCTGGGCAAGTCGCCTATGATCCTCTCTTCGCCATGGTCCGAATCTTGCTACCGACATAGCTGGCGGAAAGGCCGGGGTCCCAAAGAAGGGAGTCATAGGCCCCATGCGGTTTGATAAGCCCCTTCTGGACAGCATGCGATCCCAAATCTGGATCGTTTGATGGGTAAGGTCATTAAGAGGGCCCGAACCCCCCCGTACCGTAGGCAAGGTCCAGGGGAGAGCGGAGAGCTCAATTGGGCTCATGTGGCTTTCCAACTGAACCCAAAGCTTGGTTGAAGAATGATGGAACCAATCTAGTATGCGGGTGAGCACCGCTGCTTTATGGTATAGGGAGGCATCTGGGGCTCCAGCCCCCCCCCCCCCGAGCCTTTGGAAGAGAAAGTGTTTCATACCGTATCCTGGGACGGGCCGCATTCCAAATAAATTTGGAAAACAGTTGGCGTATTTTCTTAAAGTACGAATTAGGTATGTGAATAGGGATAGTCTGAAACAAATACAGGAACCTAGGGAGAACATCCATTTTCAGGGCATTCACTCTACCTAGCCATGAGAGCTGTTTGGACGCATAATTGATTAAATCTGCCTGGGTCCTAAGAAGTAGGGGGGCAAAGTTCAAGGAAAAAAGTTGGGAAGCATCCGCCGGTATTTGAATTCCGAGATACCTTATGGAGGAGGAACCAGTTTTGAAGGGGAAAGAAGACGATAGTCTTCGCAGGGCCGACGTAGGCAGAGATATGTTGAGGATTTCCGATTTATTGTAGTTGACCTTGAAGTTGCTAACTTCTCCAAATTTCCGAAACTCCTGCAATACCAAGGGCAAGGATGTGTGAGGGTGTGTCACGAACAGGAGCAGATCATCTGCAAAGAGGGCAAGTTTAGTATGTGTGGGCCCGACTGTTATGCCTTGGATAGAAGAATTGTTACGTAGAGCAATAGCTAGGTGTTCCATAGTGAGAACGTAGAGGAGGGGGGACAGTGGGCATCCCTGTCGCGTCCCGTTAGATACAGAGAAGGCTGGAGATAGCGAGCCATTTAGTCTAATCCTAGCATATGGAGAGGAGTAAAGGGACATTATTCTCGCCATCATATTGGTTCCCACGCCTATTTGTTGCAGGGATAGTCGAAGGAACTGCCAGTCTACTCGGTCGAATGCCTTCTCGGCATTGACTGTTAAGAGGCATAGTGGGATATCGTGGGACCGGGCATAGTTGGTTAAAAGAAGGGTCTTCAGGGTATTGTCCCTAGCCTCACGGCCACTCACAAAGCCGACCTGGTCTAGGTGTATTATCCCAGGCAACAATGGTTGTAATCTATTGGCTAGGATTTTAGCAAAGACTTTCAAATCGACCCCAATCAAGGAGATCGGCCTATAGCTTGCACAAAGAGTGGGGTCTTTGCCTGGCTTTGGGATGAGGGATATGTGAGCCTCAAGTGTTTGTGGAGGGAACACTGAACCCTCCGACAAAGAGTTGAACACCTTAGTTAGAAAGGGCGTGAGGAGGGCGGCAAAAAGTTTGTAGAACTTAGGAGTAAAGCCGTCTGGGCCCGGGCTCTTTCCACTCGGTGTACCCGCTATGGCTTTGGTGACTTCGTCTTCTGTGATTGAGGTTTCCAGATCAGCGATGACGTCATCGTCTAACGTAGGGAGCGCGGTTTCCAATACATATGACATCTGGTCCTCCACCCCGGAGGAAGGGGAACTTGTCCCTTGAGTCTTAGGGATATTGTACAGGGACTGATAAAAGTCCCTGAATTCCCCCGCCATCTTAGTGGGTGAGGATACCATTTCCCCCTGTGCCCCCCGAATATGAGGCACAAAGGCGGAGGTTGTTTTTGGGTGCAGGGAGCGAGCCAGTGGCCTACCACATTTATCTCGAAACTTATATTGATGGAAAGTGAGCTTATCTGCATATGTACGTGCAGAGGCTTCATAAAGTTCTCTAAGTTGTGATCGTGCCCTAGAAACGTCCGCCAGCATTGTCACTGTCGGGGATCGTTTGTGCTCAGTTTCTAAGTTTCTAAGCGTTTTATTTGCTGCCTCTATGGCGGCTGAGCGCTCCTTTTTAAGACGCGTACCCATTTAGATAAAGGTACCACGTAGGACAGCCTTAAGTGCCTCCCATTGAAAGGGCAACGATGTCGTATCCAAAGCGTGGTCCGCAAAAAAGTTAGAGATTGTATCTGAAACCCTTGTCACACATTCCGGGTTCGTAAGCAGCGAATCGTTCAAGCGCCATGACCATTCCCTAATCGGAGTGGAAGGGAGCAAGAATGTCATGTGTATAGGAGAATGGTCAGACCAGACCATTGGGTCTATGGTGCATTCCGGGGACCAGTCCAGGCAGCTATGGTCACTCATTAGGTAGTCTATGCGACTATAGGTGTGATGAACATGGGAGAAGTGGGTATAGTTACGGACCGTGGGGTACAGCACTCTCCAAACGTCCACCAGACGCAGATCGTATAATGCCCGTTTCAGAGCCCTCAGTTTGGGGAAGGAGATACACGATCGCGAGGTGGAGGAATCTAAAAGTGGTTCAAGAGGGGTGTTAAAATCTCCCCCCAATATGAGCTTACCCTCCCTGAATCCTGACAAAATCCTCATGTATTGTAACGCGGCCGATACTTGATTAACATTAGGAAGGTAAATGTTAGCTACTGTAAATTTGGTACCCCATAACACGAATTTCACAAAAACATACCTCCCCTGGGGGTCCGAGAGATGGTCAAGCACCTCTATAGGGAGCGTCTTATGGAAGGCCACAGACACTCCCTTGGCTTTCTGGGTTGGGCTAGTGCTGTGGAACCACCTGTTGAAGTATCTGTTGGAACAGGAAGGGGTGGAGGCAGAGTGAAAATGTGTCTCTTGGAGAAGAAGCACATTGACTTGGCGTTTGTGCATTTGATACAGGATTTGTCCTCTTTTGGAGGCAATATTGAGCCCATTGACATTGTAGGAACAGAATTGTAACCTAGGGTGAGAGGTCACTGTGTGGGCCATGATGGAGCGATGGGGGGGAGGGGGGGAAGGAGAGAGAGAAGAAGAAAAAAAAGAAAAGCGGGGAAGAAAAAAAAGGGGGGAAACACAACAGGGGAGGAAGAGAGAAGGTAGAGCGAGGCGGGGGAGAGATTGAACGTAGAGAGCACCTGGGGAAGGCGGCTCAAGAATACTAAAGTGTGCGCAAAAACGTAACACTTCGTGAAATATCACGTAGTAGGCACTAACTGTGCCAATCCTATTTAGGGGGAGAGAACGGGGTTAGAACAGCTGAGTTGTGATCCCGACAACCTAACAGGCATATATAACATAACTGTAAGTGTAACACACCCAATGACCGTGGCATCTAATGCTCAACTGCCTAGTCACTAAAGGGCAGAGTGTCAGACTAATACCATTGGTACGCTGGAGTGTAATAAACAGTCTAAAATTACATAGAAAAATAGCATCAACGTAGAACAAGGTGTACACAATCTGGTGACAGAATAAAGGCACAGGTATTCCCGCGTAAGCATGCGAGGGTTGGAAGCACCAATTACTACATTTATAGCAGCATTAACTATGATAGTTGTCACGGCTTAGCTCAGATATCTGTGTAAACGCACAGAAGGTGTCAGTGATAAGGCCAGTCAGTCCCAAGCTCCAGGGACATAGATGTCCAGAGCCCGAGGGAAGACCCGGAGGTCCCCGGACAAGCCAAAGGGCTATGCCCGGGAAACACCAAGCCAGCCAGTAGAGCCAATGCCGTGAAAGAACATATCAACACCACCGACCGCCTTTCCAAAGCCCCCGCAAGCACAACCGCACCAGCTGAGGGCAAGGAAACATTCTCCGTGCCAAGCGAGACAACTAAACCGTCAGCAGCACTTAGATAACAAAGTGAGCAAGAATCAGCGGGGTGGATACGCAAGTAAAACCGTGAGTACAAAACAAAATAGAGAAAACAGTAGGCAAACCTGGCCGGAGTCTCATAAAGGAACTGTAGTCACCTGGTGGACTAAAGGACATATCAAAAAAGAACCATTTCAGGTCTCGGACGACAGAATCTGGATCAGTCTTCTGGTGACGTGGCTCGCCGTACTCTAGGACCGGAAGGTACCGATCTAGACTGTGGGCGTCCTCGACGCTGTAGAGGAGGGCCCGGTAGCCGCTGACGGTCATCTGGGGGGTCCAACCAGTTCGGGATGACAATAGGGTCCAGGAACAGGAAGAAGGCAGGAAGCTGGTCCGGGTCTGACAGCACAAATTTGTGGTTATCTTCTCGGATCACTTTGATGCTGAAGGGGTGGCCCCAAGTGTACGTGGCGCCTACTTGGCGAATCAAGTCCAGCAGAGGATGGACCGCTCGCCGCATGTACAGCGTGTTGCGGGAGAGGTCCGGGTAGAGGTGTATAGGTGATCCGTGAAAGTCCAGTGGCCCCAGGAGCCAGGCCTTGCGCAAAATTTCTTCCTTCAAGGTATAGTAGTGCACCCGGCAAAGTACGTCACGAGGGCGGTCCCTGCGGTCACCCCCCATGCCTCCCACTCTATGCACTCTGTCCAATTCAATGGGAGATGTAACTTCCCTGCCCAGGACCTGATTGAGGATAGCGATGACAGTGGGTTTGAGATCGGCACCTGATGTAGCCTCCGGGACCCCCTGCAGCCGGATGTTGTTCCTGCGGCTCCGGTTCTCACTATCTTCTATCCGGAGCTGGTGTTGCCGTAGACGGGAGAGGTGAGCCGTAGATGCATTTTCAAGCGCCTTTATGCGGGCTGAATGGTCCTCCTGGGTGGTGGCCATAGCAGAAACCGTGACCTCCGACGCGGAAACCCGTTGTTTGAGGGCATTCAGTTCAACATGGAGAGAAGTTTCCATTTTGGAAGCCCAGGAATCAAAGTCAGCTCGGAAAGCAGAAAGTACGGCAGCGGATGTGGAGCCCTGAGAGAGCATCTCTGCTGAGGCCGTGTTCACGCTAAGAGTAGCGGGATCCATTGGAGGGGTCGGGTGTACACCTGGGCCGGTCCCACCGACAGAGAAAGCTGCTGCAGCCGGGGGAGGAGGTGTTGGTTTGCCTGGAGTTCGGGCTGATGAAGCCCTGTCTTTCCCTGTACGGGAGTCCTGTGAGGCTGTGCGTAGCAGGTACCGTTGGATATTACCTGGTTGCAGTGCAGCGGAATCAGTAGAGGTAGAGCTGGAAGCCGCCATCAGCAGATTGGGCGTGATTGGTTGGGAACGGAGCCTGCGGTCGTCGGGAGAGCACAATGCTCAGCAGTACATGTCTTCAGCCGTCCATCCTCAGCCACGCATCCCCATAGGTGGAGTGGAAGAACAGAAAGTGCGACCCGTGTCGTACATGGGAATAGACGCTTGCTTTGCTGCTACTGACGTCTTGGAGCAGGCGCAGGGGAGTGCCGGTGTTTGCGTTACAGGACAGCGGTACGGCAGCCTGGGCAGCACTGGCGGCTGAGGAGGGGGCAGAGCAAGGCTAGTGGCAAGGGGGAGCACGGAGTCCGGGTGGAGCAAGATGGCCACTACACTGCTTGCTAGTCTGTGACTGGAGGGTTACGGGGAGGGCCAGATGAATGAGGTGGAGGCCCAGCCGCCCCGTACACCAGAGTAATCAGACCTTGATGGGTAGGGCAAAGCGGTTTTAAACGGGCAAGGGGGGACCCAGCAGTCCTATGGTCGGGTATAGCAAGATGGCCGCCCCTCGAACCTATGGGGTCAGGGCTCCCACCGAGTGCTCCTTTTTGACTGCCAGCTGGGGAGGGATCAGCCTACTTCTGGTGCCTTTTACTCTGCCCCCGCCCTGCTTACCCCGTGCGAGATGGTGCTTTGTGCTGGATGTTGCTCTGGGTGTATTGGGAGCAGCAAGATGGCCGCCGACTTCCAGGAGTAGGCCGAACCCGCGGACTTTCCTAGAACTGGCCGCCGCGGGTGTGTCAGGCCGAACGTCCCGGGATCCCTCAGGTATGTAGACCAGACCAGTGCAGACACACTTGCGGCCGATCCGCCCGCCGCACACTCCGCCGACCGCAGCACTTTAGGCCGGAGGATGCTGCTGTTCCCGCAGGCCGCAAGATGGCGGCCAGGCCCCGGAGCCGACCACGGGCCGAAAAGAAGACCGAGGGGGTTCCCTAAGAGTCAAACACCTCCATCCAAGCCTGGATGGAGATGTAGAATGTCCGTGGGGTATCCGGAGACCCTCCGGGTGGCGGTGGAGGCTTCGTGGGCCCCAAGATGGCGTCGGGCCTGGGCTGTGTAGAGCAGGCCTGGTAGTTGCCGCACGGCCGGCCCGGAGTCACAATTCAGGCTGGGTTGCAGGTATGGAATCCTCAGGAACGACAGGGGAAGAGTTGGAGAAATTTCCAGTGGATTAGGAGCGAGGATGGCTATAGATTGAGGGTGCAGTTGTGGAGCTCAATGTCTGCACGTCCTCCTCAGTCGGCTCCCGGACACGCCCCCCCCATCGGGTCTTCTAATTGGTCACATCTCAACTCCCTCTTTGACAGTTTTGGCAAGTTATCTTCTTCCAACTGGGTTACCCCACAGTATTGTTTGGGGACTCCTACTATGGTAACCCCTATCTCTTCTGCTCTTGAGCGGCCACTGGCCTGGAGTTCAGCCCCCTGACAGAGGGCCCGCACCCCGTCGGGTGCCACTTGGGTCCAGTCTTCTGTGCTGCTGGTGGGGACATGAGATCTTCTAGACAAGGCGTCTGCATCTCGATTTCCAGCCCCAGGCCTGTATTTTAGGCTGAAATTGAAGGCAGACAGTGCCGCCAGCCATCTATGTCCTGTGGCATCCAGCTTTGCTGTGGTGAACAGATAGGTGAGGGGGTTGTTGTCGGTTTTCACGGTGAACTCTGCCCCATACAGATAATCTCGGAGTTTGTCAACTACCGCCCACTTGAGGGCCAGGAACTCCAGCTTATGAGTAGGGTAGTTCTTTTCAGAGGGAGTCAGACTTCTGCTCACATATGCAACGGGTCTCAGTTGCCCTTCGTGCTCCTGATAGAGCACTCCTCCCAGACCGTCATGACTGGCATCTACGTGAAGCTCATAAGGCTTCTTTGGATCTGCATAGGCCAGGACGGGGGCAGTGGTTAGGATTTTCTTCAACATCTGGAAGGCTCCTTCACACTTCTCGTTCCACTGGTCCTTGACTGACTCCCCTGGCTTCCTGGGCCCCAGGTCATCCTCTTCCCCCTCCGTCTTGAGCAGTTCATTCAGAGGCCTTGCTATCCGAGCAAACCCTTCCACGAACCTCCTATAATAAGAGCAGAATCCCAAAAAGGAGTTATGTCACCGTGGTGGGCCTTCGCCAGGAGGTGACTGCCTCCAACTTTTCGGGGTCTGTGGCTACCCCATCTTCGGACACTATGTGTCCCAGATAGTTAACTGATGACTGATAGAACTGGCATTTTTCAGGTGAGAGCTTGAGTCCCTCCTCACTGAGTCTTCTTAAAACTTTCTCCAGCCTTTCTTCATGTTCTTCCAAGGTTCTTCCAAAGACAATGATGTCATCTAGGTATACAAGGACTTCGATGAGGTTCATGTCTCCTACAGTCTTTTCCATGAGACGTTGGAAGGTGGCTGGGGCTCCAGACAGACCTTGGGGCATCCGGTCGAATTCAAAGAACCCCACTGGGGTTATGAAAGCTGTCTTCTCCTTGTCTTCTGGATGCATAGGGATCTGATAGTACCCACTCTTGAGGTCCATAACGCTGAACCACTTGGCTCCAGACAAGCTCTGTAGGGCATCCTCTATCCTCGGAGTGGTGTACTGGTCGGGTATGGTTCTCCTGTTGAGGGTCCTGTAGTCTATGCACAGCCTCAACGACCCATTCTTCTTCCTGACCACCACTATCGGGGAGGAATAGGGGCTTCTAGATTCTCGAATCACACCAGTTCGCTTGAGCTCTGCGAGCTGTTCCCTCAAGTCTTCGAGGTCTGCTAATGGAACTCGCCTGACCCTCTCCCTGAAGGGCTTGTCTTCCTGGAGGCGGATTCAATGGGTGGCACTCCTTGCACACCCCACATCGAACTCATCTTGGGAGAAGATCTTTTCCCACCTGGTCAACTGGGCCTTGGCTCTCTCTTTCCAAGCCCTGGGCAGGTTTGGGTTCTCCATGGAAAGCTTCTCCCACACAGTCCCTTCTCCCTCTGTCTTCTCCACATCCGACAAAGCAACTGGGGTAGCAGGGCTCACCTGGCCAGCCAACATCCTGGCTGGGATCTCCATGGGGCCATCCGTAGTAATCCTGACACTCACAGGTACTTTACAATGTGCTTTCTTCAGGGCCCTCAACGGGACCACTTCTGGGACTACTTCCAGGCCCGAGTGTTCCCCCTTTGGGTCGGGTTCCAACATGACAAAGGGCCCTGGCTGCTCCCAAGTGAGTTTCACAGTAGCTTTTAGACAGGCTACTTCACCGGGTTGTAGCACTATTCCTCTTCTTCCCAGCCTCCAGACCTTTCCTACCCCCTCTTCCGGGGCCTTCTGCTCCAAGATCAATCGCTGGTAGGCTGTCTTCAGCATTGGGTGGATCTTGGTGACTGTGGGCCCTTTTCTTCTTGTTAGAGGGGCCAAGAGTCTTCGGACCAGATCCGTGTTGATCCCTATTATTAAGGAACTCTTGTTAGCTCCAGGCGGTCGGGGACATACCACAGCCAAGGTACCGAACACTTCGGCCTTCCCGGCTATGGACGGGTCAAAGGTCAGTTTTATAGGCAGATAGCCATCATAAGGGAAACTCTCCTTCCCAATCCCCCATATTTCCAGCTCCTCAATCTTCTGGATGGGTAAGTGACTTAGATGCTTGTCATAAAAGTCCCTGTACAACAGGGTCACTTGTGCCCCAGTATCCAATATGGCTCTGGTGTAGACTCCCTCCACTTGGACAGGTACTATCGGGGAGGGGCCTACCAGCTTCTCTGGATACCGCTTCAAAGGGGTCTTTTTCTTTGGATCTTTGCATTTTCCTTTGGACTTAAGTCCCTCTTGGGCTTGGTATGCATTGATCTCCCTCCTTTTATTGGGTGTAACTTCCCGCTGAGGGACATTATTCTCTTTCTTGGGTGTACGTTCCCACTGAGGAACCCTATGCTCCTTCTGAGGGGTTTTGTCCACTCTTTTCCTGTGCTTCTCATTCAGTTTGGAGCTCACTGGAGATGATGGGCACCCGGTTGACTCCTTCATCGGGGCCCTCTGGAGTTTTCCGCCGGCTTGCAGTTATTCAGTTTCTTTTTCTTGGGACTGGAACACACTTTGGCGACATGGCCAACCCCTCCACAGTTGAAACAAGTCATGTCCCCCCAATCTTGTAGGGACGCGGGCGCTGAGGTGTTTGGGAACAGTTCCTTCCTTGGTCCTTCCCTCTCTGGTACCCTTGGATCCTTTTCCATCAGAGAGGTCAGCATCTCCAATACTTGGGACATCTGTGACTTCTTCAAGGCATCCACCTCTGAGTCTCTTTCCAGGGTCATGGCTGTCCTGACCATCACTGGAGGAGGATTAGCTGTCTCAATTGGTTGATTCCTCTTCTTTTCCTCCAGCATAGCTTCTTCCTCTCTGACCACTCGGATTAAGTCAGGGTATTCCAGGCTCTTCCCATCCTGTCGCCTGCGTAGCGCTAATGCGATGGGGTCCAGGGGCTGAGATCCTCTCATCACCTGCTGAACACGGGCCTCATCCACCTTCCGTGGGTCGATCCCCTTCTTCAGTATCATCTTATGCAGGATCTTATCCAGGCGCCTCATGAATTCTGACAGTTTCTCTCCTGTCTTTTGATAGCAGTGCTCCAGCTGGTAAGTGAGCTCAGTGATTTTCTCTGTTCCACCGAACACATTCTGCAGAATATCCAGATAATCCTGTGCATCACAGTCTGTTTTGCTCATCTTGAGGTTGCGTATGGCCTCTAGAGCAGGCCCCTTCAAGCTTTCAGCAATTCTCTGTTTCTTTCTGTGTTCTGAGACTTCCCATTCTTCTAAGGCCTGGGTGGCGCCATCTATCCACTCTTCAAACCCCTCTTCACCCGAAGGTACAGGCTTCCTTCCAGAAAATATTCAAAGTTTTCTGTATCCTGACATTTGGTAGTCTGTAGGATCCTTCTTACAGTGGGCTACAATTTCCCCCAGGACTGTGCATAATTCTGCGCTAAGGGTGGCAGGTGGAGATCCGGGACTCTCTTTCTTCTCCCATTTTTCTGCTTTTGGGGACGATGGTTGAGATAGTTTCGGTGTCTGAAACCATCCTCCTGACTTGAGTGGCAGCGCATGTATTAGGCTGTAAGTCTGATCATCTTTTGCTTCTATACTTGGATTCTTGAAATGCTCTGGAATTCCATTCTTCCACTCTATTAGTGCGTGGGTCAGTGAAGAATTCGACCTGACATAGACCACCCATACCTTCTGGTGCGGGGACAGTGACATCACTAGCTGCTTCACCGCTTCTTCTTGCCAGATCCCTGGGAGTTCTATGACTACTACCCCGGCTGAATCTGTGCCGACCGCCTTGCACCACTGTCCTACTTCTAGTGAGTCCATGCTGGTACTTTTGGCGCGTTACTTGCTGTATCAGGATCCCGGACTCGAGAGCCCCCACGTGTAGCGCTACCCCCAGTTAAGAGAGCCGCTGGATTTGTTTGCGGGCCCTGAATGCAGCACCGCCAACCCCCGGCAATTTACTCGACCCACCCTGGCACAGTTAGTCTAGGGGTTATTCTAGTATCACGGTCTAACAGTACATGCACACAATCTATCTGTATTGTAAGGGTAGCCTCTTTGCATAATGATAACACACTGATAGCAAGTGATGAAGTATAATGTTTTTTTTTACTTTGGGTAAAAGGCACAAGGTTAACACATCACACATATATGTCTGCAGAGCCCTGCAGCAGAAATATAGTACACCCTGATAATGCAGGCTATTTCCCTTCTAGTGCAGCTATCTCTATCTATGCGCCCTTATGGCGCAGCAGCAAAAGTTCTAACTCCTGGTCAGGCCTGACTCAGATTTAACTCAGCCTCTAGTAGAACGATTTCTTCACATGCAACTTGACTGGTGGTGCACAACAGGAACAGTATTTGTAATCCAAAGGGGTGGACAATAAAGAACACTTCACCGGAGACCAACTCAACTCAGTTCCGCCGCTAGTCTCCAGTGGAACAGTAAATAAAGGCCGATGGGCCAAGGCAGTCTCTAGGCCTAACAACAGTACAGCCTATAGGATTGAGCAAGTGCTCGCTCACCACTCCGGACGCGATCCCAGTCCGGGACTTCCACCTGCTGTGTCTACACACACAGCGTCTGCAACGGTCGGGTCTCCGATCCAACTGATGTAAGTAGTCAGCGAAGTCAGGTGTCACCCAGGTTCCGCAGTGGGGTGGAAGGCTCTCTGGAAGTTGTGCAAGGCCCAGGCTTCAGGCCCTGCACTGCAGCAGATCCGCACAGGAAGACTTGTTGATTGCAGCGCGGTGTCCAAAGAGGCAGAGCTTAGCCTCGCCCTCCTCTTATATAGCCCCTCCCATCAGTCTCTGCGGTGGCTGAATGCACCCTGGGTGCCGAACAGGGTTCTGGGTAACGTAGTCCCGGGGCCTTAAAGGAGACCCCGCTACATATAAAAGGCATAAGGTTTTGTTTGTACAATTCTTTGTCAGATGCATCTGCAAGTTTCACATTATATGTTTTCCAAGAGTTTAATATATTTTCTGTGTTTGCCTGCCAGTAGGTTGAATCATTATAAGCCATGATGTACAGCAAACACAGTGATGGAGATATAACCAACCAGGCAAACATGCAAGGATTGTCAGTGCAGGAAATAGGCCATGACTTCATACCTGGGAAATGTTTGTTTAGGCATCTTACAAGACTCTAGAAACCCTGCCATAAAAGTGTTCCACAGACAGCTGTTTTCTTGATTATCTCTGGATTATGATGGACAGTAGGAGGATGTGCACAGTGTGATTCATATTTCTTATAAACCGTGGGTCACAGGAAAGCCCTCTAGGAGAGCATGAACCATGGAGAAAAAAAAGTGAGTCATAAATTAGACAGGCCTTCTGAGGTCCACATACCTCCAAATCACTTGCCCACACAAACTCCCAAATGACTTTGTCCTTGTATATGAAGAGTCAATACAAACTTTTTTTTTGTCAAGGCAAGTCCTATTCATGATGTGAAAATTTAAATGCTGAATTTGATTGAGTTGATGTCAGAGTTTCATGACTTTAAAGCCTCGTACACACAGGTAGATGTTGTTTAAATGTCTAAAAAGGGAATTGTGGTGGATTGCTTTTCAAAGCCGCTTGATAGGTGCATTATGCCGCCTTTTGAGAGGAAATCCACTGCTCTACAACCGCGTGCATTAGATGTGGTTGAATTGTTGTTGTGACACGGTCGATCCTATTCACTTGAATGGGGCGTATTTGCTGGCTGCTACCGCGTGCCAAAAGAGACATGCTGTATAAAATATGTTGAGCTGTGACTACGCCAATGTACACAGACATGCCTGCCGGTGGGAGGTAAAAATGTGGACTGCTTTTACTGCTTCTTGGCTGCCCGTGTGAACAAGGGCATTTCCTAAAACATTTTTGTAACTTTTTTTATTTAAGTCTAGCACACAGACCCTTTTTTCCTGCCTACCTTCACTTGCAGGGGTAAAGGCACACCATGCCACATGCCCATATCCTCCTGGTATAAGAGGTTGAGCGGTGTTCTTGCAATTTTGGGTCCTGCAGCGAGTTACCTCCCTCCGGCTTGGTTCTCGTCCCCAGAATATAGGGAAAAGTCTATTCTCCCCCGAAAGAAGGCCAATGTCCAGACAGTATTTAAACTCCAACAAATGAGTTTATTTTCTTTGCTTGAAACAGACTTGGGAAAAAGGTTGAAAATAGCAATGGGAATTGGTAGGGAAATAGATTCAGGCACGCGGCACCCAGTTACCCTATTCTCCACTCAAGCCTGAGTGGGTATTGCTCACCCGGATAGATCCCTCTCACAGTTCTTCAGCCGGAATGAAGCACGAACATGACACTTTAGTTTTAGTCCCCTTCACGGACAAGTTCAGGAGATCCTCTGCCACAGAATCCTTTAGTTCCTGAATTTCGAACTTCCTAACGCCTGTAGATTGTTAGAGACCATAGGTGCCAATGGGGCACGCTACAGGAGCTATCTTGCAACTCACAAATCCTTCCCTCTGATAGGCAACCAGGCCTCCCCGAGACCGTGACTTCCTTCACCGATCCATCGGACAGGTCCTCCCCCGGTTTCCTCTGTTTCAGAGCGGGCCACCCTCCCTCGGATTCCCTGGGACTCCAGTGGTTGGTTTTGTAGACCCAGTTGAAGGTACTGGGCCTACCTGGAACTCTGTAGCCTTGGGCTTAAGGTGCCCGAGACTCCTCGACCAGTTCACGCACCCCCCGGCCAGCAGGGCCAAAGGGCACGACTTCGCCACCAGGGGTCCTCCTTGGAATCTCCCCCGTCACACCACCACAGATCATGGCGTCTGCCCTTTATGTACCCTCTCCCGGCATGCACAGCAGGCAGAACCCGCCCACCGCACAGCAGCCGAGAGAGGACACCCAATCACACCGCAACGCCACCTGTGGTTCTCCTCAAGACCTGTGCAACAGCGCCACCCACAGGTCAAGGGGAACTACACTCCAGGCAACATTACAGCAGAGCAGAGTCCAAACTAACAGAATTGGAGAACCTGAGCTAAACTATTGCTCGGGCTACCCTTAAATTTAAAGCATAGCGACCCCAATTTTGGGGGTCCGCTACATAAGAATTTTATGATGCAATACAGCGCTGGGACCCTTCGGGGTAAGACCGCTGTTGATTTTTAAATATTAATATTTAATATTTAATATTCAATTAATATTTAATGATTATTGATATGGTTTAAATAAGAGATCTTTTTGACAAGATTTGATAACTTCAATATAACAAGCATTTATTAAAGAATTAAGGTTATTAGTCTATCGAATACACCGCAAACATTTACAGTCTTTGGCAAGGGAGTAAATATTAGTTTCAAACACAAAGTATATACATTACATTACAAATAGACAGACAAACATAGGAAAAATGCAAGCATAAGGGGTAAGTGCTGGGAGATGGTCTTAATAATTACCTATAATGAATCCTGGGCCCAGGTTCTCTCATCTCTCTCTTTCTACTGGATGGGGGGTCCTTTTATGGAGCCCTCTCCCATTGACTAACCCAGGGCGGCTACGATTGGTTGCGGTTATTTCTCTCCTCCTTCCTGCCATTATATTAATTTCCCACCCTAGCCCACTCTTTAGTGATAATTGGATTTGAAGATAAATTAATTAAACCGGAGGTCGTTAACTTCCCTTGAAGGGGGCGCTTAGCTATGCATGGAACTAGCCAGGAAGAATTACCCCTTAAATGGATATGGGTGTTAATATGGGAGAATACACACGCCTTTATCTAGAGGATAAAAAGCGGTGCCGCATAGACTACCAGTTTCAGATGTGATCTCTTTTCTAGCTTGTTTGACTACTAAGTTATCTCGTCAGACCCTAAGACTCCGCAGCTCTTGTTACCCTGCATTCATGCATATTCAAATAAGAGGACAGGTAATTAGATTGTCCTCAAGCCCAGCTTGTCAGCCAAGTTTAACCCTTTGCAGACCCACATATTTCCTACTCTAAATTATATATATACATATATGTTACAGATATTCCCAGTTTACAAGGAAATTATTCATAACAATTCCTCATAAGGCAACAGATGACCCCTTGTGGCCAGTTGAGACAGATGAGACGAGGCCACACTTAAGTGAGTAATTGTTTATGTCTAATTTCCGTTAAATTGTTAAGTTTCTCCCTCTGCCATCTTAGAAGTTGGCCAAGATATATCTCCATGCCCGTCATGAAAATCAGTACCCCACATTGCAATATGAGAACACCTTTTATTCCCATTTCCACCCAGGTCCTAGTTGTGACTAGGCTGAAATCCCCAGCATGTAAAAGTTAATTCAAACTCTTCCCTGTTTTCACCATATCATTACTAATATAAATTATATGGGTAACCTTCCTTGCAAGCAAATTGTGATTTACTGACAGAGTATCAATTTTTTACATCAAAATGGGGTATGTATGTGGTAGGATCTGGGACATCAGGGGTACTCTCAATGATATAGTCTTCTGTTAACACTGGTATGGGGGTTACTGCAGTTTCCCCAATAGTAGTGTACTCATGTGGAATGAAGCAAAAATTTGGATAGGGTATTGGACACGACTGACCCCCATAGAGAAATGTCTGGTGATTGGTAACGACACAGTACAGTCCATCCATGTGGTAGGTGACCCTTGTGCTTGGTGTTCTCCATTTTGACAACTTTACTGGGCAGTTAGCTTCCATCTCACTTGGCTTCAGGTGGTTGGCATGGACTGGTTTCTTGAGGTGGTTGGCGTGGACTTTCCAGTTGGGGGTCCCTTGCTACTTTGGCTGTGGGAACTGGGTCATTGCTTAGACCACAGACTGGAGTGTCCATTTCGAACACATCACAATGGCATAAGTATCTATTGTCTTTGACAGTGCAGCAGGCAGTGTGTGGTGCTTTCCATCGCCCTTGAACTTGAATGAGCATTTTGGGGAGGTGCAACCTTTCCTTGTACACGTCATTTTCGAGGTATCCGAGGGAGTGTATGGACGCCATTGTGTAAAGCAGTCATCTTGTGGATGGAACACGGGCAGCGACATTGTGAAGGACACGTACAGTAGGTCACGGTATGTGGACAGTGACTGGCTCTTCTTGAAAGCAAATGGCCCTCTATTTGGGTGTGGTGTCACTATCCCTATATTTCAAATTGTGGAAACTGGCACAGGTTTGCACTTGTCTCCAGAATGTACATTCATTCCACCACTAGTATTAGTGTGAGTACAATACCTGTCAGGGAAATTCCCCGTCTGTTGTCACCAATCTGCGCTCAGTACGCATGCGCGGCAAAACGGCGCATCGGCGCATGCGCGTGCGTGGCGGGACGGCGCTTCGGCGTGCTCGGGTGCGCGCACCGGCGCAACGACGAATGCGCATGCGCAATAGCTCGCCAATGGGACTACAGGCGGGCCTATTTAAACAGACGCAGTAACACTATCTGGTTGCTGGTTTGTCAGCTTTACTGTGTTTCCTTGTGCCTGAAAGAAGTTAAAGTTCTCCTGCTGTGACCCGGACCGGATTTGACTATGCTTCTGCTTCTCCTGAACCTGACCCCTTGGCTTGCTAAACGGACTTCTACCTCTCTCCTTGTGCTTGACCCTCGGCCTGTGACCCGGATCTGCTGCCTGTCTCCAGCCCTCTACCTTCTGCCTGTACCCTGGACTTCTTGCCTAACCTGACTATTCTGGTGCTTCCCGCTAAGCTCCTAAACGGACTTGTGCCTTGCTTCTGGTTGCTGTTTGACCCTGTCAACCCTTGGTGTTTGACTCCTGGCCTGTTCTTCAGACTCATCCCTGCTAGATTCTTCAGCAAGACACCTCCACCTGCTGGTGGCCAGTGCTCAAGACACCTCTACCTGCTGGTGGCCAGTGCTCCCTCGTGCTGTCCTCTCCCTGTCTCACCTCCAGGGGGCGGAGTGCGCTTGGGTGCAAGGGTGAACCACTCTCGGCATCTCGGCCTCGGTAAGTACGTAGCCTGATAGTACAAACCAGCCAGATATCTGAGGCCGACAGAGTGCGTTCCCCATTTGACACCCTCTGCCAGCAGGTCTCCACCCTATCGGACACTGTCCAAAGACTCCAAGAGGGATATACCCAGATTGATGGCCGTCTTCAACAGCTCACCGGTCTCCTAGGGCCAGGCCCCACAGCTGCCACCTCTGCCAACACCGCCACCAACTCCCAAGTACCTACGAGTTCTACAGTAGTGATGGCCACCCCTGAACCCAGGGTCCCTATTCCGGAGCGTTTTTCGGGTGTCCGCAAAAAATACTGGGCCTTTAAAAACGCCTGCTCCCTCTACCTTGCCCTCCAACCAAGGACCTTCTCTTCGGAAGCAGTAAAGGTGGGGTTTATCATCTCTCTCTTAACGGATGACCCTCAAGCCTGGGCCCATGGCCTGATGGAGCAACAGAGCCCCATATTGGACTCAGTAGAGACATTTTTTGAACATATGGCTCAATTATACGATGATCCCCAGCGATCAGCCACGGCCGAGTCCGTCCTCCATAACCTAACTCAGGGGAGAAGACCGGTGGAAGACTATACGTCGGAATTTAGGAAATGGTCCGCCGACACCAAATGGAATGAGGCGGCCCTCAGATACCAATACCGCCAGGGACTATCTGAGACTCTCAAGGACGAGCTGGCCAGGATCGAAACCCCCACTACCTTGGAGAACCTGATCCAATCCGCCATACAACTCGATAGGCGTCTGCGTGAACGACGGGCGGAGCGATTTCAATCTCCTCGTCCCAACTGGCCTCCATCCAGGACTGTACCTCACTACCCACCAACCTCTGCGCCTGCAGTCACACCTCTTCCTGAGCCAGAACCCATGCAGCTCGGGTTGGTTCGGGCTCCCCTGACTCCTGAGGAAAAACAGCGAAGGCGTCAGGCCAATCTGTGCCTATATTGCGGGGGTGCCGGCCACTTCCTCCTCAACTGCCCCGTAAGACCTAGTAAGTCTATCTCTAAAGACACTTTAAACTATCAACTCTTTGACAACCCTCAGTCTTATGTCATTCTCTTTGTGTCTCTACAGCTGCCGGAAGGGGCAATCCGCCTCCCGGCAATTATTGATTCTGGAGCCTGCAGCTGCTTCCTGGACTCTGCCTTAGCCTCAAGATTCCATGTCCCCACTCAACCTAAGGACCACTGCCTTCAGATCCACCTGGCAGATGGGTCCTTGCCCCGTTCAGGGCTGATCACGCAGGAAACCAAACCTATCCTTGCCATCTCTGACTCGGGTCATCAAGAACTTCTCCGGTTAGATCTCATACCTTCCCCGATGTTCCCCATCATCCTGGGTCTTCCCTGGCTACAGGCACACGAGCCCCTCATAAATTGGGTGAAGAAAGAGGTTAGCTTCACCTCCTCCTATTGTTCCCAGAACTGTCTTGCCTCTGCCTCTACGGTCTGCGCTTCCATGATTGCCAAGCCGGACAACCTACAGCATGTTCCTTCAGTCTATCTAGAATTCCGGGACGTGTCCGAAACCGAGTTGAAAGCCCTCAAGGCTTATATTGATGAAAACCTCCAGAAGAGATTTATTCGCCCTTCCTCCTCTCCAGCCGGTGCAGGAATCTTCTTTGTGGAAAAGAAAGACGGGTCCTTAAGACCCTGTATCGATTACCGGGACCTAAACAAGATAACCATTAAGAACAGGTACCCACTACCCCTTATTCCGGAGCTATTTCAGCGCTTCCGATCTGCTCGGGTCTTTTCCAAACTGGATCTACGGGGGGCCTACAATCTTATCAGAATCAGGGCCGGAGACGAGTGGAAAACCGCCTTCAGATCTCGTTTCGGACACTTTGAGTATTCGGTCATGCCGTTCGGTCTTTGTAATGCTCCAGCCACCTTCCAACACCTAGTCAACGACATTTTCAGACAGCACCTTGATGACTTCTTAGTAGTGTACCTGGACGATATCCTCATCTTTTCCACCAACATCGAACTCCACCGGGCTCATGTCATGAAGGTCCTCACCATCCTTCGGAAGCACAAACTCTACCTCAAAGCTGAGAAATGCGAGTTCGAAAAGACCACCGTACAGTTCCTCGGCTTTATCATTTCCATCGATGGGGTCGTGATGGACCCGCAGAAGGTGAAGGCCATTCAGGACTGGCCAGCCCCAACCGACAAGAAGGGGGTACAGCGGTTTATAGGCTTCGCCAACTTCTATAGGAGATTCATCGTGGGCTTTTCCTCCATTGTGGCCCCAATAACCCAACTTACCCGGCAAAATAACCGTTTTCACTGGTCTCCAGAAGCTCAAGAGGCCTTCTCTCGCCTCAAGGACGTCTTCACTTCAGCACCAGTACTTCAGCACCCGGATCCTCTACTGCCGTTCACCCTGGAAGTGGACGCCTCTGAGACAGCCATCGGAGCCATCCTCTCTCAAAGACGAGGCCCCAAGGCTCTCCTGTATCCAGTAGCCTTTGCCTCTAAAAAGTTGACTCCCCCGGAGCGAAACTATGATGTAGGGACCGGGAATTACTGGCCATAAAATTCGCACTGGAGGAATGGCGATACCTTCTGGAGGGGGCAGTACACCCCATCATGATCTTCACAGATCATAAAAATCTAGAGTACTTAAGAACAGCTCAACGTCTACGCCCCAGGCAGGCCCGTTGGGCCCTTTTCTTCACCCGGTTCAACTTTCACATTTCCTATAGACCCGGCTCCAAGAATGGGAAGGCGGATGCGCTATCCAGGATGTTTCCGGAAACCCCTCAGTCGGCCCAACCGGGCACCATTCTGTCAGCTCAGAACTTTCTGTTGATTCCCCGGGCCGATCTACTCACCTCTATTAAAATCACTTCCGGGCTCTGCTCTGATCCGGTCACTACCTCCCTGGAGAAGCGGGACGGCCTATTCTGGTCCCAGGACAAGATTTTCGTCCCTCTGGAAACAAGACCGCTGGTCTTGAGGACCTTCCACGATCTCAAACTGGCAGGTCACTTCGGAGCACGTAAATCGTCGGAACTTGTCTCCCGCTCCTTCTGGTGGCCAGGCTGGAGGCAAGATTGTAAGTCTTATGTCGCTTCCTGCACTCAGTGTCAGCGTAACAAGGGGCCAAGCACCAAGAGTTGGGGCCTGCTCAAGCCCTTACCCATTCCTGAGCGCCCTTGGGCGGACGTGTCCATGGACTTTATCGTGGACTTGCCTTCCTCCGGAGGGTTTACCACGATTCTGGTCGTTGTGGACCGCCTCTCAAAAATGGCTCACTTTTTACCGATGATTGGGACACCTTCAGCCATGGATACTGCTCAAATCTTTTTTAAGGAGATAACCAGGCTTCATGGAATACCAAAGAGTATCACCTCCGACAGAGGGGTCCAGTTCACTTCAAAATTCTGGAAGGAACTCTGCAAGTCACTAGAAGTCAAAACCTGCCTCTCGTCAGCGTACCACCCCCAAAGCAATGGCCAGACAGAAAGAACCAATCAGACCCTGGAGCAATACCTCCGTTGTTTCTGCTCTGCTTCCCAGTATGACTGGGCATCTCTACTTCCTTACGCAGAGTTTGCCTATAACAATTCAATGCATTCTGCTACCAATCAAACCCCCTTTTGGGCCAATTACGGTTTTCATCCCTCCTTTCTCCCTGAAAACCTCCCCGAGAGCCCTGTTCCCGCGGTCCAGGACCGAGTGGCTTCTGTCCAGGCGAATTTCCAAAGACTCCAGGAGATGATGCGGAATGCCCAAGGATCCTACAAGAAATTTTATGACCGGGGAAGGAAGGAAAACCCGGCGTTCAGAGTCGGGGAAAAAGTTTGGCTTTCCGCCGCCAACCTCAGATTGCCTATTCCCTCTCGAAAGCTCGGCCCTAGATTTATCGGGCCCTTCAAGATCAAACGAGCTATTAATCCTGTGGCTTTTGAACTAGCATTACCTGATTCCTATAGGATTCACCCAGTGTTCCACTCATCTTTATTAAAACCCGTCATTCCCAACGCCTTTCCTGGAAGAGATGAACCTCCTCCACCACCAGTTGAAGTAGATGGGGAAAAGGAATTTGAGATGGAATCCATCCTGGGCTGTAGGAAAAAAGGCAGACAGTTACAATACTTGGTTAAATGGAAGGGGTACCCCCCGGAAGACAACTCCTGGGAACCATCCAGGAACTTGCATGCTCCTCGCCTAATACGAGCCTTTCACCAAGAACATCCGGAATTAATGGCCAGTCTGGGCGTCCGGAGTCCGCCCCTCGGGGGGGGGCACTGTCAGGGAAATTCCCCGTCTGTTGTCACCAATCTGCGCTCAGTACGCATGCGCGGCAAAACGGCGCATCGGCGCATGCGTGTGCGTGGCGGGACGGCGCTTCGGCGTGCTCGGGTGCGCGCACCGGCGCAACGACGAATGCGCATGCGCAATAGCTCGCCAATGGGACTACAGGCGGGCCTATTTAAACAGACGCAGTAACACTATCTGGTTGCTGGTTTGTCAGCTTTACTGTGTTTCCTTGTGCCTGAAAGAAGTTAAAGTTCTCCTGCTGTGACCCGGACCGGATTTGACTACGCTTCTGCTTCTCCTGAACCTGACCCCTTGGCTTGCTAAACGGACTTCTACCTCTCTCCTTGTGCTTGACCCTCGGCCTGTGACCCGGATCTGCTGCCTGTCTCCAGCCCTCTACCTTCTGCCTGTACCCTGGACTTCTTGCCTAACCTGACTATTCTGGTGCTTCCCGCTAAGCTCCTAAACGGACTTGTGCCTTGCTTCTGGTTGCTGTTTGACCCTGTCTACCCTTGGTGTTTGACTCCTGGCCTGTTCTTCAGACTCATCCCTGCTAGATTCTTCAGCAAGACACCTCCACCTGCTGGTGGCCAGTGCTCAAGACACCTCTACCTGCTGGTGGCCAGTGCTCCCTCGTGCTGTCCTCTCCCTGTCTCACCTCCAGGGGGCGGAGTGCGCTTGGGTGCAAGGGTGAACCACTCTCGGCATCTCGGCCTCGGTAAGTACGTAGCCTGATAATACCACTGGGTAAGGTCTATATCTTTTACTTTCCATACGCAGTGCATTATACCTCTTTGCCCATACCATCCTCTCTAGCTTCATGTTATAAACCGTAAACCTTTCCTCCTCTGCAAGCCCCCCAACACCCTGCAGAACTGGTTTCAGCACTTGCCGACCCTCCTTCTGTTAAAAATTTCCGATATGCCTGCGAATTGCTGACAAATCGGCTCTGTTCCAAATTGACATGCCAGATCCAAACAGTCCTGGGATGGATGCAGGTATGCTGTCCAAACCCTTTAACTTTCTGGATCTGAAAATGCCCCTGTGGGGAGGGAGGTTTGGTTCTGCAAATGGATCCTGAGTTCGGCTTGCAAGGGAGGCAATCAAATATACTAGCAAGGAAGAGTAAAACAGACCCATTTGTCCGGGCACATGAGCCGAATTCGGCCATGTTCCACTGGGACAAATTAAGTACCAACAGCACATGAATGAACTTAAGGTTATTAAACAATATTACAGGGATTGAGGTTGCTGTTAGGCTGCTAGGTGGTCCCTCTTGCATTGATGGGCATTCCAAGGATGTTGGTTCATAATAGGGGATTGCAACTGTATTTTTGGGCACAGTTGTAGGAGCAGGGGTGTTAGTCTTTGGGGACACATGTAATAAGATGGATTTCCCCTCTAGGTAGTAGACCGGATTCTTGGTCAACGATCACGCTGATGAGCATTCCAGTCTCCTCTCCCTTGGTATGTCCGATCAGGATCACAATCCACATCGACTTCATGGCTCTAAAAGGGAAGAAAGCAGAACATTTTAGTTGCAGGATTTTGTGAGGGCACAAACGATGGGGCACAAGACTGAGTCCAGTAAATTCAAAGGAATTTCCCAGATCTCCCCCCCTTGTGCTCCTTGTTTGGCCAAACAATCCGCTACCTCATTTTGTTCCCAGTATGGGGCAGTGCCTAAATTACATTTTACTTTGCACCCCCATGGTTTGACTGGCAACTTTTGCACCAATGTTACAATAAATTTCAACAGGGATACATGTTTAAGTGGAGACCCATCTGAGGACATGTACTGGTGGGCGTGCCAGAAGGGCAGAATTTCTGTAATAGTATTACAGACCCACGCAGAATCTGAGTATAAACTATTTCTTGGTCCCTTTTCATCAGTTCTAGGGCATGAGAAATTGAAGCCAGCTCAGCAAATTGTGCTGATTTGACTTGCCATGACCGAAAGATTGATGTTTGGGTCTTTGCATGTGGATTGTTAAGGTATATTCCAAATCCTGCATGTGGTGAACCCTCCATGTAAAAACATGATCCATCTGTGAAAATTTGGACTGCATTTTCAGGGACATTTTCCTTTGCTGACAAAGGTCTAAAGAATTGTTGCGCAACTGATTGTGGTATGATATCACATTCCTGTGGTACTCCTTGGTAAAGGAGGCCATGGGCCCTAGTGGAAGAATTATTTGTGTGTTTGTCTCGATCATGGAGCAACCAAGGCCAATAGTTTTCCTGTGACAGAACCGCTGACATGGTTGTCTCTGATTTGGCAGTCTCACTGTGAAAGGGCAGTTGGTACTTTGGGTTGGCTAATGCTGGCGCTTGCGCTAAAGCTTCTTTAAGCTCCTGCACTGGATTGGTGTGTTGCTCAGTCCAGTGCCATCGGGTATCCTTTTTCCACCAATCATACAGTGGTGCAGACTTTTGGGCACAATCAGGGATGAAAGGCCGCAAATAATTTACCAATACTAGGAAAGATCTGAGAGTAGGCATACTTACTGACAGAGGTAATTGTAGACTGGTTTCTACCTTCTCAGTTACTATCTTACTACCATTTGCTGTCGCTGTAATCCCAAGAGAAGACACAAATTCCTGCAACCATTGTGCCTTACTGGGATTACACTTCAGTTCCGTTTTTCCTAGGATCCGTAGGAGTTCTTCCAATAGCCGCAAATGCTTTTCTTTGTCGCATGTGGCTTTAAGTAAATTGTCTATGTACTGAAAAAGAATCTTTGGGGAAGAAAAATCAGTTAACATATCTGTCATGGTTGCATATGAAGTCATGTGTTCACTAGATTTAATTTTGCCAATGAAATCAGCCACACTCATAATGATTTTTACTGGTTGAATTGGATATACATTGGAAATCACCTCATTTCCTTCATTATCAAACCCCAAAAATGTTTGATTTCCTTCAGTAGAGGAGGAGATCTGGGTCCTAACCATGATGGGGAACTTGACATGCTCCTCATTTGTGGATAGCTGGTCTCCATTGTCTGGTGAGTCTATGACCATGGTGCATTCTCGATTTTCCTGTGGCTCTGCGATTTCTCCCATTGCCACTGGAGAAGTAGAATTAGGATCCATATCTTCCTCTCCCCAATACTCTTCATATTTCTCAGTATCCCCAATTTCATAGGCACAAGTAGGTGCCGTAGCATTACTATGTTCGCATGTCCTGGCCATAGTCTGTCCTTTAAGGATTGAAATTGTTTGTAGCAACTGTGGCTCTGTTTGCGTGCCCTGTAGGGATGAGCCGAACACCCCCGGTTTCGGTTCGCACCAGAACCTTCGAACGGACCGAAAGTTCGCGCGAATTTTCGAACCCTATTCGTTATAATGGACGCGAACGTTCGAAATCAAAATTGCTAATTACAACGGCCAATATGCATGTTAATGTCATAAAACAGGTTTGGGGACCCGGGACCTGCCCCAGGGGACATATATCAATGCAAAAAGAAATTTTAAAAACTAACGTTTTTTCGGGAGCAGTCATTTTAATGATGCATAAAGTGAAAAAAAAAAGTGAAATTTTCCTTTAAATATGGTACCTGGGGGGTGTCTAAAGTATGCCTGTGAAGTGGCATGTGTTTCCCGTGTTTAGAACTGTCCTTGCACAAAATGACATTTGTAAAGGAAAAAAAGAAGCCATTTAAAACCACTTGCGGCTTTAATGTCATGTCTTGTCCTGGCCGCCATATGGCTGAAAATCCTTGAGAAAAATGGCATGGCTACCCCATCACCCCCCCCCCACCCCAGCCCCTTTGGGTCTTGTATGGATATTAAGGGGGACCCCGCACCCAAAATAAAACCCTATACCTACAACCCTATATACTCTGAACAGCAGTATATAGGTGGTGCAAACAAGACACGGACTGTAGGTTTGTTCTTAAGTAGAATCTGAACTTGTACATTATGAAGTGTAGCTCCATCCCAAAAAAATCTATTTTTAAGCTTTTTGGAGAACATAGGGAGGGGTTATCACCCCTGTAACATTTGCTGTCTTTGCACATCTGTTCAGAACATGTCACCTCACTTTCCGTCCCAATGACAAATGTTTTTGGAAAACTGGGGTTTTAATTGAAACAAGGATTGGTGATAAAGCATCAGTAGAGAGGAGATACCTTTTTCCCAAATTAAATCTAACAGGATAGAATTTCCCTTCCTAGGGGTAGATTTCCTCTCACTTCCTGTTTTCTCTTGCCGTTTGCAAGTAGGAGTCGTTTGTAAGTTGGATGTTTGAAAGTAGGGGCCTGCCGTATATACTCTGCAGAAATTTGCCCTATTAGATGTTGGTGTAGCCACAAGACTGGTGGGCACAGGAATGGGCTCTGCTGTGAGTTAATAGATCAAGATTTGTACTTGCATGCCCCTGTTGAACAGGGCAGAAAAATTGGGCCTTTGGTGGTGGTGGTGGTGGTGGTGGTGGACGGTGTTGCCACAAGACTGTAAGCCCTCACAGTTACTCTTGGTGGGTGCAGGAATGGGCCCTGCTGTGAGTTATTAGATCAAGATTTGTAATTGCATGCACCTGTTGAACAGGGCAGAAAAATTGGGCCTTTGGTGGTGGTGGTGGTGGTGGTGGACGGTGTTGCCACAAGACTGTAAGCCCTCACAGTTACTCTTGGTGGGTACAGGAATGGGCCCTGCTGTGAGTTATTAGATCAAGATTTGTAATTGCATGCCCCTGTTGAACAGGGCAGAAAAATTGGGCCTTTGGTGGTGGTGGTGGTGGTGGTGGTGGACGGTGTTGCCACAAGACTGTAAGCCCTCACAGTTACTCTTGGTGGGTGCAGGAATGGGCCCTGCTGTGAGTTATTAGATCAAGATTTGTAATTGCATGCACCTGTTGAACAGGGCAGAAAAATTGGGCCTTTGGTGGTGGTGGTGGTGGTGGACGGTGTTGCCACAAGACTGTAGGCCCTCATAGTTACTCTTGGTGGGCGCAGGAATGGGCCCTGCTGTGAACTATTAGATCAAGATTTGTAATTACACGCCCCTGTTAAACAGGGGCTGAAAAATTGTGCCTTGGGCATTGGTGCTGGTGCCACAACACTGCAACCCCTCACAGATACTGTACTTGGAGCACAGCAGTCACACCTGTTGCGAAGCATCTTTTTAAAAAATTGTAATTACTCGCCCCTGTTATACAGGGGCTGAAAAATTGTGCCTTAGGCACTGGTGCTGGTGCCACAACACTGCAACCCCTCACAGATACTGTACTCTGAGCACAGCAATGAGACCTGTTGCAAAGCATTGCCTAAAAATTTTAATTACACGCCCCAACAGGGGCTAAAAAATTGTGCCTTAGGCACTGGTGCTGGTGCCACAACACTGCAACCCCTCACAGATACTGTACTTGGAGCACAGCAGTCACACCTGTTTCGAAGAATCTTTTTAAAAAATTGTAATTACACGCCCCTGTTATACAGGGGCTGAAAAATTGTGCCTTAGGCACTGGTGCTGGTGCCACAACACTGCAACCCCTCACAGATACTGTACTCTGAGCACAGCAACGAGACCTGTTGCAAAGCATTGCCTAAAAATTGTAATTACACGCCCCAACAGGGGCTGAAAAATTGTGCCTTAGGCACTGGTGCTGGTGCCACAACACTGCAACCCCTCACAGATACTGCACTTGGAGCACAGCAGTCACACCTGTTGCGAAGCATCTTTTTAAAAAATTGTAATTACACGCCCCTGTTATACAGGGGCTGAAAAATTGTGCCTTAGGCACTGGTGTGGTGGCATGGATCATTGAGGAGGAGGAAGAGGATAGTCAGTGAACATAACAGGACAGTCACTCAGCATCAGCATAGGCAGTCTTGAAGGGATGTGACATTATAAATTATTCCGTTATATCCGCTTCAGGTGTCTGGTAGCTGGTGGTGATCCAAGACTGATTCATTTTTATGAAGGTCAGTCGATCAACCGAGTCGGTGGACAGGCGCACCCTATAATCGGTGACAAATCCTCCAGCAGCACTGAATGTGCGTTCGGAAAGAACGCTGGATGCAGGACAGGCCAGTAGCTCAATTGCATACTGTGCAAGCTCTGGCCAGTGATCCATCCTCAGGACCCAGTAAGCCAGAGGATTTTCGGTGGGAAAGGTGTCCAAGTCTGACCTTGCCCCTAGGTATTCCTGCACCATGTATATCAGACGCTGGCGATGGTTGCTGGAACCGATCATACCTTGGGGCTGCGGACTAAAAAATTGTCTGAACGCATCGGTCAGACGTCCAGCTTCCCCACCGCTCCTTCTGCTACTGACCGAAGCCTCAGCAACTCGTCGTCCAGGACCAGGAGTTTGTAACCTCCCAGTTTCTGGGAACGCGTTGCACAGACCTTTCTGCAAGGCCTCCCTGAGATGTCTCATCCTCCGCTCCCTCTGCGACGGCAAGATAAGGTCCGCAACCTTACCCTTGTACCGTGGATAAAGGAGAGTGGCCAGCCAGTAATGGTCCCTCTCCTTGATCCGAAGAACACGAGGATCCTTCCGCAGGCTTTGCAGGATCAGGGAGGCCATGCAGCGTAGGTTAGCTGAGGCATTCGGTCCGGAGTCTTCTGGGTCACTGAGGATGACATGATCGCCAGCCACCTCCTCCCAGCCATGTACAAGTCCACTGGTTTGTTGGGACTGTACATCATCCCTAAAAGACTGCTGCTGCTGATGCTGAGTGCCAGGCTCCACCTCTATGCTCACACAATCCTCCTCCTCCTCCTCCTCCTCATCCTCATCCTCTTCCTGTGTGATGGGTGGGACAGAAGGAACACTGTCTGGATAAAGGGGGCCTTGAGAGGCAAGGAAGTCCTCCTCTTCCTTCCTCTATTCTGCCTCAAGTGCCCTGTCCATTATCCCACGCAGCGTATGCTCCAACAGGTGGACAAGAGGTACAGTGTCACTGATGCATGCACTGTCACTGCTCACCATCCTCGTGGCCTCCTCAAATGGTGAGAGGACAGTGCATGCATCCCTGATCATGCTCCACTGGCGTGGGGAAAAAAAGCCAAGCTCCCCTGACCCTGTCCTGGTGCCGTAGTCGCAAAGGTACTCATTGATGGCCCTCTGCTGCGTGTGCAGTCGCTGCAGCATGGCCAACGTTGAGTTCCACCTGGTGGGCATGTCACATATTAGGCGGTTCTTGGGCAGGTTCAGCTCCTTTTGCAGCTCAGTCAGCCGAGCACTGCCATTATAAGATCGGCGGAAATGCACACAGACTTTCCTGGCCTGCCTCAGGACATCCTGTAAGCCTGGGAACCTGCCCAAGAACCGCTGCACCACCAGGTTGAGGACGTGAGCCATACAGGGCACATGGGTGAGCTTCCCCTGTCACAGGGCGGAGAGGAGGTTGGTGCCATTGTCAGAAACGACCATTCCTGGCTTAAGCTGGCGTGGCGTCAACCACCTCTCGGCCTGCCTCTGCAGAGCTGCCAGAACCTCTGGCCCAGTGTGGCTCCTGTCCCCCAAACACACCAGCGCAAGCACGGCATGGCATCTTTTTGCCTGCCTACTCGCGTAGCCCCTTGTACGCCTACGGAGCACCGCTGGTTCCGAGGACAGAGCACTCGAAGAGGACATGGAGGAAGAAGAAGAGGAGGGGGTGGAGGAGAGAGGTGTGTCACAACCAGTAGTAGCATTTTGGAGGCGTGGTGGCGGAACAACCTCCAACACTACTGCACCTTGTCCTGCATCCCTCCCAGCTGCCAATAGAGTGACCCAATGGGCCGTGAAAGAAAGATAACGTCCCTGTCCATGCCTGCTGGACCATGAGTCAGCGGTAATATGCACCTTACCGCTGACCGCCCCGTCCAGCGAGGCATGGACATTGCCTTCCACATGCCGGTAGAGAGACGGAATCACCTTCCGTGAGAAAAAGTGGCGTTTGGGAACCTGCCACTGAGGAACCGCACATTGAACAAACTCACGGAAGGGGGCCGAGTCTACCAACTGAAAAGGCAGCAGTTGAAGTGCTAGCAATTTAGCCAAGCTAGCATTCAACCGCTGGGCATGTGGATGGCTGGGAGTATACTTCTTTCGACGGTCCAGCAGCTGGGGCAGGGAAATTTGCCTGCTACAATCGGACGTCGGTGTACTGCAAGTACTTGGTTGTGACACACCTAATTCTACACCTTCAGTCCTCTCAGAGCAGCTTTCAGAGAGGACTGAAGATATAGTGGGGATGGAGATCCCAGCTGATGAGGAGCAAGGAGAGGTCCGCTTTGTTCTTTGGTGTGGGTCTTTTATGTGTGCTTGCCAACGAGCTGCATGGCAGGTCGACATATGTCTGCTCATGCTTGTGGTGCCCAAGCGGCTGATGTTTTGGCCACGCGAGATACGCTTGAGACAAATATTGCAAATAGCAGTGGTGCGATCTGATGCACTCGTCTCATAAAAGGCCCACACCAAAGAACTTTTGTGATAACGTGCAGAGGCAGCGCCTTGCACAGGCGGAGCTCTGCGGTGTGGTACAGTTGCTGTGCTGGCCTCTAGCTGGCCTCCAGGGGGCATCCTGCCTAGTTGGACATGTGACGCCGCATCCTCCTCCTCCTCCTCCTCCTCTCTCCCTTCAGGCACCCACGTGGAGTCAGTGACCTCATCATCCCCTCCCTCTTCACCACTAGGAGCAAACCTGGCAGTAAGCTGCAGCTGCTGGAACAGTACTGCCAGATTGCTGTCCTTCAGCATCCCCTCTCTCTGCGCGCACACTACTGACTTCCTCAAGCTGGGTATCATCATCCGAGCCTTCGAATCGTTGGGCATCCTCCTGGAGCATGTACACAACACTGTGCTCAAACAGTTCGGGGGACTCCTCAGGAGGACATGGTGGGTCTAGGGAAGGGGTGGCTGATGATGCCATTGAGTACGTGTTGGCAGCTGCTCTGCCAGTACCCTGAGCCTGGGTAAGAGAGGATGAGGAGGATGAGGAGGGCTTGGTCATCCATTCTACCAAGCCTTCGGCATGATGCGGCTCCACATGTCCAGCTGCCGAAAACAAAGACAAGCGTGTCCCATGGCCACGTGCTGATGACGATGCACGACCACGTCCACGGCCAGCACTGTTGTCTCTAGAAACAGAGCCTGCCTGCCCTGTGTTCTTGCCTCGGCACGCTCTGCCTCTCCTTGGCGGTCTTCCAGCCATTGTAGTCGGTAGTGTATATAGTATAAAAAATAGAGCTCCTATGTGTGCTCACAACACACTGTAGGTCCTATGGGTGCTGACACTAACACACTATAGGTACTATGTGTGCTGCTGACAAGAAAATATAGGAGCTCTGTTTGCTGCCACTAACACACTAGAAGTCCTATGGGTGCTGCTGAGAAGAAAATATAGGAGCTCTGTGTGATGCCACTAACACACTAGAAGTCCTATGGGTGCTGCTGAGAAGAAAATATAGGAGCTCTGTGTGATGCCACTAACACACTAGAAGTCCTATGGGTGCTGCTGAGAAGAAAATAGAGGAGCTCTGTGTGATGCCACTAACACACTAGAAGTCCTATTGGTGCTTCTGAGATGAAAATATAGGAGCTCTGTGTGATGCCACTAACACACTAGAAGTCCTATGGGTGCTGCTGAGAAGAAAATAGAGGAGCTCTGTGTGATGCCACTAACACACTAGAAGTCCTATTGGTGCTTCTGAGATGAAAATATAGGAGCTCTGTGTGATGCCACTAACACACTAGAAGTCCTATGGGTGCTGCTGAGAAGAAAATATAGGAGCTCTGTGTGATGCCACTAACACACTAGAAGTCCTATTGGTGCTTCTGAGATGAAAATATAGGAGCTCTGTGTGATGCCACTAACACACTAGAAGTCCTATGGGTGCTGCTGAGAAGAAAATATAGGAGCTCTGTGTGATGCCACTAACACACTAGAAGTCCTATGGGTGCTTCTGAGAAGAAAATATAGGAGCTCTGTGTGATGCCACTAACACACTAGAAGTCCTATGGGTGCTGCTGAGAAGAAAATATAGGAGCTCTGTGTGATGCCACTAACACACTAGAAGTCCTATGGGTGCTTCTGAGATGAAAATATAGGAGCTCTGTGTGATGCCACTAACACACTAGAAGTCCTATGGGTGCTGCTGAGAAGAAAATATAGGAGCTCTGTTTGCTGCCACTAACACACTAGAAGTCCTATGGGTGCTGCTGAGAAGAAAATATAGGAGCTCTGTGTGATGCCACTAACACACTAGAAGTCCTATGGGTGCTTCTGAGATGAAAATATAGGAGCTCTGTGTGATGCCACTAACACACTAGAAGTCCTATGGGTGCTTCTGAGATGAAAATATAGGAGCTCTGTTTGCTGCCACTAACACACTAGAAGTCCTATGGGTGCTGCTGAGAAGAAAATATAGGAGCTCTGTGTGATGCCACTAACACACTAGAAGTCCTATGGGTGCTTCTGAGAAGAAAATATAGGAGCTCTGTGTGATGCCACTAACACACTAGAAGTCCTATGGGTGCTGCTGAGAAGAAAATATAGGAGCTCTGTGTGATGCCACTAACACACTAGAAGTCCTATGGGTGCTTCTGAGATGAAAATATAGGAGCTCTGTGTGATGCCACTAACACACTAGAAGTCCTATGGGTGCTTCTGAGATGAAAATATAGGAGCTCTGTTTGCTGCCACTAACACACTAGAAGTCCTATGGGTGCTGCTGAGAAGAAAATATAGGAGCTCTGTGTGATGCCACTAACACACTAGAAGTCCTATGGGTGCTTCTGAGAAGAAAATATAGGAGCTCTGTGTGATGCCACTAACACACTAGAAGTCCTATGGGTGCTGCTGAGAAGAAAATATAGGAGCTCTGTGTGATGCCACTAACACACTAGAAGTCCTATGGGTGCTGCTGAGAAGAAAATATAGGAGCTCTGTGTGATGCCACTAACACACTAGAAGTCCTATGGGTGCTTCTGAGATGAAAATATAGGAACTCTGTGTGATGCCACTAACACACTAGAAGTCCTATGGGTGCTGCTGAGAAGAAAATATAGGAGCTCTGTGTGATGCCACTAACACACTAGAAGTCCTATGGGTGCTTCTGAGAAGAAAATATAGGAGCTCTGTGTGATGCCACTAACACACTAGAAGTCCTATGGGTGCTGCTGAGAAGAAAATATAGGAGCTCTGTGTGATGCCACTAACACACTAGAAGTCCTATGGGTGCTTCTGAGATGAAAATATAGGAGCTCTGTGTGATGCCACTAACACACTAGAAGTCCTATGGGTGCTGCTGAGAAGAAAATATAGGAGCTCTGTGTGATGCCACTAACACACTAGAAGTCCTATGGGTGCTGCTGAGAAGAAAATATAGGAGCTCTGTTTGCTGCCACTAACACACTAGAAGTCCTATGGGTGCTGCTGAGAAGAAAATATAGGAGCTCTGTGTGATGCCACTAACACACTAGAAGTCCTATGGGTGCTTCTGAGATGAAAATATAGGAGCTCTGTGTGATGCCACTAACACACTAGAAGTCCTATGGGTGCTTCTGAGATGAAAATATAGGAGCTCTGTTTGCTGCCACTAACACACTAGAAGTCCTATGGGTGCTGCTGAGAAGAAAATATAGGAGCTCTGTGTGATGCCACTAACACACTAGAAGTCCTATGGGTGCTTCTGAGAAGAAAATATAGGAACTCTGTGTGATGCCACTAACACACTAGAAATCCTATGGGTGCTGCTGAGAAGAAAATATAGGAGCTCTGTTTGCTGCCACTAACACACTAGAAGTCCTATGGGTGCTGCTGAGAAGAAAATATAGGAGCTCTGTGTGATGCCACTAACACACTAGAAGTCCTATGGGTGCTTCTGAGATGAAAATATAGGAGCTCTGTGTGATGCCACTAACACACTAGAAGTCCTATGGGTGCTTCTGAGATGAAAATATAGGAGCTCTGTTTGCTGCCACTAACACACTAGAAGTCCTATGGGTGCTGCTGAGAAGAAAATATAGGAGCTCTGTGTGATGCCACTAACACACTAGAAGTCCTATGGGTGCTTCTGAGAAGAAAATATAGGAGCTCTGTGTGATGCCACTAACACACTAGAAGTCCTATGGGTGCTTCTGAGAAGAAAATATAGGAACTCTGTGTGATGCCACTAACACATTAGAAGTCCTATGGGTGCTTCTGAGATGAAAATATAGGAGCTCTGTTTGCTGTCACTAACACACTAGAAGTCCTATTGGTGCTTCTGAGATTAAAATATAGGAACTCTGTGTGATGCCACTAACACACTAGAAGTCCTATGGGTGCTTCTGAGAAGAAAATATAGGAACTCTGTGTGATGCCACTAACACACTAGAAGTCCTATGGGTGCTGCTGAGAAGAAAATATAGGAGCTCTGTTTGCTGCCACTAACACACTAGAAGTCCTATGGGTGCTGCTGAGAAGAAAATATAGGAGCTCTGTGTGATGCCACTAACACACTAGAAGTCCTATGGGTGCTTCTGAGATGAAAATATAGGAGCTCTGTGTGAAGCCACTAACACAATAGAAGTCCTATGGGTGCTGCTGAGAAGAAAATATAGGAGCTCTGTTTGCTGCCACTAACACACTAGAAGTCCTATGGGTACTGCTGAGAAGAAAATATAGGAGCTCTGTGTGATGCCACTAACACACTAGAAGTCCTATGGGTGCTGCTGAGAAGAAAATATAGGAGCTCTGTTTGCTGCCACTAACACACTAGAAGTCCTATGGGTGCTGCTGAGAAGAAAATATAGGAGCTCTGTGTGATGCCACTAACACACTAGAAGTCCTATGGGTGCTGCTGAGAAGAAAATATAGGAGCTCTGTTTGCTGCCACTAACACACTAGAAGTCCTATGGGTGCTGCTGAGAAGAAAATATAGGAGCTCTGTTTGCTGCCACTAACACACTAGAAGTCCTATGGGTGCTGCTGAGAAGAAAATATAGGAGCTCTGTGTGATGCCACTAACACACTAGAAGTCCTATGGGTGCTGCTGAGAAGAAAATATAGGAGCTCTGTGTGATGCCACTAACACACTAGAAGTCCTATGGGTGCTTCTGAGAAGAAAATATAGGAGCTCTGTGTGAAGCCACTAACACACTAGAAGTCCTATGGGTGCTGCTGAGAAGAAAATATAGGAGCTCTGTTTGCTGCCACTAACACACTAGAAGTCCTATGGGTGCTGCTGAGAAGAAAATATAGGAGCTCTGTGTGATGCCACTAACACACTAGAAGTCCTATGGGTGCTGCTGAGAAGAAAATATAGGAGCTCTGTTTGCTGCCACTAACACACTAGAAGTCCTATGGGTGCTGTTGGGGTGCAATGCTGTGCTAACAGCACTGCGGTTGGTACTACTGCAATACTGTACTAACAGTAAGCACGCACCAGACTAATCCCCAGCAGCAGCTAATAACACACTAACTGTGCAATCAGCAGCAATGAACGATCAATGACTTAGGTAGCAATGGTTTAGCAAAGAAATAGCCAATGGTTTAGCAAACAAGAGCAAATCTTTCAGTATCAAGCAAAGACAGAATCAGCAGACTGATCTCTCCTAAAGCCGGAACTCATGTGACCGGGGCCGACGGCGTGGCGGCCTTTTAAATGGTGGGGCGTGTACTAAAGCCCCTGAGCTGTAATTGGCTACAGGCGTCCTGCCTGTAGCCAATTATTGCTCTCCGAGTTTCGGGCGCTGTGATTGGCCAAGCATGCGGGGTCACAGTGCATGCTTGGCCAATCATCAGCCAGCAATGCACTGCGCCGGCCGCGCCGGCCGCAATGCATTGCGGGGCCGCTCGCATCACACGAATGTGATGCGAACGGCCCAAATAGTTCTGGGCTCGCCAAGCGAGCGAACGCCAGGTGCTCGATTCGAATGTGGGTTCGAATCGAGCACCGGGCCCATCCCTAGTGCCCTGTGTGCGATCTAGCACTTTGTATGCACTTGTTATATGGTCCAGTTCAATGTCAGCTTTAGTTAGCATGCTTTTATATTGTACCATGTCTTTTTAGGCCAATTTGTAATTTTTACAATTTTCCTCCTGTGAGGCATTAACTATTTGATTAAGGGTAGTTAAGGTTTGTAATTGGCTTTGTAAAGCTGTATTCTCCTTTTCCCTCTCAGAAATTGTAATATTTTGATTATAGACTATATCTTTCAATTTCTGTATTTTAGCCTTCATAGCCAATATGCCTGCTAACGCTAGACTTTTAAGCTTTTTGTTATTTTTGGTTGCTTTTGCTTGTTCTTCCAATAATTTAGCATCACAGGCAAATTCATTGCTCTTATGTTTAAGAGTATAAGTTGCTACAAAACTTTCTAGACAGGTCATGGCAGCCATTGTGATAGTATGCACAATTTGTGAGCTAAATTAAATTAATTGTTCCCTTATACTATAAATTCCCTTGTGATTACAGTAAAAGGAAAACAAAAAAGAAAAGGAAGCAAAAAAAACAATAAATAGGAACTCAAATGAAATAAGCTGCAGAAAATATAGTGAAAGTTAAACAATATTTTCCAGCTCTCAATAAACAGTGGGGAAAACTAATTATACTAACAATAGCATTTAGCCTTTCTTGTCTGAGCCTACTCAATAGACCAAGGGACAATAGAAGCCCCCCCAGGGATCAATTAGACTGAATACCTGTAGTCTGATAATAGGAATGTCAACATGGCAGTGTTTACACTACTATTTGTAACACTCAATAGAGTAGAAAAACCAAATTTAAAAGAAACTTAAAAAAAAAAAAAACAGAATGTTCAATACACTACTAATAATATTTCTCAGATATTAGTTTCCATAGCAAGACTTCCACAGACTTGTACTTCAATTGACACCAATGAGAATATGACTGCTTGTAACTTCTTACAGTTAAAAAAAAAAGGTACAATCAAAACCCAAGAAAAAAAAAAAAAACAACAAATAAGAGTAAAAAAAAAATCTCTTGTAGGTTATTTGCAATGTCCTATTTTTAATGTTAGTGGACAAATTAAATAACAAGCAAAACCCTATTGAGCCTGTTTCAACCTACCCACACCAGAACACAAGCACGTGTCTGTGTCTTAAACAAAGAAACTAAAAATAAAATAAAAAATAAAGGCTAAAACTAAGCCAAGTTACCAAAAATTTAGGATAACAAGAATTATTAAAAAAAAAATAATAATTCAATAACAAAAATTTAAAATTAAAATTAATAAATTGCAAAAAAAAAGTAAATACACTTTTTCTCCACAACACCAAGGACCACGATTTCAGTGTCCTCCTTCCAATAAAACAACAAAAATCAAAACAAAATTTTTTTTCGCTCTGTAAAAATTTTTTTTTTTTTCACAAAACTAAGGATCACTATTTAAGTGTCTCAAAAACAACAATTATTAAAACAAAAATTTTCCCATTCTGTACTTCCTCCCCATTAAATTGACCGGTTATAATGGTACATCCAAAGTATTTTATCAATTATGATTTTGGGATAAAATAAAAAAAAAAGCAAAACAAACAAAAAAATAAAAATAACCTGTGGTGTATATTCTCTCCTTGGAGGTAATACCCACTAATAAAACAAAAATATTTACCTATATTTTCCCTAGATAGATTGGATAAGCTGACTCAACTTGAATTCCTCCTAATAACCTTAATTTCTAATATACAGATTTTGTTGTTATATTAAATGCTTTCAGTCCTGTACTTATCTTCGTGGTCACCAACTGTTGATTTTTAAATATTAATATTTAATATTTAATATTCAATTAATATTTAATGATTATTGATATGGTTTAAATAAGAGTTCTTTTTGACAAGATTTGATAACTTCAATATAACAAGCATTTATTAAAGAATTAAGGTTATTAGTCTATCTAATACACCGCAAACATTTACAGTCTTTGGCAAGGGAGTAAATATTAGTTTCAAACACAAAGTATATACATTACATTACAAATAGACAGACAAACATAGGAAAAATGCAAGCATAAGGGGTAAGTGCTGGGAGATGGTCTTAATAATTACCTATAATGAATCCTGGGCCCAGGTTCTCTCATCTCTCTCTCTCTACTGGATGGGGGGTCCTTTTATGGAGCCCTCTCCCATTGACTAACCCAGGGCGGCTACGATTGGTTGCGGTTATTTCTCTCCTCCTTCCTGCCGTTATATTAATTTCCCACCCTAGCCCACTCTTTAGTGATAATTGGATTTGAAGATAAATTAATTAAACCGGAGGTCGTTAACTTCCCTTGAAGGGGGCGCTTAGCTATGCATGGAACTAGCCAGGAAGAATTACCCCTTAAATGAATATGGGTGTTAATATGGGAGAATACACACGCCTTTATCTAGAGGATAAAAAGCGGTGCCGCATAGACTACCAGTTTCAGATGTGATCTCTTTTCTAGCTTGTTTGACTACTAAGTTATCTCGTCAGACCCTAAGACTCCGCAGCTCTTGTTACCCTGCATTCATGCATATTCAAATAAGAGGACAGGTAATTAGATTGTCCTCAAGCCCAGCTTGTCAGCCAAGTTTAACCCTTTGCAGACCCACATATTTCCTACTCTAAATTATATATATACATATATGTTACAGATATTCCCAGTTTACAAGGAAATTATTCATAACAATTCCTCATAAGGCAACACCGCGCTATATTAAGATACCTCTCAACTCAACTCAACTCAACTCAACTCAGAGAACCACAACTATAGAAGCAGACTAGATAGAGAACATAATCCTCTGCAATGGTAGAATAAATAACAACAATCATAACAAAGACAGTGGGAATAGAGCATGCAGAATGAGCCAATGAGGGAAAATCTAGAGCTTCAGGAAGCAAAAATACTGGGAATATGCCTAGCAGGAACACCCTTTTGTAAAATCTCAGTCATGTCAGTTTAATTAAGAAGATTGGCCAAGCCCTAGGCTGTCAGTACCTATAGCAGGTATGCTCTCTACTCCTAGTAATAATCTGTCAAAGTGAGATGTGGAGGGACAATTGAAATACTCTGGATGGATTATCTAGGCAAAGGAGAAGTGCTTACTAATACATATAGCAATACCCTCGAAGGGGCCGCTGGTTTAATTTTGGGCCTTGCACGTTACCTCACTGTTCCGTATGCTCGTCTCAGGGGTTCTCCTTGAAGAGTTGTCTAGAAGAAGTTTGCACCAACACAAAAGTCTTTCGAGGGTTTATTTGAATAAACATTTCAACAGAGGGGATGAAGGGATGGGGAGGACTCAGGTAACTTAGTTGCGAATCATAAAAGTTTCTTCTAGGTCCAGAGGAACAACTGCCTCCACACTGGTCTCAGCAAACACCGGATGGGCCCAATCTCACTGGCCTAGCAGCCGATGTACAGCTCGATTACAAACAGTCTCTGCCACAGACTTGGGTGCAAATAGAACAGTCTCTGCCACAGACAACTCTCAGTGCCAGGATCTTTCAGCCGTTCCGGCAGCACTGTGAGGTAGATCACGATCCGGGTGCATCCTCCAATTGAGTCCTTAATTGCTTGGTCCCTTCCAGCAGGCAAGGCGACACAGAATCATCCCTGGATCAGTAGACCTCAGCAACTCCTGGGCCTACCCGTCAGTAACGAAGCCTCAGGCCAACGTGGCCCCGAGGCGGAAACTACCAACACTTCCCTGAGGCCCTCAGGTGGGGACCGAAGACACGACCCCAAGATTTCTCCTTGCCCTAACGGCGTCTGCCACTTGCCGACCGCTCACGGTATATATACGTCGGCAGAATGGCTCGTACAGGCACAATCACGTACCTGTACGTCGCCCTTTACCTGCCGACGTCGGGGTCGCGCGCGCGCTTCCGGCGGCGCGCTCGCGACCCCCCTGCCTTCCCTGTGAGCGGGACCGCGGGTCCCGGGGACTCGATCGCCTCGGGGATCCCCGCGATCGTCTCACGGAGGCTCGGAGCCGGGAGATGTGTGTGTAAACACAGCATCTCCCCGCTCCTCTACTGACACTGTCAGCGATTTCCGCTCTGTGTATTCATAGCGGAGATCGGTGATGTGTCAGTCGTAGCCACGCCCCCCCTCAGTTAGTAACACGCCCCTAGGCACACTTAACCCCTTCAGCGGCCCTAGTGGTTAACCCCTTCACTGCCAGTGTAATTTTCACAGTTACCAGTGCATTTTTATTGCACTGATCGCTGTGAAAATGACAATGGTTCCAAAAATTTGTCAAAAGTGTCCGATGTGTCCGCCATTATGTTGCAGTCATGAAAAAAATCGCTGATCGCCGCCATTACTAGTAAAAAAAAAAATTATAAAAATGCCTTAAAACTACCCCCTATTTTGTAAACGCTATAATTTTTGCGCAAACCAATCAATAAACGCCGATTGCGATTTTTTTTACCAAAAATATGTAGAAGAATACGTATCGGCCTAAACTGAGGAAAAAAAATGTTTTTTATATATTTTTTGGGGATATTTATTATAGAAAAAAGTAAAAAATATGTAATTTTTTTCAAAATTGTCGCTCTATTTTTGTTTATAGCACAAAAAATAAAAACCGCAGCAGTGATCAAATACCACCAAAAGAAAGCTCTATTTGTGGGAAAAAAAGGACGCCAATTTTGTTTGGGAGCCACGTCGCACGACCGCGCAATTGTCAGTTAAAGCGACGCAATGCCGAATCGCAAATAGGGGCCTGGTTATAATGGCCGTATTGGTCCGGGGCTTAAGTGGTTAAATACCCCCTCCTAGCATGCACAACGGGTTCACCACGCCCCCTGGGCTGCTTCCTAGGAAAAAGGTACCCAATATGTCCAGCCTGTAGCCTTTCCAATCGTGACCAGCGGTGGCAGTGACACCCACTGTCAGGAGGGAAATCACACAACCAGCTGAACTGAAACAGAGTGTAATTTATAACCCAATCTTTCAATTTAACATATAGCGCACACTCATTCTGAGCAGGGCGCTACATACAGATTTAGACAGATTTGTGAACAATATTTGAGAGAAATAGGCCTTTTGTGTACATAGAAAAAGTCATAGATCTTTAAAGGGGTTGTAAAGGCATTCTTTTTTTTTTTTAAATAACAAACATGTTATACTTACCTCCTCTGTGCAGCTCGTTTTGCACAGAGTGGTTCCGAACCTGGCCTTCTGGGGTCCCTCGGTGGCTGTCTCAGCTCCTCCCCACAAGAATTAACCCCCTTCATGCGAGCTCTCTCACATGGGGGTTAGTTCTTGCGGGCGTGCTTCCGTGATACAGCCGGCGGCTATAGCCGCTCACTGTATCACTCTGCCCCGCCCCCCGGCGTACCGCGTCATTGGATGTGATTGCCAGCAGCGCGAGCCAATGGCTGCGCTGCTTTTAATCCATCCACTCTAGCCAATCAACGACCAGGCTGAGCGGCGAAGAGGACGTCGGGGGCAGGGGCGTACCTAGAGCATTTGGCACCCATAACGGATCCTATATCTGGCACCCCCCCCACCTTAAAATGTAAAAACACCCCACTGTGCCCCGGCATACCTCTGTATCCTTCAATATCTCTTTGTCACTACTGTGTACCCCCTCTCCACAACTGCACCTCTTGACCCCTTTACATTACACAGCACCTTGCACCTCTGAAGCCTTTTACATTACACAGCACTCTGGACCCCTTTACATTACACTGCACCCTACACCACTGGACCCCTTTACATTACACAGCACTCTGGACCCCTTTATATTACACAGCACCTTGCACCTCTGGACCCTTTACATTACCACTGCACCTTGCACCTCTGGACCCTTTTACATTACACTGCACCTTGCATCTCTGGACCCCTTTACATTACACAGCACCCTGCACCTCTGGACCCCTTTACATAAAACAGCACCCTGCACCTCTGGACCCCTTTACATGAAACAGCACCCTACACCTCTGAACTCTTTTACATTACACTGCACCTTGCATCTCTGGACCCCTTTACATTACACAGCACCTTGCATCTCTGGACCCCTTTACATTACACAGCACCTTGCATCTCTGGACCCCTTTACATTACACAGCACCTTGCATCTCTGGACCCCTTTACATTACACAGCACCTTGCACCTCTGGACCCCTTTACATGAAACAGCACCCTGCACCCCTTTACATTACACAGCACCCTACACCTCTGAACCCTTTAACATTACACTGCACCTTGCATCTCTGGACCCCTTTACATTACACAGCACCTTGCATCTCTGGACCCCTTTACATTACACAGCACCTTGCATCTCTGGACCCCTTTACATTACACAGCACCTTGCACCTCTGGACCCCTTTACATGAAACAGCACCCTGCACCCCTTTACATTACACAGCACCCTACACCTCTGAACCCTTTAACATTACACTGCACCTTGCATCTCTGGACCCCTTTACATTACACAGCACCTTGCATCTCTGGACCCCTTTACATTACACAGCACCTTGCATCTCTGGACCCCTTTACATTACACAGGACCTTGCACCTCTGGACCCCTTTACATTACACAGCACCCTGCACCTAAGGATCTCTTTACATTACACAGCACCCTGCACCTCTGGACCCCTTTACATGAAACAGCACCCTGCACCTCTGGACCCCTTTACATGAAACAGCACCCTACACCTCTGAACCCTTTTACATTACACTGCACCTTGCATCTCTGGACCCCTTTACATTACACTGCACCTTGCATCTCTGGACCCCTTTACATTACACTGCACCTTGCATCTCTGGACCCCTTTACATTACACAGCACCTTGCATCTCTGGACCCCTTTACATTACACAGTACCTTGCACCTCTGGACCCCTTTACATAAAACAGCACCCTACACCTCTGAACCCTTTTACATTACACTGCACCTTGCATCTCTGGACCCCTTTACATTACACAGCACCTTGCATCTCTGGACCCCTTTACATTACACAGCACCTTGCATCTCTGGACCCCTTCACATTACACAGCACCTTGCACCTCTGGACCCCTTTACATTACACAGCACCCTGCACCTAAGGATCTCTTTACATGAAACAGCACCCTGCACCTCTGGACTCTTTTACATTACACTGCACCTTGCATCTCTGGACCCCTTTACATTACACAGCACCTTGCATCTCTGGACCCCTTTACATTACACAGCACCTTGCATCTCTGGACCCCTTTACATTACACAGCACCTTGCACCTCTGGACCCCTTTACATTACACAGCATCCTGCACCTAAGGATCTCTTTACATTACACAGCACCCTACACCTCTGGACCCCTTTACATTACACAGCACTCTGGACCCCTTTACATTACACAGCACCCTACACCTCTGGACCCCTTTACATTACACAGCCCTTGCACCTCTGGACCCCTTTACATTACACAGCACCTTGCATCTCTGGACCCCTTTACATTACACAGCACCTTGCACCTCTGGACCCCTTTACATTACACAGCACCCTGCACCTAAGGATCTCTTTACATTACACATCACCCTACACCTCTGGACCCCTTTACATTACACAGCACTCTGGACCCCTTTACATTACACAGTACTCTGGACCCCTTTACATTACACAACACCCTACACCTCTGGACCCCTTTACATTACACAGCACCTTGCACCTAAGGACCTCTTTACATTACACAGCACCCTGCACCTCTGGACCCCTTTACATGAAACAGCACCCTACACCTCTGGACCCCTTTACATTACACAGCACCCTACACTCTGGACCCCTTTACATGACACAGCAACCTACACCTCTAAACCCCTTTACATTATACAGCACCATGCACCCCTTTACATTACACAGCCCCCCACAGACACCCCCCTACAGTGCAGACCCCCTTTCCCCCACAGTACAGACACCCCTACAGTGCAGACCCCCCACAGTGCAGATCACCACCCCCCCACAGTACAGGCACCCCTACAGTGCAGACCCCCCCACAGTACAGACACCCCTACAGTGCAGACCCCCCCAGTACAGACACCCCTACAGTGCAGACCCCCCCCACAGTACAGACACCCCTACAGTGCAGACCCCCACCCCCCCACAGTACAGACACCCCTACAGTGACGACCCCCCCACAGTACAGAGACCCCTACAGTACAGAGACCCCTACAGTGCAGACCCCCACAGTACAGAGACCCCTACAGTGCAGACCCCCACAGTACAGAGACCCCTACAGTGCAGACCTTCACAGTACAGACACCCCTACAGTGCATACCCCCACCCCCCCAAAGTACAGACACCCCTACAGTGCAGCCCCCCACAGTACAGACACCCCTACAGTGCAGACCCATAAGGTACCTCAGTCAGATAAGCACGGGACATGCACAGAACTGGTCAGGTGACGGGTCCGGTCCCCTCCCCCTGTGTAGGGAGGAGGAGGGGGAGGCGTCTTCACTGAGCAATCTGCTGGGCTGAGACAGCCGAGACTGAACAGAGCCGCGGTCATGAGAGAAGGGGATCGCTGCGGGTCCCGGGTGTCACTCGGCTCGCACCCCCCCTCCCCCTCCTTGCAAAGCCACTACAGGCTCTTCCTCTCACCGCTGCGGTGCCGCGGCTTAAACCCACCCGCCCCGCTGTCTTCACTTCAGCCGCGGAGGGGGGGGCACCGGCCTGACACCCCCCCAGTGTGTGTCACCCATGGCGGCCCGCCCCCCACTTAGTACGCCTCTGGTCGGGGGCGAGCGCAGCAGGTGAACAGACTCAGGTAAGTAAAACGGGGGGGCTGGGGGGGGGTTGCGGTATTGTCAGATGTTTTTTCACCTTAATGCATAGAATGCATTAAGGTGAAAAAACATGAACCTTTACAAACCCTTTAAGTTCAGCTCATAATAAATAGAGGCAAACACAAAAGTGTTGCGTTTATAATTTTGCTCAGTGTACATACAATAAAAAACATTCTTACCCATAAAACCTTGTGTCATGGTGTGGTTTGTTGTACCCTTTCGCTTTCTTATCCAACATTTCCTTACCTTTTTTCCTAAACTTCCATATGTCTATTCCTTTTACAGCTGTTTAATCCTTAGATTTCTCAGAGACCGTTGTAGGTTCTACTATCCAACTTGGCCAAACTCTTTCATATTTTTCTTAACATCCTCTATTACAATATGTTTCTCTATTCAAAGACAAGCTGTCATTTACTAAATAGCTACAAATGGCTAATGAGGGAGCATCAGATTTTTTCCAGTTCAGTACTATTGCCTTTCTCGCATAATAAAGCAACAGATTAATTTGTGTTCTCTTTGCTATAGTAGAAATCTTATTCCCCACCAGTCCGAAAAGACAGATCCCTGCATCCTGTTTTAAGACCACTGACGTAACTATAGCAATTATATTTATAACCCCTGTCCAAAATATGACAATAGCGGGGCAAGACCAAAATATATGAATAAAATAACCTGGGATATACCCACATCTCCAACACTTCTGGGAATTCAATGGGCTTATTCTATATAATCTATATGGTGTATAGTACATTCTGTGTGTTATCTTAAATTGTATAAGTTTATCTCGAAGAGAAACCATGGTCTGAAAAGGGAATCCCCATATGCCCTCCCAGTTCTCCTCCTCTAACTCTGGAACGTCTCTTATCCAACATGTTCAAAGCTTACTCATATCTGACAGTGATGCTCCCACTAAATTGGTATATGAAACTGAAATCGGTTTCTCTTCCAATCTCCCTCCAGTTATCTGCTTTAATCCAGATTCTACCAATTGCAGAAAGCTTTGAGGTAATTGGGCAGAAAGAGCATGTGCAAGTTGCATATATCTAAAAAAAAATAGCTTCCTGGAATATTCCAGTGCTCTATCATTTCTGCAAACTGTATCACTGTTTCTCCCTGCACTACGTGAGCTAGCTTTTTAACTTTAAATCTGGTCCAATCTCCTGGATCTTTGAATGGATCCTTGAATGGAGTTTAAATGAGGCAGCTGAGGATTCCTCCACAGTGGAGTATTTGGAGATAGAATTGCTTTCAAATGTTTTTCCTATGCTAAGCCAGCTATCCATACCTTTAAAGTTGTTACCATTGAGGGGGTCAGGTCATGTGAAGATTTCAAACCTCAGAACAGCAATGCCTGGAGTGCTTCAGTGGAACATACCACCTTTAACATTATCACAGGGTTATATTGATCTGGATTCAACCATCTACCTGCCGTTACCAGCTGTGTCGCTAGATAATATTTGTGAAAGTCAGGAAAGGCCAGTCCCCCTTGTGCTAAGGGGCGCATAAGTGTAGTCAATTTAATTCTGGGTAGCTTATTGCTCCATATGAATTAAGAGAAAGTACTATGTAATTGTGTAAAAAAATAATTTCGGTACCCACTGTGGTGAATTTCTAAATAAATATAAGAATTTTTTAAATTTATGCGACCCGACAGCGACAGGGTTAAGGTCTCCCATACTTTTAGTTTTTTCTTAAGTTCCTGTACTACTGGATTTAAATTAAGCATAAAAAATTCACAGGCCTGTCGTGAGATTACTATCCCGAGATATTTAAATACTGTTACCCATTGCAGTGGCAGGTTCGGAGAAGCTGTATCCTGTGCTCCTTGATCTATAGTAAAGAACAGGGATTTACCCCAATTTACCTTGAGCCCTGTAAATAACAAATATGTATTTAGCAAATCTAAGGCTCCCTGTAATGATGGGTGAAGTAAATGATGCAATATACCAACTAATCAATATAAACTTTACACCTATTATTCCGAAAGGTGGTTACGGATTCCCTCTATCTATTGCATAAGTGTATTAACTTGTCTAAGCCTATAATTAGCTAGTCTATAAAAACTTTGATAAGCACAATGATGTAAAGTTAGCTATGAAAACAAACACATCAATTTAGTAAAACAATATCTTTCATTTATTTCCCAAGAAAATAGGAATATGCTAAAATCACATACTAAACAGCAGAATATCAAAAATACTTATCACAATCCTCTAGACATAGTCTCATCGGCTGGGCTCTGGATAGCAAAAGAGGGCTTTGTGGTTCAGACAGCCCTTTTTAAACCTCAATCACACCTCATCCAAACCCACCCCATTGCCAGCCCAACTTGGTTTTTGGATGAATCAAAGTGTTCACGGGGCAGTCCTCCTCAATAGATTATATTACTATCCGTCTTGCCGTATTGGCCTCTAGGGGCAGCATTGCCCATGTATCTGTTGCTCTTTTGATCTTTATCATCAATTATCTTTGCAGCCATAGCTCTCTTTGAAGCTTGCTTGCAGAGTGGTCAATCAATGATTCCCATCCTCTCGTGCCTAGTCAAATCGGAGCCGGCTTTGTCATGCAAAGTTACAGGCGTAATTGGTCACATTCTAACTTGGGGGCCATCTGCCTGTCCTCCAGGGAGTGAAAATATCAGAAATTATATTAACTCATGTTGCCTTCCAACAATGGGCCAGCATCGCCCAAGAAGAACAACATATCATCTGCATGTAGGGCTACCCTCTCCTCCAGTCCGCCAATTTGTAATCCCTGCATATCTGGGGAAGTCCGAACAGCCTCTGCCACTGTCTCGATTGCTATAGCAAAGAGGACCGGAGTAAGAGGGCAGCCCTGCCGCGTTCCTCTATATAGCTGAAAAGAGGTTGACAACCTTCCTCCCAGCCTAACTGCTGACATGGGGTTATAATATAGCTTTGTATTCAATTCTTAAACACTAATGGGAATCACATCCTTCTGAGTATTTCCTATAAAAAAAGGCCAATCGATATTATCGAAGGCCTTCTCTATATTCAAAGAAGCCACAGTTCTGGACCCTTCGTTAACATGTTGAGCATGTATATTTTTGACAGTAAAGGTTGAGCATGTATATTAGTATAAAGTCTACGTAAAATAATGTCTGTAGTTTTATGGGGCATAAATCACGTCTGGTCCGAATCGATGATGCTTGTTAATGAGGGTTGTATTCTCAAAGTTAGTATTTTAGTCAGTATTTTAAAATCTATATTCCAAAATTGGCCTATACAAAGCGCATAATTTTGGATCTTTAATTCCCTTATGTATAAGAACTATATGTGATGGTCTCATTGAATCTGAAAGAGCCCCTTTTATTAACCCACTTAAGAATACTTCTGCTAATTTTGGGGCTAAGAAATCCCCATACTTTATATAAAATTCTATAGCAATTCCATCAGGACCTGGAGCCTTTCCCCTTCGGGAAAAGTAGACCTTTAATTTACATATCTTCTAATACAGCTTGGAGCATTTATATTGAATATAGGAGAAAATTATAACCCTCATATTGTCTATACGTATATATTCAAGATAAATTTTCACCATTTAAACTTGGTAGATGTTAATATTGCCACATAGAGATAGAACATTGATTTTTATATATAATGGCATTGACCTCATCCTATAGGTATACCTGATATGGTCATTTACATACTTTTTATGATTTACAATAAAGGAAGACCTGGGCAAACTACCAGCTGCTTATACGGGGGTAGCGCTACAGGGGTAATGAGGACAATAGTGCATGGGAGGAAGTAGGAGAACAAAGGTGGCCAACAGAAGGTGGGGGAACAACATTGCCCAGTAGGGGCTGGGAAAGAACATTAGTGTCAGTGGAAAACACTTACCTTGCACAAAAGTCTATGTCCAGCCCTGCTACTCTCTCCCCTCTTCCTGCAGCCAGGACTGTACAGACTCTGTCAGGAATGTAGCACTACCCCCGCAGGGGCTGCTGGTAACTGGCCCACAGAACCAGGGGGAGACACCAGAGATATGCCTGTATGAGTCATCCAGCCTGACCTGCAATAAACCCTGACCCAGATTCCAGACTGACACTTACCATGAGTCAAATAAATGTTTCTGTACTTCAACATTAGCACACTAGAGTGTGCTACAGGAAGGAGATCACTCCACCACTAAGAGTCTGCAAAGACCTGCAGGCAGGTGCTAGATCAAGTGCTCCAGTATTTAGCCCCGGCCCACAGTCCGGATCTGCGGGATGCTGGGATTCTGTTAAAGTCTCAGGACAGTCCCATGAAATCTGGAATGGTTGGGGGTATTGCTTTGAACATTGTGGGGAATAGTTACAGCTATTTTCAGTTTTTTTTTTCTTGCTGTCTGCGTCTAGCTGGGGAGATCTCACTTCACTTATTGTCCTGGAGACACAATAGGAAGTGATTTGAAGACAATTAGACATCTATGACCAGATCAGCTGTCCACATTGGAAGATTTATCTGCATCAGAAATATATTCATTCTGCCCCAGGAAAAGGAAAGAATACTGAACATATCTTCTAAGAATCAACATTCTCTGCTGTCATGGAAACTGAATATCTGTGTTTCAATTGTGCTCATTCAACACCCACAATTTTTTTCTTTGTATAATCAATCTGTGGTGTAATTTTTTTTCATAATTTTCACTGCAAAGTGGAACACCAGGAAAGCAGCTAAATACACACTGTATCTCTGAACTTTATTGGCCAAAACAATAATATTACCCGTCCAGCCGCCCTTGTCGTGTACATACCTCTGCCACAAAACATAGTCAGGAATGACCCCCCCATTCAACACCTGCAACTCTGCAGCTCGATGCCCCATGTTAGGTGTGCCTCACCTCTCTATTGAGTTGTCCTGCTCTGTAAGAGGACGGGGTAAAAAAAAGGTGATGAGCTGCGTTTTTACCACCTGCCAACCCCCTAAGCTGCAAAGGCAGCTGTAGGGGGGTATACACATGCCAAGACAAAAATTACCACTTCTTGCTGGAGGCTGCTATTTTGCTGAAGCCCACAGCCCCTGAGCAGTAGTAAATCTTTAGGTTGTCAACAGATTGGCCTCCAGTGGCCTCTTTTGGTGGTATTTGATCACCTCTGCGGTTTTTATTTTTTGCACTATAAACAAAAGAAGAGCGTCAATTTTGAAAAAAACACTATCTTTTACTTTTTGCTATAATAAATATCCCACATTTAAAAGAAACAAAAAAAAACAATGTTTTTCCTCAGTTTAGGCCAATATGTATTCTTCTACATATTTTTGGTAAAAAAAATCGCAATAAGCGTATATTGATTGGTTTGCACAAACGTTATAGCGTCTACAAAATAGGGGGTCGTTTTATGGCATTTTTATTATTATTATTATTTTTTTAATAGTAATGCCAATGAAATTGGACACTTTTGACACATTTTTTGGACCATTCATATTTATACAGCAATTAGTGCTATAAAAATACACTGATTACTGTAAAAATGTCATTGGCAGGTAAGGGGTTGACACTAGGGGGCGATCAAGGGGATAACAGTGTTCCCTCACTGTGTTCTAACTGTAGGGGGGATGGGACTTACTAGGGGAAAGGAGAGATCGGTGTTCATACTTTGTATGAACACACGATCAGTCTCTTCTCCCCTGAGAGAACCGGGATCTGTGTGTTTACACACACAGATCCCGGTTCTTGCTCTGTCTCGAGCGATCGTGAGTGCCCGGCGGTCATCGCGCCCGCCGGACCCTCGCATCGGCTCCCAGGGCCTAGTGGCCAAAAGGCGAAGCGACGTAACATAATGTTGTTTCACCCAGCCGTGCCATTCTGCCGCAGTAAAACTGCGGCGGCTGGTCGGCAAGTGGTTAATCTATTCTTGTCAAGAGAGAATAAATTCAGTTCAGCTAATCGTTCATCTAATCGTTCTTTATAGCTGAGCTTCTCCATGCCTTTTATCAGTTTGGTTGCACTTCTCTGCACTTTCTCCAGTTCCCCAATATCCTTTTTATGAACTGGTGCCCAAAACAGAACTGCATATTCCAGATGAGGTCTTACTAATGATTTGTACAGGGGCAAAATTATATCTCTCTGCAGTCCATGCCTCTCTCAATACAAGAAAGGGTTTTTGAATGATTTGGAAACTTCCGCTTGGCATTGCATGCTATTATTGAGCTTATGATCTACCAGAACACCCAGGTCCTTCTCCACCATTGATTCCCCCAGTTGTACTCCCCCTAGTATATATGATGCATTCATATTCTTAGCCACCAAATGCATAACTTTACATTTATCAACATTAAACCTCATCTGCCACATAGTATTGAGGTCGTCTTGTAAGTTGGAGACATCCTGTAAAGATGCCATTAGTGTTGCTCTCGGTATACAATGTTGGTATAAAAGTACTCTGTATAAAGATAGATGTTACAGTATTTTCGTCACAGTTCTGTATTACCTTGTGTAGCACTCACCACCCTGTTTCTGCTTTTTTGCCACTCTGCAGTCAGGGCACACCTGCTACTTGCCCGGTATCCAACTCCATGTATGGAGAGGCGAGCGGTGTTAGAATTTGGGCCTTGTGGCGAGTTACCTCTCCAGAGTGGATCCCTGGTCTCCGTTGTCTAGTCGGAAGTCCCTTTGTAATAAAGCCAATGTCCACACAGGTGTAAAACCTAACAGCAAGGTTTTATTCTTTTCTTATGGTAAAACTTGGAAGAGAGAGAGTAGAAACGACAGAGTAGGGGAAGGTTCAGGCACGCAACACTCAGAGAACACTTTCGTCGCCACTCAAGCCTGAGTGGAGCATGGATGTCAGAGATAATAGATCCCCCTTTAGGTAGGCCTCCAGGCCTCTCCCCGAGATAGCAGTACCGTTGCTATCTCCGCCAGGACTGATCTTCCCCTGAAACTCCTTCCCTAAAAATGGGCCCCCTTCAACCGGGCAGACTGGGATCCGTCTCCGAAGCGTAGGCCCTCAATAGGAGTGCTGGACCTACTATGCAGCAGCAGAGCCCCGGGCTAAAGGTGCCCGAGACCAAACACCTGCATCCCGTGCCATGAGGGCCACGAGACACGCTCACTGGACCAGAGGACCCCCCGAACGCCTTGGGGGTCCCCCTGGAATCACCTCATGCCAAAAGGCGTTTGCCCCTTTTGTACCCTCTCCCAGCATGCACAGCTGGTAGACCACGCCCACTGCAGGCTGCCGAGAGAAGACACCCAATAGTGCTGCGATACCTCCTGTGGTTCAACCTGAGCCGGAAGTGACAGCGCCACCCCCAGGCAACAGGGAACTGTACTGCCAGGCAGCATCGCACCCAGAGCAGAAGCACAATTTGTTCTAATCAACAGGTCCGAGCCCAACTATTGGCTCGGACCACCCCTAAATTTACACATATAGCGTCCCATAAATTAGGATGGGCGCTACACTTGTTTTATTTGTGTAGCACCCCTTTACTTTTCAGGGGTGCTGTGTACTTAAATTTAGGGGTTGGTCTGAGCTAGTAGCCAGGCTCAGACCACTTTGATTTATTAGTATCCGCTTCTGCCTATGTGATGTAACCTGATGTGCAGTTCCCTGTGGCCTGTAGGTGGCACTGCCATATCAGGTCAGGGTTGAACCGTGGGTGACATTGCTATGCCTTAGGGTGTCCTCTCTCGGCAGCGGTATGGTGGGCGTGGTTGGCCTGCTGTGCATGGGGGGAGAGGATACACAAGGGGCAGACGCCATTCTTTTGGGGTGGAAGTCAGGAATCTGGAGTGTGAGCGATTCGCGCCACCCGGCCCTCCAGGCCAGGTGTGTGCGTGTGTATCAGTCTCAGGCACCTTTAGCCTGGGGCTGCAACTCTACTAGTAGGCCCAGCACCTTTAGCTGGGCCTATCTCCAAAAGAAGAATCCCAGGGTGCCTGGGAGAGGGTGGACCCGCTCTAAGAAGAGGAGACTGGGGAGGACCTTTCTGATGGACCGGTGAGAGTTTACGGTGAAAGAGAGGCCTGGTTACCTTCTGGAGGGATTCAAAGATCCATCACAGGCTTTGCAACGTGCTATCGCTGGCACCTGTCCTTGTGTTGCAATTGCTGAGAAGTTTGGGACTTAAAAATTCTGTGGCAGAGGATCTCCCGATCGTATCTCTAGGAAACTAAAGTGAACGTTCGAGCATCACTCCGGCTGCTAGGGTCCGCTCTTACAGGGGACTATCCGGGTGAGCTAAACCTACTCGAGATCGAGTAGCGATTATCGTACCAGTTTGTGCCTGGACCTATCTCCCAAACCTTGCTGTCCTTTTCTCCCATCCACATTTCCTGTCTGATGAACTTGAACCTGCTTATAAAAATAAACTCAGCGTTGGAGTTTAGAGTGATGTGGACATTGGCCTTCCTGGGGGGAAAATAGAGACTTGTCCCTATATTCTAGGAGATGAGAACCAGTCTGCTGGGAGAACTTGCTGCAGGACCCAAAATTGTTAACACCGCTCAACCTCTTCAAACAGGAGGGTACGGGCATATAGCGCGGTGTGCCTTGACCTGCAAGTGAGCCAAAGGCAGGAAAAGGTCCATGTGCTACATTTGAACACTCTATTTCTTATACACACAGTGTTAATCCAACCTGGTGTTGTTCATTCCATTGAGTAGGGGGTATGTCACAGTGGTAAAGGCGGTAGACCAACTACTCGGAGAAAGAAACCAATTTCAGAGGGCTTATCAAACTAGTGGCTTCTGAGGGATTAAAACAGGTGATGTGGAGACAACATAATGCCTCACCATTGCCTGTCAAATGCCCTCTAAAAAAGTGATCCACTGGGGTTTGAAAATGAATTGTAAATAGTTTGGATTGGAAATGACCCCTAATGCTTTAAATGCTTGAAACATGTTAGCACGCAGCTATTGACTTCCTGGTGAGAGGCCACCACACTTCAGTCGAGGGTCAAGCTTCACCCTGCTTCGTAGACTCCCCAATGGGGCAGAAGTTCCTGCATGGTGCTTCAGTCCCCATATTCAGGCTTCAAACCTAGGCCTCTACCCAGGCACATGGTCACCGTTTTCAGACAGACAGCCTAAGAGGATCAGACAACAGTCCACATCCCTCTCTGTGCCCAGGTTCGGATATCTGTCCCTAACCACAGGTAGCCAATCAATGTGTAGATACAGCAAGGGCTCCTCTCAGCCTGTCATTGCTTTGTACAGGCTGTTCGTAAACGCATGTAATCACAGCGGCAAGAATCGACTGATTCTTGCCACTTGAATCTGTTGCATGCACCTAATCACCTGCATAAAGGAGGCATTAGAAAACTAGCACACAAGTCATTTTGGGATATGTAGACCCACGGGCAGGCATCAGGGAGTAATTGTGTATGCATGCACTCCAATATTGAGGAAAGTGCAGAACAAGCTGGAATGAGACATTTTAATAAGTGTAGCGCACCCCCTTAAGGGCCGCAGTGAACTGGGATTCCCCACCATGCCAGTGGCGTCTCCAGCTTTCATATTTAGGGGGGGCACATGGGGGGGCAGGGACAAAAGTAGGGGGGCCAACTATAAAATGCAATTATATATATCCTGGGGCCCTTTACTACGATCCCACAATGGGCCCTTTCACATGTTCTGCAGTGAGCTCCCTACCTACTATACTGGGGCCCCACCAGGGTGGCAGAAAACAAGAGATATATGTCACCAGCACACCAAGAAAATATAAGGGTACAAAGCAGTGGGAGAACTATCAGGGTTGCAAAGGTTGTCTTGCCACCGGGCCCTGGTGTTCTCCCACTGTGGGGTTCCCCAGCTGTCCTGTCCCTGTTATTGACAGCGCTGGTCTGGCATCTGTCTCCTTGGCACCGGCGGCAGTCTATTAGGACTTTGTGCTGGTGACATTATGCGTGCATGTAGGGGAAGGCTGGCACTATTGGTTATAGAGAGCCGAGCCCCCAGCTGGTCACCTAGCAGCAGTAATGCTGTATAACCTTCTCTGTTGACATGCTGATCGGGATGTGACCCTAGTGATGCTCCCAGTCAGATCTAATAAACACAGTATTTATTAGCATCAAGAGTACAACCACATATATATAATCAACCGTATGTTCAGCAGCCATGTGGGCTCTATACCTGTAAAGTGTGGGCTTTGATCAATAAAATCACTGATATTTAACACTAGGATTTGACTAGGAACATCATCTGAATTGCATCACGATCAGCATGTCAGAGAAGCTCCACTGCTGCTAAGCAACCTGCAGGGAGCTCAACTGTCTACAACCAATAGAGATGGGCTCGGGTGTGTTTGAAATCCCACATGCCCGATCCCGCCAGGAAGCCGACACTCCACAGTGCTAATCACAGCCAGTGAGACATTTCCTGATCTCTGCAGCTGCGGGCCGGGAAATGTCTCACTGCCTGTGATTAGTGCTGTGCAGTGTGGGCTTCCTGGCAGGCTCTGGCATGTGGAATTTTGAACATGCCCAGCCCATCTCTAACAACAAATTGTGCTGGCCCTCCTGTACATTAGCCCCATAAAGTAACCAGCACTGGGTTCCAATGTGCTGCCGCCTCTACTTTGGAGACAGAGACCAGCGCTGTGAATAGCCGGGAGAGGACAGCAACTCTGGTTGTTCCAGCACTGGGAACATTCCACCATCCACCTATAATGTGTAGATGGGGGAATTGGATAATTTCCTTTTTTTTTTTCATTCAACCTAATAGTTGAATGAAAAAAAGTGATCAATGTATGGGCTGCCTAAGAGCTAAGACCAGCCATAGACAGTTTAAATCTCAGCTGATTCAGCAGGAACTGGCTGAGATTCGAACCATTAATGAGCAGATTCTCTTATGATTATCACTAGTGGTTACTATAGCCACTAGTGATAATCACTGTTTGTCGGGAGAAAGCTGGGCAGAAGGGATATTCCCCTGTCACCACTGTCTGTGTTGATGGGGGAATTATCCAAGTTTCTTTCCTGCAATCTGTGGATGCAGGAAAGAAATTTGCGCCGTCTATTACCTGCCTAACTGAAAGTGAAAATGAATTGTGGATGTCTGGAAAGAACAGGGGAGGGAGACAGATGGGGGAGAGAAGGGATGGAGATAATGCAGTTCAGTGATTACATTGTACTGCAGTTTGCAGTGCACACACTTACCCATGGTCCGGGCTAGATTCTCAGGCATCATTCACACACAGCCAGGAATGCTGCTGATTTTCATATTTCCCGCCCACACATCCCCTCTCTTCAGATACAGCACGCCGGGTTAGTGTGGGCGGGACTGGAAGTAGGCGAAGGAGCTGTATTCCTCCCTGCTCGTATGTGAGGAGAGTGAGGGGGGGGTGGCTGGACTCGCTGGGCTGTGAAAGAGTGTCATAGACTGACACTCGGCTCAGCTTGCAGTCACCATTCTCTGAATTTACAGGCTGGTTCTCCTGTCCTAAGGACGGGAGAAATCAGTTTGTTTTTTCAGTAACTGAGATGAAGGCTTGGGCCCCCCTCCCCCCCTCCCACAGTGCTCGTGGAGTCTTTCCTGCAACTCGCTCTTCTCCGTGCCAATGAGGATGCAGGGGAAGGAGCAGATCGGGCGGCTGTGGTTGTGTGAGCGCTCACATTATGCAGTGTCAGCGAGCAGAGGGAGGGGGGAGGAATCCCCCGCAGGAGCTGACTGGGGATGCTCTCCCTCTCAGGAGAGACTATGTTACCCCAGCAGCAGCCCGAGCGAAAAAAAATGTTTTTTTTTTGGGGGGCACATGGTGGGGCACAGCATAATGTTGGGGGGGCCAGGGCCCCCTCTGGTCCCCCCCTAGGGATGCCATTGCACCCTGCACAGCCAGACACACCAAATTTTCACTGTCACTTCAGAGTCAGAAAACAGTCCAGTACTTCGTTTTTTTGTTTTATTGAGGATAATGAGCTTGGATGGGGATGGGGGTATTTTGGGATGCCCACTTGACTTCAAAGCAAACTTCAGGGACAACTCCTAGTATATACAGTTCTATATACAGCTCCTTTCCTTCGTCCAGCACTTCACTTGCTTGCAGAAACTCCAGCAGTGTCACTCTATAAAAGTCTATAGCAAAGGCCCATTACAGGCAGGGACTCGCAGCCCCTTTACTTGTGGAATGTAGAGTGACACCGCTAACACATTTACTGCACTTCCTCCCATGGTTACTGGTCCCAGCACCACCTCTTCAGGCCCTGCCAGCCCTCCTGGCTGCAACAGCCTCTTTTATTAAAGTTACATTAAAATATAGAATTAAAATATTCCCTCCTGGCTACTTCTCCACAGTCCCCCCGACTGACGCTCTCTAGTCCTCCAGACTGACACTCACCAGTCCTCCAGTCTGACACTCAGGAGATCTCCCAGATTTGCTAACCTGCTCCCGTTGTCCTCTCCTTTCTCCTTGCCTCAAGGATAGGAGACCTCCTTGTGTTGTAGAGGGTCCCTCCAGCACTCGAGCCCCAGGCTCGAGGTCACTCCCCCCAAGACTAGGGGCCTCCCTCAAGGCCCACCAACAGCCTCCTCAGCCCTTCATCTCCAATCTACCATCTGACTGCCCCTTCTGGCATAAGTATTTATGAGGTGGCCTACCCCCTGCCAGCTCATTTCACTGGGGATTGGCTGAGGCCCTCATCAATACTCCAAGCAGCTACTCCTAGACTCCACCCACTACTTCTGGAAGCTTCTCCAAGGTTTCAGAAAGCAGGGGGAGTCACCAGAGATGCTGCTTGCTGAGTCATCCAGCCTCCCTGAGCCACTCAGCCCTGACCCAGATTCAACCCAGGCCTGGCTCCCAGCCAAGCCAAATTTACTTACACTACAAACCTATTTACATCTAGCATACTGGAGGGTGCTACATCAGGTAAAAAAAATAAAAATGAAAAAGGAATGAGATTAATTATTTTACTTTGAGGGGTTATTTTTCTATGAAGGGTTTTATACTACATATATTATATGTTAATACAATGCATGTGTACGTGTGTGTGCATGTGAGTCTCTGAATGAGTGCATATCAATTAGTTTTGTCATCTGTTTGGCTGCCTAATGATGTACCCAGGCAGCTATAGCATTTGGCAAACTCTCAGGATAAAATGCATGTTTATCTAGGTCAGCCACCTATTTCAGAGTGACACAAGGCGTGACGTTAGAAATGTGTTTAATTGGCAACAATTTTGCTGGAAGAACTGCCGGTGATATTTCTGCTCCAGAGTGTTTTCTGGGATAATTCAAATTGGTTAAAACTAAATTCCATTGAGCTAAAATTCCCCTTTAGGCCCCTTTCACACTGGGGCGGTGGGTGCGGTGGCGGTATAGCGGCACTATACCGTCGGAATTGCCGCGGAATTGGCCGCTAGCGGTGCGGTATTAACCCCCGCTAGCGGCCGAAAAAGGGTTATTACCGCCCGCAATGCGCCTCTGCAGAGGGCGGACAAAAAGCAGGCACGACACACAGCAATGATTCAACCCCAACCCAGAGCGACTGCGCCACCTGCTGGGCTGCAGGGAATTACACATCACCAATGTCTCTGCCAAGTTCAAATTCACACCCGGTAGAGTACATACCCACTACACTTAAATGTATTTTATTGGGATTTTATGTGATAGACCAACATAAAGTGGCACATAATTGTGAAGTGGAAGGAAAATGATAAATGGTTATCAATTTTTTTTACAAATAAATATGTGAAAAGTGCGGCTGCATTTGTATTCAACCGCCTTTACCCGGATACCCCTAACTAAAATCCAGTTAAACCAATTGCCTTCAAAAGTCACCTAATTAGTAAATAGAGGCCACCTGTGTGTAATTTAATCTGAGCATAAATACAGCTATTTTGTGAAGCCCTCAGAGGTTTGTTAGAGAATCTTAGTGAACAAACTGCATCATGAAGGCCAAGGAACACACCAGACAGGTCAGGGATACAGTTGTGGAGAAGTTTAAAGTAGGGCTAGGTTATAAAAAAAATATCCCACACTTTGAACATCTCATGGAGCACTGTTCAATCCATCATTCGAAAATGGAAAGAGTATGGCACATCTGCAAACCTACCAAGACATGGCCGTTCACCTAAACTGACAGGCCGACAGACACGAATACAATACGTGCATTAGTCATATCAGTGTATACAACATTTCAAAGTCAAATTTCCAGTAATACAGGTTGACACGTGTAGCACTACCCCCGTAGGAGCTGCTGGTTTAAAGTTTTGGGCCTGCCGTCACCTTTCTGTTCACCGCACTCGTGTCAGGGATCCCTCTTGAAGAGCTTTCATGAATGTTCACACCAACACTTGGATACGTTTTCTCCAAGAGTAGTGATGAGCCGAACACCCCCGGGTTCGGTTCGCACCAGAACCCGCGAACGGACCGGAAGTTCGAACGAACATTAGAACCCTATTAAATACAATGGATGCGAACGTTCGAATTCTAAAGTGCTAATTATAACAACTATTATGCATGTTATTGTCCTAAAAAGGGTTTGGGAACCCGGGTTCTGCACCAGGGGACATGTATCAATGCAAAAAGAAGTTTTAAAAACGGTCGTTTTTCGGGAGCAGTCATTTTAATGATGCATAAAGTGAAAAAAAAAAAGTCAAATATTCCTTTAAATATCGTACCTGGGGGGTGTCTAAAGTATGCCTGTGAAGTGCCACGTGTTTCCCGTGTTTAGAACTGTCCCTGCACAAAATGACACTTCTAAAGGAAAAAAAAGCCATTTAAAACTGCTTGCGGCTTTAATGTAATGTCTGGTCCCGGTAATATGGATGAAATTCTTTAAGAAAAATGGCATAGCTACCCCATGACCCCCCCCCCCCTACCCCAGCCCATTACCAGCCCCTTTGGGTCTTGTATGGATATTAAGGGGAACCCCGCACATAAAATAAAAAAGGCCCTATATACTCTGAACAGCCGTATACAGGCGGTGCATACAAGACAGGGACTGTAGGTTTGTTCTTATGTAGAATCTGTTTGTAATTTTGAACAGGTACATTGTTGAAGTGTAGCTCCAGCCCAAAAATCTATTTTTAAACTTTTTGGAAAACATAGGTAAGGGTTATCACCCCTGTAACATTTGTTTTGCTGTCTGTGCCCCTGTTCAGAACATTTCACCTCACTTTCCGTCCCAATGACAACTGTTTTTGAAATGTGGTGTTTTTCTTGAAACAAGGATTGCTGATAAAGCATCAGTACAGAGGAGACACCTTTCTCCCATATTTATTCTTACAGGAGAGAATTTTCCTTCCTAGTGGTAGATTTCCTCTCACTTCCTGTTGTCTTCTTGCGTTTGCAAGTAGGAGTCGTTTGTAAGTTGGATGTTTGAAAGTAGGGACCTGCCGTATATACTCTGCAGAAATAGGCCCCTTAGTTGTTGGTGTTGGCACAACACTGTAAGCACTCACAGTTACTCTTGGTTGGTGCTGGAACGCCCTGCTGTCAACTATTATATCAGGAATTTTAATTACATATAATTGTTGAACAGTGGTAGTAAAAATTGGGCCTTTGATGGTGGTGCTGGTGCCACAACACTGTAAGCCCTGACAGTTACTCTTGGTGGGTGCAGCAATGGGCCCTGCTGTGAATTATTAGATCAAGAATTGTAATTACATGCCCCTGTTGAACAGGGGCTGAAAAATTGGGCCTTAGGCACTGGTGGCACAACACTGCAACCCCTCACAGATACTGTACTTGGAGCACAGCAATGAGCCCTGTTGCAAAGTATTGCTTCAAAAATTGTAATGACACGCCCCTGTTAAACAGGGGCTGAAAAATTGGGCCTTAGGCACTGGTGGCACAACACTGCAACTCCTCACAGATACTGTACTTGGAGCACAGCAATGAGCCCTGTTGCAAAGTATTGCTTCAAAAATTGTAATTACACGCCCCTGTTAAACAGGGGCTGAAAAATTGGGCGTTAGGCACTGGTGGCGGCACCCATAAACAAAAATGATCTTCCAAGCTATCATCATCAATCGTATCATTGAGGACTCGGAGGAGGAGGATAGCCAGTCAACATAACAGCACAGGCACTCAGCATCAGCATCAGTCTTGAAGGGATGTGACATTTTAAAATCAATTAGTCTGTTATATCAGCATCAGGTGTGTGGTAGCTGGTGGTGATCCAAGACTGGTTCATCTTGATGAAAGTCAGTCGATCAACCGAGTCGGTGGACAGGCGCACCCTGTGATCCGTGACAAATCCTCCAGCAGCACTGAATGTGCGTTCCGAAAGAACGCTGGATGCAGGACAGGCCAGTAGCTCAATTGCATACTGTGCAAGCTCTGGCCAGTGATCCATCCTCAAGACCCAGTAAGCCAGAGGATTTTCGGTGGGGAAGGTGTCCAAGTCTGACCTTGCCCCTAGATATTCCTGCACCATGTTTATCAGACGCTGGCGATGGTTGCTGGAACCAATCATACTTTGGGGCTGCGGACTAAAGAATTGTCTGAACGCATCGGTCAGACGGCCACCTTCCCCACCGCTCCTTCTTTGACTGGCCGAAGCCTCAGCAACTCGTTGTCCAGGACCAGGAGTTTGCAACCTCCCAGTCTCTGGGAACGCGTTGCACAGACCTTTCTGCAAGGCCTCCCGGAGTTGTCTCATCCTCTGCTCCCTCTGCGACGGTAACATAAGGTCCGCAACCTTACCCTTGTACCGTGGATCAAGGAGAGTGGCCAGCCAGTAATGGTCCCTCTCCTTGATCCGAAGAATACGAGGATCCTTCCGCAGACTTTGCAGGATCAGGGAGGCCATGCAGCGTAGGTTTGCTGAGGCATTCGCTCCGGAGTCCTCTGGGTCACTAAGGACGACATGATCCGCAGCCACCTCCTCCCAGCCACGTACAAGTCCACTGGTTTCTTGGGACTGTAAATCATCCCTAAAAGACTGCTGCTGATGATGCTGAGTGCCAGCCTCCACCTCCATGCTGACACAATCCTCCTCCTCCTCCTCCTCCTCCTCCTCTTCCTGTGCGATGGGTGGGACAGAAGGAACACTGTCTGGGTAAAGGGGGCCTTGAGAGGCAAGGAAGTCCTCCTCTTCCTGCCTCTGTTCTGCCTCAAGTGCCCTGTCCATTATTCCACGCAGCGTGTGCTCCAACAGGTGGACAAGAGGTACAGTGTCACTGATGCATGCACTGTCACTGCTCACCATCCTCGTGGCCTCCTCAAATGGTGCCAGGACAGTGCATGCATCCCTGATCATGCCCCACTGGCGTGGAGAAAAAAAACCAAGCTCCCCTGACCCTGTCCTGGTGCCGTAGTCGCACAGGTACTCATTGATGGCCCTCTGCTGCGTGTGCAGCCGCTGCAGCATGGCCAACGTTGAGTTCCACCTGGTGGGCATGTCACATATAAGGCGGTTCTTGGGCAGGTTCAACTCCTTTTGCAGCTCAGCCAGGCGAGCACTGGCATTATAAGATCTGCGGAAATGCACACAGACTTTCCTGGCCTGCCTCAGGACATCCTGTAAGCCCGGGTACCTGCCCAAGAACCGCTGCACCACCAGGTTAAGGACGTGAGCCACACAGGGCACATGGGTCAGTTGTCCCTGTCGGAGGGCGGAGAGGAGGTTGGTGCCATTGTCGCAAACCACCATTCCTGGCTTAAGCTGGCGTGGCGTCAACCACCTCTCGGCCTGGCCCTGCAGAGCAGACAGGACCTCTGCCCCAGTGTGGCTTCTGTCCCCCAAACACACCAGCGCAAGCACGGCATGGCATCTTTTTGCCTGCGTACTTGCGTAGCCCCGTGAACGGCTACGGAGCACCGCTGGTTCATAGGACAAACCACAGGAAGAGGCCATGGAGGAAGAAGAAGAGGAGGGGGTGGAGGAGAGAGGTGTGTCACAACCAGTAGTAGCATTTTGGAGGCGTGGCGGTGGGACAACCTCCAACACTACTGCACCTTGTCCTGAATCCTTCCCAGCTGCCAAAAGAGTGACCCAATGGGCCGTGAAAGAAAGGTAACGTCCCTGTCCATGCCTGCTGGACCATGAGTCAGCGGTAATATGCACCTTACCGCTGACCGCCCTGTCCAGCGAGGCCAAGACATTGCCTTCCACATGCCGGTAGAGAGCCGGAATAGCCTTCCGTGAGAAAAAGTGGCGTTTGGGAACCTGCCACTGAGGAACCGCACATTGCACAAACTCACGGAAGGGGGCCGAGTCTACCAACTGAAAAGGCAGCAGTTGAAGCGCTAGCAATTTAGCCAAGCTAGCATTCAACCGCTGGGCATGTGGATGGCTGGGAGTGAACTTCTTTCGACGGTCCAGCAGCTGGGGCAGGGAAATTTGCCTGCTAGAATCGGACGTCGGTGTACTGCTAGCAGAGTGGGCGCAAGTACTTGGCTGTGACACACCTAATTCTACACCTTCATTCCTCTCAGTGCATGTTTCAGAGAGGACTGAAGTTATAGTGGGGTTGGAGATCCCAGCTGATGCGGTGCAAGGAGAGGTCCGCTTTGTTCTTTGGTGTGGGTCTTTGAGGTAGGCTTGCCAACGAGCTGCATGGCAGGTCAACATATGTCTGGTCAGGCATGTGGTACCCAAGCGGCTGATGTTTTGGCCACGCGATATACGCTTGAGACATATGTTGCAAACAGCAGCTGTGCGATCTGATGCACTAGCCTCAAAAAAGGCCCACACCAAAGAACTTTTTGAATGACGGGCAGAGGCAGCGCCCTGCACAGGCGGAGCTCTGCGGTGTGATTCCGTCGGTGTACTGCCCTTACGCTGGCCACCAAAGGGCATCCTGCCTCGTTGGAGATGTGCCTCCTCCTCATCCTCCTCCTCCTCCTCTCTCCTATTAGGCACCCACGTGGAGTCATTGACCTCATCATCCCCTCCCTCCTCATCACTGGAGCCAATCTGGCAGTATGCTGCAGCTGCTGGAACATGACTGCCAGATTGGTGTCCTTCTTGAGCATCCCCTCTGTCTGCTCTCACGCTACTGCCTTCCTCTAGCTGGGTTTCATCATCAGACCCTTCGAAACGCTGGGCATCCTCCTGGAGCATGTACCCAACACTGTGCTGAAACAGTTCGGGGGACTCCTCAGGAGGAGGACATGGTGGGTCTAGGGAAGGAGTGACTGATGATTTGTCTGACATTGATACCAGGGAAGACGACGCTTTGGCAGCTGCTTTTCCAGTACCCTGAGCCTGGGTGAGAGAGGATGAGGAGGAGGAGGAGGGCTTGGTCATCCACTCTACCAAGTCTTCGGCATGATGTGGCTCAACATGTCCAGCTGCCGAAAAGAAGGACAAGCGTGTCCCATGGCCATGTGCTGATGACAATGCACCGCGTCCACGACCAGCACTGTTGCCCCCAGACACAGAGCCTGCTTGCCCTCTTTTATTGCCTCCTGACTGTCTGCCTCTCCTTGTTTGCCTTCCAGACATTCTAATAGATGGCCTGCAGGGAGATGGGAAAAAAGCAATAAGGGCTACCTTCAGGTGTCCTTCTCTGTCCCTGGAAACAAGGACTTGCAGAGTGAAAGAAAAAAAACACTCTCCCTACCTACAGTTTTCTGTCCCTAGAAAAAATGTTTTTTTTAATCACAATATAGCACAAGGAAAATTAACTCACTGTCCTTACAGGTCCCTGGAAACAAGGACTTGCAGAGTGAAAGAAAAAAAACACTCTCCCTACCTACAGTTTTCTGTCCCTAGAAAAAAATGTTTTTTTTAATCACAATATAGCAAAAGGACAATTCACTCACTGTCCTTCCAGGTCCCTGGAAACAAGGACTTGCAGAGTGAAAGAAACTGACACTGTCCCTACCTAGAGTTTTCTGTCCCTGGAATAAATGTTTTTTTCAGCACAATATAGCACAAGGACAATTAACTCACTGTCCTTACAGGTCCCTGGAAACAAGGACTTGCAGAGTGAAAGAAAAAAAATACTCTCCCTACCTACAGTTTTCTGTCCCTAGAAAAAAATGTTTTTTTTAATCACAATATAGCAAAAGGACAATTCACTCACTGTCCTTCCAGGTCCCTGGAAACAAGGACTTGCAGAGTGAAAGAAACTGACACTGTCCCTACCTAGAGTTTTCTGTCCCTAGAATAAATGTTTTTTTTAATCACAATATAGCAAAAGGACAATTCACTCACTGTCCTTCCAGGTCCCTGGAAACAAGGACTTGCAGAGTGAAAGAAACTGACACTGTCCCTACCTAGAGTTTTCTGTCCCTAGAATAAATGTTTTTTTAATCACAATATAGCAAAAGGACAATTCACTCACTGTCCTTCCAGGTCCCTGGAAACAAGGACTTGCAGAGTGAAAGAAACTGACACTGTCCCTACCTAGAGTTTTCTGTCCCTAGAATAAATGTTTTTTTTAATCACAATATAGCAAAAGGACAATTCACTCACTGTCCTTCCAGGTCCCTGGAAACAAGGACTTGCAGAGTGAAAGAAACTGACACTGTCCCTACCTAGAGTTTTCTGTCCCTAGAATAAATGTTTTTTTTAATCACAATATAGCAAAAGGACAATTCACTCACTGTCCTTCCAGGTCCCTGGAAACAAGGACTTGCAGAGTGAAAGAAACTGACACTGTCCCTACCTAGAGTTTTCTGTCCCTAGAATAAATGTTTTTTTTAATCACAATATAGCAAAAGGACAATTCACTCACTGTCCTTCCAGGTCCCTGGAAACAAGGACTTGCAGAGTGAAAGAAACTGACACTGTCCCTACCTAGAGTTTTCTGTCCCTAGAATAAATGTTTTTTTTAATCACAATATAGCACAAGGAAAATTAACTCACTGTCCTTACAGGTCCCTGGAAACAAGGACTTGCAGAGTGAAAGAAAAAAAACACTCTCCCTACCTACAGTTTTCTGTCCCTAGAAAAAAATGTTTTTTTTAATCACAATATAGCAAAAGGACAATTCACTCACTGTCCTTCCAGGTCCCTGGAAACAAGGACTTGCAGAGTGAAAGAAACTGACACTGTCCCTACCTAGAGTTTTCTGTCCCTGGAATAAATGTTTTTTTCAGCACAATATAGCACAAGGACAATTAACTCACTGTCCTTACAGGTCCCTGGAAACAAGGACTTGCAGAGTGAAAGAAAAAAAATACTCTCCCTACCTACAGTTTTCTGTCCCTAGAAAAAAATGTTTTTTTTAATCACAATATAGCAAAAGGACAATTCACTCACTGTCCTTCCAGGTCCCTGGAAACAAGGACTTGCAGAGTGAAAGAAACTGACACTGTCCCTACCTAGAGTTTTCTGTCCCTAGAATAAATGTTTTTTTTAATCACAATATAGCAAAAGGACAATTCACTCACTGTCCTTCCAGGTCCCTGGAAACAAGGACTTGCAGAGTGAAAGAAACTGACACTGTCCCTACCTAGAGTTTTCTGTCCCTAGAATAAATGTTTTTTTAATCACAATATAGCAAAAGGACAATTCACTCACTGTCCTTCCAGGTCCCTGGAAACAAGGACTTGCAGAGTGAAAGAAACTGACACTGTCCCTACCTAGAGTTTTCTGTCCCTAGAATAAATGTTTTTTTTAATCACAATATAGCAAAAGGACAATTCACTCACTGTCCTTCCAGGTCCCTGGAAACAAGGACTTGCAGAGTGAAAGAAACTGACACTGTCCCTACCTAGAGTTTTCTGTCCCTAGAATAAATGTTTTTTTTAATCACAATATAGCAAAAGGACAATTCACTCACTGTCCTTCCAGGTCCCTGGAAACAAGGACTTGCAGAGTGAAAGAAACTGACACTGTCCCTACCTAGAGTTTTCTGTCCCTAGAATAAATGTTTTTTTTAATCACAATATAGCAAAAGGACAATTCACTCACTGTCCTTCCAGGTCCCTGGAAACAAGGACTTGCAGAGTGAAAGAAACTGACACTGTCCCTACCTAGAGTTTTCTGTCCCTAGAATAAATGTTTTTTTTAATCACAATATAGCACAAGGAAAATTAACTCACTGTCCTTACAGGTCCCTGGAAACAAGGACTTGCAGAGTGAAAGAAAAAAAACACTCTCCCTACCTACAGTTTTCTGTCCCTAGAAAAAAATGTTTTTTTTAATCACAATATAGCAAAAGGACAATTCACTCACTGTCCTTCCAGGTCCCTGGAAACAAGGACTTGCAGAGTGAAAGAAACTGACACTGTCCCTACCTAGAGTTTTCTGTCCCTGGAATAAATGTTTTTTTCAGCACAATATAGCACAAGGACAATTAACTCACTGTCCTTACAGGTCCCTGGAAACAAGGACTTGCAGAGTGAAAGAAAAAAAATACTCTCCCTACCTACAGTTTTCTGTCCCTAGAAAAAAATGTTTTTTTTAATCACAATATAGCAAAAGGACAATTCACTCACTGTCCTTCCAGGTCCCTGGAAACAAGGACTTGCAGAGTGAAAGAAACTGACACTGTCCCTACCTAGAGTTTTCTGTCCCTAGAATAAATGTTTTTTTTAATCACAATATAGCAAAAGGACAATTCACTCACTGTCCTTCCAGGTCCCTGGAAACAAGGACTTGCAGAGTGAAAGAAACTGACACTGTCCCTACCTAGAGTTTTCTGTCCCTAGAATAAATGTTTTTTTTAATCACAATATAGCAAAAGGACAATTCACTCACTGTCCTTCCAGGTCCCTGGAAACAAGGACTTGCAGAGTGAAAGAAACTGACACTGTCCCTACCTAGAGTTTTCTGTCCCTAGAATAAATGTTTTTTTTAATCACAATATAGCAAAAGGACAATTCACTCACTGTCCTTCCAGGTCCCTGGAAACAAGGACTTGCAGAGTGAAAGAAACTGACACTGTCCCTACCTAGAGTTTTCTGTCCCTAGAATAAATGTTTTTTTTAATCACAATATAGCAAAAGGACAATTCACTCACTGTCCTTCCAGGTCCCTGGAAACAAGGACTTGCAGAGTGAAAGAAACTGACACTGTCCCTACCTAGAGTTTTCTGTCCCTAGAATAAATGTTTTTTTTTAAGCACACTATAGCAGAAGCACAAAACACACTGACACTCTCCCTACCTATCCTTCTCTTTCCCTAAACTAAAGGAATCCAGGTTAAGCAAGAAAGAAATAACAGTCACTGTCCCTGCCTATGCTACTCTATCCCTGCTCCGGAACACACTACACTAGGCCGCCGTGCTGGCGGCCTTTTATAGTGTGGGGCGTGTACTAAACACCCTCAGCAATAATTGGCCACAGGCATCCTGCCTGTGGCCAATCATTGCTCTCCTCGCTGCCGGCGCTGTGATTGGCCAAGCATGCGGGGTCACAGTGCATGCTTGGCCAATCACAGCGCCTGGATGACACTGCGATGGCGTAGTGCATTGTGGGCCGTTCGCGTCACTCGAATTTGGCGCGAACGGCCCAAATCGTTCGATCTTCGTCGAACGATCGAACAGCCAATGTTCGAGTCGAACGTATGTTCGACTCGAACACGAAGCTCATCCCTATCCAAGAGCTTTATTATACCAGTTCCAGCAGAGGGGTAGAGGGATAGGGGAGGTTCAGGTACCTTGCTTTGCGGATCACGGGCACAATCTTAGATCCAGCGGACAAATCAAATCCATGCTGGATTCAGCAACCACCGGATAGGCCTACTCTCACTGACCTAGCAACCGGTGCGAAGGCTCGTTCAAAGTCTCTGCCACAGACTTGATGAGTGCCGTCGCGTCGTTCCACAATCTTCCGCCACAAGATCGTGTAACCACACTGACACTCTGCAAAAAGTTCCTTCAAAAGTACACAGCTCACGGTGCCAGAATCTTTAAGCCTGCCGTCAGCACTGTGAGGCACCGTGAGGCAAACTGGCCAGGATGCGTCCTTCAATTGAGTCCCCAATTGTTCCGCTTCTTCCCGCAGGCAAGACCACGTAGGAGAGGAGTGGACAAAGCATTGAAGATCCACCGCCGTACGGTGTGCTGGATCCATTCGTGCTGGTAAGAGTACCCTTTTCTCCTTTATTGGTCCAAGGTGAAGGCACTCCTGGGTGATGATATACACTTCATATGTTTGCATAAGAACTCACCTGTACAGTACACCCTGCAGTCATCGCAGATTCTCCATTGGATCCTGTCCTGAACTTTATTTTTGATGTGAGGCAATTCTATGGACACACATTCATCTGTGACGCCCCATATGAATCCATTTTTATGTTATATTAATTTTCACTATATTTTTACACATATCAGTTTATGGAATTGTGGACTTTTAGTGAACATCACTCATCACAGATTGTTTTAAGTGAATACCATTCCAACATTTTACATAGTGTATAGTTTGTTTTTACTGAATATTTTCATGTCACACGTTTATATTTGAATATATCACAGTCACAGTGTTATATTTCCACCTTTCAAGGTTTATATTTGAATACATCACAGTTATAGTGTTATATTCTCACTTTTTAAGGTATTGCACTTTACCTTTTTTCACCAGCGCCACACTTTGTAACATTTATTGCTTGATTATTTCGTCTGATTTTTGTGTTTGGCTGCTCTCACCATTTTTCGTTTAAGATTGGCGCAGGATCATTATTATTTATTTAGCAAGACCACGTAGGACCATCCCTGGACTAGTAGGCCCCAGCAACTCCTGGGCCTACTTCTCAGTTGCAGAGCCTCGGGCCAGCAGGCCCCAAGGCCGAAAGTGACTCACAAATCCTTGAGGCAAGGAGGGCCCTCAGGTCAGGATCCGGCAACAAACCCCGCTAGATCGGTCTCTGTCTCTTAAGTACCCCCTCCCAGAATGCACAGCAGGTTGACCACACCCCCCGAGCCACCTCTGTGAAAGGAATACCCAATACACCTAGCCTGCTGCATTTCCAACCCTGACCTGTGGTGACAGTGACACCTACTGTCAGGTGGAAAACGCGCAGCCCAGCTAGACTGAAACAGAGCCAACAATTTAGCATAATCCTTCTGAGCTAAACTACAGCTCAGATAACTAAATTTAACACATAGCGCTTACCCAACAGGAGTAGGGTGCTCCACACGCATTGTATAAATACAATCAATGAGATACATATCGAGGATAGTGGCATATAAAACATGACATTAAATACATGCATTTTCCTTTCCTCTTCCCCTGCCCCTGGGGCCAGCTACGAATAAGTTATAAGGTGGGTGAACCGGAAAGTCCACCTGAGTTTATAAGTGGGCTTGTTAGGGTAACTCTCTTTCCTCAACGCACATATTTATCAAATGGTCGATGCCTTAAACTCAGGTAGCCATCTAGGGTATTTCCCATAGGGCTTACAATAGCAGCAGTGACATTTTAATTTTTAAACAGTTGATGTACTTGCAGGGCTCTAAGTATTAGAGTGGCGGGGTTTAGTGATTAACCCTTTAGGACCATCTCACCAAAACTGAAATTATTGTTGCAGGGGATGCCTAAAATCTGACTTGTTTCTTAGTGCAGACTTCTGGGAAAACCAGTGAGCCAATCACACAAGCAGGAAATGTCATCTTGGGGGCGTTCTGTACACCATCTGTGTATGTAAGGCCTACAGATTTCCATAGCGCATTGAGTTTTTCAGAAAAGCAGCACTGTAGATTAAAAAGGAAAATTAATTTTTAATAACAATAAATTACAATTTGGCTTTTGTTGCAATTGTATATACCATTTTTTTTTATTATTAAATTTGCAAAAAAAAATTTCATGAAAATGGAGTTACCCTTTAAACTGCACTAAAGAAGTGTTGCCCTTATGGTGATATTCATACAGCATTTAAACAGGTTTTATTAGTCAATAGCTGGTCAGGAAATACGTCTTCTTACATCTGTTTAATAATCATAATTTTATAGTAGTAGTAGCATAGCAGGAGTACTAATTATACCAGCATAACACTGAGTAATAATATCACACTTATATTTAGCACATAAATATATTATGAAGCATCTAATGAGATATATGGACAGATGTTACTTGGAAAAAGAACTGCATGTGTTCAACACATTTTTCAGAAAAATTAAAATTAGCAGAACAATAAAATATGTTTGCAGGGTGAGAGTGAAAAAACTACTGGCAAATGTATTTTTTTCATTTCTTCAATTGCCTTCTGGTTTCTGGCCTAGACCAAAATGATGTCATACATCCCAGGAGTCTTCATGGGCATTTTTTAAAATTTTTAAATATGGAACGGTTCACGAATTTGCATGTCATCCTTGCGCAGGGGCCATGCTAATCTTCTCTGTATCGTTCCAATTTTAGTATATGTCCTAAGAAAGAAGTTACCGCTCAGACGTGGCTGTTGATCTGCTCACTGGATCCGAAGCCGTGGGTGCAGGCGATTGCATATAACAATGCAGAAACTAAAGAAAAGCTTGGACAGCCGCACTCCAAAAAATTTGTTGGTTCTTTATTTAAAAAAACAAGGTCACATCAACACATATGACAGCAAAAAACAGCAAGAGGAGCTGACATGTTTCACACTGCAAATCAGTGGTTAATCATAGCTTATGATTAAGCACTGATTTGCAGTGTGAAACATGTCAGCTCCTCTTGCTGTTTTTTGCTGTCATATGTGTAGCGGCCTCCTCTCTCTCCTCTTTTTATCAGCTCGTCTGTCTCTTGTCTAGGGGTATCTTAGAGGAGAGAGTGCGGGGTCACCACGCCAAGCCTTCACCGCAGATGTTTGTGTGGTGTAAGCAAAGTTCTTGTTTTACCTTCGGGTCGGTGTTCTGCACCTGGAACCTCCAAAGAGAGTTACCTTGAACAATGTCTGCCAGAAAACGAGCCCCACACCATTAAAGTCCAACACTCCTTTATTCTTCTGATGACAGAGTAATGCACAGACAGTTGGACCCCCTCAACGAACAGAACAGACAGGGGGGTGTGGATGCGAGTAGGCCCAGACACAATGAACTCTCCACTTTCCTTCCTGAAAGTGGGTTGCGGTCTCCGAGCGAAGGGGGATTTTCTTCCAGGCGGTCTCCGATGGAAGGCTCACCTGTCACTGGCAATATGCTGCACCAGGTCTTCAAGCAAGTGTCTCCCACCGGTCCATTACGCCCTCCGGATTCGGGTACCCTCTCCCAGGGTCCCCTAGGATCTCCTTCCCTCGCGGAACTCAGTGTTGGGCACTGAGCTCCAGACCTCCATCCGAGTACCTCACCCCAGGCTAAAGGTGCCTGGGATGGAACACGACCTCCGAACGTCCTCTAGGCCTAGGCCCGCCTAGAGGACCGACACGAACCACCGCCCACCGGCTAAAGGTGCCCGGGACTCGACTCCCGCCACCAAAAATGGCCGCCCCTTTATACCCCCTCCCAGCAAGCACGGCGGGTTCCCCGCCCCACCATACAACCGCTGAGAGAGGCCAAAAAGAGGTACGCCACCGCAACGATGCCTCAACCCCGGGCCCAAAGTGACAGCGCCACCTGGTGGGCCCCAGGGAACCATACATCACAGTTTCCCCACCAGATTCAAAAATAGGGAAGCATATACCCGCTACATATGTGTTGATGTGACCTTGTTTTTTAAAATAAAGAACAAACAAATTTTTTGGAGTGCGGCTGTCCAAGCTTTTCTTTAGTTTCTGCATTAGTATATGTCCTACTGAAGCGAGGACCATGGGCATTTTTTCTTTCATCTGGAGGAGGGGCTTTCTCAGCTAAGCACACCTTTGTGTCTGCATGCCTGAACTAAGGGCAGATGGATTAAAGGAAGTAAGTGCTACATTAATCATCTGCCCTTACTCAAGATGGCCACAGCTAGAAATGCTAGGGAGTGTTTTTCAAATAAATTTCTCAACAAAATAAAGCATGGAGACAGTATCGGTATCGGGACTGATACCGAGCATTTGCGCAAGTACTTGTACTAGCACAAATGCTCCCGATGCCTTATCCGATACCTGGGAGAGGCGGGCGGAGTCAGAGGCTGTGGAAGTCAGTGGGCGGAGTCAATGGACGGAGAGGAGGGGCAGAGTCAGCGGAGCGGAGAGCGAGTCCTCAACGGCAGTGGAACTAGCTAGTTAAGCTGTCAGGGGTGCAGGGCGCATCCACATCAGGATCAGTGACCGAAACCGTCACATTCGGACGCTGTCAGCGGTTGCACATCCGGACGCCCATGACACTGATAGATGGCACTGATAGATGGCACTCATGGGCACTGATGGGCAGGCACTGAAATGCAGAAATAAATGACATGGGAGGAAAGGATTTATGTTGAAATGCTATGCTGCGACGCCCATCTTGGTACACCCTGCACTCGGCCACAGTAAGCCAGTGTAGCGATACCTCTAACTAAGAAGGCCGCTGATTTAGTTTGGGCCCTGAAAACAGCTCCGCCAACCCCCGGCAATATGCTCTACCCCCTACTGGCACAGCTAGTACTGACAGTAAATTGTATGTCTATTACTGTATGAATAACTGAGCACTGAAACAATACTGAATTTAAATAAATGTAAGATTTTACTTAAGCTCTTGGTAAAGGAATAGAAGATAACATCAATAACAGTTTGCAGAATAATTATTTAAATGTAAAGCCTAGCCACACTAACACACTATAGGGTTAACATATAACAAGTGCGCCACGCGGGCGACCGTTAGCTAAGTGCCCTGTGGCGCAGTAACCAAAACACCTTAGAAACCCCACCAGGCCTGGTTCTGATATCTACAACTTAGTCCTTTTTCTTCACCGGCAGATCTTTAACGGTGGTGCACATTAACAGAGTACAAACTTTGTAATCCAATGGGGTAGGTAAAGATGGAGTAGAAACTTGGCTATACGAATGGTAGGTTCAGCTCTAACAAGGGTCTTTAATAAGAGCACAAAGAACAACTCATAGGCCACGGCAATCTATAGGCCTATATGCAGTAACAGTATATCGGTTGGGCATATGCCCTCTCACCCGCCCGGACTACGGTCCCAGTCCGGGAACTTCCACCTGTTGTGTCCTCACACACACACTCTGTCTCTTCAGCGATCGGGTCCCCGATCCAACAAGGCTGTAGTCGAGCGAAGTCAGATGCCACCCAGGCTCGCAGAGGGGTGGAAGGCTCTTTGGTGCTGCGCAAGGCCTCAGGCTTCAGGCCCTGTACTCCGACACATCCGCACAGGGGGATCAGTCTCTGAAGTCTCGTGTCCCAAAGAGGCCGAGCCCAGCCTCGCCTCCTCCTTTTATAACCCCTCCCATGAGTCTCTGCGGCGGAACATTGCCGAATGGGGTTCTGGGTAATGTAGTCTCTCTGCATTAAAGGGGAACACCCCGCTACACACTCCCCCCACTTGAACTCTTTGGTCCCCAAAGATAAACCTTAACAAAGACTATGTACAATTCTAGACAATTCTACAAACGATGTTGGCATAGGGAATTCCCACCAAAACTGAGGAGTGGAATTCCCTTGCCCACAGGTCACATTATCATAGGTGGCCTGCCTAGCTGTGCCAGAGAGTGAGCTGGGGTTGCCCTCCACTAAATGGACAGTGGAGGGATCCGGATTTTCAGCATTCCTCCTAGCGGTAACTACAGAATCCTCTGAGCTATTCCCCATTTGTGGGTAGGTCAGCTTCTTAGGAGGCCGGATGACTCTTCGAGCCCTTTGCTCTCTTGGGATTTCTGGCTCTGGTGCCACAGGCTCCTCTTCCTCTGAGCAACCATCATGGGCATCTTCCCAGTAATCTGCTGAAGGACTAGAGGGGATGAACTCTGTGGCTTCTGGGTTCAGTGTTTCATCTGTGGTGTCTTCAGTGGTTGGAAGGTCTATGGTAGAAGTTCCTGGAGTTTAGGAAGGCCACAGCCAATTAAGTTCTCCATCTTCATCTCCACTAAGTTGAGAGGTCTCTCCATCTTCAGCTCGGGAGGCCTGCGACCGAGTGTTCGTCCTAGGAGTATCCAGGATAGAGGCCGGTTCAGGGGAGTCTCCCACGGGAGGTATTCTAACTGCCTCGGCAAGAGGGAGCAGGTGGTTTCGATGCCACGTCTTCAGAGGGCCCACCTTTCCTTCCGGCTTCAACTTGTAGACAGGCAGGCCTGGCAACTTCCTACAGATGACATAAGGTTCAGATCTCCATCTATCTGCAAGTTTGTGCTTCCCAGGGACCCCCAGATTGCGTAACAGTACTCGATCCCTGGGCTGTAGGTCTTGTACCCGGACCTTCAAGTCGAAGTTTCTTTTGTTTCGAGCTCCCCTTTGATCTGAGGCCGCTTGAGCTTGTTCATAGGCTACTTTCAGGCTGTGTCTGAGCCTGTCCACATATCCTTTGTGGGATGTGGCTGAGGAATGGTCCAGAGAGGTGCCAAAGGCCAAGTCCACAGGTAGTCTCGCTTCTCTCCCAAACATGAGTCGATATGGGGAGTAGCCTGTAGCATCACTGATGGTGCAGTTGTAAGCATGTACTAGGGCTGCTATATGTTTGCTCCAATGTTGCTTTTTCTCACTTTCCAGAGTCCCCAACATGTTGAGCAAGGTTCGGTTAAACCTCTCCGGCTGAGCATCTCCTTGTGGGTGGTAAGGTGTAGTTCGAGTCTTCTTGATTCCCAACGAATCCAGGAGTTTCCGAATCAGTTTACTCTCAAAGTCCCTTCCTTGATCTGAATGAAGTGGCTGTGGCAGCCCATAATGGACAAAGTACTTCTCCATAAGTACCTTGGCTACGGTGGAGGCCTTCTGATCTTTGGTTGGGAAAGCTTGGGCATACCGGGTGAAATGGTCGGTTATCACCAGAACATTTCCTAGTCCACTCAGGTCGGGTTCAAGGCAGAGAAAGTCAATGCATACCAGATCCATTGGGCCTTGACTATGTAGATGGCCCATTGGGGCAGCTTGATGGGGTAAAGTCTTCCTCTGGATGCATCGTGCACATGAGTGGCAGTACTCTTTTACCTCTGCCCTCATGCAGGGCCAATAGAACCGACTTCTGACAAGTTGAAAGGTCCTTTCAGCCCCTAGGTGGCCATGATTGTCATGCAGGGCAATCAGAACAGTCTCTCGATGTTTCTCTGGGAGGAACAGTTGCCACTTATCTTCTGAGTCATCAGAGGGGCCCCTTCGGTAGACCACTCCCTGATGTACCTGCAACCTGTCCCATTCTTTCCTCAACAGGCGAGCTTCCTTTGAGGGATGACGCAGGAGTTTGTTTGGATCCTGATTCTCCAGGGCCTCCAGGACCAATCTCCCCATGGGGTCTTCCAATTAGTCACTCCTCAACTCCTTCTTGGACAATCTCGGCAGGTTGTCTTCGTCCAATTGAGTCACCCCACAGTAGTGTTTTGGGACTCCCACCATGGTAACTCTTATTTCTTCTGCTCTGGAGCCTCCTCTGGCCTGGAATTCAGCTCCTTGACAAAGGGCCCGCACCCCGTCCGGTGCCACTTGGGTCCAATCTTCTACATCACTGGTGGGGGCATGAGATCTCCTGGACAGAGCGTCTGCGTCTCTATTCCCAGCCCCTGGCCTATACTTTAGGCTGAAGTTGAATCCAGACAGTGCGGCCAGCCACCTGTGTCCAGTGGCGTCCAGCTTGGCTGTGGTGAAAAGGTAGGTAAGGGGGTTGTTGTTGGTCTTCACAGTGAACTCCGCCCCATACAGGTAGTCTTTGAGCTTGTCTACTACCGCCCACTTAAGGGCCAGGAACTCCAGCTTGTGAGTGGGGTAGTTCTTCTCAGAGGGGGTCAAGCTCCTGCTCACATAGGCAACAGGCCGTTGTTGCCCTTCGTGTTCTTGATAAAGTACTCCTCCCAGACCGTCATGACTAGCATCTACGTGTAGTTCATAGGGCTTGGTTGGGTCTGCGTAGGCCAAGACTGGGGCAGTGGTTAGGCTTTCCTTTAATGCCTGGAAGGCCTCTTCACACTTCTGGTTCCACTGATTTCTGACTGACTCTCCCGGCTTCCTGGGCCCTAAGTCATCCTCTTCCCCCTCAGTCTTGAGCAGTTTATTCAATGGTCTAGCAATTCGGGCGAATCCCTCCACAAACCTCCTGTAGTAGGAGCAGAAACCCAAGAAGGATCTGAGTTCTGTTACTGTGGTGGGTCGTGGCCAGGAGGTAACTGCCTCCAATTTCTCGGGGTCTGTGGCCACTCCTTCTTCGGACACTATGTGCCCCAGATAGTTCACAGAAGACTGGTAGAACCGACACTTTTCAGGCGAAAGTTTGAGTCCCTCCTCACTGAGTCTCCTCAAGACTTTTTCCAGCCTCTCCTCATGTTCCTCCAGGGTTCTTCCAAAGACTATGACATCGTCCAGGTACACAAGGACTTCAATAAGGTTCATGTCTCCTACAGTCTTCTCCATAAGACGCTGGAAAGTAGCTGGGGCTCCAGACAGACCTTCGGGCATCCGGTCGAATTCAAAGAACCCTACTGGGGTTATGAAAGCTGTCTTCTCCTTGTCTTCTGGGTGCATGGGGATCTGATAGTACCCGCTCTTGAGATCCATAACACTGAACCATTTGGCTCCAGACAAACTCTGTAGGGCATCCTCTATCCTTGGAGTAGTATACTGGTCGGGTATGGTTCTCCTGTTGAGAGTCCTGTAGTCGATACAGAGCCTCAATGACCCATTCTTCTTCCTGACCACCACTATCGGGGATGCATAGGGGCTTCTAGATTCCCGTATCACTCCAGTCCTCTTGAGTTCTGAGAGCTGTTCCCTTAGATCCTCCAGATCTGCTAGTGGGACCCGCCTGACCCTCTCTCTGAAGGGCTTATCTTCCTGGAGGCGGATCCGATGGGTGGAACTCCTTGCACACCCCACATCGAACTCATCTTTAGAGAAGATCCTCTCCCATCTGTTCAGCTGGGCCTTGGCTCTCTCTTTCCAAGCCCTGGGCAGATTCGGGTTTTCCATGGATATCTTCTCCCAAGCATCTCCTCCTTCGCCCACCTCTGACAGGTTGACAGGGGCAGCAGGGCTCACCTGGCCTAGCAGCATCCTGGCTGGTACCTCCATGGGGCCATCCGTATTGTTCCTAACACTCACTGGGACTCTACAATGGGCCTTCTTTAGGGCCTTCAGCGGAATCACTTCTGGTATCACTTCCAGACCGTGGGACCCTTCTCTTGGATCAGATTCCAACATGACAAAGGGTCCAGGCTGCTCCCAAGTAAGCTTCACAGTGGCTCTGAGACAGGTTACTTCACCGGGCTGCAGCACTATCCCTCCTCTTCCAAGTCTCCACACCTTCCCTATCCCCTCTCCTGGGGTCTTCTGCTCTAAGATCAGCCTTTGGTAAGCTGTCTTCAGCATGGGGTGGATCTTGGTGACCGCTGCCCCTTTTTCTTTCACTAGAGGGGTCAGAAGTCTTCGGACCAGGTCCGTGTTTGTCCCTGTTATCAGGGAGCTCTTGTTGGCTCCTGGTGGCCGAGGGCACACAACTGCCAGAGTGTCAAACACTTCGGTTTTTCCAGCCACAGATGGGTCAAAGGTCATCCTGACAGGCAGATAGCCATCGTAGGGGAAGTTCTGGGTTCCAATCCCACATATCGCTAATCCCTCTATCTTGCGGATGGGTAGGTGACTCAAGTTCTTATCGTAAAAGTCTCTGTATAACAGGGTCACTTGCGCCCCAGTATCCAAGATTGCTCTGGTGTAAACTCCCTCCACTTGAATGGATACTATAGGAGATGGGCCTACCAGCTTCTCCGGATATGGCCCGGCAGGGGTCGCTTTTTTCAGACTTTTTCCCTTTGAACCTTCTCTCGTCCAATCCCTTTTGGACTTCAGTCTTTCTTGAGTCTGGTATGCATTGACTTCCCTCCTCTTCCTGGGTGTAGGGACCCGCTGAGGGAAACTATTATTTTTCTTAGGTGTGCACCCCCTCTGGGGAGTGCTGTGCCTCTTCTGAGGGGTCTTGCCCCCTCTCTCTGGGGTGTATCTCTGTTGAGGAATGTTGTGTTTCCCCCGAGGCATTTTATCTCCTGTTATTTTCTGCTTTGCTTTCAGTTTGGAGCTCACTGAAGGTAATGGGCACCCGGTTGACTCCTTCACCGGGGCCCTTTGGAGTTTCCCGCCGGCTTGCGGTTGTCTATTTTCTTCTTCTTGGGACTGGAGCATGTAGCCGCAATATGTCCATTTCCTCAACAGTTAAAGCAGACTATATCTCCCCATTCTTGTAGAGATGCGGGTGCCGAGGCAACTGGGAATAATTCCTTCCTTGGAACTTCTCTCTTGGGCCTCTCTGTGTTTTTTTTCATCAGAGAGGTCAACATCTCTAACACCTTGGACATTTGAGCTTTCAGGGTGTCTATCTCCGAATCTCTTTCAGGGGTCATTACTGGATTGACTAGCACCTGTGCGGGTACAACACTTGTCCTAATCAACTGCTGGTCCTGTTGCATTGCCTCCTCATCTCTGATGATTTTTATCAAGTCAGCATAAGTCAGCAATGTTCCTCCTCCTGAGGTTTTCAGGTGCAACCAGACTGGATCCGAGCGCAGCGCTCTCTTTAAGACTTGCTTCATTCTTATCGCATCTGTGTCTTGGGGCCTCATCCCCTTCTTCAACACAATCTTGCACAACAACCTGTTCAGTCTTCTAACATACTCGGAAAGTTTCTTCTCCGTTTGTTGGAAAGTGTGTTCAAACTGGTAGACCATCTCAGTCACCTTTTCCAATTGACCAAACTCTTCTTGCAGCATGGCTAGACAGTCTTGAGCCGTGCAATCTGCGTTCCCAAACCGAAAACTTTTCACTGCTTCTGCTGCTGCGCCTTTAAGGCTTTCCATCACTCGTTGCCTCTTCTGCGCTTCAGGCACCTCCCATGCCTCTACTGCCTGCAATGCCTGCTCCACCCAGGTGTCAAAGTCTTCTTCCCCTGCGGGGACAGGGAGCTTCCCTGAGAATGTCTTTAGTCTCCGGTAGCTAGTCTCTACATGCACCGTGTTTGCCTTCTGACACTTGGTTAGCAGATCCCCTATCGCACCTATCAGTTCTGGTGATATAACAGTGGCAGGTGCAGGCGCCACGGGGGCGTCGCCCTGTCCCCTTTTTCTGGTGGGGTACGGGCCGCAGCCTGCGCTGATCCCGTTGGTAATGGTTCCTTTCTTTCAGTTACTGCGTGCGCCAACCTATAGGTTCTGTTGTCTGGCGTCCGCACACACTTGCGCTTACAGGCCTCTGGCATCCCGTTCCAGTACTCCACTAATGCATACTGATATGAGATGTCTGGGTCTGACTTTATCTCCGTCACCCACGGGGTGTGATTTGGGGACACTGACTTCATCAACTCCTCTACCGTTTCAGTCGACCATTCCTCCCCTGGGAGGCTGATGACTATCGACTGGTTTGGCTCTGCGTTAGAGGCTTTGCACCACTCTTCTACCGCTCGTGGATCCATGGGGTCCATGCCGGCGCCTCTGGCGGTCACTTGCTGCATCAGGATCCCGGACGAGAACCCCCACGTGTAGCGATACCTCCAACTAAGAAGGCCGCTGATTTAGTTTGGGCCCTGAAGACAGCTCCGCCAACCCCCGGCAATATGCTCTACCCCCTACTGGCACAGCTAGTACTGACAGTAAATTGTATGTCTATTACTGTATGAATAACTGAGCACTGAAACAATACTGAATTTAAATAAATGTAAGATTTTACTTAAGCTCTTGGTAAAGGAAAAGAAGATAACATCAATAACAGTTTACAGAATAATTATTTAAATGTAAAGCCTAGCCACACTAACACACTATAGGGTTAACACATAACAAGTGCGCCACGCGGGCGACCGTTAGCTAAGTGCCCTGTGGCGCAGTAACCAAAACACCTTAGAAACCCCACCAGGCCTGGTTCTGATATCTACAACTTAGTCCTTTTTCTTCACCGGCAGATCTTTAACGGTGGTGCACATTAACAGAGTACAAACTTTGTAATCCAATGGGGTAGGTAAAGATGGAGTAAAAACTTGGCTATACGAACGGTAGGTTCAGCTCTAACAAGGGTCTTTAATAAGAGCACTAAGAACAACTCATAGGCCACAGCAGTCTATAGGCCTATATGCAGTAACAGTATATCGGTTGGGCATATGCCCTCTCACCCGCCCGGACTACGGTCCCAGTCCGGGAACTTCCACCTGTTGTGTCCTCACACACACACTCCGTCTCTTCAGCGATCGGGTCCCCGATTCAACAAGGCTGTAGTCGAGCGAAGTCAGATGCCACCCAGGCTCGCAGAGGGGTGGAAGGCTCTTTGGTGCTGCGCAAGGCCTCAGGCTTCAGGCCCTGCACTCCGACACATCCACACAGGAGGATCAGTCTCTGAAGTCTCGTGTCCCAAAGAGGCCGAGCCCAGCCTCGCCTCCTCCTTTTATAACCCCTCCCATGAGTCTCTGCGGCGGAACATTGCAGAATGGGGTTCTGGGTAATGTAGTCTCTCTGCATTAAAGGGGAACACCCCGCTACACCAGCAACGAACATCTTGTTACACCCAGCCCATATAGTTCGGGCTGGGTGTAACAAGATGTCTGCTGCTGCTTACTGTGGCCCAGTGCAGGGTGTACCACGATGTACGTCGCAGCATAGCATTTCAACATAAATCCTTTCCTCCCATGTCATTTATTTCTGCATTTCAGTGCCTGCCCATCAGTGCCCATAAGTGCCATCTATCAGTGCCATCTATCAGTGCCATCCACCTGTCAGTGCCACCTATTAATGCTATCAGTGGCAGCCACCTGTCAGTGCCCATAAGTGCCAACCATCTTTGCCAGCCACCTGTCAGTGCCGCCTATCAGTGCCAGCCATCAGTGCCAGCCATCAGTGCCAGCCACCTGTCAGTACCACCTGTCAGTACAACCTATCAGTGCCCTTAAGTGCCGCCTATCTGTGCCAGCCATCCGTGCCATCCATCTGTCTGTGCCATCTATCAGTGCCCATCAGTCAGTGCCATCTATCAGTGCCAGCCATCAGTCAGTGCCACCTATCAGTGCCCATCAGTCAGTGCCATCTATCAGTGCCAGCCATAAATCAGTGCCCATCAGTCAAACTGTCACATCACTTGAAAAAAATGTATCGGTACTTGTACTCGGTCTTAAAAAAGTGGTATCGGGACAACCATAATGACAAGCATCTAGCTTATTGGATATCACAGATTTTCTGAGTGAGGTTTCAGTTGGTTAAGCCTCTTTCTTTCCAGAAGATAAATCACTGACACTTATTTTAATTTTATTGGTGTTCTGTTCCTTTTCTTGCCGTACCAGATGGGGTTTCTTACTCAGGTTGTTCAGATGGTGCTGACTGTGTCTCTTCATGAAGCTTTTTTTGTCTCTGACGGTGTAAACAAAATCACTTCAAAACTTCTGCTGATACAGTTCATATGTGATTTTTTATTTTGCTAGTAAATGGCCTCCTTTTGTGAGAATGCAACTGTTGCTTCTAAATGTCAGTACATTTCCTTGCTTGTTGAGCTTCTTCACTGACAATAAAAAAACATTTTCACAAGAAATTCACTGACAATAGGTTACTTTCAGGAATACAATCATATAGTACATCTTTGATAGATATCTTTCTGATGACTGCTTAGGATAGAGGGCAGTGTACATAATCTTCTCCTATTCCAAATACTGTTAATTGGCTGTAGTAATTATGTCTCTTGTGATGCCCCATACACACGATCGTTTTTCATGCCGTTAAAAATGCAATTTTTTAAAATGGCCATTAAAACCGATCGTCTGTATGCTCCAAAGCATTTTTAACGGCGTTAAAAAACGCCCATTAAAAATTTCGAACATGCTCTATTTTTCCACGTCGTTTTTCATGTCGTTTTTTTTAACGACGTGAAAAACGATAGTGTGTATGCTTTTACGAGGTGAAAAAAAACGAGCATGCTCAGAATCAAGTATGAGACGGGAACGCACGTTTTGGTAAAACTAGCGTTTGTAATGGAGATAGCACATTCGTCACGCTGTAACGGACTGAAAAGCACGAGGCTGAAAAGCACGAATCGCCGCTCAACAAAGTTTACTATCATGAAGGGGGGCGCCATTCGAATGGAACTTCCCCTTTATAGTGCCGTCGTACGTGTTGTACGTCACTGCGCTTTGCTCAAGCGTTTTTTTTTAAGATCGTGTGGATGCAAGACAGGCTTGAGAGACAAACATGAAAAACGTTGGTTAAAAAAATGGCATGAAAAACGATCGTGTGTACGCCGCATTAGAATTATTTGCTTTGATCTAGCTAAATGAAGACATTTTTATTGCTGGTCATATGACTTGCAGCTCTGAAGTTAATGCTCTGAGAGAAAAATTACATGGTGTGCTCTTTGGAGTGAAAGGCACACACAGTATCTGAAGGGTCTTCTATTTCTTCTTTAACACTTTTGGCCTTTCATTTCCTAATATGTATTTTTCCGATATTCTGCAGTTTGCCTTTAAAGTGTTACAAACCACAAATCGTTTAACCACTTAAAGTGGAGCTCCACCCTAAATTACAAGTTCCTCTCATCGAACCCTCCCCCCCTCCGGTGTCACAATTGACACCTTTCAGGGGGGAGGGGGGTGAAGATACCTGTCTAAGACAGGTATTTTCACCCACATCCGGGAGTCCTCTCTCCGGGAATCTGCGGGAGTGACGTCACTTCCCCCAGACTTCCCGTAGTGTTCTGGGAGACACTCGGCTCCCAGAACACAGGAGGACGAATCAGAACGGCGCAGCGCGACTCGCGCATGCGCCGTAGGGAATCGGGCATGAAGCCGCAGGGCTTCACTTCCTGGTTCCCTCAGCGAGGATGGCGGAGGGAGCAGCAGAGTGACGAGCGATCGCTCGTCCTCTGCTGCGGACTTCGCTGGACTCCAGGACAGGTAAGTGTCCAAATATTAAAAGCCAGCAGCTGCTGTAGCTGTAGCTGCTGGCTTTTAATATTTTTTTTTTCCGGCGGAGCTCCGCTTTAAGGACCAGGCCTATTTTTCAAACTTGTTGTTTACAAGTTGAAATCAGTTTTTTTTTGCTAACAAACATTATATATATATTTTTTCAGACACCCTAGAGTAATACTTTATGTGACACCGTATTCGCGCAGCCCAAATCTTTTTTATATTGTGAAAGATAATGTTACGCCGAGTAAATTGATACCCAACATGTCACGCTTCAAAATTGTGCCCTCTTTTGACCCTTAAATATCTCCATAGGCGACGTTTAAAAATTTCTACAGGTTACCAGTTTTGAGGTCTTTTGCTAGAATTATTGCTCTCACTCTAATGATCGCGGCAATACCTCCCATGTGTGGTTTGAACACCGTTTACATATGCGGGCGCGACTTACGCATGCGTTCGCTTCTGCACGCGAGCACGGCCGGACGGGGCGCTTTAATTTTTTTATTTATTTTTCTTATTTATTTTACTTTTTATTTTTTATTTTTACATGGTCTCTTTAAAGAAAAAACTTTGGATCACTTTTATTGCTATTAGAAATTACATCCCTTGTAATAAAAAAAAGCATAACAGGACCTCTTTAATATGAGATCTGGCGTCAAAAAGACCTCAGATCTCACATTTACACTTAAATGCAATAAAAAAAAATTCGCTTTAAGGCCGTTGGGCAGAAGTGACGTTTGACGTGGCTTCCGTCATCCAATGTTATGGAGCCGAGTGGGGGCCTCGGATCGTCTCTGCCGCTACTGGCTGCTCCAGTAAGCGGCGGAGACGACCTGAGCGCGGCGGGAGGGGCACCACCTCTCCCGCCCCCCCGATAAAAGTAATCTTGCGGCGAATCTGCCGCAGAGGACCACCTGCTGTTTCTGAAAATACTGGGGTTATGGCAGCAATCTGCTACCTTAACCCCAGTTTTCCAAGTTAAAGTACCAATGTACAGTTAGAGCGGATTGTGGTAAGTGGTTTATTTACATTGCCCCCTCTATTTTTGTATGTAGATGATGGCACTGTAATTATTTTAGTAATAAAAAAAAAAACATCTAAGTTCCTAATCAATATACAGCTGTCACATGACCAAGCTCTTTCCCAGCCTGTCTGTAGGGAAACATAAGCAGGAGGAGCTTCTGGTTCTCTGCTGCTGGTCAATGTTCAAAACAATAAGAAAACAAAACCGGATGGCACTTGGAGGTTTTGTAACGACTTCAGGAAGCTTAATGCGGTAACAAAGTTTGACACATACCCAATGCCCAGGGTAGACGAGCTTATAGACCGACTTGGCAAGGCCCGTTATCTGACCACTTTGGACTTGACCAAAGGATATTGGCAAATACCCCTGACTGGTAGTGCCAAAGAAAAGACTGCGTTTGTGACCCCGGAGGGTTCGTTTCAGTATAAGAAAATGCCTTTTGGGTTGCAAAATGCCCCTGCAACATTTCAGAGGGCTATGGACAGGACCCTAAGACCTCACCGACAGTATGCTGCAGCCTATCTGGACGACATAGTGGTGCATAGCACTGACTGGGAGTCTCACTTGCCGGGCTGTCCTGGATTCCCTCTTCAAAGAAGGGTTTACGGCAAATCCCAAAAAATGTGCCATTGGGCTAGAGGAAGCCAGGTATTTGGGCTACACTATTGGCCAGGGTGTCATAAAGCCCCAGGTGAATAAAATAGAAGCCATCCAGGAGTGGCCACGTCCTGCAAACAAGAAGCAGGTCAGGGCCTTTCTTGGCATTGCGGGGTACTATAGAAGATTCATCCCAAATTTCGCAACTATAGCTGCCCCACTGACAGACCTTACAAAAGGGAAAGCCTCCGTAATGGTGAAATGGTCTCCAGTAGCAGAAGAGTCTTCAAGTACTGAAGAAGGCTCTTTGTGCACAGCCAATCCTATACTCCCCCAATTTCTCCAAAAACTTTTTGGTCCAGACGGATGCGTCTGATGTGGGTATTGGGGCAGTACTTTCACAGGTACACAATGGGGAAGAACACCCTGTGGTGTACTTAAGCAGAAAGCTCAATGACCATGAAAAGAAGTACGCAGTCATTGAAAAGGAGTGTCTGGCCATAAAGTGGGCCGTGGACGCGCTCAGGTACTACTTGTTGGGGCGCCAGTTTGAGTTGATAACTGACCATGCTCCCCTGAAATGGATGGCCCAAAAGAAGGAGACTAATAGGCGGGTGAACCGGTGGTTTTTGGCCCTACAAGATTACGCCTTTACAGTAAAACACAGGCCAGGTGTTGAGATGGGGAATGTAGATGCCCTCTCCCGTGTTCACTCCTGTTGGGCTACAGGTGTTCCAACCCTGGGGTTGAAACAAGGGGGGAGGATGTGTGACAGAGCATCCCAGAGAGAGCCTGGGAAAGTCCTATTCGGGGTTTATACATCTCCCAGGCTCCTCCCATATACATTCAGGGATCTCTGAGCCAGGATCCAGTTCAGGTGTTGGTTCTCTCCCACAGGTTAATTAAAAGCTCACCTGAGCAGACAGCCTTGGCTCTGCCTGGGAAACACAGACAGCATTGGTCTGTGAGAGCAAGAAGGTTTGTAAAACTTGTGACTCTGTGAATGTGGAAGCTGACAAGCGCTAGGCTTGTCCAGCCTGGTAGTGAGGGCTTGTAAATACTGTATAGTTAGAGCCGAGACACGGCTAGGCTTTTGTTTAGTTAGTTTTTCTTCTGTTTGTTTTCAGCACTGTACAGCACCTGTCATTGACTTTGTATATAGCACCAATAAATAACACTGTTTTCACTGATCCAATGGACTTGGTATCTGTGCCTGCTCATCCCAGGGAGCTTTTGTACCGACTACCTGTCCCCCAGGCTACAGTATGAACAGCATGAAATACACCATTTATTGATAGTTTTTATGATGTGGGTTTAGTGACACTTTAATGCCGCGTATACACGATCGGAATTTCCGACAACAAAACCGTGGGTTTTTTTTCCGATGGATTTTTCGCTCAAACTTGTCTTGCATACACACGGTCACACAAATGTTGTCGGAAATTCCAATCGGCAAGAACGCGGTGATGTACAACACTACAACTAGCCGAGAAAAATTAAGTTCAATGGATTCTGAGCATGCGTCGAATTGATTGAGCATGCGTGGGATTTTTGTGCATCGAAATTGGATACACACGGTCGGAATTTCCGACAAGAAATATTGTTGTTGGAAAAATTGAGAACCAGCTCTCAATCATTTGTTTCGGAAATTCCGATCGTGTGTACGCGGCATAAGTGTCTTCTTGCACACAAAACTTTCAAGTGTTTCGCACTGCAGTCATTATTGCATTATTACTATTATTGCAGTCATTGGTTCTTCGTGCATATTCTGCCATAGGAGCATTTTCACTGATTGTACTTTTTTTTTAATATCTGGGTGAGCATCAAGTGCTGTAACAAGTGTCTCATATGAAAGTTTTTTTTTTTTCTTCTTCTATAACTCATAGGCATTCCAGCATTTCTAAAGTACATTATATACTGTATAGTCCTGCATATGCTGGCCTTCTGTTAGTTCAGTCTGGTATAGCTCTCTAATTAAGTCCAATTTATTGTTAAACTTTTCTAAAATCTTGTGTACTTTTTGTCCCCCCCCCCCTTTTTTTTTTTCCACATGTTCTTTCACAGATGCATTTGTGCACAATTTCATCATTGTCTTTGTTCAGGGATATAGTACTTTGCAAGCTTTTTGATCTTTCACTGTCCATTGATCTGTAGGTGGGTTTGGTCTGGACTCTTGTACCTCCATCTACACTCTCTTATCAGCACCATCTTCATTTAAAATTTCCAGGACTGATAGTTCTGGTTTGTCAGATAAGCAACTCAAAAGTATGATAAAAACAAACTCATTAAGATTCCGAGTTCCTTTTTATTGGTTTCATATGAGGATGGCGGGCTGGGGGGGGGGGGGCCTGACCTGGGCGCAGGATGATCCCGTAAGGGGCGTCCAGGGGGGGGGTGACTTCCCTGAATGCCTATTTTTCATTTTTTTTTTTTTTTTTTTTAATCTCTTGATGAGAACATTGTGACATAAACAATTGGAAATAACCCTTTGTCATGTTTAAACAACATTTTTTTAAGATTTTCTGTACATGTCTTGAATTGAAAAATAAAAATTGATTGAAAGAAAAAAAAAAAAACTTAGTAGCCATCATATATACTTTCTGACCTTGTTATTTTTCAGAGATTGTTTTGCTGTAGATCTGGGCTGTATCTGTATCTTTAGCAGTATTTAGCAGTTTGGCTGTTGCTGGGCTCGTAATTTTCTGGAAAGCTGCTGCAAATATGACCCTTACCAGTCAAGATGGTGATGGACGCATACTAAGCCCTATAACAGAAACTAACCAAATGACCCTGATCAAAAGTTTACATACCCTGGTGATTTTGGCCTGATAACACGCACACAAGTTGACACAAAGGGGTTTGAATGGCTATTAAAGGTAACCAACCTCAACTGTGATCTGTTTGCTTCTAATTAGTTTGTGTGTGACTCCTGACAGACCCTTGCATCTTTCATCCAGTGCTGCACTGACGTTTCTGGATTCTGAGTCATGGGGAAAGCAAAAGAATTGTCAAAGGACCTGCGGGAAAAGGTATTTGAACTGTATAAAACAGGAAAGGGATATAAAAAGATATCCAAGGAATTGAGAATGCCAATCAGCAGTGTTTAAACTCTAACCAAGAAGTGGATAATGAGGGGTTCTCTTAAAACCAAACCACGGTCAGGTAGACCAACTAAAATTTCAGCCACAACTGCCAGGAAAATTGTTTGGGATGCAAAGAAAAACCCACAAATAACTTCAGGTGAAATACAGGACTCTCTGAAAACATTTTGTGTGGCTGTTTCAAGATGCACAATAAGGAGTAGGGATAAGCTTCGAGTTCGACTCGAACATCGGGTGTTCGCCCGTTTGGCTAAACAGCAAATTTAAAGTAAACTTTAATAAATGTTATATTTCACAAAAATATGCTGTGTTTTAAAAGTCCCACACCTTTTTATCAAATAAAATAAAGAATAAAAAAAAAAGTCCCACGCCTACATAATTGGTATAGTTTTGATGCAGAAGGCTGTGCCTATTGTCAAGAACAGCTAGAAGCTTGGGTTCAGGGACACTTGCAAAAGCATAGTCACGAGTATTAAGCGTATTGTATCAAGGTCACTGGTGCTGTGTTTCAGAATCTTACAAAGTGGGAAGGTCAAAGTGCTTATTAATTTCGATGCATGGCCCATATGGTGAAACCTGTAAGAAAAAAATGCTAAAAAAAAAAAAAATTCAATTTTTTCTGATGGATGCATATGATTGCCTGGTATCTGTTCCTAAAGTTTATCTGTCATTAAAAAAGTATGTTGGTTGCCTCTGCTTGCCTGCTTGAAAAACTGCTAGTTGCCTGGATGTCTCTCTGGCCTATTTTGAGTTGGGCAGCCCATAGATTAGTCCGTTTTTTTTTTATTCAACCTGTGGGTTGAATGGAAAAAATTCACTCAATTCCATCATCCACACATTTGAGGCGGATGGGGAATTTCTCCCCGCTCAAGTATTGTATTCTGACAGCAGGGAAATGTACCCACCATCAGAATAGACTGATCAGTACCACAGGCAGCGCTGATCTAGCAGAAAAAATCCAACAGGGTGGTTGTACAGAAGTTAATTGGTAGATCAACTTCTGTACAACCTCAGTGCCCATACATGGATCGAAATTTGTCTTGTCCCTGCTGAACCAGCCAAGTTTCGATCCATGTATGGCCGGCTTTACAGACCTAAGCAAATGAATGTCAGAGGAAAGTCAAAATTCCTTTTCTCTGTGCATGATTTAAAGGATAAAAAAATAAACGCACATCTTTTTTGCAGGTAAAAAAATATGCATTTATTATTTTTTTACTAGAAGCCTGGAAAGCATCTGCTGATGAAAGGTGCCATGCAGGACTCCTGCAGACTTGTCAGTTTATCTGTTTACTTGTACCTCAGGTGGGCAGGCAGTTACACACTGACAAGAAGAATTAATGGACTACCAGAGCACTTAACAGCACCTTGGTAGTTCATTAAGAACTGCAAGCCGACAGCCGAAAAGGTTGTCGGCACTTGTAGTTTCCCAATCACAGAACTCTGTAAATGAATGACACGGCTGGGCAGGAAGAGCCCCGCACAGCCACATTTTTTTTTTAAATAGTGACAGCAAGTAGGGGGAGAAGATCCCCTGCTTGCTGTCACTAAATGCAACAGATCGGGAGACACTACAGGAGTGGGAACATGTAACATGTCCCACCCTAAAAACAGGTGGAACATGTAACATGTTCCCAAAGGTGAATTTTTCCTTTAAAGTGTAAGTAAAGTCAAATGTATTATTCATTTTAGAGTAGGCAGGGCAGTCTCTAATATTGATTGGACCCTGGGCGACAATTTTCTTTAGGCCCCCCTGCATGCAATTTCACTCTCAACCTGCTTTAAACCTACAATAAATAGCAGCTAAACTCAGTTTAGTGTAGCAGATCAGGCAGCAATTGCGATTGGTTGCTAGAGATTACAGCATAACACTATCACTCATTGATTAGTTGCTAGAGGTTACAGCACATCATTTCTGCTTGCTGATTGGTTGCTAGAGGTTACTACCCATCATCACTACTCATTGGTTTCTGGGGCTAGGGGCGGAATGTTAATGGCAGTGCTGGGGGGGAGGGAGGTGGGATCATTGGCACTGCTGGGGGGTTGATGGAATCAGTGGCAGTGCTGGGGGAATGGAATCAGTGGCAGTGCTGCGGGGATGAGGGATGGGATGAGTGAAGACAGGGCTGATGGGGATGGGATGAGTGGCAGTCAGGGCCGGATTTCCCACAAGGCCAACGAGGCCAGGCCTCGGGGCGGCACTGTGTGCAGGGCGGAGGAGACAAGTAATGTTCCAACTTTTGCCCTTACTTACAGGGCCGCGAAGGCTGCGCAACACAGAAGAGAGAGAATGACGTCATCTCTCACCGCCCGCCCTCACTCTCATCTCTTACTCGAGTCTCATGTGCCTCTGTTTCACGGTTCACCTGCAGCAAGTTTTCCCGCGCGGGAGAGGAGAGGCTGACAGCGTTGTACCTGGCTGCAAGTACTCTGCAATGCTGGGGGGGGGGCTTGATTTTACATGCAATTAGTGACAAACTGGTACTTTTTGGGCGGCAGCCAGGTAACTGTGGCAATCCCCATTCTATTAGCAGGCAGTGTAGCAAGTGACATCCCCATCTGGTGGCAGGCAGTGTGGCAAGTGACATTCCCATCTGGTGGCAGGCAGTGTGGCAAGTGACATTCCCATCTGGTGGCAGGCAGCGTGGCAAGTGACATTCCCATCTGGTGGCAGGCAGCGTGGCAAGTGACATCCCCATCTGGTGGCAGGCAGCGTGGCAAGTGACATCCCCTTCTGGTGGCAGGCAGCGTGGCAAGTGACATCCCCTTCTGGTGGCAGGCAGAGTGGCAAGTGACATTCCCATCTGGTGGCAGGCAGCGTGGCAAGTGACATCCCCATCTGGTGGCAGGCAGTGTGGCAAGTGACATTCCCATCTGGTGACAAGCGATGGTGGCAAGTGACACGCACAGGGCTCCCACTCATTCTGCTTTATGGTGAGTTGAACTATTTAATTTTATATTACAATAACAACCATGGTGCCAGAATGATTGAAGCACTAACACCAGTCATTGCCTGCGAAAAATCGCTTACCCCCGCACGTTGCCCCCCGCCCCCTCCCCCTATGTGATGGGGGGGGCGGCATTGAAGGACCCGGCCTTGGGGCAGCAAAGGGAGTAAATCCGAGGCTGGTGGCAGTGCTAGTGGAGAGATGGGATCAGTGGCAGTGCTGGGGGGGGGATGGGATCAGTAGCAATGCTTGGGAGAGGGGGAGTGGCAGTGCTTGGGGTGGATGTTATCAGTGGCTGTGCTGGGTGCATATCAGTGACACTCACTTGTCCACTCAGTTCCCCCTACCTGCATGTGAGAGAAAGAGAGAGAGAGCGCGAGAGAGGGGTCAGAGAGAGAGGGGTCACAGAGGGGGGGGGGGAGAGAGAGGGGTCAGAGAGGTGGGTGAGAGAGAAAGAGGGGATGAGAGAGAGAGGGGGTGAGAGAAAGGGGGGTGAGAGAGGGGTCAGAGGGGGGCTGAGATAGAGAGGGGTCAGAGAGAAAGGGTGTGAGAGAGAGAGATGGGGGAGCAGAGAGGGGGTGAGAGAGAGAGAGGGTCATAGGGGGGGTGAGAGAGAGAGGGGGGTCAGAGGGGGGTGGGAGAGAGAGAGGGGTGAGAAATGCCCAGTACCTTCCATAGGACATTCATGCTGGCCAGCAGCGGGCAGGGCCCATTCTCCTTCTGGGTGAGATGCTCTGCTTCTTCCAGCTGATTCATAGACCGCGGACTGTCACTGGCGGTGTTTGTTAGGCATTGTGTGTTTGGGTTCCTGCCTGCCATGTGCTACGTCTGTCTCTCTGTTACGTTATTGGCTTGTCCCCGACTATCCCTGTCTGCTCGTGACCCTTGACCTTCGGCTTGTCTTTCGTTATCCTTGTCTGCTTGTGGCCCTTGACTTTCAGCTTGTTATTCGTTACTCTTATATCTCGTGCTGCTGCTTCCCCTCTTGTCCCCTTATCCTACGGGGCGTGAGCTAGGAGACTCTAGGGGCCGCGACCTGGACCCAGCCTGCAGCATAACATCCTCACCACTAGAGGCTCTGGAGAAGACCTGCTGGGTCTTAGACTCCGCGCCCTGGGGAATCTTGGCTCTAGCTTCCCATAGCATCCCGGTTGTGCTCCTCTGGTCCCGCTTTCCACAACCACCCAGTTTCCTATCCGCAGCAGTCAGCCATAGGGTTCACTACCTTGCGGTGCACTCCTGTCCCCCTACGGTGTGCATCTGTCACCTGGCCACAGGTGACCTGACACATGTTAGAAGGTTGTGATAGGAACATGTGTCCCTTTTGGTGGATTTTCCGTGCGCTTGTGCTCTGGTGACAACTGTAAAATTATAGATTTACCCTCACTTCTTGTCTTGGAAACAATGCTCACCAAGTCAAACAGAGGGGTGAATCTCCCCAGCAGAGACATAAACAGCAATAAAATTTTTTTTTTTAGAAACTGTCCAACCCTTACCCGCTGTACCCAAAATCTAAAAAAATAGATATTTGCTTTGACATACACTTTCATTAAAGAATTGAAGCCAAGGCATTGACATGGCAGTTAAGCAATTAGCATTTGTAGAAGTAGTGATAAACACTTAACATAAGGGCCAAAAACAACAGGTTCATTTAAATGCCTCCCTCCACAGGAAAATTTACTCACATTCCTTTTACTCCACTGCTAAAATACAGTGGATAGTCCTGTAAAAGCTACGAGTTTCCAAAGTTGGGGCTTACATAGTTGGGGCTTACATGTCTCTGGAATTGCCTGGGGACAGTGCTGATTGACCAGGCACTGACACACTGCGTGAATCACAAGATCCTCCATACTCTGAAGTACCTGGTATAGGTCCTAACTGTTTATTTCATATGTGTTTAGGCCTTTTTTTTTTTTACATGGAGGGATAACTTTGCATTGTTTTGTTAAACTATTTTTTTTTTTACAGAAGTAAACAGCATCTCACCATTTGTTACATGCTCAAAATTTTATTTTTGAAAAATTTGATTTAAATGTAAGCTCTTATATTCACATTCAGACATACAGAGAAGAACATGAAGTATACAGTATGTATACAGCAGCAACGAAGGGCCAACACCTAAAGAGGGTTCAATAAAACAGAATATTATTGGGTAACAATAAACAAAAATGGATTTGTTGTGGACCAAACCATTGTCAAGAAGACAAAAAGGACATTTTGAATACATAAAATGTGACAAACTAAGAATCATACTTTCCAACATCTTGCAAAAAAGTCTTGCTGCCCCATAGTTATTTATACTTTGACTATATTTAGACAATAGCACATGCACTTGTGGATATTAAAACCAGGACTGTCTCACCTGAAATAGGGACATTTAGGAGGTATGTGGAGTCAAGTGTATATGTTTGGGTTAGTGTAAACTGAGTGTGTAAAGTGTAAATGGAGTAGAGCATGGGTGCTTAACTTGTGGCCCTCCAGCTGTTGTCGAACTACAAGTCCCATCATGGCTCTGCTTTTGGGAGTCATGCTTGTTTAACTGAAAGCCTTGCAATGACTCATGGGACTTGTAGTTCCGCAACAGCTGGAGGGCCACAGGTTGAGCACCCATGGAGTAGAGGACCATGGCAGATGTTATACACATTCAGTATATCTAACAAGCCAAATCGTCCCATGGCACTTAGAAATGGCAGTTGAAGAAGTTGCACATTGTGTACATACACATAGGTAATGTTGTTTGATGAGCAGAATTGTCATACAGCATATAGAATAACAGCCTGGCAAACTGTAGGATTTATACATTTATCATTAACTTTCTACAAAGTTTGAAAATTGGAGGCACATAAAGTGTCAATGTTGTCCATAAACCAATTTTCTAAAGCATCTTAGGCAATGAAAGCTAACGTTTGACTGGTTGCCACTGTCAACACCTCCAGTTTTCCTTTCCATTTCTCACATATGTTCCAGTCAATAAAAGCGACATGTAGGGAAGCTGTTTATAGGTATTATTAATGTATACATTGATATAATGATGATGGTGCCCAAATTCACATGAGGATGGAAGAATCCATTAGGTCCAGTAGACTGGCAGGTCCCCACACAACACACGGATGGTAGTGCCCAAGACTGAAGGATCACTCTCCAGCTTAGCGGGGTCATTCTGTCTGGCGGTGTCCAAACCAATCTGGATAAAAGGAGAGATTATTTAGGTTCAGATAGTCAAATGTTCTAATACATTTTTTTAAGGAGGTACATATGAAAATTACTAAATAACAACCACATTTTTCCCTGAGTTTTCACCATTTCACAAACTATACTGTATGAGGGGGTTTTTGAGCAGTTCTCTGTAAATTGTTGGAACAAATGAAATCCACGGGACATTGGTGTAAAATATCTGCATTATCAAAGCACAGGTTCACAATATATCACTTGTTGACCTAGCCGGGCGGAGGCGGACGGGGACTAAGTGTGGTGTTGCCCAGGTGATCTTCTGAAATGGTCTATTTTGTCCCTAGTTGAGCAATTGTCCCAGATAAAAAAATCTCACCTTGCTCAGCACATTCTCAGCAATGTTTTGAAGACTCTGTATGCGTTCTGCTTCCATACGTGTAATGTAACATGCATGTCCGGGACGTGGGCGTGTGCAGATCAACATCTGTGTAAAGAGAAAAGAAATAGAAAAGAGAAAGGATTTATTAACTAAAACTCGCTATAGTTATTAACCTTTCCGCATTCTTAAACTTGTCCATTTTCAAGCAACAAAACTCATGTATTTTGCTGCTTGCATTTCAAGCAGAAATCAATGCATTTCAAGTTGAAATCTTTGTTACTGGTTTACATCCTTGAGTTGCAGTTTAGTGTGAAAGGTTGATTATACCGATTTACAGTATTTACACCTATGTGTTTGCATTACCATGCATGCTACAATGCACACAGAACAGTGGGAATTCGTTGTAAAAGTGGAACTGTAGCCAAGCAGCTGTGCCAACCAATGACATGTATATATAGGAAATATTTTGCCATTCAATATATTTGCATTACTGCTTAGCCATTTTGTAAATTTCACTTTTTTTTTTTTTATTACTACAAAGATGGATTATAGAAATGGGGTTTATAAATGCCCCAAGTTACAATTTATCATACAGTTGCTTAGTCTACATGGGAACTGACATTACCTTGCTATAATCATAGATAACACTGGCTGAAGTATTGATTCCAGTGTCCAGGTGGAAGGTCGCCACACCTTCAGCGAGTTTCTCTTTGGAACCTGCTCCATCATGCAGAGACATCTGGAAAATCTGTTGACACAAAGAGATAATGGTCTGAACTATAACATTATGTACTGTACACAGACGTTTTCACAGAGAGGAAAATCCACTGACATTTGTTAGCAGTAAGCACAAATCTGTTTTCTTGGGTTTTACTGCCCCACTGCAGATTTTCCAGAACTGTATTTAGGGTCCCATACCAGAAAATGTATAATATACTGGAGCATGACGACTATGTTCTACCATTTGTGTAGTTGGAACTAGATATGTAATGGTAGAAGTGTTAATTGTAGAGACTGCCATTTATCTAATCTTTTTTTGAATTGTAGAGTAGATAAAACGAAACTGAACAATTATATAATGCATCAATACACAATATACATAAATACATAATCATGTTTTTTTCTAAAAAATTGTCACTCTTGGGATCATGGAAGTCATCTTCTGTTTCCATTTCTTGTTTGAAACATAAGGTATCCTGGATCATGATTCACGAGAGGGTTGCTAGTGTGATTAATGATAAACAAGCTTTGTTTGATCGAACTTGGGAACCATGGGTAACCTATTTGAAGGCACCCATGTCTTCTTCCCAACAGTAATTGTATGAAATCTATACCACCTGCGATTCCTACTTCTCCTGTCTTCTCTTCTTTCTTGTCTTTTCCTTCTCTCCTCTTCTCTTAACTTCTCTGGATTAAAGTTTATACAAATCTTACTACCAGCCTTTCATGCAAGTAAAGTGTTATCTGTCATGTGAACAGATTGTCATGTGACAGATTGCAGGAAGAGGTTAATTCCTATGGTTTAATACTTGAAGTACCCCTGCTGATCTCATGCCTATGTTGCTACATGGGTTGTGGAACGATACATTTATTGTTTTTTCTTGGTTTATACTCTGTGTTCATAAGCTGCTGCACTTTGTTACCCTATTGCCTCTTTTGTATTTGGTACTGTAATAATTACCGTAACTTTAAGAGGGAAGTTTTCAGGGTAAAAAAGTGAGTGTTATACGCCAATAAATACAGTATATCATAAAGTTGACTGTGTTATTTTCTATGAATTTCTGGTTTTGTGAAACCTCAATAAACATTCTGAATGTAAAAATAGTCACTCTTTATTGTACACAATTTTAAAACCATTAAAATAAACATAATTGCACCAAACAGTAGGTGGTGGAAAAACTTCCCCTCTATCTTTTTTGGATTGAATATAGAACTTACTGTTTCAGTATGTTTTTGGCTCATATGAAGGCCCATCAAGAGGACAGCAAGGAGGACTATGACCAGGAGCACCACAACCAGCACCACACAGAGGAGCTTCTTAAGGCCACCAAGGCATGGTATCCTGGGCACAGGCAGCAGCTCAGAATACACCTGGGGAACAATAGAAGATAAAATGGAGGATTTAAAGTAAACCTGCCATGAGAGAAACATGGGCGCTGCTATTGCTAACCTCATCCTTAACATGTTAGTGGCTAAGTTCTCATGATGACCAACTTGTTTTAATACCTTCTGAATCAGTGACCAGGAACAAGTATGCAGATAGCCAGAGGAAAAGCAAAAGTTACTATTCAGATTATTTGTTTTGTGTTAGCATGACTGCACACGGCCAGCATTTTTGAAGGCGTGCCTCTATCTACCAGGAGAACAGCACAGTATACCTACCACAAAAATAAGTCCAGACCTATAAAGAGGTCAGAGTGTACATCTACCAAGAGATCTTTAGAACTTCTTTTTACCAAGAGACCATGAAAGCATTTCTCTATCAATCTAAGGAACAGCAGATCACTGCTCTGACAACAGGGTGTACAAAACTTTCTTTAGCAAGAGATTAGCATAACATTAACCTATGAAAAATCAAGAGAACCTCTCTAGCTAAACATAAGTGGTGAATCTTCCTGTGAAGCATTGAATCTTCCTTCCAAACTACCAGTAGAACATTTTATCAACAAGAGTTCATTGAAGAACAAATTGGTGGCAACGGCTACAGAAGGCAAACAAATCTAAGAACGCGGGTGCAGAGATAATACACAGTATTATAGATTATAGAATAATTAAAGTAATAATTAGATAATCCAACCCCATGGCATCCTTACAAAAATGAAATAACATAAGATTTATTGAACCTTATTCTCATATTTTTTCTCTCTCTCTGGCTAAGCCCATGCATCACTTACAGGTGGTGTGTCCATCAACACAGACTTGCTCTGATCCATGACTGCTTGTTCCTTGTGATGTCTGCTCACTGCTGTACAATTATGGTGCAGTTGCTTCGTCATATATATCCTTAAAATTCGGATAACGTCATCAGTTTGAAGTGCTCCTCAGCTTCCAGCATGTTAAGTGTTTACTTATGCACCAAAAATATTTCAACAAAAGGCATTCTTCTTAAGTTTCAAGAGTTTTCACTAAAACACTTTGTGCCAGAGAATTGCACATCATCGCTCAATTAATATCTTCTCTGCTGACAACCAGCAGAGTACTTCTTTGTTAACCCTTAACTTGCTGCCTGTGTACACCCAAGATAGACAGTCAACGAAGCTGCATTTTACAAAAAATTATTTTAGCCAGCCCTGTCAACCAACAACTGACAGGTTATAATGAGAAATGCAGAGCAAGCTAAAGGCCACGGCTGGGTTATAGCCAACTGTGTGTTTTTGCTTGCATCTGGTAAGCAGCCATTTCTCCTTGGTGGTGGTTTATTTGGTGTCATACATGGTGGAACCACAATATATGGAATTGTTTGGACTGTTCTGAGTCTATGGAATCTTCCTTTAGATTTATGGGTCACACCTTTGGACTTTTTTATCCTGATGTCATCTAGGATTGTTATAGTATATTTTTTGGCACAGTTTTCTTTTCTTTTTATTTAAGAGCAAAATATTGTCTATGTCTGAAACTGGAGTGTATACAGGATTTGTCTCATTCTTTTTAACCTACTTTAGGCTTATTCATTGAACAATCAGATTTTAGTTTGCTGAAATAAGAACCGTGAAAGATGATTGGGTCCTGAAGGCACTGTACACACTGTATATGAATAAAACACTATCTTTAAAGGGCCCATTCACACTAGATACAGTGTAATGCATTTTTGACTGTATTCCAACTGCATAGACAGTTAAAAAATCAGGTTATTCTATCGTAATAGTTCGCACTACTGCAGTGCAGTTATAAAAAGTTCAGCATGCTGCATTTTTCTGTATTGCAAATGCACATAAACACACACAAATGCATGTAAATGCACGAAATTCAGTGCAAATAAAAGCCAAATAAAGAAAGAAGACGGAAGTGACCTCAAAGAAAATGCAAGCAAATGCATGCAAATGCACAAAAAAAGTGTGTCAAATGCATATTTCTGCGCATGCAAAACTGTGCAGTAAATGTGCAGTTTCTGGTGTGAAAAGGCCCAGAGAAAACATTTACTAAGGTGTCAATTTATAGGGTTAAAGCAGTATTAAACCCAAAACCAAGCATATATTATATTGCAGCTTAACAATTCTTAGATGCCCTGAAGAGTTGGGCCAAACACCCCCGGTTCAGTTTGCGACAGAACTCTAGAACATCGCAAAAGTTTTGACCCGAATCCCAAAGAAGCCTATGGGACCTGAATTTTAAAAATCAAAAGTCCCCATTTGAAGGCTTATATGCAAGTTATTGGCCAAAAAAAGGGTATGGGGCCCAGGTACTGCCCTGAGGGACATGTATCAATGCAAAAACATTTTTTTAAAAGATAATTTTTACAGGAGCAGTGATTTTAATGATGCTTAAAGTGAAACAATAGAAATGAAAAATTCCTTTAGGCTGGGTTCACATATGAGCACGCAGCGGCTCACAGCAGGAGTCCGGTGCGTCCCCGTTCACTGTTTCTGGTCCGATTTCAGACCAAATTTTTGGCTGAATTCAGACCTGAAACAGACCAAAAGACGCACAGGGCGCCTGTGCAAATCACACCGGAGCCGATGCGGAAATATGTGAACCAGCTCCATAGAGAGCCGGTCACAATCTCCTGCTGTGTGACTTGGATGTGGGGAAATTTGCACTAGTTTGAACCTGGCCTTAAATATAGTGCCTGGGGGGTCCTCTTAGTCTGCCTGTAAGGTGGTGTATCTGTACCGTGTATAGAACCTGCTGCAGCAAAAAAAAACTGACACGTATAAAGAAAAAAAAAGACATTAAAATTTCCGGCAATAAAATACCATTTAAATTACCGGCAATACAAAAATGTTTAAAAAAATGGCGTGGGGTCCCCCCAAAGCCCATACCAGACCCTTATCCAAGCATGCAGCCTGGCAGGACAGGAAAAGGGGATGAGCGAGCACCCCCCCTCCTGAACCACACCAGGCCACATGCCTTTAACATGTTGATGGAACAAGGGCCTCTTCCCGACAACCCTGGGTGGGGGGTCTGCAGGCAGGAGGCAGATCCCGGCTCCCCATGTGAATGATTATGGAGTGCAGTGTCAAAAATAAAGACAGGGGGCAGTTTTTGACAATCCCTTTATTGAAAAAATAAAAAAACAATGTCCCCCTTTGTAGTTCCATCATTAATCACGATGCACGCCGCACCGCTGGACCCTAAAAAAAAATGTTTCTCTTTGTCCATGAGAAAGGCTAGCTGCCGAATGCCTGCTCCGCTGTTTGACAATTCTTAAATAGGTAAGGGGTGGAGCCACCTGTAGATGTCACCTGGGGGGACTGGCCTCTTGTGACGTCGCCAACCGGTGCATGCTGGTGACGTCACCGACCATTGATAAGTTAGAAATAATTTGCCAAAGAAGCTATGCAGAATGGGTACTCATGTGCGCCCTGTTCAGGGCACATAACATCTATGGAGATGGAACTAGATACAGACACACAATAGAGTTGGTTTCCTTTGTGCAAACCGTCAATCAGGCATCAAGCTCTGCTAGAAAATCTATCTGCAAAAAATTTAAGTATATTGCAAGCAGAAAATTCTCTGAAAGCCAAGTATGAAACAGGTCCTGCTCCAGATATATAAAACCAATAGGACTATTAGGTTGCAATTAGTGCAGGCAGATCCTGTTCATAAATATGCTCAGAAATCTTTCAAATACTCCTATAAAACTGGAATTACAGGTTCTATAATTGCAATATCTGTAATTTCATCATCTGAAGTGATAATTTCTATCATACATGTAATGTCAAACCCTACGCAAACTAAAGGACCTTTTTTAACATATGTTACATATTTCTGCATGTCAGTATGTCTGTATATTTTTTTGCAATGCCCATGCTCCCTGGTCTATATAAAGAAGACTATACGACCTTTGAAATTATGTTTTTCAAAAACACTTTTCTGATAAAACCCTTGAAGCAGTGCAGAAAAATAAAAAAAAGGACCTGATGCCAGCAAGCCTGTGGGAATGCAGTTTAGAAGACAGGCCACCAAATGTATAAGCTTGGGAGCCAGATAAAAGAGAATGTTCCTAGACCCCATAGGGGAGGCAATAGAGCCTGTGTGCTTTCACGCTGAGAGTTGTTTTGGATATACACACTGAACATTTTGAGAACAACTGTTTTATATACAGAACACGCTATGGCCTGTTTTCTTCATGAAAGGTTAATATGAATTTTTGTCAGTTTATCACGATGATTGGGTCGGCCTTCAATATTTATTTATGCATGTGATGTAATAATATGAGGACATGCTTTAATTAAATAATAGTTAGTTCGACCATATAGATCATTGATAAAGTATGTTCTTTATTGCATAGACTGTTTGTGTAATTAATGCATATTATGAAGATTTTTATGATTTATTCTTCCTTATGTTGCTACTTTAATTGCAGAACTAAATTCTTGTTTCCAAAACATGCTAAAAGGTAGGATTTATTTATTTTTAACAAAAGAGACTCTGCGTGTCTCTTCTGTCATACATGCCAATATCTCTGTCAGTTTTTTATTTTAATTTGAATGTGCACTGAGCCCTTTAAGGGATGGAGCAGCCCCAGTTGTTACCATGAGAAGGCTTTGTCACTCAACAGATTGGGGATAGATGATAGGTGCAGTGGAGGACCAGCTTGAGGAGGAACTCAATTTTAAGAGCGAAAGAGACTTCATTACAGAAAATGTGAGTTGTTTAGGACATGGACTCCCCTTAAGGAGAGCAGGGTTGCCCCCAGATGGGGCAGGGGGATGAGGAGTTGAGTATTTCTTCTGAAGTATGGAGAAAAATTATAGGTATGTGGGCATATACAAGGTTTGTCTAAAAAGTTTGGTGAATGGTCCAATATCTCAACAGCAACATGGGCCAGGTGCACATGCACATAGCTATCCAGAGACACGTTAAAAAGTGCTACCTTGCGTGGAGTACACGTGACTGTCAGGGTAAACCCTCTTCGGGCAGTCGAACGTAGTCAGTGTGAGAGGTAGGGTCACAGTGCAATGGAGCCACGAGTGAACATCAAGTTCTGCTAGTAATTAAGGAAAACGGTAAAGAAAAGGCATGAAATGTTGGTGTAATGCACCACGATCGGAATTTCCGTCGGAAAAACCTTGGATAAAAAGAATTTCGCTCAAACTTGGTTTGCATACACACGGTCACACAAATCTTGTCGGAAATTCCGACCGTGAACTCGGTGACGTACAACACGTACGACCAGCCGAGATCAATGAAGTTCAATAGGCAATTCGGCTCTTCTGCTTGATTCTGAGCATGCATGTTTTTTTGCGCGTCGGAATTGCGTACAGACGATCGGAATTTCCAATAGGAACATTTCCCGTCGGAAAATTTGCGAACCAGCTCTCAAATGTTTCTTGGCAGAAATTCCGACAGAAAAATTCAGATGGAGCCTACACACGGTCGGAATTTCCGACCAAAAGCTCACATCGGACTTTTCTTGTTGGAATTTCCGATCGTCTGTACGCGGCATAAGTGTACGGGATGGAAGCCATGAGCAAAAAATGTGTTAACGATTGATTAACGATGTGTTAACGATTCGCGACAGAAAGGAAACAACTGAGGATGAGCTATGTTCGTGTCGGCCATCGACAAGCAGAACCCCAGACATCATCGAGCAAGTGTGACAAATGCTGGCATTAGATCGGCGACTGACTCTACGATTGATGGCGGAGGAATTGGGCATTAGCAAGGACACAGTGTACACGATCGTCCGCAAAGATTTGGGTAAGCGGAAGATCTGTTCCCGGTTTGTGCCGCACAAACTGACAGACGAACAGACAGCAAAACAGATGGAAACCTCTGGAGATTTCATTACCATGTGTGACCAGGATCAATCCCTTCTGTGAACCATCGTCACAGGGGATAAGACCTGGTGCTACCAGTTCGATCCCAAATCCAAGCGTCAATCGATGGAATGGCATTCACTGTCTTCCCCACGACCCAAAAAGAGTAATGAAAGGCGCACATTTTGCGGACATGGTGGCAATCCAAGAATGTGTGACAGTGGTTCTGTGATCGATTCCTAAAGAGGCCTTTGCTGAGTTTCCAGAAGCTTTATGAACATTGCCAAAAGTGTGTTGTGAAGGATGGCGGTTATTTTGAAGTAAGAAACGGGGAGGGGTTGTGATTGCGCAGGTGAAAGTGGAAAAATGTAAAAACAAAAAGCATGAAGAAGCAAGCTGCTGGCAAATACAGAACAAATTGTGTCAAAATACATAAAAATAACGATTGCCATGCTAAATACAAAAATAATAATATAACATGTGAAATGAAATAAAGTGACAGTAGTCAGTCCATAAGATTTCCATATTGGTCCATACAAAAATAAAGTGATATATTGTTGCAACACGTGTCCAAATGATAGTGAGCGACCGTACACCCATGTGCGCCTTCCACCATATAGATACAAGATGTGCCCTTACCAGATAGCTAGACTCCACATTTTAGGAGTCTAATCACGCATGAAATCACACATCATAAAGCACAGGTGGCAAACACAAGGCCCGCTGGCCGAATCCAGGCCGCCAGGCCTTGTCATGTGGCCCGCCAGGTCTTGTCATGTGGCCCACGCAGCGGCACGCCAGCCTCCACCTCCTGTTCTCACAGCAGCAGTATAAGCCAGATTTTCTCCTGTCCATAAACTTCTATGGGACAGGAGAAGCTGTGTGTAAATGTAGGGGTGTTACATGCATTGCCAGCACCTGGGGCTTCTAATCTGAAGGAAAAGCTTTTACTTTTGCTTGAACTTCCTGGAGCGGTGATATTCCTTTCTCTATTTGATTCCTGGACTTTGCATTGACTTTGCATGACTAAGCACTGTTTGTTAGTGTGAAACGTGTCAGCTCTTCTGTCCGTTCTGTTCTGCTGTGGCATGTATTTTTGATGTCCATTTTTGAATAAAAGGCAAAAACTTTTTTGGAGTGCGGCTGTCCAGAATTTCTTCTCATTTTTGCATAGGGGTGTCTGGCTGCATCTGTGTTGGCTCACTGTGGTTATTACAATGTCACAGTGCACAGTTCCCCCCTACACAAATGGGAGAGGCTGAGTCGGCTCTGCCTTCCCCCACCCCTCTCCCTCTGTGAAGTCCGTGCAGTGAAGGAGCCGTGTGGGTGGGAATTTATGAACAGAGCAGCAGATAGAAGGTGAACAGGATATCTCTTTGTGATAAGCCTCCAGGGACCATCCAAGTGTGAGCTCAGTGACTGGACTCTTTTCTCCCTTCCCCTCGTTTTTAACTTTTTTCTCCAGCAGTAGTTGTTATAACTGCAGCCAAAGTGTTTAGAATTGTGTCATCAGCCTGTGGTAGTGCTTGGTCCCTTGTGCTTTTAGGTGGGTTCACACTGGTTTGCTGTGTTTTGGCCCATTGCTGGTGTATCCGCCGTTTTCCTGCGTTTTACCCACAGTCCTATTGATTTCTATTAGGTTGTGTGTTTTTTCTGCATTTTCTGAAAGCGCACTAAAATTCCTACATGCTGAATCTTTGGCGCACTGTCAGAAAATGCAGCAAAGACCTGCAACCTGATATATATCAATAGAACTGCAGCTAAAACTGCAGATACACAAGCAGTGCGGCCAACTGCAGCACACCAGTGTGAGCCCAAAGACTTCAACACACAATACCCCCCCTGTCAATACTCCTGGCATTCATTTCACACACGGCCATACCATCCCAGCTCAGGAGGGGTGGGGGCTCCAGGGATTTGGTTGACTATGAAGGCCCTGTCCATTCTATCCGTCTGGGCAGAGTCCTGGAGGGAGTGGCAGGCTACTGGTGGCAAGTGGCACACTGTATCTGGTGGCATGCTGCTGGTGGCAAGTGGCACACTGTCTGGTGGCAGGCTGTGGGTGGCAAGTAGCACACTGTACATGGTGGCAGGCTGTGGGTGGCAAGTAGCACACCGTATCTGGTGGCAGGCTGCTTGTGGCAAGTGGCACACTGTATCTGGTGGCATGCTGCTTGTGGCAAGTGGCACACTGTATCTGGTGGCAAGTGACACACCATATCTGGTGGCATGCTGCTTGTGGCAAGTGGCACACTGTATCTGGTGGCAGGCTGCTGGTGGCAAGTGGCACAC